>OY756406.1:17964318-19196193 GCA_963576865.1 Anania hortulata
TTTACCTTCATACTTACTCGATTGGACATGGTCAGACAAATATGAGATGCTACTGTCAAAAACATAGCCCATGTAATTAATTTTACAAACAAGGTAACAGCAAGAACCACGCAAAAAAAGAGAAATTGGTCGCAAAATAACGTTTAATTTGTACTTAATCTACTTAATTGAACGTGAAAGTAAAACAAACATATTTTGATGTCTGAAAAGGCTGTAAAAGTCCGAAAACCGGATCAATCTGGTCTTATCAAGACTAACTGTACTTCTACGTAAAGAATATCTTGCAACCGCGGTGGCCACTAAAAGGGGCTTACTCTTTTATGGGAGCCCTCCCACGCTCAATTTATTACTACACATTTTACAAGATTCACCGCCCTCTCTTATTGCAAATACTTCAATAAGTTAGCTATCGTGTCTTCAGATCAATTGCACCTTGCCTGAATGATCGTGTCGTCTAGAATTATTTTATAGACTGTTATATTCCTCATTAGGTGCGGCTCTAATCGCTCCGAAAACAAAAACTAAACGCAGAAGAATTTTCCCATGGAAAGAGTGCGTGCTTCTATTGATAACTGGCCTCAACGTTTAAAGGACTGTATTGCAGCCAATGAATAAGCTTTTTATATTTTAAATTGTTTTATATTTATGTATTAAACCAACACACTGTAAAAGTAATAAATGTTATTTGCAATATAATATTTTATTTATTTTTTGTTTCAGTATTTATGGCAAGATTTATGGTACGTCTATTTGCTGGTCAGCAAAGGTTAGACGGTCGTCTAACCTAGTGTTTCGCGCTCCGGAATACAAAGCCAGGTTTTTTTTTGTTGCTTGTTCGAATTCCAGAAGTGTCAAATGTTTGTGTGATGAGCACAAGCGTTTGTAGGTATCCAAGTCATGCATGTTTATAAATGTCATCATCATTATCATCATTTCAGCCATAGGACGTCTACTGCTGAACATAGGCATTAATAAAGGCATGGGTTTTTTAATTTATTTTAGTAGTAGCTGTCCCAGCGAACTTCGTGTTTATTTCCGTGCTTTTTATAGTTATTCTGCTATTTGGGGCGAAGACAAATTTAACAAATCAAAGATCATCGGTAGAGCCGTTCTCGAGTTATATATGGTGTAACTAACCCGACTTTGTTTTATATATATAAAGACATTTACCTGTTATCTAGTCGCTATAGTTACAAGCTTGGCTTAGGTACTTCAGTGTGTGTGGAAATAATTTGTTTATTTAAGTTTAATTATATGTGTAGGCCTTTTATACATAGGGCGATACTATCAGCACATACTGTTGTAACGATCCGTGCACTATTGTTTATGATAGAGTTTTTGTACGAAGTTAAATTAATATTGTTCATGTTTCATACCCCAAATTCGCTTTGTACTTCAGAATTCTTGAATAACCTCTACTTGTGGGAATATCCTGAAAGCGCTCGGCAAATGCGATATGAATTTAGCGGGGACATAAAACATCTGGGCCGAGGCGCTGTCGCGGAGGAACTAATAAAATAGGAAAGACGAGCTTTGACTAAGTCTGCAGATCCTTAAATCGTGTCGCTGAGTCATGATGAATACCTTTTTCAAACGAAGAATTTGCGGGATTTCCTCATTTTTCAACAGATATATTTTGACACATTGAAGGTATTATTTATAACTTCATCACTATGATTGGTTAAAGGAATAGGTCGCATTTAAAATGTCTGTCTCAGCTAATTTCTTGTGTAAATATAGCGTTAGTCCATGAATAGACCGCCACCGCGCCCAGCCAGATTGACCGCGATTATCGCGATGCAATTGTCTGTCCGAAGCTGAAAGCGCGTCTTGATAGACGTGTGTTGACTGCCCGATTAGGGCGCGGTGATGGCTTTGAATTCAAAAGGCCCCGGGTTCGATCTCGATTCAGGTTAAAGCATTTTTTTTCTAAATTGAGTACACAATAACAATGATTAGACATTCGAGACTATTCTATTGCATATTTGTATTTATATTCCTGCAGATAATGGAGTAGTTACACATGTATAATTAGTTAACTTACTAATATTATACATAGGACTTTAACTTTATATATTTCAGTTTTTTTGTGAAACGTGGCCTCATGAGAAAGCTCAAGGTTGCACAGCGTGCTATGAAAACGGTTATGGTATGTGTTTCTTTCCGAGATCGAATCAGAAATGAGGAGATCCGTTAACAAACGAAAGTCGCTGATATAGCCCGAAGGATTTGTAAGCTGAAGTGGAAGTGGGCACATAGCACGTAGAACTGACGGCCGATGAGGCAGAAAGGTTCTAGAATGGAGGCCGCGTAGCGGCAAGTGCAGCGGAGGACGTCCACCCACAAGGTGAACAGACGACTGCCGCTTCCAACCGGCCAATCTGAAAGTCACTGGGGGAGGCCTATGTTCAGCAGTGGGCGTTCTAAGTCTGAAACGATGATGATGAATAATATATTTTATCTTATTTGCCTTATGCACTCGACACTGGCCCAATCACGTCTGCTGTATGGGGCCCGACACGCACGAGTCTGAGGCTTTTGAAGCCTCATGGTCGGCTGGGTCGCGGCAAGGCAACTGCTAGTTGAGGGTACCTAGGCTGAGCACCTTCAGCGCTCGCCACAACTGCCCGGTGTAGCCGAAAAGGCATTCTTCAAAGAGTACAAGCGATAACAGGTACTTCCGAAAACAAAAAAGGAACTTATTTCTTATCTGACAATTTCCGGTCACATAGTCAATAGTTTGGTCGTCCCTACACGTACCTACATAGTTTAGTTTGCGAGTGATGTAATATTTTCCTCCCAGTAGTTCACCGTTATGACTACACCCAGCCATAAGTCGTATATCGGGCCGAACTCCGCGAAACTCTTTAATGAGATTTCGGATTTATCTAAGGGGCGCTTTGCGAAATCACTTAGGGTATATATCTCCATACAACGACATCCCCCGATTACATCGCGAAAATAAGCTCCGGGAGCTTTTATATTTTGTTCCAGGACTTGGGCGGAGCGGAACGGCCTCGGTCTGGGACGCCATTCAATGTTAAAAGAACTTTTCAATGAGATCCTCAATTAGATTAGGGTTTTAAGTGGATTGAGCGATATTTTTACGGATTGAGTGGTATAAAAAAACCGTATGACTACAAACACCTCTGTATTTGTCTAAAGTGGAGGAACTTTCACGGAAAAGTCTTTATAGGTCAACCCAGAATTTGCCAAACTGATTTTGGCAAAAGATAACCATGTCCAGCAGTTCAAGGAGACATGACACTTACCTTTTTTAAGTGACAAACTAAAGTTCAAAAAAACGCACCTACCTAGCAGCATAGCTTAATAAAATAATTGTATCGACAATCATATTCATATTCATATTCATATTCATTTATTGCGTCATAAGTGTACATTAAGGTGTGTGAGAGGTGTGAGACCATACTCATACTCATGTTATACAATAATATTAATATGTAATCAATAAAGTAAATCGCCATATTAATAAATTTAAAAAATAAAAAAAAGTATGTCAAGTCAAAATAATACATAAAATTCATTTGAAATAAAATTCAATCAAATAAAATCATGCGAATTAAAAATTTTATTTAGATTTACTAAATAAATATATATGCATCAAAAAAAAAATATATATATATAAATTGGCTCATGGCATTATTTTTTGCTGTGAGAAGTTCTAGAACTTCTGACAGCAAAAAAATAATACGGTAATACAAAAATATTATCAGGCGCATATTTATTTATGTATAAAGTTTATACTTGATTTTAAATAATTAAAGTCAATTTATAATTATTTAAAATCTAAACTTGAAATAGTCGTTGTTTTTTTCTATCTTTCTATTTCTTATCACACCAATTACTAGCCTAAATTAAGCATAGCTTGTACAATGGCGACAAGATAACGGATATACAGGGTGTCTTGCAACTCAAGGAAAACCTTCATCATCATCATCATCATTTCAGCCATAGGACGTCCACTGCTGAACATAGGCCTCCCCCATTGACTTCCAGATTGGCCGGTTGGAAGCGGAAAACCTTAATACCACTTATTCTATACATCAAGGTAAACAACTTTATATCCTATGACTTTTGTTTTGCATGAAAATTTATCGACTTTCCATACAAAATTACTAAACAGCTGATTAATCGTGTTAAGTCCGTGGCTGTCACGCACGATAAATAAAACCAATTTATTTCTGCAAATAGGCCTAAATTAAGCTCTTTTACACGTCCCAATTTTTTTTTACCCTCTAACTGCTTCGGGACAATTGTAGGCTAGCTAAATGATGAGCGGAAACCTTTTTGACACATTACCCTTTATAGTTTTATTATTATGTATTTTTCTTTTTTTCTTCATGTGTTAAATAAACGTGCTCTTTTCTATTTAATTTGTAAAGGAAAACTAAAAATAATATGCATATTTTACAAAGTCATAGAACAAAAGTTGTTTGTTGATGTAAAGAATGTGTGGCTACAAGGTTAAATTAAATCAAATCAAATCATTTATTTGTGATACACAGGTAAATAGTTATTATTACTCGTACATAGGAACAGGGTTTTATGAGAGGGCTGTGATCAGCCTTGGCGGCATACAAATGTAACAGAGTTTACAAGTTTAGTTTATTTATTTAAGCTTACTTTAGGTTATTCTTGTGTTACGAGCAGGGCCGTCTTAATATTATCCCGGGGCCCTGGGGCACACAAGAATTTTGGGGCCCTACTAAAATACTGTTGGTATGAACTCATGACTTCCAAAAAATAATTTCATATCCCCGTTAGAAGTATAATTTTCTTCTTTTTTTCTAGGCTTTGACCCTCTTTTCTTTCTTTCGAGTTAATAGTGTTTCTTAGTTTATAAACATATTTTAGTGCTTTGGGGCCCTCGTGAGGCCGAGAGCTCTGGGCACAGACCCCGTGTGCCCTTAAGGTAATGACGGAATTGGTTACGAAAAACTCTATGATCCTAATTTATAAGTTAACTTCCTCGGTAGGGGAAGATTCTACTGCTCAGATACATAACTTTCTATGGGACCAACACCAACATCGAAATTGCAACAAAAACACTTCCCATACTTACCCTATATTAAACCGCGCGACCAGCTGACATCAGAGACCCAATTCCTGTAACTTAACAATGTTGAACCGATTGAAAATAGTACAAAAAAATCTAATTTTGGTTTCTTCCATTTTCAGTCGCACTACCAAATACAATTGCATTTTTTTGGGATCACAAGAATACTGTTTTAATTGTAATGTTTGAATTGGGAAGTGCATTTGTAATTTAGATGTTGGTTCCATGGTATTATACAATACTATCTTCCATTGCAACCGTGTCAGATATGTAATTCATAAGTGCAAATTCAGGCAGAAATGTTTGTATTCACCACCAACACTTGCCTCTTGCAGGATTTAAACCCACGAATTTATTGTCAGGAATGCGAACTACTAGACCTGACGGTCGTTAGGTTAGTTATGTTCAGCCTGTGTCATTCTCATCATCATCATTATTTCGGCCATAGGACATCCACTGCTGAACATAGGCCTCGGGATCAATGACTTCCAGTTTGGCCGGTTGGAAGCGGCCTGCATTCAGCGGCTTCCTGCAACCTTTACTAGGTCGTCTGTCCACCTTGTGGGTGGATGTCCTACGCTGCGCTTGCCGGTAGGTACGTCATCTGCTGTGTTATTTTACGAGACACCATTTCTATTCAGTTTGTTTTCTAGTAGATAGATACTATGAGTTAGGTAGGTACTCACGTGAACTCATGGACGTAAGAAAAAATAGACAGCGAAATGATGTGTGTAATAAATAAAATGCTTAGGTCCGTCTGTCACACGTCGCGTCTCGTCAACCTTGCCTGTGAGAACTACTATAGTAATTTATTGGCCCAATTTGCTTCGGAATAGATAGACAATCTCGAAAGGCCCCTTTAGGCTGACAAGAGACAGGCGTGTTATTCGATTATTTGGAATGCTTATTTTTATTTCGACACTTGATATCAACGTTGTTATTTTTGTATGTGATATCAGAGTAGGAATTGGCCTCATTTAGGTAATTGTATCACAAACAATGTAGGTTACGGGCATTGGATTAGATTTATGTTAATTATTATAATAAGAATCTAAGGCGGCCTTATTGTCGTGTTTGGGCTTAACAGATTGTTACTAGTGCAACAAAGGAGAATGCAGCTCGCGGGCAAATTTAAAAAACACACTAGCGCACAGATTAAAATAATATTGTAAGGTGTTTTAAATAATATAAGGTAATTTTGTAATTAATGTAATTTGATAATACTAAAAGGCTCGAGTAAAACAAATTTTAAAATTAAAACTGGTAATTTATGCACAAAGTTTCGAAAGTTCATGCAAGTTTACAAAGCCAGGCGGTTGCGGGTTTAAATCCCGCAAGGGGCAAATAATAAAATGTCAAGTCATCACGCCATTATCGAGGTCTACCTTTCGGACGATATTTATAATTAAAATTTCTAATTAATTAGGCAAAATAGTTCTTAAATGGAGGCTACGTACCAGCAAGCGCAGCCTAGGACGTCCACCCACAAGGTGGACAGACGATCTGGTAAAGGTGCGGGAAGTCGCTGGATGCAGGCCGCTTTCAAGTGGCCAATCTGGAAGTCATTAGGGGAGGCCTATGATCAGCAGTGGACGTTCTATGGCTGAAATGATGATTATGATGATGAATATTTCTACAATAATGCTATGTCTCATAGTGAAAAGATAAATGATAAAAGCTATGCTCTAACATTGTACCTTTGATCGCGATGGCTCGTAAAAGGTAACGCTCTCGGTTTAATTTCCGATCCAGCTGAGAGGGTATAGGGGCTGAGAGGGAGCCACTACTGTCTCGTATTTATAAAACAGTCTCGCTGTTACTCGATCAGATCAATCTTCTATTAAATAATAAATATTGGACAACTTCACACACATTGCCCTGATCGTATGGTAAGTAGCCAAAGCACTTGTATTACAGAAATCAGAAACAACAACACCCTAACCCGAGACAATATTGTTATATATTCATGTAAATTATTAATTAAATAAATAAATATATAAAAGTTATTTTTCTACATTGACCGACCCGAGAAAATTGAGAATCGAACCCGGGACCTCAGAGATAGCAACACCAAATCCGGCATCTTGGCTACGGAGGTTGTCTGTTATAAGTAATATGGTCTTGTATAAGTTAACTACCTTTTATGGGTTTTGACGACAGTCTGGACTAGTGGTTCTTTCCGGACAAAGCCAGGCGATGGTTCGAATCCCGCAAGGGGCAAATGTTTGTGTGATGAGCAAGAACTATTTTGTGCCCGAGTCATAACTGTTTATTTTAAGTATGTTTATGAGTTATCTAGTCGCTATAGAACAAGCTTTGCTTAGTTTGGAGCTAGATAATGGGCTAGTTTCCTGGGTCAAAAAATGATTATTCTATTTAGTCCGTCAGTTAGATTATCTAAAAATTTTGAACCCATATTTTGTCTTTTGTCAATCAAACAAAAAATGACTAAGATAAAGCGCAGCAAAGTGAGCACGTGACGTCACGTCTTGCTAAAAAGTGTCGCAAGGCGTGACGTTACGCGGAACTTTAACGGGCTATATCTTCATCATTTTTTGTTTGATTCAGAAAAGAAAAAATACGTGTCCTATATTTTCTGTTAATCCAACTGACGGACTAATTAGATATTTTTAGGAAACTAGCCCATTGGGGTGATTGTTGAAAGAATTATATTTTAATTTTTGACTATCTGTGGCCCGCAACTTCTTTCGCGTTGTCTTTAGTTTATTCATAAAGGATTTTCTGTTCAACTTTCTTTTTTTTTTAAAACCTTCTACAAAGTATTAGAAAACCTAAAAAAAAATTGATGATATCGGTAAAGTCGTTCTTAAGTTATGGCGTGACCAAGGGAAATAGGGATTCATTTTTATATTTAAAGGTGTAATTGATACTACATTTATGGCTGGGTAACTCAAATGCCATTTTAGTTGATATATTGATTGGTAGTATTTTTAGCAGTATTATACGGTCATGGGGCGTCTGTTTTGCAGTAATGTATCACAACCTATTTAATTGATTATCGTAGGCAAAATAAAAAATATTTTAATTGACATTACCTAGGTGCATTTTGATAAATTCAGTTAGGAGAATAGCTTTTGTTAATACGGGTCCACTTACTATTCTATAAAAGAGCGAGATTGATGGAGTGGGTTTTATGAAGTATTGTTGCTCTGCGAACAGTGTTAAGTTTACTGCTTACATCTTCTTTCTGAGTAAGTAGTTTTAAGTAATTTTGAATATTTGATAACCGTTTTCGTATGGCGACCACAACCTGGAAGGCGCAGTGAAACCCGGTTGACTGAAGAAATAGCCAAGGTTGAGACAAGCCGCCAGATGCAAACGGGTTAAAGCCGCTCGCTCAAGCGTTTCATAGGGGAGGCATAGTCAAAGTCAAAAATCATTTATTCAATTTAGGGCAGAAATATGCCACTTATGAACGTCAATAATAACATTATTGGCCCATATGGGGCAGAACATGTCTCCTTATTTTTTGGGCCCTACTAGCGCTTCGAGACAAGACACGGATAATCTGGCAAGTGCTGAGAAGAAACGCCGGAACAAACTCAGCCACCACTAGCTGCCACAAAAATATATAAGATCAAAATAAACAGGTAGGTACATCAGTTTAGTGCAGGCTGGACTGACCATACATTCTTGTCATCAAGATAGTCTTGAATATTGTAATACCCCTATATTATGTCCAGCCGTGGACTTTCTAAAGCTGATAAAGAATGAACTGTAAAAAATAAATTTATTTTATGTATGACCATATCTCCGAGCTGTGCCACTTTTGGAACTTAAAATTTTCTTTTTTTTTTGTTGGGTTGGGCATATAATGTTTATGTGATTCCTACTTCAATATTATTTAGTTAGAACCAGCTGTTATTAAATATTATTATCTTTCTTTTGTTACCTTGACTTTTTCTTAAGAAATAAAAGGCGAGGTGAATTACGAAACACGTATGCGGATGACAGATTATTATTAGATGTAAATCTAAGTGTTAGTTCTTGACACTGATCGACTTCGATTATTTAACTCTTTTTTAGTAAGTTTTAGACTTTTTTGTAAGTTCATAATAATTAATTAGGTAGTCAGATACTAACCGTATTTATTTATTTAAGCTTTGTTGCACAGGTGTGTACAATTGGCGGACTTAATGCTATACAGCATTCTCTACCAGTCAACCTTAAGGTAATGCAGATAGTGACGTTTGTGGCGGAGTGTGAAGTAACTGACAAGTTTATTACATAAGAAAAACTCTAAAATAAACATTACATACTAATACACATAAGTAAATATGCACGACGAAATATATATTTATATAAAAACTAGATATACGTATATTAAATACACATACATAAATAATAATAAGAATACATACATACGGGGAAGTCCAACATTTAATGGGTGAAGGTACCGTAACCGTAAACGCAACCTTGCAAGATTAATTTGCAAAAAATTTAAATTAGTTTGCAAAAAAACTTTTTTTTTCGGACGGACCTATCGCTGATGTCCTTCGTTAGGCTTTGTCAGCTTCACCGGGCAGTTGTGGCGTGCGCTGAGGGGGTACAGCCTAGGTCCACCCCGCTAGCGGTCGCCGCGACCCGGCCGAGTGTGAGGCCTTAGACTCGTACGTGTCGGACTCGGGCCCCATACTAGCGGGCGTGATCGGGCCAGTGTCGAGCGCGTAAGGCACCCTACCATGTGGGGAACCTGCTAGTGGTGGCGCCGATGGGACCGGGACTGCCGTAACAAGTCGGACCGCTGTCGGGCTCCTTTCTAGCGGGCCCGATCTGGGGGTGAGTCGGACTCGGTGAAAAACAATAAAATAGTAAGCAACTTAAAATATCGATTGCTAAAATCATTCCATACAAAGAAACAGACATACCAACCTAGGCCACTATGGGTTCCAAATTATTAAAATCCCTAATGTATGATCACCTTAAACTCGTACAAAACTATCTTAAGATGTTTAATTTTCTCTACTGATCCAAATAAAAATATCTTTGATATTATTGACGGACCTATATTAGTCAACAACTGATTGATTTGTAATGGAAACTAAATGAAGAATCGAAAGAAAACTACAAAATGAATACAAAATAAATGTAGTGTTACCGACACACGTAGTGCGCATTGGCATAGCAGTGGTGATGTCCACTGTCCATAAAAGCAATATCGAAACCTCGATAGTAATAAGGTTATATTTGACGCTAATAGGGTATAATCAAGACTATACGTAGTAGGAGACCTAACCCATAACCTGTCCGTCTGAAATCTTAATCGGATTAAGTTACTTGCAAAAAAGTATTTTACAACGACCTGTGTTATGTAGTCACACTATACGCAAAAGTATTAAGAGTTTCTACCACTAATTGATATATCGAAATATTTAAAATTTGAAATTTAGTTTTACGAGAACATAATATACCAATAAAATTGTACCTACATAACATAACAATATTGTATTCAAGTGCGCCATACGTTCTTAGACAACATAGTAAAAGCTCTGTTTCGTTTGAGTCTAGGTAATTGACGTGATCACGTGATTATTAAAAAAAAATGTATCTCTGGCCCCTATGGTTGAATGGTTGAGAATGCTTTTGGCATTAAGTCCGCCATTTGTACCACTTATTTTTGTGTCTGTGCAATAAAGCATAAATAAATGTTCGTAAGTAAAAAGATAATAACAATTCCTCCCAGCCTGTCAGAAACTTAAACATCGATACGGTCTACGGATACATGCACATCACTAAAACACGATTTATGACATGTATCTTCGGATGTAATTCAGCGTTCGGCGATGATGTACGTGAAAAGTTTTTTTATCGCACCCCTCCCTCTGGAAGGGTGGGGGATTATGGATTCATGTGTTGGTGCCGCTGCAGTTATTAAAAGGAAGGTTTCGCGATTGGATTTCTCAGCTATACCACTGCTTTCAAAGCGAAGTTGTTGTTCCCTATTTGTACCAGATAGTTGCAGAATTGTTCTGCATATATACAAATTAATCAGCACACGTTGCACTTGTCGGATAATCTTGAAGGCTGGCAGGTTGCTTGAAGCCGACTCCAGTAAGCATGCTGCATTCCCTGCCTGGAACCTCGCCACCACACAGATGTCTTAAAATAAGGTGTTAGCTCCTTGGAAAAAACCAAGGCGAAGTATGATTCCCGCCATCACCCAATGTTCCGGTGCTCCATGGGTATCGTAAAGACTTGAGAGTCGACGGAGCTTTATGTCAGAGACTTGTTGCATTACCGATAATGCTCCCGAAACTAGGATCACAAGTTGGCATGAGAAGTACCCGCACCGTTGTTTCTATTGTCAGAGAGCCTCCCACCAGGCAATGACCTTCCGTGGTCAACCTGAAAAGCCTAGAAAAGGTTCCGAAAATAGGTCGGCTGTTGTAAAGAAAACCTAATAAAGTCTACGGTGACAGCACCAATGGCAAGTGCGATTGCGATGCTTCCTCTCAAACCAAGGGCTACCTTGTTTTATCTCCCGCGAGTTCGGACAGCTGCACACGCAAAGACCTGTTACGCGCCACCGATGGTGCGGTTTGAGTAGCGAAATATTGCCACCATTACGTGAAATACACAAAAGCGCAACACATACAAAAGGCGTGATCCGGACGGACGTCGGTACGGCGTAAAATGGGCGCCCATTTAAACGCATGTTACCGTACTCCCGACCAGACTGAATTTCGAATGTTATATTTTTTTAAACGTTGCAACCTTCTTAGTAATAAAAAAAACAATTGGCAGAAAATGATTTGTCAATTGTTTTTACCACACATCAAAATCCTACGTACGCAACGAAAATGGAATTAAGTCGAAAAGATTCTAGAGCGATGATTTTTTATGATTTTAAAAGTTCTCTCTCTCCGCAAGACTGTGCCGCTCGTCTTTAAAATGCTTTTGGGAGAGAAGCACCTTGTTTAAGCACCGTGAGGTTTGCTGAATTTGAGAGAGATCGAGTTTCTTTACATAGCATAGCCCCGACTTAGCACCCTGTGATATCTGTATTTTCCCCAAAATCAAAGATTTGATGAGAGGTTTTACTTTTACCAACTCCGAAGAGGCAGTGATAGCGTTCAATCAGCACGTAGAAAACATGCCTTCAGATCTGTGGTCCTCCTGTTTTTAAAAATGGTTCGATCGCATGAAAAAAATTTTTAAAATGTAAAGGAGAGTATTTTGAAAAGCAATGAACATAATATTTTGGTTATAACATGTTGTTTTTTTAAGTTACGCAAAACTTATAGTGTGACCTACGTAACACCACAGAGGCCTCCCCTAATGACTTCCAGATTAGTCGTTTGGAAGCGGCCTGAATCTGGATGCATGCGTTTTTTTGCGCCCTTAACAGGTCGTCTGCCCACCTTGTGGGTGGACGTCCTACGCTGCGCTTGCTAGACTACTTACTAAAGTGTAACAACTCCCTTAGCGTAGTGACTCGGGTTTCTCCTTGAGTCTGATTGAGCAGTATGAAACCGTCAGAAAATAATATTTAACCAATAGAGATTGATGGCAGGGCCAGACACATAATTTAATTTAATTAATAAAATATTCGGTTTTGAGTCAACGTCCAACACAATGTAATCAAACGCTTGTGACTTATTCAGTTTAAAATCCGAGTATGAATTCCCTAACATACGGACGGACAACAAATATACGTTTCCGAGTATGAGCATACTACTACTACACTACTGTGTGACCTACTATTTAGTCTGCTAACGTAGTCTAGCCAACCTCTTATCTCAACTAGGTTTCTCAATAGAATCCAGCTCGATAAATTCACATACCTTTCACTTTCTAATTACATGTAAATATACTCTTTCAGCATCACCAAAACGTACTTACCTGTACTTGGAGGGATCCTTTTTCTCTCGTTTTCTCTCCTGTTTAAAACATTCAGGGTACACGGTTAATCACGGTGGATTAAATCAGCCGGGGTCAAGCGTGAGCGGGTCGCCGCCATTTTTACGGCCGCACGCCCGCATTGACTTTCATGAGGCTCCACGGTCGGGCCACTAAAACAAAGACAGATTCCGATACTCAAATTAGGAATACTTACTTCATCATTTCAGCCATAGGACGTCCACTGCTGAACAGAGGCCTCCCCCAATGATTTTCATTGAGAGGGATTGCCAATACTCGCCACGCTTGGCAGGCGGGTTGGCGAGCGCAGTTTTTTATAAAGTTTCGCACGCTGACGCTGCTGCCCATCTCGTGCTAAAGGAATTAGTCGCCTCTTACGACACGCCTCCTGTTGGCGGTGGGGAAGTGTATTCTTTACGGCCGTCCCCACACGACACAGGAATACTTACTTTATTGATTTTTTTAACAAACATTAGGCGACCGATTTAGAACATAAGTATATTACGCATTATGATTGATACTGTATTACCTACATACTATACATACTATATTAGTCTCGTCTCTCGAGTTCTCTCTCACAGCAACTTGAGTTTTTGGTATGTATGTACAGACAAATTAAAGTAAATTAATGGTTATTAAAAATGATGTAGAGATCTCCTTATTAAAATTTGGACGTCGCTGGCGATAGAATATGTTGGTAAATATTATTTTAAGAACACTGTGTAACCATATTCTGGCAAATAAATGATTCTATTTATTTATTTGACAACGGCAGGTCAACCTACCCCAAAAAGTTAAAGGTCATTGAATTGATTTTCAACTTTATGTCCAACACTTAGAGATCAAAATCAAATGAGAAAATGTGACGTTTTGTGGTAGGTTGACGTGCTGTTGTCTGTACCTACATATTTATATATACCCCTAATGTTTGAAAGTCATAATAATAGCAAGCAATAGCAAGCAATAGCAAGGTGCATACCTTGCGTAGTAGGTAGAAAATATTAATATAGTTAGTTAGTAGTGTAAGCATCATTATCATCATCATTGTAAATACTACAACTATACAAGGTCGCCTTTTATAAACGGGTGAAACTTTATTTTCTTTCTTAAAAACAGGCTAGTTTTAATTTTAATTATTCCTAACAAAAAAAATTAAGATCACCTGTCTAGTCTGAAACGTCCCTACGTCATCGCCTCTGTCTCTCTCATTTCAATCGTGCCCCACTCTTCCCTCGGGGTGTACGCACGTGGCACGGGGTGTTTTATTTCACGTTGAAATCAAAATAGTTTTTGGCATTTTTCTTGAAAACTAGCGTATAAAAAAATTCTTTTTTTTACAAAAATGATTCATTTATGTTTTTGTAATTGCTTTTTAAATTTCACGCGTTTATAAAAGGCGACCTTATATATATTATAAATGTATTGTAAGTTTTTATACAAAATGAACTTTTACTATACTTGCTAAGCGTATACACGCGCATACACGTACACAATGCTGATAACACTAGATGTGTAGCCATGGACCATAACATTTAAGCGTTATGGAGGTCTGATAGCCTAAGCAATGCTTCAAACGTAAGACTGCCGCATCTGCTGGTCCACCGTCAAAAGTAAAGTAAAGTAACCCCGACTAGGTACGGGACGAAGCCGTAGGAGGAAACATTTAGTATGTCAATTATAAAAAAGCAAGTTGAGAAACATTTGATTCGAATTTGTTAGCGTAGCGTTGGGCGCCTTCCGACCAGGTGGAGCGACGATCTACGCAAGGCTGCTGGAAGGATGGAAAAGAATAGCCGAGATCGGGCTTAGTGGCGTGCATTGGGAGAGGAGGAGGATTATGTCCAGCAGTGGACTGACGTGGGCTGATTATGAGGTTACCTGTACCTGTGCTGCTATCACGTCATGGCCGAAAACGCCAGTATATTTACCTCGTGGGGTAGATAATTCGCTATAATAGTAAATAATTGGTGTGATTGATGGTAGATGTAACGTAGTAATTTCATTGTTACGTAGGTAGTGATTTCGTAATTTATTCCTAATTCGCTGTTTTAGTGGCTCCATACAATCATTACACTAGACTGATTACTACATTCTGTCTTCGTAGCTTTATGTTAGGGATGTGCGAGTTTTTGCGGAGGCCTCGGCTGTGACGACGCTATGGACTGTTTGTTGCCTCTTTTAAATGCTAATCTCTTTATCTCTGTGTATCTACTTATTTGTCCTTCGCAACCCCTGTGTCTTGGGTGTTGTACTACCTATACTACTCGTATCCTTCATACCTTAGGTGGAATATTTCTGTTGGTAACGACAAATTTTCTCATGTCATCATCATTTTTGCTATAGGACGTCAACTTCTGCACATAGGCCTTCCCCAGCGACTTACAGATTATGCGGTTGGAAGTTGCCTGCATCCAGCGGCTTCCTGCAACCTTTACCAGGTCATCGATCCACCTTTACGTGGGTGGACGTGCTACGCTACGCTTGCCGGTACGTGGCCTCCATTCCTAAACCTTTTGTCTGCCGTTTTTTCTACGTTATATGTACCCCGTCTACTGCCAATTCGGCTTGCATATCCGTTGGGCTACGTCATTGACTTTTATTCGTTTACGAGTCTTCTCATTTCTGATTTGATCTTACAAAGAAACACCGAGCATAGCCCTTTCCCTAGATCGCTGTGCAATCTTGAGTTTTCTTATGAGGCCCATATTAAGAGGCCACGTTTCTGTTCCATAATGTCATCACTGGTTGTAGACTTTTGTCTTTAGACACTGAGGTATTTTGGACAAAAAGACGATGTGTTGTTTCCCGAACGGTGTTCAGGCGAGTTGGATGCGACGAGTGACTTTTTTTTTTCAAAATTGGGCCTACATAACTGGATCACATAGCCCAGGTAGACATACTTGTCAATAATTTCGAGAGTAGAGCTCCCAATTGATACTGGGTAGTGCGCAACACGGGCATCTGACATGATCTTCGTTTTGTCCATGTTCATTTCTCATGTTATTATCATCATCATCATTTCAGCCATAGGACGTCCACTGCTGAACATAGGCCTCCCCCATTGACTTCCAGATTTGCCGGTTGTAGGCGGCCTGCATCCAGCGTCTTCCTGCGACCTTTACCAGGTCGTCTGACCACCTTGTGAGTGGACGTCCTACACTGCGCTTGCCGGTACGCGGCCTCTATTCTAGAACCTTTCTGCCCCATCGGCCATCAGTTCTACGTGCTATGTGCCCCGCCCACTGCCACTTCAGCTTGCTAATCCGTTGGGCTATGTCAGCGACTTTTGTTCGTTTACGGATCATTTATTTTCTCATGTTAAGTATTATCTCATTTAGGCCTAAGTATGTATAGAGCAGTGGTACTTAGTTGTCGGAGTCTCACCTCACATCCGTGTGATGTGAGCAGAAGAGAACGAAGAGAGTTAAGTATATTCGATGTTGTTTCCAAAATAAAAGTTGTTGTATAAGATCAGCTCATGTATTATTTTAGTATTACATTTATATTACTGTAATTATGTAACTTTAATTCTCATCAGGCATATAATATTAATTTAATCTATTGTACGGCTTTCTAGTTTCCTAACTAAGCCGCGGACAGATAGGCGGACGGACGGACATGGCGTATAAGATATAAGAACCTTTTTTGTCTTCGGAACCCTAATAAAACCAGTATCAACACATTAGATCACGTGCACGTGACGCGTGTAGCCGTGCCAACACCATCTGTGAAAAACAACCTGTTTCCAATATGCAATTTGTCATAAAACTAGTAATTCAAATAACATTTAATTTATTTTATAAATAAGATTGTTTCAGATATCTAAAATGCGCTTGCGCTACCATATTATTACAATATTTGTTCCCGAGGTATAAAATCGACGTACAGCTCTCTTTCAGGCATGATGAATAAGGCTCTCTTGTCTAGTTCGATGTCGTTAGGTCTCGTCGCGTTGGGCTTAGGTCGGACCTTGTACTTGAGGAATAGTGCCGATAACGCGTACCACATACTTCGGTAAGCGAACCGCATCCCTGAAAGAAAAATAATGAATACATTCTTTGATGGATGCGGATGCGAACAGTAAAGCACAGTTAAAAGCTCAGCGACCTACTAAAAATAGCAAATTTCCTCTAAATATTTTCAACTTTCAGTTAATATTTAGAGTTCAATATCAATAATTTTTTATGTAATTATAAACAGCCAAGTGCATGTCAGAGTCATCCAGTGAGGTTTCCGACCAAACCACCATAATTTTATTCATTTTTGGGATCTTTAGCATAAGCCCACTCCACCCTGACTAGTTTCTATCATTTATTAATAGGAGGACGAACTGACAGTACCTAAGTGATAAAGATGTTACTAATTCTTTCAAAGCACATAATTATGCCCCTAATTTTGCAGTTGGTGTCGATAAATCGATATATCGTGTTTTGGTGGTTAGGCTTGGTACTGAAGTGTAGTGATCCTAGATTCTAAAGAAAGCACTTACCTATACAATTCCTAGGCCCCTCTCCGAACGGCATGTATGTGAACGGCTTAATGTTGTTTGCATTCTCGGGCAAAAATCTGTCTGGGTTGTATTCTTCTGGATCCGGGAAATATTCTGGATCATAATGCATGCCCACCGCGTTGACGTATATCGGTGTGCCGGCCGGAATTGACAGTTTCTCGTCGATTTGATAGTCTCTCTCTGCATATCTGTCTAACCAACCCATAGCTGGATATTTTCGAAGCGCTTCTGCAGAATGTACCATATATTTTAGCAGAGCAGTATTCATTAGTAAAGTACAAACAAAAAAATATTGCCATAAAAAATATTTTTATTTTAAAACTTCATAAAAAATTCTGAACGCCTGAACTTTTTCAAACCGTACGAGCAAAATAGAAAAGCGACGTTGCCAGTTAGCGCATTGCTCATCACGCTTCCGCGCTATGATTTGGTTTTGAACAGGCGTTTTGATGTTTTTTGTTTTAATTTATTTTTTTTTCTTTAATTCTAATCTATTAATGATTTATATAAACTGGCTGAAGGGAACGCCCTATGTTATTTTATATGCTGTATTTTGTCAAGTAACTATCTTTCGCAGAAATAGCATGCCAGCTCTCGCTGACAATGTGAGATAAGTAGATAGATAGTCTTTATTCAACAAAAAATATGAATGTTTGTTACAAACAATTTAAGACACTATATTGTGAGTCGGTTTTATCGCCAAAAATGAGCTGACATACTCAAAACGTAATCGAAATCTCAAAAAAGTGCTATATTCTCATAGTTAATTAACCTTTAACGTATGATAATATGAGAGTTTCATTTCAGTTATCATCAGAATGGCTGGCATGTGGCGAGCGGCTCTGAAGAAGTTATTTTTACTATGGGATAAAAAAAATGAAAAAAATAATAATAATATACAGTTTGATCAGAAAAGTGACGTCCAAAAATTTTTTTAAGGTGCCTTGTGTTGAGAGGTATCTGAATCACCCCAATGTATGTTCTACGATTTTTCGTAGTTTTCGAGTTACGATTTTTTGTATGAATTTTTGCAACCAAATCAGTTTGAAAAATTTCTAAAAAAAAAGTTTAGGATTTCTTCGTTTTTTTTTCAGAACACAGACAGACACATTAAAATAAACAGCCTTATAACTTTAATGGAAATTACTACAAAATTGACCCAAAGTGGAGAATTTATGTTAAGTGAGTTATCATTTAAATTTTCAACTTAAAATTAAAAATCTAAACTGATAATTTCTTAAGTTTCTTGGTAGCTTCAGAGACTGCGCTAGACTCTAAGCTTTCGTAGTAATCATGAAAAAGTAGTACTTTATAGGCTATTTTTAAAAAAACCTATCTCGAAAACTACGAAAAATCGTACAACATACATAGGGTTGATTCAGCTCAGCAGATTCCTCTCAACCTAAAAAAATTTTTTGGACGCCACTTTTCTGGCCACCTTGTATATTATAGTCCGAGATACCAATATTTGATAAAGCAATTTTTTTTCTATGAAATATATATGTATTAAATCTTGAGATATATATTTTTATCGCTTACCGTAAATTTAATGGAAAGGTTTATTTCATTGATAATTACGTTGTTATGTAATTTCAATTAGATCTCAAACCTCTCGGAATATTAAATTTCTGATTTATATATATTATATCCCTTATTGAATAACCAGCTTGAAAGTGTATTCTTAGCTTTCTTATTGCTTTTATTTGCTGCTTTTATTCAATAAATGCTACATTTATGCCACATTTAGACATATACTATATTTTTTTCAAATTCGTTGCTGATCCCATAATACGTTTTTTTTATCTGAGCAGTAGAAACAATCCTCTAAACGGAAATAAAATAAATTAGGACAATAAATACCTTTAATGATACAGTTCATGAATGTGAGTTCAGACAAAATGCTACCATCCAATTCTTTGTCGCCGTTCTTTTGCTTCGCTTCTAATAGCTCTTTGTATAATTTGTCCTGCAAATAAAATCAACAACAATAAGTCAACAGGATACAGATGTAACGAAAAGTTGATATTTTAAGGCAATAATAATAAAGTAATGACATCTGCTGTAGTACCTACCTGTATTTCTGGTTGAAAGGCAAGCTCATATATAATGAACGAGAGGGTCACCGCTGAGGTGTCAAAGCCACCTTGAAGGAATATCACGGCCTGCGCTATAACCATATCTTCATCCATATCTAAAAAAAAAAAAAACAGAAATTTTGGGACAAGGATTCTGTAACCTATTGGGACCAGCTCCCCTAGCATAAGCACCAAAACACGATATAGCAATATATCGACACCAACTGTAAAGTCAAAAGTCAAAAGTCAACATAATTTATTCAGTTTAGGGCAGAAAACTGCCACTTATGAACGTCAATAATAACATTATTGGCCCATATGGGGCAGAACATGTCTCCTTATTTTTTGGGCCCTACTAGCGCTTCGAGACAAGACACAGACAATCTGGCAAGTGCTGAGAAGAAACGCCGGAACAAACTCAGTCACCACTAGCTGCCACAAAAAAAAGGGAAAAGAAAATAATGTATATCTGTGCGAGCAGGGCAGTATTTAATTCCAGACATTTTTGTCATTTAAATAGTCATTAACAGTATAATAACCCTTTTTCATCAAAATAATCTTAACATGCGATTTAAACTCAAACATGGGTAGTTCAACAATAGACTGTGGTAATTTGTTAAAAAAGCGAATACATTTCCCCATGAACGAATTATTCACTTTATGCAGTCTGAAATTTGAAACAGCGAGTTTATCTTTATTCCGGGTATTAAAATTATGTTTGTTTTTCTTTCTTTTCTTAGGGAAAAGATGCAGGTTTTTGCGAATGTACATAATATTTTCATAAATGAATTGAGAGGCCACTGTAAGTATATTAATTTCCTTAAACAGTTCTTTTAATGAGTCTCGTGGTCGAAGGTTGTAAATTGCCCGTACAGCTCTCTTTTGTAGTACAAAGATAGATTCAATATCGGCTGCTGAGCCCCATAACAATATTCCGTATGACATTATACTATGAAAGTAGCTAAAATACACTAATCTTGTAAAAATCTGATAGCTATATCTATAATATTTTGAAGGCCATGTTGAATCGCTGTGCCGGTGACGTCACATATTATGATCGATGTTTCGATAAAAATTCAAAATGGCGGCTATATCTAGCATATTTTTACAGTTGATGTCGATATATCGCTATATCATATCATATCATTTCGTGTTTTAGTGGTCATGCTAGAGGAGCTGATACTATCTATTGTAAATAATTTCTAGGGGGACTTGTACACACCCAAATTAGTGATTGCTTTACTACCTGATGACCCCGGAGCTGACCCTGCTGAACTTGAACAACGTACACTAATTTGGGTGTACACACCCAAATTAGTGATTGCTTTACTACCTGATGACCCCGGAGCTGACCCTGCTGAACTTGAACAACGTACACTTTCCACCAATACTTTCATATGAAGCTGAGTGGGCTCTAAGTCAGATGAAACTCGACTAAGGATGGTGTTTTCGTAGAGCATACGAAATATGGGTGATGAACAGTTAATACAGGTCTTCGATGAGCTATTCAATAAACCATCACCATACAACACAAAAAAAGACGACATTACGCAGTTGACAAAATACCACCCTATTAGTACCCTCTTCTTAGTTTATTTATTTATATAATAATATAAATATTTTTTTACCTTGAATGTTTGCTTTTGAGATTATTAATGCCTTTAATTGCCTTTTAAGCGCGAGCCTTAGGACGAACAAGTCTAGGACGAAGCTTATAAACGTTTCCAATAACTAGGGAAACGAGATTGTGGAAAAGTGTATGATTTATCTGTATCTTGGACAGCGTTTCATCATGTCAGCCATAGGACGTCCTTGGCTGAACATAGGCCCAGTGACTTCCAGATTGGCCGGTTGAAGCGGCCCTCATTCAGCGGCTACCTCCAACCTATACCAGGTCGTCTGTCCACCTTGTAGGTGGACGTCTTACGCTGCGCTTGCCGGGTACGTGGCCGCCATTCCAGAATTTTTCTCTCCCATCGGCTTTCAGTTCTACGTGCTATGTGCCCCGCCCACTGCCACTTCAGCTTGCTAATCCATTGGGCTATGTCAGTTACTTTTGTTCGTTTACGAATCTCCTCATTCCTGATTCGATCTCGCGAAGAAACACAGAGCCCTTTCCATAGCACGCTACGCAACCTTGAGCTTTGGTGAAAGAGCTAAGGTGGGCGGCATTTAGTAAGTTGAATGACATCTTCAGGGACAAAAAACACTTACAATGCCTGCATACCTGGCTATTTAACTACCAATAATGACTTACGGAACTGGAAAATGGGTGCTTACAAAAGACGCTATTTACGGTAAGAGTGTAGCGTGAAGCGTGGTGGAGCGATCCTTGCTAGGATTAGTGTCGAATTAGTGATCGTATTCCGAATACTGAAATACGTCGTCGGACCAAAGTTGCAGATATTACCAAACTGATTACGCCACTAAACTGGCTGTAGGCAGGAGAAATTGCAAAGACCTTACTGGTGGCCGCAAATGGGAAACAGAGGTTAGAGGCGTCCACTAGTTAAATATGCGGCTAAAATCACGACAACGACGGCAATCGACTAGACTTGATTAGCACAGGATTCTAGTAAATGGCGCTCTAAGGAGGAGGTTTCTACCCAGTAGTGTGATCAGAGAGGCTAAAAATAGGAAATTAAAAAAAAGACGAACGCGCTTTAAGAAAAAAAAAACGGGTATAACAATAAGAACAAGAACCACTTCTGGTTCTCGTTCTCATTATTATACCCGTTTATTTTTTTACAAGGGGCAGGTTTAATGGGAGATATTAGTGTCAAATAGAGAGTACAAGTCAGGATAATAATAAGGATCTACGATGAATAAATCATGTTTTTTGTTGTGTGCGTTAAAGAGTATGTATCTATCTATGAAGTTCATCAGAAGGGAATAGATGATTGTAGTTTTGTCATTTAGTCAATTAGATTTTACACACTTTCCCCGTTCAAGTCGGCCTCGTGTTTCATCTTCAAAAGTGCGTCCAGAAGGTCGTTGTGATCGCGCTTGCCGGAGTACCCGCCACGTTGCGCCAACATGCTCCGAAACACTCTCCGGAAGTAGTCAGTGGAGTGCTTCGGGAAGAACGAAAACCTAGAAAGATTGATAAAGGCTTACATTTGGTGTGAAGGTCGAGCATTTTCCATCATCATATTTGTCTTCTCTTAATCATTTTATATAAATGTCTACTGCTAGACGACATAGGTCTTCCTCTTTGAGCTTTATCAAGAACCTTGTCGCGAACAAGTTACGACACGAGGCTACTACGATTCTACCTATTACAAAACAAAAACTCACACAGCAACGTAGGCCATGCGATTGCGAAGGCACAACTACTCTTTGATTTTTGTAACGTGCCAGTGTTGAATGTTGTCCCTGGTTGTAACACATTGTTGATAGAGGAAACTTCGGACAGCTTAGAATCTACATTTGTGCTGATTTCTATCCTTGGTTGGCGGTGAGAAAATCATCATTTCAGCCATAGGACGTCCACTGCTGAACACAGGCCTCCCCCTAATGATTTTCATTGGGGGGGATTGCCAATACTCGCCACGCTTGGCAGGCGGGTTGGCGAGCGCAGTTTTTTATAAAGTTTCGCACGCTGACGCTGCTGCCCATCTCGTGCTACAGGAATTTGTTGCCTCTTACAACACGCCTCCTGTTGGCAGTGGGAAAGCGTTTTCTTTACGGCCGTTCCCATACGATACAGAGAGAGAGAGAGGCGGTGAGAGAATACACGTGCAAAAACCTACAGATTCAGATTACACTGGATGTAACAGATGTAACTTCCTAACAGTCTGCTTTTACTAATAACTAAATTAACTATATCAATACCAATATTATAAAGCTGAAGCTATATCACGGAATTGTCTCCCTATAAACTTCTAAAAAATACCCAATAGCATATGTGTATCTTTTAAGGTTAACTCACTAAAACTTTTTATGGTAATCAAATTTGTTCTAAAATAATGCATTATTTGGTCATTGATAAAGAATTTAAGTGACAGACGTTTGACGACCATCTGGTGTAGTGGTTCGCGCTCCGGACTACAAAGCCAACGGTTGCGGGTTCGAATCCCGGAAGGGGCAAATGTTTGTGTGATGAGCACGAGCATTTGTACTTTAGTCATGGACGTTTATAAAAGTATTTAAGTATGTTTATCCGTTATCTAGTCGCCATAATACAAGCTTTGTTTAGTTTGGGGCTAGATAATTGGTGTGACTGTGAAAATAATTTATAATTTATTTATTTGTTTACAGACCGAACTCCACGCAGGCGTTTACCCAGACCAAAAATGAAAGAAAACGCTAGGTAAACTAAAAGTGATTATTCATGAGAAATGTATTAATTAATGCGTAAAGAAGTACCTAAAGAAATTCACGAGTTCAGGAATGAAGAAAATGCTGCACCAACTGCAGCCTCTGAAGAAGTCATATTCCATGAAGTCCTTGGTGACGGTCCTCATGGGGCTCTCACCGGTGAGCGTGGCGTTGCTGCCCACTCCGAAGGCGGCTATGCCTATCAAGTCTGTGGTGTAGTCTGCAAAGAGAGTCTGAAGAATGGTTTAGAATTAAATTAAATTCCACTGCTGAATTCCTACATACCGCCTTTTTGGGATGTAAAGAATTGTTGACAACAGCTAACAGTCCAAACCAACCTCACTTGCACTGTACATTCTATTACTCCAAACTAGAGAAACTTTATCACGGGTAAAAAATACGTTTGACAGAATAAATCTTATCTTATCTTCGTTAGACTATAATATTTTATTTTAGGGCAAATTGATCGGACTAAAATTGGCCGATAAGAATACTCACTCTAATATCAATAGCCTTATTTTGTGCTAAATCGTTGTCGACTCTTTGAACCAGCTCATTCGATTTGGTGACATTGAGAGTTTGCATAGCTTTTAGTTTAGAGGATGTAAAGACAGGCGTCAGGCGGCGTCTCAAGGAAGACCAGATTGGATCCTGTTAAAAGAACATTATATATAATTATTATCTGCAGATGTAATCAGTGTTGATTTAGTTATAATACAAAATTGCTGGATTCTAGAACGTAAATGAATCCAATAAGCACCTTGGGACACCTCCAAAGGACAAATAATAGGAATTGCTAAATGGTAACAAAATTTCCCAAAGGAGACGTTCTTCAGTTGAACCAGGTTGAACCACACCTTGGCAAATACATCGTCAGGCGCCAATAATCAAGGTAGAACGATGATATACTCAAAACTGCTAGCAGCAAATGGAAAAAAAAGTATAGTCGAGGATTGGGCCTAAGAATCCTCAACTGATTAATGTTGGGCGTGGGCTGATTATGATGATGCTGAGTGAGGTCCTTTTGCGACGGGCATCGCGACGCGCGTAACGGCGTTGTTCGGTCATTAATATATTTTTATTTTATTCTATTTTTTATATTTACGTATTACCATTTTTGTTGTTGTTTATAATATGTTCAAATTTTATAATGTTAAAAGTAATTATTATTTGTATGCTGTTCTGTTATGTGTCGTTGTGATGTCATTTAGCAATAAATATTCTTTATCTTTATCTTTATCAGCGTCAGTTTTATAAAAGGACTTACGTTGACTGTAAATAAGTTAAGACCTCCTAGAGGATCTCCTTTCGCGATTCCCGTTCCTAGCAGTCTGTTTCTAAAGAACTCAAAGTCCTTAACCAGGACTCTTCGCGCAATCTCTGGCGAATTGATCACCAGGGCTGGTCTCCAGAATAGCCAGATTCCAGTATATGCCGTTTTGTGATGTTTGTATAGTCTCCGCATCCATAGGACCTGGAAAATCATTATAAAAACCTTATAAAAATGACTTTGTTTGCTTGCCTAAATATTTAGTCGGTTAGACGGTCACTTAAATCAATAATAAATCGTAATTTATTCGGTAATTTGACGATTGTTCTGTTATGTCGCCAGCGCGTGCAATACGTAATTTACATAATTACCGTGCAAGAGCTTGGGTGGGTAGCAAGAGAGAGATATTCCAACCCTCGAAGACTCACTTTGACCTCGGCGGAACGTTCGTCAAGGAAACGCTCGATTGAGTCAAGCGATGGAAACACAGCCATCCGAGTGTGGCGGGTTCAAGCAGCGTAATGCAGTCTCGAACATAGACTTAAAAGACGCTACGCTTATAAATCTATGGTCTCGAGCAACCGATATTTGATATAACTGTGGTCGCAATGGAGGCATAGAACGAGAACGAGAACATACCTCATCCACATGCACCAGAAGGATGGCTCTTTCCTGGCGGCTACACTAGTAAAATGCCACAGTTAGAGCAAATTATGCGTGCGCCTGATTACCACGCTGGGAGTTACAGCACGGTTCAAGTCCGAGTTTATCGAGAACGATTTTGAACACAAGTGTGATGATGTGACCGGTTGGTGGTTCAAGAACGATTTGAAAACTGCAACTGCAGCAGTGTCGCGATTTTAAGATCAACCCTTTCAAGAGAGAATACAGCAAACTCCAAATTCTGATGTAACTGCTTTGAAAATTTATAAAAAAATTGTAAATAAATATTACTTGTGTATTTTGATACAAATAAAAAAAATCCGAAACACGCCCAATATTTAGTGATATTTTTTATTTTCTGACTGTTTGTAAATAAGGCTTGCATAAAAAAATGAAATGAAATAATGATAATAGCTTAAGCACTTGTGTTACAGAAATAAGAAACAACGACGGTACCATAACACCGAGACCCTACACAATATAAAAGATATTTTCCTACATTAAACGACTGGTAATCGACCCCGGGACCTCAGAGATAGCGACACCAATTCCGGTATGCTCGCCTCTCGGATACAGAGGTTTTCTCCTGCAATCTGCGGTTAAAAGTAATAAAATGGTTTTTTATTCACAAGCCCTTGAGTTTATTACACTCTGTAGTTAGTATCTATAAGACGTTACAAGTACTCCATTGCGACTGCGTTCGTAATACAACTTACCCATTTTTTTGGATTTGCCAGTTGAACTCTTACCGGGTTTTCCTGGGTCAAGAAGTCGAGGCTGCCGTATATGGGGTGAATAGGGGAATGGTCTACCCCACGCTCAGCCCAAAATCGTTTGACCTTCACCCATCTCGAGTAGACCCAGCAGGCTAGCGCAAACGCTGCTAGGATGCACAAAAGCTGCCACATACTCGTAGCTTCTCGTACTTCTGGAAAAAATGATGCTAACACGATAAAACTGCAATTTTGTAAAGTCATAGAACCTTTTTTTTCGTCAGGAAATACTGTGTTGCACTTTGCTATCGTCTAGCCACAGGGGGCGCCACAGTTAGCTTGGTTACTTTACATTACCTATGAATTTGAACTAGAGCTGGTGCCTTCTCGAATTGACTAACATAAAAATATCAACTAGCCTATACCTGAACACAATCTTCCACCCAGAATGCATTGGTAATATTTATATCACCAAAGCGGCACCACGGTACAGCAAAGTTCCTTTAGCCACCTTCTGGCTTCATCATCACACCATAGACATCATCTACTGATAGAGTACTCGTCAAGACAAATCAAACGGGTCCAAACTCCATGGGGTTACGTTGTTTTATTGTCATGCTGTATTACTAGTTTAAATTTTAAATACTTAATTATTAAATGAAAGATTGACTAGGCTATCCGCCACTAGCCCGTATCAAAAAAGGCAGTTTCAATGACCTTATATGAGGTGGTTTGGGCCATACTCCTTGTAAGACCTACTTAGCGGTTATATTTATTCTTTTAACTTCGTATCTATATACAGTTGTGTTTTTTTTTACATTTCATAAAGAAACCATTTAGCACTGACACTTTTTAAAATGTATCACTTTAAAATGTAATATTACGCAACGAGTCCCTTAATCGAAAAATGGTGGTGACACCCACAATATTTTTAAACCGTCTCTCCAACGACACCCCACACCATAGAAGGGAAAGAAAAAAACTCATCCCCACTGCAGCACGCTCAAGAGAATCTCAATAAAATTTTAAAAGGTAAATCTTTTAAAATTTTATTCTACCATTTTGTCGGCGTGATTAATATGATACCTATACGAAATCACGGCTTTCTAGTAGACAGACAGACGCCTGACGGACAAACTATAGCCGTTCAGTGCTAAAAACATAACCCTAAAATAAATACATTCTTCTAACTATTACATCAATTACTACTACAAAGAATGCTTATTTAAAAACTTACCCTTGTTATGCTGGATAAATAATAAATAATATTTATTTTTAGCGAAGATACATCATGTCGCCTCTCAAGCTGGTGATCGAGTCAACTAGCATAAACTCAAACAATACTTTGTGTCATGAATAATAATAACTCACGATTATGAAATGTTACTGTTCGGTAACATTAATTACAATAAATGTATTTTTGAAGTAGCACTGCAATTACAGATAATTTGTTTATATACATGACTTGCCTTTTAGATAATACAAAGAATATAGGATGGGGCAAAAGTAGATAACGTAATATTGTGAATACACTGCCATTTTGTGTCAAGGAATAACTATATTAGAGGATGTATGAAAGTAGCACTTGTAATAGAAAAGAAAAAAGGAAACCGTTTGTCTAAAAAAAATGCAATTTGCCATTTTGTGGCGGCGGCCATCTTGAGGGCATCTTGAATTTCATTGTAACAGTCAATTTACATATAATTGTATTGTCACCAAAACTAAAAGTGTAAACCAAATTTCAAATTTCAAATCAATCGGTCCACAGGAAGTGTGTAAAATTTTAATTAGTAGATTTGACGGACACAAGATACAAACATATGAAGTAAGCTAAAAAAAAAGTAATCTGCAAAAACTGTAACACATTTACATTACGTTATCTGATAATAGCAGGAGTATACCTCTAGCCGAGATGACCTCATTGTTTTCGTTCGAACCGACTCCAATAATAACTGATTGATTAGGTATAATCATCATCATCATCATCATTTCAGCCATAGGACGTTCACTGCTGAACATAGGCCTCTCCTAATGACTTCCAGATTGGCCGGTATGGGTATTGTGTTTACTATAAGCCACACAAGAAAGCTCAAGGTCGCACAGCGTGCTATGGAAAGGGCTATGTTCGGTGTTTCTTTGCGAGATCGAATCTTCCTTTGCGATTCCCGTAGTGTAGGACGCCCCCCAGCTCCAGCAGGCTAGATGGATGGCGGGAGATCATGTTCTTCCAGCAGTAGACTTCAATATGACATGATGATGATGATGTCCAAGTAAGTTAGTTGTTTGCCGCTGTTAGAGAGAAGTGTTCGTTTTTTATTCCTTTATGTAATAGATACATTAACAATTAGAAAATCCGAATCGATTGCTATTTTTAAAAATCGGCTTAAAGCACACCTTCTTTCTTCTTGACACAAACTGCCTTTATATCTTAGAATATTACTGGTCACTGTTAGTTTCGACATCTCCTCGCATATATCAAGTAGTATGTATGTTTATTGTATGTATGTATAATTATTGTTATGTATTTATTTTATTTTATTTTTATTTATTTATTACTGTACGTTTATGCCATAAATTTATGCAATTCTATTTGTATCAGGTAAGAATTTTAAGAACTCTGCAACACCTTCCCCTTTCTTTAATGGTTGTCCTCTACCTAAAGGTTGTCTGGAAGAGATCGCTATTAGCGATAAGACCGCCTAAATTGTACATCTTTCTGTAAAAATCATGTGTATTTTACTTGTATGGTGTGCAATAAAGAGTATCTATCTATCTATCTATACTTATCAAACATCCTATAGTCCGCGCGAACAAAGTCGCGGTTACAGCTAGTCTGTAATAAAAACTACCCTCTTTATCCAAACTGATGTCAGCTGATCGGCGGCTGAACTTGGGCATCAGAATCCACTCCTTAAAAAAATTGCCTCATTTTATTTTTATTTGCCTTGTATAACGATGCGATGTTTCAAAAATATAAATAAATATAAAAAGAATCAAAATAAAACAAATCTTCAGATAAGTCGTGCTCCGAGATTGTCAAGGTCCGAGATCATCATAATGTTATCATGCAAATATATCTTATAACTTAATTAGATTAGGTTGTTTGAAGGAGACTTACAAACTGATACGAGAACAATTAATTTAATAAATAATTTCTTCCAGCAACCACACCTTAATGGTAACTAACAACAAACTAATTATTACTTAATGTGACATGCAATAAACGATTTGAATTTGAATTTGAATTTGACACTAATTATTTAGCCCCTAGGCCAAACTAAGCAAATCTTGTACAATGGCAAACAGATAACGAATGAACATTCTTAAATATTTTAAAGAACATCCATGATTCATCATTATCATTCGCCTGGCCTGTTCCCAGGTATTTGGGGTTGGCGCGGTATGTTTTTCTCTTCCATGCAATCCGGTCATTCGTCATCGAGTCATTCACTTCCTTCTCAGTCATATCGCTCCTCACACAATCGACCCATTTTTTCTTATGTCGTCCTCTGCCTCTCCATCCAACAATATTCATACCCATCACTTTTCTTGTTATGTCTCTTCCCTTCTCGTCACATGTCTATACCAAGACAAACGGTTTCCTTTCATCTTTTCTGCTACAGATGCCACTTTCATACTCCCTCTAATATATTCATTCCTTATCTTGTCCTTTCTTGTCACCCCACACATGTACCTTAACATGCAATCGCTTTTCATCTACTTTCTTAACGGCCCAGCATTCAGAGTCACATAGCAAAACAGGTCTTATAACGGTTTTGTAAATTTTGCTCCTTAGCTTTAAGGGCAGCAAGATGCCGTGATCTGTCGCCATTTCACCCAACCTGAATTAATCCGATGCTTTACGTCCCTGTCAATGTCATTGTCGCACTGTACATGAGACCCGTAGTACCGAAAGTCAGAACAGACCGGCAAAGACATTCCGGCAAGTGTTATTGGCAAAGGGCTGGAGAAACCGCCGAAGTCACAGAACAGATAAATTCTGTTTTAGTTTTACTGACTTTTAGGCCCACGTTCTCCAGTCGATGCCGCCACTCCTCCAATCTGTTTTGGACCTCTAGAGCGTCTTAAAAACTAGTTATATGGCTTCGGCGAGCATACACCAATGGCAGCATCCCTCTGTATGTCCGACGGAAGAGCATCCATTAAACCATAAGAAAGAGGTACGGGCTAAGTGCTGACCCTACAACAACTATATAAAAATATTACTTGAACACTTTAGTTATTTAAAAATAATCTGTAAAGGATTTTAAGTGAGACTCACTTGATTCTACAGACAAACTGTGTAAACAGTTTTGTAGGACTCTGTTTGTAAAAATTGCAATATGTTGTATGCATAATAAATAAATAAATAATAAATAAAATAAACACCCATGACTATAATATAAAAGCTCGTGCTTGATGAAACACAACATCATTTCGAACTCGCAACCGCTAGGTTTATAGTCCGGAGCGCGAACCACCAGTCCAGAGACGGTCGTCAACTATTCAGGATTAGAGCAGTTAAACATCGACACGGTTAGCTCATATCTTAAAGACTAGAATTGTTTTTTGCATAGCAAAAAGTAAGCATATTTTACGTTTCACTGCAGGGCACAGGCCTAACCTCAACTATGAGGTGATGAGTGGGAGTGGGAGTTTTCATCATTATTGAGGTGAATACGTTTCATTCATTCATGTCAGCCTATTGCAATCCACTGCTGGACGTAAGCTTTCCCTAACGAGCGTCAAAAAGCACGATCTCCCGCTTTTCCACTGCCAGCCATCCTAAGGTTGCTGGTCCATCGAGCTGGAGGGCGCCCTACACTATGTTTGCCAAGGCGCTTTCTCCGAGTGGAGAAGGAAGGCTTCTCGAGTGAGAAGTCGTTTACTCCACCTTTCATCGGTTCTGCGACAGATGTGGCCGACCCACCGCCACTTTAGCTTGCTACATTTTATGACTATGTTCATTACTTTGGTCCGCTCCCGGATAACCTCGTTTCGAATTTTATGCCTTAACGAAGTTCCAAGCATCGATCTTTCCATAGCTTGCTACTGTCATGTTCCTCGTTTCGGCTCCGTAGTGTTTACGTTACTAATAATACGTTTAGCGGACGGTAAAACAAGAAATGTATTTATTTATCTATTTTAGGAAGACCAAGGTTTACAAAAATAACACAAAAAACCACTTGCAGGTCCACACAGATAGAAATCGAGTAATTTAAAAAGAGAAGGAATTATACAATTTGGAGTACCACATTAAGCAACACATATACCAGGCAATAACAGAATAGGATACTATTATTATTATCTACTTCGCTTACCTAAACATATATATAAAAGTATTTATTAAAGAAGATTTGAAAAAAAACGCTTGCTTAGCAGTCGCCTAACCGCTGTTATGCTAGTAAAAAAAGATCAAAGTGGAATAAAACTTAAAACACTATTTTATTGGTTTAATTATATGCGTTAACAATATTGAGATCAACACGTCATTTTCTCGGGACAAAGTCCACGTATAGTGGTTCCCCAGGCATATAGAATAGGGCATTGTGCTCCACTCGGGTGTCGTTTGGCTTCTTTGTGTTGGGTTTGGGTTGGACTTTATACTTGAGGAATATGTAGGCCAACGCATACCAAAGAGTCCTGTAGGCGAACCGCATTCCTGAAAGGATAAGACAGAAATATTTAATCTAGTTATGTGCTATTTGCTGCAGTTGGGAGTGTATAAGTAACCCTACCGATCATCATCATCAGTCTCTACAGTGCCCTGTAGTGAAACGTACACGTATAGGCTTACGTCTCATTATTTTAATAGGATACTATTAAAAATTTACGAAAACAAGATTTAATGTAGGGCTTTTTAAGATACGGTCGCCTTTTAATAAGAGGCTACAAACATTTGATGCAAACCTGCAAAGGGCAAATGATTGTTTGATGAGCACGAGCACCTGTGTCATTACGTATTATCCTTTATTTAGGCGTCATAGTACAGGCTCCAACAAGTTCTAAGCTAGATTATATTAATGCTGTAGTCTTTGAAAGAGTCTTAGGATAATTAACTTTGAATAGTTCTTACCGATGCAACTTCTAGGGCCTTCTCCAAAAGGCATGTACGTAAATGATTCGATATCGTTTTCGTTTTCTGGCAAGAATCTATCTGGATCGAAATCGTTAGGGTTTGGGAAGTATTTCGGGTCGTAGTGCATCCCCATTGCGTTCACGTATATTGGTGTACCAGCTGGAATGGTCAGATTCTCATCGACCTGGTAGTCCTTGTCGGCAGTTCGGTCCAGCCAACCTTGGGCTGGATATTTCCTCAATGCTTCTGTAAATAATACAGTTACCGATGAGTCCAGATACTATGAGTGATAGTTCCGACTACTTCCGACCGGTGGCGTGTTTAGTAAAAATCGTTTTCTGAACTGATCTAAACCAAGAAACCAACCCATTTAAGTTAGATTATCGCCAATCAGGTCGTCTTAGGCTCGGACTACATGCATCCGGAATTTTTCAGAACTCCATAAAAAACGGCTCCGGACAAGCCCGCATTCAATCGTTTGTATGGGGTTCTGAAAAATTCCGGATGCTTGTAGTCCGAGCCTTAGGCTGAGATTTGGTAATAATTGACAGAAACCAAACAAAAACCGTCAGTTAACAAGCGCCCTTGCATGGTCACTATAATTTACAGTAGGTAGGTTTTAACATCTCCTATTTTATGATTATGTATCTAAATAGCCACCAAGTGATGGTACCTCCTATAGTAGATAATGAACATGTTTAAAAAGCAAAAACACCAAATACAAGTCTTTTCTTTACCTTTTATAATACAATTTAAGTAAGTTAGTTCAGAGAGTACATTTCCGTCCAACTCTTTATCGCCGTTTCTTCGCTGCAACTCTAACAACTCGTTGTAAAGTTTATCCTGGAAAATGTAAAAAATGGAATATTTATTATCTATCTGCTTAGTATGTCTTGCATCGTCATCATGTTGTATTACTGACTAGATGACGTATTACAATATTTTGTAGGGTAACTGCAAAATGTCATGAAAACATTGTAAGTCACATTATAGAACTTACTGCCTTTTTTGTACTTAAATTAATTAAACTTAATTTTTTTTCGTAGATACACAAAATTAACTTAAGATTCAGATTTTAATGATTATAGTTATATAAATGTTTTAAAAACAATAATTTGATTAAGCTATAAAATTTTGTTGTTGTTAAAAATACAATTTTTAGCTATAAAATAATTAAACTGCAAAATTTTGTTGTAAGCAAATTGCCTATAAAAATACATATGAGTGATTTCGACTGCGTAGACTTCAGAATTGCCAAAGAAAAATCTTAGTGCCCAATTTTGGCTATTATCGTTCAGACTTTATCGTCGACTTTATCGCATATTAGTAAAATTGGATAAAAAACCTATATCTAAAATTAATCTAAATTATAATGATCGTATTGTTAAGTAATTCAGAAAAAATCGGTAATCAGTTTTTACCTGCACGTCTGGAAGGAAGGCCAGTTCATAGGTGATGTAGGTGAGAGTTACTGCAGTGGTGTCGTAACCAGCTTGAAGGAAAACCACTGCTTGTGCTATTACTAGATCTTCATCCATGACTGAAAATTATGAACTATTTTTAGGACAAACATTTTGGACAGTTTGATAAAATTACCTAAAGTTCCTAAAATTACACTAAAACTGGATTTAAGTAATTCTGATAGAGGCATCATTGTTATAGAAAATGACATAGCAACCATCTTGCATTGTTCTAATAAAGAAGATGGAGTCTTGATTCAGATTAAAGTCGCTAATTTCTGGTTGGATTTCCTTTGTAACCATTGAGTTTTTAAAAAGAAACAGGTAGGTAATTGACAAATCAAATCGAAAATCATTTATTCAGTTTAGGCCAGAAAACTGCCACTTATGAACGTCAATAATAACATTATTGGCCCATATGAGGCAGAACATGTTTCCCTATTTTTTGGGCCCTACTAGCGCTTCGAGACAAGACAGACAATCTGGCAAGTGCTGAAAAGAAACGCCGGAACAAACTCAGTCACCACTAGCTGCTACAAAAAAAAGGAAAAGAAAATAATGTATACCTGTGCGAGCAGGGCAGTATCTAATTCCAGACATTTTTGTCATTTAAATAGTCATTAACAGTATAATAACCCTTTTTCATTAAAATAATCTTAACATGCGATTTAAACTCTAACATGGGTAGTTCAACAATAGACTGTGGTAATTTGTTAAAAAAGCGAATACATTTCCCCATGAAAGAATTACTCACTTTATGCAGTCTGAAATCTGAAACAGCAAGTTTATCTTTATTACGGGTATTAAAATTATGTTTGTCACTTTTCTTAGGGAATAGATGCAGGTTTTTGCGAATGTACATAATATTTTCATAAATGAATTGAGAGGCCACTGTAAGTATATTAATTTTCTTAAACAGTTCTTTTAACGAGTCTCGGGGTCGAAGGTTGTAAATTGCCCATACAGTTCTCTTTTATAGTACAAAGATAGATCCAATATCTGCTGCTGAGCCCCATAACAATATTTCGTATGACATTATACTATGAAAGTACCTAAAATACACTAATCTTGCCGTTCCAACATCAGTCAATTGTTTTGTCTTTCTCACAGCATAAGCAGCTGAACTAAGTCTTTCTGACAGAGTCTCAATATGAGCACCCCATTGCAGACGGGAATTTAAGTTATTCCCAAAAAGGTAGTGGAATTACTAGTATCCAGTCGTTCATCTTTTACAATGATATGTGTTGAGACCTGCCTCACATTTGGCATTGTAAATTTTATGCATTTCGTTTTGTTTGCATTGAGCAAAAGATTGTTGGTACTAAACCAATGCAGAACCCGAGAGAGTGCATTAGTTACATCGTCAAAAGATTCTTGACCTCTTTTAATTTTAAAGATCAGTGATGTACCATCTGCAAATAATACAGATCAGATCACATAGGTCGTTTGCAAAGTAATATAGGATAACAAGGATGACAAGAGTAATATAGGATCACGGAGCCCAATGGACTGACGATTTAAAGTTAAATAAATAAAAATGCGCCAAGCAACACACCAACTGTCTCAAACTAAGGAATTAACTTAATTGTGAATTACACGGTATTTCCTAGCACATCCAACATGAGCAAATTTAGATCCTAAATAGACCAAATAAGTTTGAAGCTGGTGGATTGGTAAACTGGAGTAAGTCAGGACTTGGCCATGTTGCGCTGCTGCATCCAGCAGTGGACGAGGACAGGCTGAACTGTTGACTGATCAAAGGCATTTTGTATATAATTTTTAAATATTGTACCTTCCCCGTTCAAGTCAGCCTCGTGTTTCATCTTTAGTAGCGCGTCAAGAAGGTCGTTGTGCTCGCGCTTGCCGGAGTACCCACCGCGTTGCGCCAACATGCTTCGGTACGCCTTTCGGAAGTAGTCTGTGGCAAACTTCGGAAAGAAGGTGAACCTGTAGAAGCAAAAGTTATAAATTGGACTTGCAGTAGTGGTATGTGAATTTATGACCAAGCGAACTTGCCTAGAAACCTATTTAATTGTGCCATAAAAAACCGGCCAAGTGCGCACCGAGGGTTCCGCACAAACCTGTAGGTACCTATATAAGTAAAAGTTCACCCATCACGACAATCGAGTTATAGTTATGGTATTTTTATTGCAAAATGAAATCCATAACATTACGAAACGTAAATTTCGGTTTACGATTTATGACTTATTAAAGAAAACTACTTACTAAATCTCGTTCAAACTAATTTTCAGTGCAAGTTTGCATGGTAATGTACATCATATATTTTTTTTAGCTTTATCACTCTCTTATTTTAGAAGTTACAGGGGTCTCCCCCCTGTAACTGTAACCCCCGGACACACATTTTACCACTTTGAAAGTGTCCCTCGCGCAAACCATTCAGTTAAAAAAATAATTCATTAGAAACCTCATCATCATTTTTGAAGACCTATCCATAAATAACCCACACCTATAGGTTTGACAAAAAAAATTTTTTTAAAGTTTCAATTCTAAGTATAGGGAACCCCCAGAATTTATTGTTATTTTTTTCTATTTTGTGTGAAAATCTTTATGCGGTTTTCAGAATACATCTACTTACTAAGTTTCAACAGTATAATTCTTATAGTTTTTGAAAAAAGGCGTTGTGACATACGGACAGACAGACAGACATGACGAATCCATAAGGGTTCCGTTTTTTGCGATTTGGCTACGGAACCCTAAAAAGAGGTTGTTTTCCCTGTATGTGCGGTCCGGACCGATCCGAAAATGATGATGATAAACCGAGTACGAGGTGAACTCTCTCACCGAGACTGGTACAGTTAGGGATCATTAGCGACTCACTCTTGACCAGTTTCCATTATTTTGCTGTTTTGTAAAATTCTTTCTATTACGGTTTCAAGCTACAACTTTTTTATAAATTAGACAGAGGGACGATCGGACAGATAGTATAAGCTTCATCATCATCATCATTCATCATCATCATTTCAGCCATAGAACGTCCACTGCTGGACAAAGGCCTCCCCCAGTGACTTCCAGATTGGCCGGTTGGAAGCGGCCCGCATCCAGCGGCTTCCTGCAACCTTTACCAGGTCGTCTATCCACCTTATAGGTGGACGTCCTACGCTGCGCTTGCGCGGTACGTGGCCTCCATTCCAGAACCTTTCTGCCCCATCGGCCGTCAGTTCTACGTGCTATGTGCCCCGCCCACTGCCACTTCAGCTTGCTTATCCGTTGGGCTATGTCAGCAACTTTTGTTAGTAGTAGTTAGTGCAGGCTTAGTAATAAGTTATACAAGGTCTCATTAGCACTTTTATTGGTACCGAACCCTTAAATTTTTCTTTAAGTTGGCTTATTATAAAATAGAATCTATATTATTTAAATTTAAACTTCAGAAATGTATTTTAGTATACCGGTTATAATGGTAGTAGTTACGTTATTATTATAATAAATACAAACAGCCTCGTAACATATAAAGATCTAATGACTTTGTCAAAATAAGAAGTAACGTTTTTGATTAGTCGGCACCCTAGATTAAGTAATTGTCGACATCGTACAGTACGTCCCACTGCAGGGAACACATAAGCCACACCTTAGCTATGAGGTGGTTTGGGCTATACTCTGGGCCCATTGCGAGTTGCGGAAAGGATGTGTGTAAGGAAGTGACTAGCTGTAAAATAGTTACAGAATCAGACATTTTACCTAAAGATGTCAACTAGTTCAGGAAAGAAGAAAATGCTGCACCAGCCTACAGCCCTGTAGAAATTGAATTTCATCAAGTCCTTGGTGACGGTCCTCATGGGGCTCTCGCTAGTGAGCGTGGCGTTGCTGTCCACCCCAAATGAGGCAATACCTATTACATCCGTCGAGAAGTCTGCGTAGAGAGACTGAAATGAAAAATGAAGTGAACAGTTTATTGTCACTATTTTTCAATTTATGTTGCTATAAAATAAAATTCGGCAATAGTTTTATGCATACAATTTTTGACAATTCAATTTCATTGTCTTATAAGACCCGCATGCTAGGAGTCATTATAATAATTATCTGTGACTGGTATAGTGGTTAGACGCGAAGGCTAAATTAGTAGTAGGTATGTAGTAACAATCATCATTTTAATAAGAAATACAATTTTTAACGTTGACTTGATATTCGTCTCAAATGTTAGCCATTACTACTCCTACTCTGTATATTGTTGCAATAGGAAGATCACTGGCAGACAAGCATAGCATAGCACAAGAAACCACCTGCCTTATGCCAATGGATGTTGCAGGAAGCTATTAGACATAAGTCACTATAACGTTTCTAATGAGAATTGATGTTCAGCACGTTTGTAGGACTCCAAGCGGCTCGTTAGACAGACAACCTGGTAAAGGCTGCAGGAGTAGCTGGATAAGAAGGGCAAGTGGTCAAGCAGATTGGAACGCGTTAGATTGACTTAGGTTCAGCTGGGGACAGCAAAGCTAATAATGAATGAATGATGTTCAGTTAATAAATAGAGTCACAATAGGCAAACAACGTGAGGCGCTTTCCGTCAAGGTCAAGCAGTGGATGATATACATAAAGCTGCAGGCAGCAGATGGAAAAGAATAGCCGAGAATCAGGCTGTGGCATCCATTGAGAGAGGTTTGTGTCTAGCAGTGGCCTGACGTTGCACGATTATGATTATGATGAGGCACACATGGGATTGCATAGGCGAGAAGTAATAAACTGTAATGGATGTGTTATATGAATTATACTTCTATTATGTGCACGTAAAGATTGAGATTATACTGTGTTCTCACTCTGATTTCAATGGTCTTGTTCTGCGCAAGATCATTGTCAATTCTTTGCACCAGTTCTTTACATTTGGTGACGCTGAGGCCGTGCAAGCCTCGCAGCTTGGCGGCCGTGAACACCGGCGTCAGGCGCCGTCGCACCGATGACCAGATCGGGTCCTGTCAAAATTTAAGAATGATTTTGGAAAGCGAATAAGTAGCCTAGAGAATAGGTGAAATTTAAAAGCTTAATTTCGGCAATATAACTTCTTTTCTACTTCAGTAGCTCTCCATTGACTTGGAAACGGAGATGATATCAGTACGAACGAAATTGTTTGAATTAAAGTTTATTAACTACCTACTAAATAAAAAGATTTGTCTTCATCATCATCATATTCTCAGCTATAGGACGTCCACTGCTGAGAGCCCCAGCCCCAGCCCCCCCTAGCAGCTTCCTGCAACCTTTATCAAGTCGTCTGTCCATCTTGTGGGTGGACGTCCTACGCTGCGCTTGCCGGTACGTGGCCTCTATTCCAAAACATATCTGCGCCATCAGTAGGTGAATTGGCAGTCCACTTTAACTAGCTAATCCGTTGGGCTATTTAGGTCAGCGACTTTTGTTTGTTTACGGATCTCCTCATATCTGATTCGATTTCGCCAAAAAACACCGATCATTAGAAATCTAATGGTAGATAAATATCTTACACAGGATTAATTGACAGACAATTCGGCTCTACATTTAAGTTTGAAGTTTTTTTAAAATCAAAAATGACGTCAATCCGTCTATTCCTATCAAGCTGTAAAAGTTTAATAAATAGTGTAAAATATGTAACTCTAAATACGCAAATCTTTTTACAGCCCCCCTAGCATGACCACTAAAACACGATATGATACAGCGATATATCGACACCAACTGTAAAAATATGATTGATATAGCCGCCATTTTGAATTTTTATCGCAACAGTGATCATAATATGTGACGTCACCAGCACGGCGATTCAACATGGCGGCTATATCTAAGACGGTAAGACGTTTTGCATATTTTTTTAGCATTTACATTGACTAAGAATAGGTTGAGTCCTCCCAGGGGGTCGCTCTTAGCGGTTCCGGTCCCAGCCAGCCGGTTCCTGAAGTTGTCCGAGTGTTTGACCAAGACATTCCTCGCGATCTCCGGCGAGTGGATGACGAGAGCTGGTCTCCAGAACAGCCAGATGCCGGTGTAGGGACCTTGGCGGCCCTCGTAGAGACGACGCATCCATATTGCCTGAATAGTAAAGTATTACTGTATTTGGAGCGGCATTAAAAAAATTTTTTATATTGTTTTTTCCTTCCTTGATTGAATTGAATTGAATTACCTTTCTATAACGATCATAAAAGGAAAACATAAGGTAAAAAAACCGGACAAGTGCGAGTAGGACTCGCTCTTTTTTTTTTTTTTTTTTTTTTTCGTCTGGCAACAATACCGCTAACACATAGATTGCATTTGTCTCGTATTTAAAAATTTAATTAAAATACTAGTAATTAAGCGGCTCCTATTCGTCGTAAACATAACTAAACCGTATAATAAGTGCTAGTGTAAATAAAAAGTGTAACAACTCACGGAAATTAGTGTTTATGTGAAACGGCCGGTGATAACAGGTCAATGACATTGCAAAATTGAACTTGTGAATTATTGTGTATCATTGTCTTCTCTTTATATGTGTTCTAATTACGGTGTGTATGCGTATGGTTTTACGTTTAGCACCTATTTAACAACTAAATAAGAATAATTAACACCATCTTAAGAACAATATTTATTTATTTTTTTCGCGTTGAGGTTATTGTTTGTTTACGTTATCAAATATCCTAACCTCCTGTTGATCAAACGATTCTTTGGTTTAAGTTGTTTTGTTTGCTATATTGAATCAGTGCAAATATGCTTACTCGCAAAGCCTATGCTCGCCAGGAGGAATCTAAACTCCTACTGGCTTTGAGGGAACTGCAGGCGGCCAAGGAACGGATTGAGCAACTGAATAGGGAAAGTGAAGACAATGAGAGGATACTGTTGGATGTGCTGGATAGTAATAGTAAATTAAAGAAAGAGATGGCTGAGCTGCACACCAACTACGGCTTATTAATTGACGAACGTGACAAGTTACAATCCGTCATAAGTGGGTTCGGTGAGTGCTGTGAGGAATACGAGCAAAACCTCAGTCGTATATCTGCCCTTCAACACGATCTTGATGAGGCCCGAGACCATATCAAATACCTGGAGACGGAGAAGCAAGCCTACATTGACAGACAAACCACCGTTTTATACAACAAGCTGGTTGGTAGTGCGCCCAGCCTGACACAAACTGCACCTGGAAGTCCACCTATTGTAACCATAGATTTAACTTGTGATCATTCCCCTTCTTTAACCTCTGCAGGGATTTCGAGGTGCAGTAAGAGTAAATTTAAGAAATATGTTAGATTAAACAGGTTTATTAAAAAATCAAACAAATTAATTAATAAACAGAATTTATTATTTACAAAGGTTAAATATATAAAAGAGAGAAGGCAACTTGGTGATGAGCTTGATGCATGTTCTACATTGTTAGAAACAAGTGTGCCAAATATGAAAGTGACATATTGAAATTAGAAAATGAATTAGAGAATCTCAAACATTCATTAAAAATTATGACCGAGACATATAAATGTACCAAAAAAGAGTGTGGTGAACACATCCAGATGTTAACTAATATTATAACCTCCTGTGATTGTAATACTTGTAATTATTCCAATTCAGGTTCCAACCCATTGAAACTTGTTCAGTCAGGGTGTGAGTCATCATCACTCACTCAAATGACTACCAGCCCTCTCAATCTATCTGATGTACAATCCAACTGTTTCCTGCCTAATGAAACTCCCCATAAATCAGCAAATAATATAGTTATGTTTAGTGACGAGATCGGTAAGAACATGGGGCACCTACTTGCACATTATACGGGACAAAGTGTGATTAATCACTGCATGCCCGGAGCATCCTATGAGGAAATGGTTAATAAAATACTCTCTTTTAAATTTAGTGAAAATTCTACCCTAATAATTTTTATAGGTAATAGAGGTAATGTTAACAAAAATAAATTATTACATTATTTTGAGAGTTTGCAACTGTTAGAAATAAGTAAAATTATTTGGTTCACCTTACCTTATAGTAGCGGTTTGCCAGATGAAGAAAATAATTTAAGGTATAAAATTAACCTGAACATTCATAAATTGACATCTTATAATGAATATAAATTCCATGTTATTGACATAAATAATTATTTAAAAAAAAAAAAAAACCGACTTCAAAAAACTAAAACGCTAAAAATAATCTTAACACTTAAGTACCTAATCAGTTACTTTTGGAGTCGGTGCAAACGAAAACATTGGTCTCTCATTGACTGGCACCGACTCCAAAAGTAACTGATTAGGTACTTAAGTGTTAAGATTATTTTTAGCGTTTTAGTTTTTTGAAGTCGGTTTATTTTTTTAAAAAACTAACTTATTTCATCCATTTTCAACCGACTTCAAAAAAGGAGGAGGTTCTCAATTCGTCGGTATCTTTTTTTTTTTGTTTTTTTTTTTTTTTATGTATGTTCAGCAATCATTCGTTATTGCGTTGACCGATTTCAATAATTATTTTTTTGTTTGAAAGGTAATACTTTCAGAATGGTCCCATATAAATTTGGTTAAATTCTGATGATGGGATCTATAAGAAAATCATCAAACATTGCATGAACTCCGCACCACACCAACTGATTTTAGTATCTGTCTTACCTATATCTCTGCCAAATGTGGACCGATTTTGATGATTCTTTTTTTAATGAATAGCTTATACTTCAAAGATACTATAATAAAACATTTTTGGAAAAAATTTCACCCCTAAGGGTGGAAAAATAGGAAATGAAATCGGTGTTCAGCAGTTAAATTATGTTTGCACTCGTAAGATTTGTTTTGATTAGGATTTATCACTAAAATGGATGAAATAAGTTAATTTTATAAAAAAAATAAAAACCGACTTCAAAAAACTAAAACGCTAAAAATAATCCTAACACTTAAGTACCTAATCAGTTACTTTTGGAGTCGGTGCCAGTCAATGAGAGACCAATGTTTTCGTTTGCACCGACTCCAAAAGTAACTGATTAGGTACTTAAGTGTTAAGATTATTTTTAGCGTTTTAGTTTTTTGAAGTCGGTTTTTATTTTTTTTAGTGATAAATCCTAATCAAAACAAATCTTACGAGTGCAAACTTAATTTAACTGCTGAACACCGATTTCATTTCCTATTTTTCCACCTTTAGGGGGTGAAATTTTTTCCAAAAATTTTTATTATAGTATCTTTGAAGTATAAGCTATTCATTAAAAAAAGAATCATCAAAATCGGTCTACATTTGGTAGAGATATAGGTAAGATAGATACTAAAATCAGTTGGCGTGGTACGGAGTTTATGCAATGTTTGATGATTTTCTTATAGATCCCATCATCAGAATTTAACCAAATTTATATGGGACCATTCTGAAAGTATTACCTTTCAAACAAAAAAATAATTATCGAAATCGGTCAACGCAGTAACGAATGATCGCTGAACATACATAAAAAAAAAAAAAAAAAAAAAAAAAAGACCGACGAATTGAGAACCTCCTCCTTTTTTGAAGTCGGTTGAAAATAAGATTTATCTGACGAGAGATAGTTATTTTGTCAATAATTATCTCAAAAGACAAATAGCGTTATCGCTATCATATTGTTTAGATTGTTTAGCCAAGAACTTGGCTACCAAGTCTGCTTTTATTGAGCAGACAATTGACATGAATATTCGACCTTTGGAATCCGTTCCAATTAATAATTATTTAAATTAGACATTCAGACAATAGAGGAAAACTCTTGCTTACAAAACCTAGCGAGCATAGAAGATTCAAATCATTTAAACATAGTGCACCAAAATATAGAAGGCTTAAATTTCTAAGTCAATTTCTAAGTCTTTTCCAGAAAAGACTTAGAAATTGAACTATTTGTACAAGAAATGAATATTCAGGTTTTATGTGTAACTGAGCACTGGCTCAAAAAGTATGAACTTATTTTGCACATAGATAATTGTAGCCTTATTAGTTCGTTCTCAAGGGAGAACGCCATCCGTGGCGGGTCACTAATATTAATTAATAATAACTTAAAATGTAAAGAGCGAAAAGATATTGTATCTCTCTCTGTCGAGCGAACTATTGAGATATCATGTGCAGAGCTGGACGATTACATTATTGTTTGTGTTTATAGACCCCCAAGTGGTAATTTTACATTGTTTGAGTCCATAATGGAAGAATTACTCAGGAAAATATTTACTAATAAAAAGAAGGTAGTTGTATGTGGAGATTTCAATGTCGACATCATAGATGAAGAAAAAACCTATCGGGTTAGGTTTCTAAGTCTTTTTAAATCTTTTAATTTAAAGCCTGTATTTGCTGAACCGACTAGAATTACTGCTACAACAGCTACTTGCTTGGATAATGTTTTCTGTAACTGTGTTGTGATTAAAAAATCTATCGTAAATTTTGTAAAATCTGATCACTGCGGTCAGTCAGTCACGTTTGAACACCGTTTTGTGCCGTCTAAAAGTGTTATTCAATATAGACCAGTCACTGATACTCGCAAAGAAAAATTTAAAACTAACTTAAGTGATAAAATATCGCTATTACCTTTTGTTGATGACAATGTTAATAACTTATATGAAGAATTGTTTGAACTAATCAAAAACGAATTTGACAAAAACTTTCCTAAAAAGAAATCAGTCATAAACAATTTCAAACCGAAATTCAGTGACTGGGCTACTGCTGGTATATATATCAGTAGGAGGAAAATGTTTGAACTATATAATCAAAAAGTGTATAGGAATAATGACCTAATATTTGTAGAATATGTTAAAAAATACTCAAAGTTATTTAAAAAGGTCTGTATGGTAGCTAAATCTAATTATATACGTGAAAAAATTAATAAATCGAGTAATAAAATTAAAGAGACTTGGAATATTATAACCAAAGAAACTTGTAAAACACAACATCGCGATCACACATTTACACTAAAAATTGATAATAAGCAAATTAAATCCGATGATGAGGTGGCAGGCGCTTTCGAAAATTACTTCTGTAATATACCTGTCGAAACCACAAAACAACTTAATTTATCTGCTCTGCATGCAAAATCACTGCTTGTTTCCAGTGTTGACGGGTGCAACTCCTTATTTGATTTCACTCATATTAATCCTGTAATGGTAGTCAAAACTTTTATGGAATTGAAACAGATAAAAACTGAGGATATCAACACACAGGGCATATCAACTGACACAATAAAACCCATTATACCTCTCGTAGCATCTCACTTAGCACATTTATTCAATGAATGTATTGATCAAGGTCAATTCCCTACTTTAATGAAATATAGTAAGATTATACCTTTGTTCAAATCAGGAGAAAAAAGTGACCCAAGCAATTTCAGGCCAATTTCCATTCTACCTGCTTTTAGTAAAATTTTTGAAAAAGTTATATTTAGTCAATTACTCTCCCATTTTAAACTTAACAATTTACTGCACGAGAAACAGTTTGGTTTTTCTAAAGGTAGAAATACAACAGATGCTGGGGTGGCACTTGTCAAACACATTTTGGATGCGTATGAAGATAAGCATGATGCGATAGGTGTGTTCTGTGATTTATCGAAGGCGTTTGATTGTGTCGATCACCAAACACTTATTATGAAGCTAAAACATTACGGTGTATCTAATAACACATTAAAATTGTTAAATTCTTACCTCTCAGGCAGATTACAAACAGTAAACGTTAATGGTACTAACTCTTCTGGCGCCCCGCTTCAAATGGGAGTGCCCCAGGGCTCAATATTGGGACCGTTGCTATTTTTGATCTATATTAACGATCTCCCTTTCTATTCTAAAGACTCCTGTGAGATAGTTCTGTTTGCTGATGATACTTCTTTAATCTTCAAATTAAAAAGAGGCGAAGAGGTATTTGACGATGTAAGCGGAGCTCTCTCTAAGGTATTAAATTGGTTCACAAGTAACAACTTACTTCTTAATACAAAAAAAACCAAATGTATTAAATTTACTATGCCTAACGTGAAACAAGCTAACACAGTAATTTTACTAAATGGTGAAAAACTTGATCTATCAAACTCCACTGTTTTTCTGGGCATTACATTGGATTCGAAGTTGCAATGGGGACCACATGTTGACACTCTGGCTGGGAGACTTGCTGCCTTTGCGGTTAGAAAAATTAGACATCTAACTGACGTTGTAACGGCAAGGCTGGTGTATTTCAGTTACTTTCATAGTATTATGTCTTATGGTCTTCTCTTGTGGGGTTCTGCTGCGGACATCGATACCATTTTTATTTTACAGAAAAGAGCTATTCGTGCTATATACAAACTTAGTCCGCGTGAATCCCTGAGAGATTTCTTTAAAGAAATTAACATACTCACTGTGGCCTCTCAATACATATTTGATAATATCATGTACGTACGCAAAAATTTAGATCTTTTTATAAAGAAAAGTGATATTCATTCATATAACACCAGAAACAAAAACAAACTTGTGGTCCAAAACTTTAGATTGGCCAAAACAAGTAATTCATTCTTGGGAAATTGTATTAAATTTTTGAATAATATACCTCACAATGTTACCAAACTTCCTATTAATAAATTTAAGTCACATGTCAAAACTACACTGATGTCTAAGGGGTATTATAAAATTCAAGACTATCTTGATGACAAGAATGTATGGTCATTCCAGCCTGCACTAAACTGATGTACCTACCTGTTTATTTTGGTTTATATTTTTTGTGTGGCAGCTAGTGGTGACTGAGTTTGTTCCGGCGTTTCTTCTCAGCACTTGCCAGATTGTCTGTATCTTGTCTCGAAGCGCTAGTAGGGCCCAAAAAATAAGGAGACATGTTCTGGCCCCCTAGGGGCCTATAATGTTGTTATTGACGTTCATAAGTGGCAATTTTGTCCTGAATTGAATAAATGATTTTTGACTTTGACTTTTGACTTTAACTGAGGGTTCCGTACAAATTTGTACGTACATATTATAAATAGTTCAGGGAGGTCTCGTAATTTTATAACAAGTTAATTACAAATGTATTTTTACTTTTTTTTTCCTGTACTTGTAGTATGAGAAGATATTATTACTTGCCCTAATTTATAGTTCTAGGTCAAGGAAAGTACTTTATAAATTTTGATTGCCATGAGTGAAATATACGTTTCTTGCGGCATAAATGGCCGTATCTTTTAAATAATAAATAAATAATATTTATTTCATAACAATAGCTACATTATATTATATTAGTGACCGTAGCCCCCTCTTAAGCTATAGAGCCTGTATCAGTGAGCAGCGCTCTTCCATTAATTTAGGTCGTTTTTAGAAGAATGTACAGTTTAAAAGTAATTAGTTTAAAGATAAGTACATGATTTAAAAGTTATATGTTTAAAAGATGAGGTTCTAAAATGATTATTTTAATATACAAAAAGTATAGTGCTACTCATTGTAGCTTTTTTATTTTGCATTTTTAGCGTGCATTTGTGTGCGTTTTTCTCAAGTTATTTAGAAGTTTGGTTTTTAACAGCTTCAGGGGTCTGTAAAACTGAGTATTATCGTTTTAATTTCAACTCGTTACCTACACACGTTCTATAGATAAAGGTGCCGTTTTTTTCTATTAACGTACGGAACCCTAAAAAATTGTGCCGGTAATATAGCATGATTAAGTTAAAGGCTCGGGAATACTGATTTCCTGCGAACGAAAAGTACACAAGTGATAAAAAAGATATAATAAAATTTTTGACGTCATATTGTCAAAGAAAATACTCTAAACAAATGAATGAAAAAAGCTCCATTGATTGATTATTAACCTCCAAATAGTTTGGAGTTTCAGTTGTCATTTCATAGCTGTATATCTTTAGACATCTAATAATGATAAGACTTATTATTGGAAGAAGGCAGAAGTAATTATTATGTACAAGAAATAAGAGTTACAGGTTACCAAGTAACACATATTAATAAATCAAGTAAAGAATATGAGAAATCATAATAAACAAAGAAAACACCTACTTAAAATTAGTGGGAGTGATGTTTTTAACGGAAGAGAACGCAGTTTGGTATAGGAATGAAGCTGAAGCATGTATCTTGGCTCAGACATTATCTTGCTTAACCCATAATTCGTGAATGAGTAGTTTATCAATGTTACCAGTTGCTTGTGAAATAAACTTATCTCTGTATTGATAAACTTTGAACTTACTAAATAATATATCGGACTACTCATATAATGACATGACTAGCCCAAAATTTTATTTTATTTGTAATTACTTTTAGTCTGATACGGCTTATTTAATTATATTTCTCGTTGTCTTTTATAGCACCTTATGGGTAAGATCTTAGTGTATTATTACACGACTAGTTTATCATCAGTTCAGGTTCATCAGTCGTGACTGACGCTAGAATGGTGGATTAGGTAGCGTATTAGGATTTTGCTATTCTTGATTTATATTAATGACTTGCCTTCTGCATTGAACCATCATATGACATTATTTGCTGACGATAGCACTGTATTTATTAATAATAAAAATTTGACAGATCTTGAAAATGACGTAAATGAATCCTTGACATTAATAATCGCATGGCTTGAATCTAATAATCTAAAAATCAATTTAGACAAAACTAAAATTATGACTTTCAGTCAGCAAAACTCTGGCGTAAGCTTAGACATCAACTATATGGATAAAAAATTTGAACAAACGAACAATACAAAATTCTTAGGGTTGCATATTGACAATAACTTAAAATGGAAAACTCATTGTGAACAACTCTGCGGAAAGCTTAGTCAATTCTCATTTGCTCTTTACAGAATTCAATCGATTGTTAACGAATTTGCAGTACTTACAGCCTATCACAGCTACGTAGCATCGATTCTCAGGTATGGTGTAATTTTCTGGGGAAATTCGACTGACAGAGATACTGTATTCAAAGCACAAAAACGATGCGTCCGCTCAATGTACAGATTAAAATCCGACGTATCATGTAAGCCATATTTCAGAGACAAAAAGATTTTAACCCTTCCATGCCTCTATATTATGGAATGCGCTTTATTTGTTAAAAATAATACCAAAAAATTCGAGTACAGAAGTCGAGACCGAAATAAAAACACGCTGCTGGCAATCCGTTGCAAAACTAGTCTGCGCAGCAATAGCATATTCGGCAATAGTGCTCCTAGGATTTACAACAAAATCCCGCTGAATATACGGGATAATATTGACATAGAAAGTTTCAAAATTAAATTAAAAGCATTTATAATTGACAAATCTTATTACTCATTGAATGAATTCCTGACAGATAAAAATATTTAAACTCTTGGACTGATTATTATATTGTGTACTGTATACTTTTATTTACTGCAAGTGACTTTAATAATTGTATTTCTTTTTTATTATTACGATCGTTTCAATTTGTTTTTGTACGCCAACTAAGGCAGATTTTAATTTGTTTTTTGAATTGTACGCCAAGAAGGCAGGACACGGTTAGTTCTAAGACAAACCCATGTAAGACCAATGTACACCTGTGCTCCACAATAAAGATTTATGATTTCCAAATATGGTTTCCTGGTCGGAACAGTTTTAGTATTTTGTCGATTGTTAGCGATAAAGTCTATAGTTATCGCAATGAGGTACAATATTACAAAGACCTAAATAATATTACCTGAGGAACTAAATAATATTACCTAAGGCTCTACGTCTGGATTTTGTCATGTACGAGTAATATCAATCCACAACAGTCTTCTGTCAGTCAGTGGGTAACACGATCATTTGTTTCGTCACTCTGAGTATCATCATCATCACCATTTCAGCCATAGGACGTCCACTGCTGAACATAGGCCTCCCCCAGTGACTCTTTATCTGGAGGGAGGATTGCCAAAACTCACGCTTGGCAAGCGGGCTGGCGAGCGCAGTTTTTTTATAATATTTCGCACGCTGACGCTGCTGCCCATCTCTAAAGAATTAGCCTCTTACGACACTAACTCTGGTCAGACTTACGAAATACTGATTGTATAACTATCGTCTTACCGGGTTTTCTCTGGTCAAAAAGTCGAGGCTGCCGTATATAGGGTGTATAGAGACATGGTGCACCCCGCGGTCGGCCCAGAAGCGCTTGACCCTCGTCCACCGCGCGTAGACCAAGGCCAGCGCAAGCGCAACCAAAACACTCGCGAACAGCCACATGGCCTCTGGGGATAAAGATATTTCGCATTATCAATCACAGCCAAAAATGATCATCATCATCATTTCAGCCACAGGACGTCCACTGCTTAACATAGGCCCCCTAGTGATTTCCAGATTGGCCGGTTGGAAGCGGCCTGCGTCCAGTGGATTCCTGCAGCCTTTGGCAAAAATACTATTAGCTGAACTGTGAGATGATTTTATTAATTTTTACTCGAATGTCAAGAGAGGGTTATATTTATTGTGGAAACATTCAGGCAATTGATCATATTTACTTTGTTGATTGTAATTATCCTGATTTAGTTATTTGCAATTCTATTATTAAAATACATTAATAATGTATTTCGATTTAATTATCTAAGTGAGCCTACATGTCAGGCAATGATAATGTGTTCACTTGAAAAAAAAACTATATTCTGGTGGGATTCGAACCCACGACCTTTCGGTATCCGGGCGACTGCTCTTTCTAGGAGCTACGAAGGACATAGTTATGTTGGCGAATTTCGTGGGTTCAAATTCCATCAAACGGAATAAAAAAATTATCAAGTGAAAATATAATTATCCTGCGAAAAATTATAAAAATCAAGTTAACCAATGATTCAATAAACTAAAGGAATAAAAGTTGTAAATCTCGTATCTTGATGTATAAATAAGCTACCTACGTTTAAATTGTTGTCATCTATTATGTGTACACACTGTAAGTAAATAAATAAAACAAAAGAGACAACACATGCCAACAAGCATTTCATTTTGGCAAAAACGGATCGTGCCGCGGGCAAAGGCGTAGGTGAAATATGTTATACTTATTTAAAATAAATCAAAAATAGATTTTTTTGTTTCGCTTCAGGATTAGAGCTGTTTGTAAAGTAAAGTAGTACTAGAAAACATTACTGAATTACCTATAAATTATTAATAAACAAAACTCACAAAAGTAAAAACATTCTCAGAAAAGAAAAACCTTTAAAAATCAACTCACCTTTTTTTCAGATAGACGTTTTGTTTAGTAAAATTTCTTTTTTAAACTGTAACTACTATACTGTGTACTAGACGCGTGTCTTCTGCGCAGTTTAACTGATAGGACTAGTGAAGTCTAATAATTAAAACTGGCAGTCGAATTGGAATATTTGTACGTTGTCAAAGATAAATGATCATAAAAACTGTTCAAGTTCCCTGACATAAAGGGTAAGTAAGTAAACTTTATCGCACACATAATAATTAGTTGGTCTAATCCCCAAAAAGCGATATATCTTATTATTTTGATTAAAATAAATAAATAATTGTACTATATTGAGTAGTAAGGTTATACTTAAAATAAACTGACGTCCTCCGTAACCGAGAGGCGAGCCTACCGTATTTGTGTCGCTATCTGGGGTCTATGTATATGAGGCCCCAGGTTTGATTCCCGGTCGGTCAATTTAGAAAAAAACTTTTTTTTATAATGTTAAAAAAGGTTTTTTTAGTTTCGGGTCTGGGTAGCACCTTCGTTGTTTGTCGTCGTTCTGTAACACAATTGCTTTGTCTACTTTCCACAGGATCAGAGCAATGTATGTGATGTTGTCCAATATTTATTTATTTAAAAGAAACTATGATTTAAGGTAGGGTAGGTGGTAGGTGTAAGGTAAGGTGATCGTGCTCTTCACACATACATTTGCCCCTTGTGGGATTCGAATCCGCAACTGCCTGGTTTTGTTGTCCGACAAACCACTACACCATGCGGTCGTTATAAAAAAATAAAGAATTCGAAAACGTTTGTTTAGTATGAAGAGCTAAAAAAAATAGATAGCATTGTGAATGTACTTTTTCGTCGTTTTTATTTAATTGTTCAGTAGACCGGATAAAACATATTGTCTTGTAGTGTGTATTTACTTAGGCAAAGGCAGACATAGCAAAAAAATATACACTTTTGATTCATTTACATTATTTGTTTACCTGAAATCTAAGTAAACGTCTTTTCTATTATTAATATTCTTATTCAAAACTATAAACCCTGAAATTTCACCGCGAGTCTCTCAAAATGATATCAAGACAGCACCAAAAGTGAATACAAGAAACCAACCACAGAAATGAATTGCGGCAATGCTTTTACTCACTTCGCCATTCTTAGGTTTTCAAAAGTAAAGTTTATTTCTTAAAAGTATTCACAAGGAAGGTATTTTTTATTGTGTAAATTCTTATGAAATGGTATTTGATTTTTCTTCCGAAACAAAATGTAATGTAATACTATTATTATCATCATCATTAAGTAAGCCTATTGCAGTCCACTGCTGGGTGTAAGCCTCCTCCAAAGAGCGTCGAACTCCAATTTTTTTCATCTAGCCACTGTCAGACATCTTTCTTGAAAGCGTCCTACACTAAGTTTGCCGAGGCGAGGTCTCCTCTTGAGAACCCGTTTACTTTACCTTTGATCAGTTCTGCGACATTAGCTGGCCCACTGCTAATTAAGTTTGCTACATTTTTGGATTATGTATGTCCATTACTTTGGTCTTCTGGCGGATGACCCAAGCATCGACCTTTCCATAGATGGCTTAGTGACGTGAAGTTGGTGCGCCAGCGATACTGTCATGTTCCACGTGTCAGCTTCGTAGGTCATTACTGGTAAGACGCACTGATTGAATACCTTGTTCTTTAGGCATTGTGCCAGTGGAGATGAGAAGATATGACGCAACTTCCCAAAATAATGCAAGCCAGCCAAGCTGCACTCTCTTAGCGATTTCCGGCTCAAAGCTGTCTTTCCCTAACTGCAGCACTTTCTCCGAGACAGAGAGAACTTCGCGAGCCACGCTTTCGACGGAAACCGGTCCGGGGATGACTCAGTCATTGAACATGACCTTAGTCTTGTCCAAGTTTATTCCTAAACCCACACGTCGCGAGGCAGCGTTGAGACTATGCAGCATTTTTTGCAGATCCTCCAGCGATTTCGTCATGATGACTAAGTCATCGGCAAGGCGGAGGTGCGTGAGCTGTTCGCTGTTGACATTGATGCCCGTCCTTTTCTAATCCAAACATTTTTATTATGTAACATTGTAACTAAATCATAGGCATAACATAGAAGTTACAGGTTTATAAAGCATCAAATGTCATCGTGTCTAACATGTCGGTCGTCTAAGATGACATAATAAATTAATCTGTTTGTAAGTAAAACATTATATATATTTTTTTTCAATTGTCAGTATTCTTACTATTTTTAACTGCACGCCATACAAATAAATTACAGTGTAAGTTTACAGAAAGATGCACAATATAGGCAGTATTATCGCTAAATGTCATCTGTTCCAGAGAACCTTTAGAAAGACGAAAACTATGTTTAAACTGTAATATTTTAGGTACATACGATATTAGATCGTTATTTGAAAAATGGCATATTATATCAACATAATCATTTCATTCCCACTCTCAGAAGAGTAAAAATATTTATGCTACGTCACCCACGCCACTTCATATTCCACGGAAAGAATAAATAGACGTTAAAATTCTATTATTCGAGACCAGAGACGTTGTAAAATACTTTTCAGCCGTGACAAATTGTTCGAAGATTACAGTTCCCTAACATTTTTTAGGCACGCCTAATACTCGCGAGGGGAAAAGCCCCTAAAGAAATTCGTACAAACGAAGCCGGGTATTCTGCGCTCTTGGTTCTCCTTTTTGCGTTGTTGGGATTGAGGCCCTAATGTTGAGATAAGGTTCGTGTGTACACAGATGACCGACTTTTTCTTCCAGCAGATGGAAAAGCGGCTATTTCAAATTTAAGTAGGTAAAATTTATAAACTTAGTCGACGTGCAAGTTATGACTTACTAGCTTTTGCCCGCGACTTCGTCCGCGTTGACCTTATCCGGATAAAAAGTATCCTCTGTCTTAATCTAGGCCATAGTCTGTCAGTAAGCCAAATTTCATCAATATCCATATAGTATTTTTTGCGTTAAAGAGTAATAAAGATCCATAGATATTTACAAACTTTTGCATTTATAATATTAGAGGAAGTAGGATTGTAGATCTTAATCGAATTATGCAAAAAAACAAAAAAAACATTTTGTTCACTTTTAATCATTTCTATCCGCTGTTAAAAATCGTACGCGTGGATAATTTTTAACTTATTCATAAAAAATTGCACCGTATGTGCACTGCGTAAGGTCCTTGTTGACTCGCCGTACCTACGCCTCTGATGAATGACCGCGCGGCTTCCGTAGTCTCTCTATTGACTTTATTATCAGATACTTTAAAGTAATTTTTTTTCGTAACATACGATTATTAAAAATAATAACGGTTAAGACGCTTCCTTATATTGTTCCCTAGATCTTAATTTTTAAATTTGGCACCCCTTTGCAATGTAACCCTGGATTTTTTTGAAACTTTGTAAATATAAATTATCCGTATGTCAATACTTTCCAGAATTCATATTCGTATCCGTATTAGCGATACTATCAAATGATGTAATTTATTAAAATTGTTTCCACAATCACACCGATTATCTAGCCCCAAACTAAGCAAAGCTTGTACTACGGCAACTAGATAACAGATAAACATACTTAAATCTTATGTATAAAATTCTCGTGTCACAATGTTCGTTCCCGTACTCCTCCGAAACGGCTTGACCGATTCTCATGAAATTTGGTGAGCATATTGAGTAGGTCTGAGAATCGGCCAACATCTATTTTTCATACCCCTAAAGACCACGCAGACGAAGTCGCGGGCAACAGTTAGTACTTTTATAAACATCCATGACAGGTGCATTTGTAATGGTCCGCGCTCCGGACTACAAAGCCCGCGGTTCTGGTTCGAATCCCGCAAGGGGCAAATGTTTGTCTGATGAGCACGAACATTTATATCTAAATCATGGATGTTTATAAACGAATATCTGTTACCTAGTCGCCATAGTACAAGCTTTGCTTAGATTGGGGCTAGATAATTAATGTGATTGTGAAAACAATTTATTTATTCATCATCATTTCAGCCATAGGAAGTCCACTGTTGAACACAGGCCTCCCCCAATGACCTATTATCGGGGGTTTGCCTATACTCGCCACGCTTGGCAGGCGGGTTGGCGAGCGCAGTTTTTTTAATAAGATTTCGCGCGCAGTCGCTGCTACCCGTCTTGTGCTACAGGAATAAGTCGCCTCTTACGACACGCCTATTGTTGGCGGTGGGGAAGTGTATTCTTTACGGCCGTTCCCACACGGCATTTATTTATTATTATTCATTAAAAACGACTGAGCATTACATTGTTGAAAGTCATTCAGTAATACTTCTAAAAATACTTGTAGATGATCACTTGAAGCTAGGCGTATCGTACTCGTCAAGATTTTTTCATCTTAACAATTTAGGAAACTCAGTAGCTATCGTAAAGCTTAAAACGTATATGTTGTAGCGACATCTATCTCGCCACATACAAACTAATCTGACGTATCCTACATCGCGATATTAAAGTTATCGGAGCGATTGAACCATATATACAAGAACCCGACAAACAACCGTCGGGCAGTTGCCCACCAGACACAATACCCGTCTGGTCGGAGGATCCTCCCTATTCAATGGTGGATGAGGAGAGGAACTCAACACCCTGTTTCCTTCTCACCCCCAAAGTGTCCTCACGAAAGATAGCTAAGGTACTTATAATACATAGTTGTTCTTCTTATTCTGATGATGTGTGCGTAATGTGTACAAGGCTTTACACATGCCGAACGTTCCTCTAAGTGATTACATGTTCAGTCTAATAGAAAACTTGATTTGCCCATCTTCGCAGATTACGATGCATGTGTAAAATACCGTTTTCATTTCAAGTTGACGCTCGAAATCAATATTTTGTTGCCTTGTATTAAAGACGAGTAATGTGAACACGTGCCGTGTGGGGACGGCCGTAAAGAATACACTTTCCCACCGCCAACAGGAGGCGTGTCGTAAGAGTCGACTAATTCCTGTAGCACGAGACGGGCAGCAGCGTCTTCGTGCGAAATCTTATAAAAAAACTGCGCTCGCCAACCCGCCTGCCAAGCGTGGCGAGTATTGGCAATCTCCCCCGATGATCAGTTATTGGGGGAGGCATTTGTTCAGCAGTAGACCTCCTATGGCTAAAATGATAATGATGATGAATGTGAACACGTTTATGCCTAAGCCTAGAACACCCGTATGTTCTACATTGCAAAGGTGCCAAGTCTTTAGGAGTGGCTCAGAATCAGTCATCATCATGATCATTTCAGCCACGGACGTCCACTGCTGAACACAGGTCTCCCCCAATGACTTTTATCGGGGGAGATTTCCAATACTCGACCTCAGAAGCATAAGGTCTGATGTGTGCAAGGTTTTCAATCTCACATCAGACCTTATGCTTCTGATCTGAGGTCAAGTATACTCGCCACGATTGGCAGGCGGGTTGGCAAGCAGCATCAGTAAACAAATCGAACTATGCAAAGAACAAAAACATATTTTTTTAGGGTTCCGTAGCCAAATGGCAAAAAACGGAACCCTTAAAGATTCGTCATGTCTGTCTGTCTGTCTGTCCGTCTGTCCGTCCGTCCGTATGTCACAGCCACTTTTTTCCGAAACTATAAGAACTATACTGTTGAAACTTAGTAAGTAGATGCATTCTGTGAACCGCATTAAGATTTTCACAAAAAAATAGAAAAATAATAATAAATTTTGGGGGCTCCCCATACTTTGAACTAAAACTCGAAATTTTTTTTTTCGTCAAACCCATACGTGTGGGGTATCAATGGATAGGTCTTTAAAAATGATATTGAGGTTTGTAATATCATTTTTTTCTAAACTGAATAGTTCGCGTGTGAGTCGCTTCCAAAGTGGTAAAATGTGTGTCCCCCCCCCCCTGTAACTTCTAAAATAAGAGAATGATAAATCTAAAAAAAATATATAATGTACATTACCATAAAAACTACCAGCGAAAATTGGTTTGAACGAGATCAAGTAATTAGTTTTTTTTTAATACGTCATAAATCGTAAACCGCAATTTAACTTTCGTAATGTTATGGATTTCATTTTGCAATAAAAATACCATAACTATGACTCGATTGTCGTGATGGGTGAATTTTTACTCATAACGGTACCTACAGGTTTGTACGGAACCCTCGGTGCGCGAGTCCGACTCGCACTTGGCCGGTTTTTTACATTTAATTATTCCTATCCGCTGTTAAAAATCGTACGCGTGGATATATTAACTCATTTAAGAAAAAAATGCACCGTATGTGCACTGCGTAAGGTCCTCGTTGGCCCGCCGTACCTAGGTACGCCTCTGATGAATGACCGCGCGGCTTTCGTAGTCTCTCTATTGACTTTATTTTCGGATATTCTAAAGTATTTTTTTCGTAATATACCATTATTAAAAATAATAAAGATTAAGACGCTTTTTTATATTGTTCCCTCGATCTTATTTTTTAAATTTGGCACCCCTTCGTAATGTAATCCTGTATAATATAAGTGTACTTCGTGAAGGTAAGTATTCACCTGGATGGTGTGAACTGTGAGGGTTTGATTAATGAATGTTGAGTAACCCTTAGGTTATGTTGAATATACTCGATAAACGAAACTGGGATTTTTTCGGTGTATATTATTGATCGGTCTTGAATCTATGACTAAGGACTTTTTGATATTACAGTGGTTTAATGGCTTTATAATTATTAATACCAATTAATTAAAGTTTTAGATTAGGTATGGCTCTTTCTTGATACAATATAATGTTGATACTTTTGACATAGATATTGATTTATAATCAAGGCAAAGCTTGTAATATGGCGATTGGCGACTAAATAACGGATAAACATACTCAAATAAAAATTTAAACATGACTTATGTAAAAATGCTTGTGCACATCACACAAACATTTACCTCTTGCGAGATTTACACCCTATATTTTTGGAAACAAAGACCCATGGTACTTACAAGAATCTACATCGTACAGAATTATGACTACTTTCCAAGAAAACCGTGACAAAATAAACGGTCATCATAAAATTTACGGTCATGAAACAGACCTAGATTATGGATCTAGACCATCTGGCAAATCTCGTTTCCACTTATATCTCACGGCTCATCGGGCCCGACTTGAGCCGAGCGATTTTCTTTTACTGCCAAGCCCGTATATAATCCGGACAATGGCGGCGGCTAAATAAAGTCTCTATTTACCTATTTTACGGTCTCGCTAACTCGAAAGCCGCGCCCGGAAGGAAGGCAGCGTTTGGAGCGATTTATCTTCGAGCAGACGCCGTGTGTGACGTAGGGGATGCGTCCTGCGCAACAAATACTTAGTTTTACTAGATCTTCCATAAGAACTTTTTCCGTCTCCCTCTTTGTCTCTTAAGATAGATAATCCACCACATAAAGAAAAATAACACAAAGTTGGTAATTTTGGAGATTAACAATAAAATGTTGCGTCTTTCAGGTTTTTTTTTATTTTGATGACAATTATAAGATAAAAAAAACTTTTTTTCATTCACAAAAATGCTAATTTCTTGTATACATATGTATATATAATATTTTAGTTATTTAGAAGTACAAATATTGGAGTTACCTATCAGCGTTTCAAGTAAATTAAAATTTATTGATATTTAACCAGTTAGTTGAGCGACGTCTAGCTGTACCTACTGTTGAACATTGTATTCAGCCACTCGGCTGTTGGAAATTTAGTCAAAGAAAAGGCTAGTCGTGCAATTAAACAGGTATTTTAACCTCGGGTGAGACATATGCACGAGCTCCTTCCTAAATCTCTATCGCCGTGTGTCCCAGGCGGGAGAGAACAAGCGAACGCTTTGTAGCGCGCAAAAAGATTAATGGCGCCAAATAGAAATGTTTTGAAATGGGCCAAAGGCCTCGCTTCATCAGGCCTACAGGCTTTTTGCACCTATGTACTGAAAAAAACTGTCGAGGATCTCGAAAATTGTGTCTTTGAGTTAACAAGGCGCGTGGGATTGATAACGTAAGGATGGAAGGAAGACAAGCAAGTTCTTTCTAACAATATAATCATTGTCAGTGAAACAAAGTGTATTGTGTAAGTAAAATATAAGGTGCTTCATAAATATCTGCAACGGCTGAAATGGGTAAAACTATTGCTTATATAGATTACGATAGTGAAGGAATTACGTGCCCCGGATCGGTAATTAATTATTTGCGAAAAGACAGTAAATAAATGGTTACTTGCTTCAATTTGCATAACACACTTCGTCATCCGCCCTTGACACTGCGCGGGAGCGGTATAATGTGAAACGTTAGCATTTTTGGACAGATGTGGACGGTTTGAGACAGAATAAAGCCTAATCTTTATTTAATATTTTTTTTTAAATGAAAAAAATTATGATGAACTACATGACATAAAATTTCTTTACTATCGTAATCTATATAAGCTATACTTTTACCGATTTCAGCCGTTGCAGATATTTATGAAGCTCCTTATATAACAAAATGTAATATAATCTGTTTGTGTTTCATAGTACAGATGCGTGACTGGTGATCTTTCTGTGTTGTAATAACGTAGTTGCAGAACTTTATGATAGAGACTACACTTTGGGTCAGGAGACGTATTTTTGAAGCATTAGAAATTAATCTCGAATTCGAACACGAAAACAATTCGTGTATGAAAATGGTTTCTATTGCTCCGATTTTACGCATTTTTGAATCACTCGAAATAAATCTTGCTATTAAATTGAAATCTTGTAACTATTTTTGTTTCACGCAGAAAATATTATAAACAATAAAGCAAAAACTCATTATCGAACGTAAATAAAAAGTTATTATGTCAAATCTCTGTCTTACTTTCTACTAGTAGAAATCGAAAAACGGGTGGGTAGGACCACTCGTAGCAGAATTCACGGAATGAATTTTCAAAAATAGTGATTTTAGTAATTTGCATGCGAATCTTGCGTTTTCGAATTTGGATTGGAATTCGCATGATTCAAAAATACGACTCCTGATCGTTTCTGGGCGTTCCGAGCGAATATCGGCATTAGTATTATATAGCGCCATCTTACGTAACATTCAGGTAACAGTTAATTGTCATCTGTCAGCTGGCGCTATTTACAGACTCTAAAATCATATCATATCATATAAATCTCGTGTCACTGTGTTTGTAGTCGCACTCTTCCAAAACGGCTAGACCGATTTTTTATGTATATTTGCTAGGTATGAGAATAGTTCCAGTCGCATTGGGATGTGTCCCTATGCAATTTTTATTTCTCAACTAAGGACCACTCGAATGAAGTCGAAGGCAACAGCTAGTATAGTTATAATATAAATTCATACTTATACTAACAAGAATTGACGACCGTCTGGTGTAGTGGTTCCCAGCGGTTGCGGGTTCGAATCCCGCAAGGGGCAGATGTTTATGTGATGAACACGAGCATTTGTACCTAAGTCATGGATGTTTATAAATGTATTTAAGTATATTTATCCGTTATCTAGTCGCCATAGTACAAGCTTTGCTTAGTTTGGGGCTAGCTAATTTGTGTGATTGTGGGAAAAAAAAACTCAAGTAATTAGATAGATTATACTTTAAAATAAGTTCTTCTGTCAATTACACCAATTTATCTTCATCATCAGCTATTGGGAGTCAACTGCTGGACATATGCCTCCATAGAACGCTACTGTGATCGGCTTTCCGTTTGCATCGCCATACCGATTTATTTAGCTCACGTTCTACATCACTATATAATAAAATAAACAGAGAAACAAACGTACACGGCAAAACATACAAGGAATGTAAAAAAATAATGCTAAAATGGGTGCAGCCTAAAACCGTATATATGTTATACTTACTCTTGGGTGTTTTTAATTTTGATTTTGATTTTGTCAGTAATTTCGTTAAAAATGTATGTTTAGATAAGGAAGAGCGGGGTTTCCAAACACAGGCATTACTTGCTTAAATGGAGACTCCAATCAACCATGTAATTAATTTAAGTCTTGTCAAGGAAATAAAAAATATTTTATTCTATTTATTTATTATTTATTTAGCCTAACCAAAGCTTGCTTGCGACTACACACGTGTAAATGATAAACATACTTCTAATTTTATATTAAAAAACGAAAATGGCAGTAAAAATATATATAAATTTGATATTTTTAAATAATTTTATTTGAATTTTATAAAACATTTGTATGCCTTTAAGGTAGATCATATTGGGCCCCTTTTAATTGTAACAACTGACTTTTATACCTATGATGACGAATAAATATTTCATCATTTCATTTCATTTCATTTCATTTCATTTCATTTCATTTCAAAGCTTCGAGCCTTGATTTATTTATTTATTTAAAACTTTATTGCAATAATAGTGTACAAAAGCAGGACTTAATGCTAATAGCATTCTCTGCCAGTCAACCGTTGGGTCATGCAGAAAGTTTTCAATTGGTGCAGGTAACAGATAAAATAACCTAAAAGTTTAAATAATTCAACAATAAACTAAATTTAATATACTTGAATAAATTATAAATAAATAATAATAAATACAGATATACCTAAAATACATACAATTAATACATATAGGTGCAATTTATCTATTTTAAGAATTGTCTAATTTTATTCTTGAAAATGATCTTCGAGTCCGACTTGTCTGTTATTAGACAATCTATTCACATACCTACAAGTACGAAGTAGCAAGTACCAAGTACGAAGTACCAAGAACACTGGTGTCCACGGAAGATCAGCGTTAAGGTACCTTTTTGGTTCCTTGACATATTGCTGAGTGGAGACCATTTCTGAACCACAAATTTTAAGATAAAATTGTATTTTTTACTTTTGTATGTTCACAACTATGTGTGGTTTTGGAATAAATTATTTTATTCTTATTCTTTTTTTTAATTTTTATTACACACACACACACACACACACACACATATTATGCACATTGTTGATTGTATGGTGTAAGTTCACGTTCCCCTCTTTAACACGTATTGTATAAAATGTAACAAAATGTAAATCCAATACTGGCTGTCTGCTTTGTCACCAAGAAGATGTATTCTGTACTTAAGAGCTGTGGATTTTGTAAAAAATAAAATAAATAAATAAATAAATTATTCTTATTCTTATTCTTAAGTACGTACGGAGCCCTCGGAACGCGAGTATGACTCGAACTTGGTTGTTTTATTTATTATAACTACACATCCAGTGTTATCCGTATCTTACTTCACGATCTAACTGCGTCTATCTGTGTAAGCTTAAGGCTGAAAGCGAAGCAAGAGAAATCTCTTTATTTTCACCTACCGATATCCTAGATACAAAAGGCATCCTTTGTGCCTCCCATAAAAGTCCACTCGATCCACAACATTTGTCCGGGGAGAAATATCTAAACGCGTAACGTGATTAAGGGCGGCGACAAACGGCGCCACTTTTCACTGAGATATCGCTGGATCGTATCTGGTGATCGTGCCATATCGCAGCGAGCGATGATGTTGCCTAACGAGAATAAAACGAGATTTTTTTCACTGTTATTGGATGTTTATCTCAAATTCTGACCAGGTTATTTTATTAGTATACTATTTAGCTTAGCTATATAGCTTCAGCTGTTTGCGATTTCGTCTGCGAAGACTTTACAATTACAAGGATTAGGCCAAATACGGGATAAGCATATATTTGTATTAAGCTAGATCAATATATGTATTTTATTAGTTGTTAAATTTCAACTCATTCCATTCAGCCGTCAAAACGTTATTGAGTATTAAACACACATTCTTTCATATTTTTTGTAATTTTATTATTTCCTATTTCGTTTGATTAGACATTCAAAGTTAAGAATCTGTAGTTGTTGGTCACCATTGTAATATCGTTAATAACTATAAGATTTTGCGATTTATGACATGGAGACAAGTCACAATATTTTATAATAAAATAAATAATAAATAGTCATTTATTTCGGACATCTAAATACATAATTGTTGTCTTGGTGAATAAATAATCTTTGAATCTGAATCTTTGAACAGAGTAACTTAAGGCTAGTGTTAGTAATAATAGTATTATGTACCTAATAAAATAATAATTTAAAACATAAAAACATATTAATAAATTAAATTTCATAAGATCACGGTGCAGCACCTCAGGTTCACTTCAGCGCCGGCGAGCCGGGCTACTTAACTGCATACAGTGTCAGTGCCAGCACCGGAGAGTCTTAGCGGTCCAAAACGCGCGCAGAATAGTGTTGGGGATGTCGCGCACGCAAACATTTTATGCTATGCTCAAATTGATGTCATGTTGCTATGACAGGCAAATAACCCAAATACTTAAGCCGCGTTTTAGAATACAACTAACGGCAGGACGACAGCGGGCGCCGTCAGAAACACCTCGTACACAGTCAACCTTGATTGCAACCAGTGACCCGAGATTGCGATTGCATATATAGATATACATCTAGATTGAGTCATAAAATTACACATAACATGAAATTAAATCAGAATTATAATAATATTAAATAAGAGACTAGAGCTACTAATTTAAACAGTAGATACAGCAAAAATAATTGTACACTACACATTTACATATTCTTTAAAAAATATTCCTATTTTATTATGAAAAAACTAATTTGCTTTATGAATTAAAATTCACTGACGAGTTTCTAAAATTATAACTCCATATCGATGTGGGAAAACATTTTTTTTGTGAGCAGTTAAAATACCGAAATTGACTTTTGAATACAATCAGATTCAGATAAGAAAGCTGCGTCAAATGATCCAAGTCTCGCGGTTCTTCGATCTTTCTTTGATCAAAAATTAAAAAATGAATTTAGGTAAGCATTATTTGTTTTAGTTACTTCACATATTTATTTGTTTGGAGCCTTGCTCAATAAGTAAATGGGTCGTGGTAATACATGCTTCGTTTCTTTTATGCTTAGGTAGGTATATTTTTTTTTTTATGAAAAGAGAGAGGGTTTGACCAAATTCATATCGCTTCGCATGATTTCATTTTGTGTCATTCTAATATCGTTCCTCAAACTCTCGCCAACTTTAAGGGTGTCTGCGCATCAGTCAGGGGCTCGCCCGGACGCGTATGGATGCCCGGGCCGGGACGCGGAGGACTAGTGTGCAGGCAGTCTTATTTGTGGCGCTTGTGGCTCCACTGGCCTTCTTAGGGGCTTTGTTAAATGAATCGTTGTCTTGTATGACTCGTACGTTTGGGGACGTTTTACGTCGAATATATGTTTGAAAGTCTTTTAAAATGTGGCTTGAATTTTTTTGGTAACTTTAGGTTTATAAGAAGAGAAAAATGGTTTTGGTTGATTTAAAAAAAGCGTTATAAAGTAAATGTGCCTTTGTGCTATTTCAACGTCATTAGAAGACCATACTCACTAGAAAATCTGCTAGTCTGCTAGTATTAATCTAGTAGTTTTAATGATTTATAGAGTTATTAACAATTTCATTATGATTACGTTTAGTGCTTACTAGCTTCTGCCCGCGGCTTCGTCTGCGTAAACTTCAGAATAAAGCAAAAGATAATTTAATATGTGCTTACCTTTCAGTTCTAGAGATTTAATTCTTTGAAGCAACCTAAAGCTAAAGCAATATATATGTTTTAGAAAAATAAGTTATCTTATGTTTTATAGTAAAACAGGTGTTTTTTTTAATTTTTTATTTTTTATTAGGGACAACAAACAATTGCACATGTTGATAAAATAAGAAGTAAATTACAAAAATATATATATATATGTGCAACCAGCACCATTATCCACAGAAATAACGAAGAACATACGGTTACTTAGATCGTACACATTAGTTAAACTTATAGTAGAAATGCTGACCACTCCCACCATGCAGCAGGCACCAGTCATTGTGAGCAAAACATTGAAGCATTGAAGGCGTTCAAAGGTAACAAGGTCTTCGCTCCCATGTGTAGGGATACACATCCCTACACATTAGAACGAAATCAATTGTTAAAAAAAATATATTTGGACATTTAAAGTGTGTCTAGTAATTCTATAACATTTTTTCTAAATAAGGTTTTAACACTTAGGCATACTAAAATTATCATAGATGCGGGCCTTGAGGTGTTGAATAAGAAGGTTGATTTTGGTTTACACTCACATAGTCATGTTTTTAAGTATCTCTTGTTTTTTTTGTCATAGTGTGTGTTGTATGAAAGCTATTTCTAAATCAGCCTCCCTAGCATGAGTACCAAAACACGATATGATATAGCGATATATCAACGTCTACTGTAAAGTTATGATAGATATAGCCGCCATGTTAAATCTCCGTGCCGGTGACGTCACATTATTTCTGTAGCGCGTCCGCCATGTTTGCGGAGGCACACGTAGACGGTTTCGCCGCCATAATGCGTAAACGTTGCGCTGCACACCTCAGGCGCATGCGCGACAGCCCCAACAGTATCCTGCGCGCTTTAGCAGACCGGTGGGACTCGCCGATGCTAGCTCGATGGATACGACTGCACGCAGTTAAGTAGACATCTTGTTGGCATCGGAGGGTAATATTATTGTATTTGTATTGTATGTGTGTTTTTTCTGTCTGCTTATGTTTGTTTTTATTTTTATTTGTATTCTTTGTTTGTTCTGTGTCGTGTAATAACTAACTTTAGTTTTTAAGGTCAATTGTAATTTTTACTAACCTATATGGATCCAGATATCCGAAATAAACGATTTATTATTATATTATTATTATTATATTATAATCGCTGTTTCGAAAAAAAATCAAAATGGCGGCTATATTTATCATATTTTTACAGTTGGTGTCGATATATCGCTATATCATATCATATCGTGTTTGATGGTCATGATAGGGGGGGTGGGGGGTAAAATGATATGTCGCGGCGCGAGCTGTGGCTTATGCTGAGATGGGGACCTTTTTGCCGCTGCAACACTGCTTTTAGAGTGTGTAATACTCTTGTGTTTATCATTGGGCATTTGTATTTTATTTTGTGGTAGCGAAATAAGCGTCAGTCATTCATTCATTCATTCATATAGCCAAAATCTGTCTTTATGTTATCTCAGTAAACAGGCTAGCCCCGATTTGTTTGTTCGTAATATACAGCTCGGAAAGCTCGGAATGAATGCAGTGCCCTGAAGAGTTAGTGATTAATTACAGTTATCCCTCACTGGGAGGCCTTCTTCTATGATATTACCTCAGATGTTGGGCCATTAGAATGGCGGGCGATTTTCCATATGACGTTGGGAACCCCTCACCATACGAAGAAGTTGGGTACAGTTGATGTTTACAGAAAGATCTATAATTTAGGCGGTTATTCTATTTTTAGGTTATGTTAGTTCATTTATATATTTTTTTTACGGGTATTCAAATAAATTGTTAGCGTTATGTCTAAATATTTTTCATCGTAATTAGCCCACGTCAGTCCACTATTGGAAATAGGTCTCTCCCACACCTGCTGAGCCTGATTCTCCTCAGCGATTCTTTCCCATTCGCTACCTACGTTTGCTAAATCATTTTATTCCCGACATAAAACCTGAATAACTTTAGAGTGAGCAAGAAATTAAGCGTGACCTTTAACTGTTCGTTTAAAAATATTGATTTTCATGTATTAATGCTAGGCTATCTTATTATCTATCTTATCTTAAATTGAGTTCCAATCGCTGTTTTTATAGCCTTATCTTAATAAATAGTTCACGTAGAGAATTCCTCTCTTAATTCCCTCTAGATTGAATACCGTAAGATTTCTCACGTGTCTTGCTTATATAAGTGTTATTTCTCCACGTCTGTTGAATATCTAAGGCTACACAATCAATATTACAAATCAATCCTAAACAAACATCAACTCTATTATAACTTGAATAGAATTCAAGATGACGTATCGTCGTTGAGGCTTGTGTAAATGTACCTTTTTTGCTTGGCTGGGCCTTTTCTTAGCATTTTAGCAAAGAAAATGGAGCCTATACATAGTACAACATTCTAAGAGAGTACTATGCTCAAAACATAGAGTATAAACTCCATAGAGTTTTTATACTTTTTAATTATTTTAACTCTATGAGTATTGTAAAAGGTGACTAATTCCTGTAGCACGAGACGGGCAGCAGCATCTGCGTGCGAAATCCTATAAAAGGATTACGCACGTTTCGCACACGCACATTTTCGCATAAAAAACTGCGCTCACCAACCCGCCTCCCAAGCGTGGTGAGTATTGGCAATCTCCCCCCCCCCCCCCAATGATAGAAGGACGTCTACTGCTGAACATAGGCTTCCCCCAGTGACTTTCAGATTGGCCGGTTGGTAGCGGCCTGCATCCAGCGGCTACTTGCAACCTGCCGTATGGGGACGGCCGTAAAGAACACACTTTCCCACCGCCAACAGGATTCGTGTCGTGAGAGGTGACTAATTCCTGTAGCACGAGACGGGCAGCAGCGTCTTTTAAAAACTACGCTCGCCAACCTGCCTGCCAAGCGTGGCGAGTATTGGCAATCTTCTCCTAATGATTGGCACAACAAAGACCAGGACTTGTCAGTTTCCTACTAATGTAAGTGAAAATTCACTAACGTGTTTTGGAGAAAGATAATCCGTATTGCACCTCGATGAATCATAATCATCATCATCAAAATTAATATAACATATATTTCGAATTATTTTTGATGTTGTTATGATAACTGTGTGAGGCGGATCATTATTCGCTCGATCCAGGAATGAATCCCTAGAATTATTTACACGATTATTGCGGTTTCGTTAGCAGATTATTATTCAAATATTTCAAAAATGTTTCTCCAGCTTTTTCTCATTTTCAATTAACGCCATCTATTGGTGGCTGCTGGGGTTAATCAAACAACGCATGCTTATCTCCTGCTGCTATATTTGCTCCATAACCCTTAAGTCGGCGTACATTACACTGATACGGCTCGCTAACAGATTGCTCCCGGCTGTAGTCTCCAATAATGGGTGTTAATAATTTGTTATTGAATTGGCGGCTGGCAGCTAGCCAGTTGGCCTCGCCTGGTATATACTCGTCTATGTAGCTCTACTTTATTGAAAATATAATTCGCATACGATCACTATGTAAACGCATGGTGAGTCTCTACATATCAATTTTGCCACACAATAACAGACGAACGGTGAACGGTGAACGAATGAACGGTTCAACATTTTATACCATGCAAACGGTTCTAATAACCAAAGAACTACTACCAGATTGCCACCTTTTTGGGACAAATAAAATATATTTTCATTTTCATGAAAAATAAAGCACACAGCCTAAAAACATTACTAAATCTTTATTCGTTTTGTACTTTTTATTATTATACAGGGTTCCTTACTTCAAAAGGAAAAAAACAGAACCCTTTAGTAGTTACCTCTGGCGTGCTGGTCGCAAGTTGAATAATATTGTTCTAGATGGCAAGTTTGACATTCACCACACTACTGTTGTTGCGGCGAAGCGGCAGCTAAGCGAGCGCTTTTTTAAAAATTTAATTGTTTTTTAAATATTTTACTATTATCAATGGGTTTTGTGCGTTGGTTCATTCTTAATGTTGTTAGCTACTTATGTTTCTTACTTATTTGTAATTTCTAGCTCGTCACTACTTGTGAAGGAAGACCTATAAGTGGTTTAATATTTGTTATTTTGTTATATTTTTTATTATGTGTAAACCCTGGTTTTCCTGTAATAAATAAATAAATAGGATTACTTTGTTGTCCGTCTCTGTCTGTCCGTATGTCTCCAGAGACCCTTTATCTCGGGATCGCGTGGAAGTATCAAGTGGAAATTAAAACATACACACAGGTCTGAACACTGAAATTATAGTGAACCAGTATCGAACACAACAAAAACTCTCCTGACAATTACTGAAACAATTGTAAAATCTACTATGTCGTGGTTTATTTACAAAAATTCAAGGAAAAATAACTTTAGTAAAAATTCAATTAAGTTTTTTGCGGGCAGATGCTCCTTTAGCATTAGAATATCATGAATATTCAATATTTTAGCGCTCAAAAGGATTTTTGTGGAAATTGTTTTATCCTTTGATGACGTAATGGCATTACCTATTTTGGAGCACAGTTTTTTTTTTATTACACTCCGCTTTGTAGCTAAAGTTTGAAATCGCAACAAAATTTACAGTAAAATTAAAAGATTTTTTTGGGTGACGGCAGCCTAGCCTTGACTATTGGTCAACTCGATTGACATAAGAAAAGCAGTTATTACACGTGTAAAGAGTGTGGATTTTTCATGTAAATAAAATCAAACAACGCTTCAATTGCCAAGTCATTTAAGTAAGATATTTACATCCTTGTGTGATAAGGAACTTGCTTGTTAACTTAAGCGTTTTTTAGCACCTTCTTCAATTTTTTTTTGTTTTTATATACAAATTCAATTGGCTTTTTGGTAATTTTGTATGGGAAGTCAATAAACTTTCATGGCAAAAGTCATGAAAAAAGTTAAAGAAAACCATGATGTATAGATTAGTTACAAGGTTATCCTTGAGTCACGACTTCGGGACACCCTGTATAACTACTAGGCTACGACAAACTAAATAGAAACAAATTGAATAGTAAGCCTGTATGAAAATTAGCGGTTTCAAATAGAATATCATCTCCTTCCAGAATTCAGTGTTTTGCTCCTCCCGCCTAATTTAACGTTATGTTGGCACAAAGTGGCGAAATCAAATGGAAACCCAGAGATTCCGGCGCTCGCCATTTTCTTTGTGAGCGCCAAAACAGGTATTTAACCCGGATACTTTGTGCGTTGGGCCGAATAAAATATTTGAACCATAATTATTCAAGTTGGGCCTCTTTGGGAAATTTGCTACCATCCTCGATAGAGCGTACCACCGGTTCTCAGTCTGTTCGAGATTATACTGAAATATTTGGAATTTATTTAAAATTGTTTTAAAGTTGACACTGCATAGCCGAGTCGAGAGACGAAAACAAAGGACTTGGCGTCGATATCTTTGAGGTCCCGGGTTTGATACCCGGTTGGTCAATGTAGAAAAATAACTTTTTTATATTGTCTCTGGTCTGGGTGTTGTGGTACTGTCGTTGTTTTATTGTATTTCTGTAACACAAGTGCTTTGGTTACTTACTATAGGATCAGAGCCACAAAACAGAGATGATACGCTAAGCGTTTAGAGCAATGTGTGTGATGTTGTTCAATATTTATTAATTTATAAATTATATAAAAGGGATTAATAAGTAGACTAGAAAAAGAGGTCAGAAAAAACAATCTGATTTTGCACGGAATCAACGAGACCGAAGAAAATACATCAGATCTAATCATTCTTATTCAAAAAGTTTTTCAAAGTATGGATATAAACATAGATAAACATGGAATCAACAATGCTTACCGAATTGGCAGGAAACTAGACAAGAAAAAACGACCGATATTGATCTCTCTATCATCAACTTGGAAAAAATCCGAAATTCTCAGAAACAAGAAAAACCTTCCGAACAAGATTTATGTTACCGAGGACTTTCCTAAAGAAATACTGCAAAAAAGAAAACAACTACAAACACAACTGGAAGAAGAAAGGAAGAAAGGAAACTTAGCATATATTAAGTATGATCAGCTAATTGTAAAAGAAAGCAATACCAACAAGGACAAAAGGAAAAGAGAACAGTCTACCACCCCAGATGAAGGAAAAAACCCACGCAAACAGCACCTGTCATCAAAAACCTTTAATGCCTTCGAAATTATGCGTAATAGAAGCAATTCTCTTTCTTCACATGCTACAACTTCATCAAGCTAGGAATTCAACATCGGCCACCGGAAAATCACATTAAAAAGCGCGCGACAGCATTCAAAAAACTCACCATTCCCCAAGCCGACTGGTCCTCGTGGGGAATTAGACCACAACCCTCCACATGAACATGAAATAAAAACAAGAAACAGAAACAACACACTAAAAATATGTACCTATAACGTAAGATCACTCTCATCCCCTGAGAGGTACATGGAACTAACTTATGCTCTTGAAAAAATTGACTGTGATATATTGGGACTTGCGGAAGTTAGAAGATTTGGTTGCGAAATCGAAGAATACCACAACTATATTTTGTGTTATATTGGAGAGACAAAGGGTTTATATGGCGTTGGATTTTTAATTAAAAAATCACTTAAGCACTGTATAGTCAATTTTATTGGAGTCTCAGAAAGAGTAGCTCTGCTTAAAATACAAATAGATAAAATGCCAATCTCTATTATACAAACCTACGCACCCACAGAAAGCTCAACCGAGGTCGAAATTGAAAAATTTTACATGGATCTAAGGAAAGCGCATGCACTTGTAGATCAAAACTTAATAGTCGCAGGAGATTTCAATGCAAAGATAGGCAAACCTACACAACAAGAAAACTTAATAATGGGGAACTATGGCTATGGCGAAAGAAACGAAAGAGGTGAACTATTATTAAACTATGCATATGAATATAAACTATCTATCATGAATACCTTTTTTAAGAAAAGACCCAGCAAAAAATGGACGTGGTGCTCCCCAGATCACACAACAAAAAACGAAATAGATTTCATACTATCTAACAAACCTAAATTAATAAGCAACATAGAAGTGCTGAGTGATTTTAATTTTACGTCAGATCACCGATTGCTACGCGGAACACTGCAGCTAGCTAAACCTAAATTAAGCAGAAAAAACTTTCACAAACTACCCAATATTCCTATCTCAGAGTTCGAAATTAGAAGCTACCTAGATAGTCTTGAACAACATACACAGATGTTGTGACAACATTCAAGACTATTATGATAGGCTACAGGAAGCTATTACTGGAAGTTTGACAGCTGTAAAAAGGACAAATAGAAGCAAAGAAATGTTTACTGAAAACACTAAAACACTCCTCAAAAAACGTTCGGAGCTAATAAAAACAAAGAATAAATCTAAGGAGCAGAAGATCGAACTAAGTGCTCTATACAAGGAAACTAGCAAGTCAATCAAAAAGGATTACCTCTCCCACAGGCACAGTGTAATAGAAAAAAACCTTAAGAATTACCGAAGTTCAAAAAGGGCCTACAAACAGCTAACAATGCACAAAAATTGGATACAGAAATTAGAGGACCACTCAGAATCAATAACATCAAGGAAAGACATACTAAACAGTGCTACAATTTTTTATAAACAACTCTATAGTAAAAATAGTGATGAAGAAAATTCAGACCAAATCGAAGAAACAAAAGAAAACTATGAATATGATGAAGCCAATAGCATGGAACCAATATATGAGAGTGAGGTGTCCTTGCATATAAAATTATTAAAAACTGAAAAAAGTCCAGGCCCCGATGGAATAAGCAATGAAGCAAATCAAATTAGGCTCTACTATTCTAACCAGCATATTGACGGAACTATTCAACTTGGTATTTGAGACAGAAAGTGTGCCAGAACAGTGGTGTAATTCCGATATCATACTTCTGTATAAAAAGGGGAACCCACTCGACATTGCAAATTATAGGCCAATCAGCTTACTTCCTAGCATCTATAAACTCTTCAGTTCGCTCATACTCCATCGCATAAACAAGAAAATTGACTCGCACCAACCAGTGGAACAGGCGGGTTTCAGATCAGGGTTTTCAACTGTAGACCAAATCCACACACTAGAACAAGTCATGGAAAAATTCAAAGAATTTAACAGACCTCTTTACATAGCTTTTATTGATTACAGCAAAGCATTCGATTGCGTTAGCCACAACTCCATCTGGGCAGCACTAAAAGCTTGTGGTATCAATGAAGGATACATCAATGTCATCCGGAAAATCTACGAAAATTGTTCAAGCAGATTAAAACTAGAGAAAAGGGGCGAGAAAATTGAGATAAAAAGAGGTGTCAGGCAGGGGGATCCCTTGTCTCCTAAATTGTTTATAGCCGTATTAGAACAAATATTTGCAAAACTAGACTGGAAAGACAAAGGTATTAGAATAAATAACAGCTACTTAAACCATCTACGATTTGCAGACGACATCGCTATTTTCTCAGAAAGCGCAAAAGATCTAGAATACCTGATAGACACACTTGCTCAGGAAAGCTCAAAAGTAGGCTTGGAACTAAATGCAAACAAAACTAAAATAATAACTAACAGCCACAAGAGACCAATCCATATTAGGGGCAAAGAGATAGAATTTGTTAATAATTACATCTATTTAGGCAAACAAGTGTCGTTCAACAAAACGTGTAACGATGAAGAATTAGAAAGACGTATAAACATAACTTGGAAGAAATTTTGGTCTCATAAAGAAATCCTCAAAGGAGACTACAATCTTAATATGAAGAAAATAGTAATGGATACTTGTCTGCTACCTTGTCTCACATATGCCTGCCAAACATGGATATTTACAAGTAGAACAAAATCTAGATTAAAGACATGTCAGAGGGGAATGGAGAGGAGTATCCTAAAACTAAGAAAAATTCACAAAGTTAAAAGCGAAATAATAAGAAGTAAAACAAGAGTGACTGATGCATTACAACATGCTTTGAGATTGAAATGGCAGTGGGCAGGTCATGTTACACGGCTCACGGATAAAAAGTGGACTATTAACACAACAAAATGGAAAGGTAAACGAAATGTTGGTAGACCTGTGAAGCGGTGGTCCGATGATATCTCAAAAATAGCAGGGAAAGATTGGATAAAAATAGGAAAAGACCGAAAAGAATGGAAAATGATGGAGGAGGCCTTCACCCAAGATGGGATCCAAACCTTCAATTAAGATAAACCAACTTTACTAACCACTAGTTATAAGTTATACTAACACACTATGTACTTATCAAATGTAAACTAGGGAGTTTTGGATCAATAAAGGCTTTATTTATTTATTTTATTTATTTATTTATAAAAGGGATTTGTAATTCCTTAATGAAACGTAAGTACCCACGGCAGTGGAACAACTTCCATTACGGAGCCAAATTTAGCACGTATTGTGTGAGGTCCTTTAATATGGATAAAGCAGACACCATAGTGCCACTTTGAGAATCAACTTTCTTATTTTTATAAGATATAAAAAATACACTTAAGCACCAAGGTCCATTGTTAGTTATGTATGAAGCATTCAATTTTTTTATCAATGACGTTGCTCCCATAGTGAAATTTGCATTATAATTAACAGTTGATTATGTAGATAGATACTCCTATATTGCAAAGAAAGAAGAGAAAAAAGAAGTTACAGTTGATGTTTACAGTAAAGATGTACAATCGAGGCGGTCTTATCTTATGTACTAAGGAGTAACGATTCTAGCTTCAGCTAGTTAAAAAAAAACTCCTGGATAAAAAAATCTGCTGTTCCATACTAAGTCGTAGTGCTTATCGACCACAATGCCTAATACAAATGATATTTTTCACACATTGAAAATTGAAAATCGAGTTAATCTAAATTAGTGTAAGTACTTCGACATCAGAGCTGATGGTAGGGCCAGTGATGTTTGCAGGGTGCGGACGGCCGGTAATTTCACTCGTTAATTACTATTTATTAGCAGTCGGGCAACTTCGCTTATTTGGGAGTTTGTTGCTCGCCTCGCAATCGCTGATTGCAAGCTTTCAAACTTACTTAAGCATAAGGTATTTTGTAATCACCGTATCGAAGTTATTTTGCTTCATATTTAATAATTCATTTCACAAAATATATAAAAACCGACTTCAAAAACAAACTAAAGCGCAACAAACAAAGAAGGCATGAGCGGGACGGGTCGGGAGTACGAAGGGTCTATACGTTTAAATGGGCGCACATGTGCGCGAGCTGTGGTAGATCCGCCGTACTCCTAACCCGAGCCGTCCCCGTCCTGGTCACGCCTTCGGTATGTGCTACGCTTAAAAAGCGAAAAATAATATTTACTTAAACATACCTAATCAGTTCATTTTGGAGACGGTGCTATGGAGAATTTAAATGTTTTTATTCGCGTTCGATCGTTCTATCGATGTCGTAGCCAGATCGTAAAATTGACCAATTCATGATGTGACCGATCATTTCATAAAATGGTGGTATTTCATGAAATGGCCAACTAAAACTGACCATATCGTTTAAACGTCAGCATTCAATGAAATGTCAATCCACGTTTGGCCATATCATTAAAATAAAAATAGGTTTTCAAGTTACGTAAATTTGTTTAATATTTGTAATCTTGGTCGATAGATAAATTAAACATTTTAAATAATTATTATTTTTAAATAAAACTAATAAATAAAAACACGTGGATAGCTAAATAACCTAACTAACCTCTCAAATTACGTTCCGATCTCCTTGATTTTTTGACTTTGCGCTCGTTTTTTGCGTGATTTTCATAAAAATCGCCTAGCTTGGTATCGTAACGATATTTCACTGCACTTTCACCTACAATTTACTCATTATTATTCACATTAAGAATAAAATATTTGTCCGCCGCCATTACTCATCACAAAAACAAAGCAACATTAGCGCCTCTACCGGTGGGTAATGTGGTAACGATTGGTAACGATTTTACGATATGATCACTAATGTTTGACCATTTCATGAAGTATTCGTGCGTTTAGCAGTTTAGCGCATTGATCAGGTTAGACCACTTCATGATGTAGGCAGCGTGTGCTGTTTTATATTATGAAATACCACCATTTTATGAAATGATCGGTCACATCATGAATTGATAAATTTTACGATCTGGCCACGACATCGACAAATCACAGAATTCTCAACAACTCTTAATCATTCTCTCTACTCTCCTAGGAGATACCTCACAAATACACTCTGCGTGCTTATATTTTTTGAGAATTTTCCTTGATTTCCCTGACATTTCATCATTAGGTCCGCTATATGCGTCCGTATACGCTTTTAAATAAAAAAATTAATGGGTCTGTAATTGACGAAAATATCAATTATTTCTGTGTTTGATTGACCGAACATAGAACCCTCTCCTTTTTTGAAGTCGGTTAAAAGAGAGAGAGAAAAGGGTTTCTCAGCTATCTTTTTATCAAATTAATATCCCGAACTCTTTGTGTAAAAACTCGTTACCGAATCAATGGAATGCGTACAATAGGGTGTGATTTTGTGAAAATAATTAACCATGCTCCGGCACGCTTCGGAAAGAAGGCGAGTTTGAGTTATAAAGGGATTAATACGTTCGGGTGTTGGAAACGGGTTCGATCCGGTTCGCTCCAGTGGTTTCCAGATCCGAGCGGCTCTTTAGTGATGGGCTGAATCGTAATCGGATAAATTTATATTATTGCTGTTTTTGCTATTCTGTCACAAGGCAGTTTTTTTCTTTTAACTTCTTATTTCTGACGTTAAATAAAATTTGTTATTTGAAGCTTAGCTATATGAACATGCTCAAATGCGAATGCCTCAATGCACACCGTACCACTTCCTGGTGTTCATACCAAACACTTTACCTTACATGGGACATCCCTCAAAACTAATTTTTGCTTACTAAGTTTTTTGACGTAAGTAAGACATAAATGGGTTTATCAACGTCACCAACATTTCAAACTACGACCACTGTTCTTATGAACAGTTAACCTTTTTTGATTTTCAGTAAAACTATCCCTAAAGGCCTGTATCTAATTGAATGGAGACCACGACCATGTATAACCTGAAGATTGTTCTTCTTCTTCTGTCACGTCAATGGCTTTGACCGCCATGACATGACAGATGGACTTCGACCAAAACTTGTCAGCTCTACAACATTCGTGTTGCTGTTTGGGTCATACAGTACAAGTATAGAGACATAAATGGTAGGATAGTTAGTAGTTAAGTTTGCGAGTCCGTGTCTTAGTCACATCCACTCTGCCACACTTTATCAAATTTTGCCTTCAGTTGCCACCAACCTCTGTACAAAGAAGGTTGAGCGCCTTCCAGGCTGGCCAAGGCTGTTCGTGTCCAGATGGTAGGTGTTCTGGAGGCGATAATAAACTTGTCAGGTAGAGGTGTTTCGGACGACTAGATCTGTCTCTCTGGTCAGTCTAGACTGTTCAGGATCTATTGCAATGGCAACATAGTCGCACAGTGTTTGATGTTGTTTCTCGTTGGACTCGCTCAGAACTTCAGAACGATTTTATGTAAACAAAATGGCCTACAGACGAATTTGGTGGACTTGTTACATTGTATATTCGCAACCCTACGCGACTCGCCAACATGGCGGCCTTCATCGGTCCAGCTAATAACGGACGACGAATTTTAATCTCATTAGGGCCCGGCCCTTAGAGCAGTTATCATTTAAGCTTTTTAGACATTTTCATATTTAGAATTGACAACCACGTGAATATTAATAAAATAGAATATAATTGCTTTATTTGGCACAAATAAAAGAAAAATAATAAAAAAAAATTAATCCAGGGTAGCTGTGTGCTAGTGTAGCTACATGTAGCTATGTATCAGAAAGGGATTTGACCTAACGTATAAAAGCTGTCAAGCAAACTAGCAGCGTTGTCTCGTACCTATTGTAATTATTTAAATATTATAATTTGAAAACTATGAAACACAGAATTAAATGGGTCCATACGCGTAGGTGTTACTAGTACTTAGCCATGAAAGAGTTCCCTGGCTTTATCAGATTAGCTCGATGGTGTCAATTTTTTTGTTTATCTGTTAGATGATTACTTACTTACAAAGTCTTAAATCGATATTAGGAGTAGGTCAAAGTCGACTTCCAAGTTTTGATAACATAATTAGATAGTTAAGTAGTTTGTTACAAGTTCAGCTAAAAAAAGTGTTTTACAAACTTCGATGTTGTCGTTTCACTTGCAATCAACACCAAACCATGGAGCACATAGCCTATAGAGTAGAAATGTCATAATAATATGATTTGTTCGACAACATTTTTCGCCATTTTTAAATCTGTATCTGTGCTGTTCTTGTATGGGCGAGCGTTGACAGGAGCTGTCATTTTTTTTTAAGTATAAAATGACAGCTCCTGTCAACGCTCGCCCATACAAGAACAGCACAGATACAGATTTAAAATAGTGAAAAATCACTTACTAGTTTTGGAGAAAGATGGTTTGCATTGCTGCTCTTCAGGATAGGTACTCGATGCACCAAACAAACTGATAGTTAAAGCATTACAATTTAAAATGTGAAGAATAATTGATTTAATAGTTTAAAAACTAATAAACACACTTTTATATGCATTGGCCTCGACATGACAAATCAAATGAGCCAAAACACGAATGTTTTACGAGTAGCCATTGAAGAGTTTTCCTACCCAGTTCCTGGCTCTATCATCAGATCATCATGATGGTGTCAAATTATTGTATTGTAACCCAAATGTCAGATACTTGTCAGTTAGAAGTAGGTTGTTCACTACTCTCAAGATTTGATTAGGTACATAGTTAGGTAGTTACAAGTGAAACTAATAAAAATTAGTTAAAAATAGATTTTCTACTGCTTTTTCCTGTGTAACTGAAACAACAAAAACATTGCAGCCCATTCGGAAATCACCGGGAACACTCAGTCCCATTCTTCCCGATGGCAATTGATCTCTTCGGGTAACTTACTACCCGACTTCACCAAGTTACGATAACTTCGGAGTGAGTGCAACCGCAACTTCGTGTGCTCTTTGGCATAGCACAGAGAGATCAGTTTTTCCACACTAAAAACAAAATGCAGTAATAAGTAAATAGCGGTTTAATTAATTTTCAAACCAAAGAGAATGAAAATTATGAGATAGTCTTTACAGCTACTTTCTAAGCTACGAGTAAATTTAAATTCGACATCAAATTGAAACTCTATAGAACATTTTAGACAGAAAATTATCACGATTAATATGTGACGGAAACATATTATCGCAAAGACAGGCTTGATAAAGTATTAAACTAGTTCGTCTTTACAGTTTAAAAAATACTTCTTGTTTACCATGAGTAAGAAAGATGCATCTGAACCTAAATTACGAAAAAAAGTGGTGGCAGAAATTCAGACCCAATGTCTGCGTAGCACATGTAAAGTGTATATAAAATATTTCATAGTGGTAGTACTCGTATTGTAAAAGCAGATCTGCTGAAAAATTATGTACGAGTATTACACTAAAACTGTGGTATGTAACACATACTTAACTCTTGTAAATCGATTTTCCCGACGATACAGCCTAGTTACATTGGCCGTGGTCAGGTGTGGTCAGGGGATAACTGGTGATACGGCGTCGTCTGCCCAAGTGCCCTGCCCTCATTTTTTATTAGCCGTGGTACAGTCCGTTTGTCAGACTGTGTTTGTATTTTGCGATTGCTGATGTGTTAACTGTTCTTATTATTGTGTGTCAGGTCGAGTGGATTATTTAATGAAGTAATCCGTATTCGTAGGTTAAATCGGGCTCTGCGGCGGCAGACGAAATAGACTGGCTGACTAATGTGACGGTTAATTGACATTATTGTCTTCATTACGGCCGTGAGATGGCATAGATCGCTTTAGGTAGGAGCATTCCGTGACAACTGCATACTTTTGGTTTTACATAGCTTGATTTATTTATTAGCGTTTAATCGTTTTAAAAAAGTTTCATGGTATTAAATATTTGTGATTGAACATATTCGTGCCTGACAGCCAATGGGGCTGAATGGTTCTAAAACGGAGGCCACGTACCGGCAAGAGCAGCGTTAGGACGTCCACCCACAAGGTGGAAAGACGACCTGGTAAAGATTGCGCAGAAAGCCGCTGGATGCAGGCCGCTTCCAATCGGCTAATCTGCCAAAATAAGAAAGTTATTGAAGTGATTAAAAGACCAGGAGGACGAAGTCGCAGGCAACAGCTAGTACAATAGGTAGGTAGGTAACTGCCACTTGTGAACGTCTATAATAACATTAATGGCCCATATGGGGCAGAACATGTCTTCTTATTTTTTGGGCCCTACTAGCGCTTCGAGACAAGACACAGACAATCTGGCAAGTGCTGAGAAGAAACGCCGGAATGAACTCAGTCACCACTAGCTGTCATTAAAATAATCTTAACATGCGATTTAAACTCAAACATGGGTAGTTCAACAATAGACTGTGGTAATTTGTTAAAAAAGCGAATACATTTCCCCATGAACGAATTACTCACTTTATGCAGTCTGATTTGAAACAGCAAGTTTATCTTTATTCCGGGTATTAAAATTATGTTTGTCACTTTTCTCTTAGAGAAAATGTGCAGGTTTTTGCGAATGTACATAATATTTTCATAAATGAATTGAGAGGCCACTGTAAGTATATTAATTTCCTTAAACAGTTCTTTTAACGAGTCTCGGGGTCGAAGGTTGTAAATTGCCCGTACAGCTCTCTTTTGTAGCATGTACATACATAGTAGGAGGAGGAGGAGGGACATGTACATAGTAGATTCGTTAGTAATCTCTTTGTTCGCGCACAAATGTATGAGTTGGTTTCACGGCTGCGCGGTTGCAAGAAATATCGCGAATAAAGCCGAGCTCCAAAAATATTGCTAGCACTCCCAGCGCCAGTGATTTATCGGGAATTCCGCCTTACTCCCCGACCTTGTGTTTCAGGAATACTCTTCGGTTATGGGACTATGTGTAAATACATATACGACCTTCTTGAAATATTTTTTCTGCTCTTTTATGGATACACTAGCTTTTGCCCACGACTACGTCTGCGTTGACCTTACCCGGAAAAAGTATCCTATCTATTAATCCAGGCCATGGTAAAAGAGTAACTAGGATCTAAACATCCTCACCAATTTTCGCATATATTATTAAATAGGATTTACCGAGTTTGAGCGAGCTTTAATCGTCTTTGACTTAATTTCACTCCAGTTAATCGATAATTATGATAAAAAACTTCTCAAATCTAGATTTAAGTAGGTAATCTTTCTGTTTAGAGGATGTTTATGTGTTGGGAGTTATTTCTTACATAAATTTAAAGTTTTTAAGAGTATTTACGATTTGAAGTCGATCTGACGAGTTTAAAGTTTTACTCCTCCAAGTACATTTTATTATTTAGTCGAAGATTACTTGTGCACTTGAATTTGATTTTACCAAATGCCATGCCATGCCACATTACAGTTTTTTAGAACTAAGTTTCTAAGCTAAGCCGCGGACAAAAAAACGGACATGGCGAAACATCAAGGCTTCCTTTTGACTGCGACACCTTTTAAAACCATACAGTAATATTGAGAACCTCCTCCTTTGAAGTCGGTTGACAGAAAAACAATTTACTTTTATAAGAATAAAAATATAAGAACTCAGCGTGATCAAGCAGTCAGATTGGTGTTTTTAATTATTCTTTCTGAATCCGCCGATAGCCCTCGAATCACGGCTTTGAGCGCGGCACGTATTGAATTCTATCACGTCTTTGAACACCAATAAATGGAAAGAGATTTACGTGAGATTATATGTTTGAGGAAAATTGGGTTTCAAGCTTTTTAACATTTGAATAATTTTAATTAAATTACAGTATCTAAACTAATTGAACGCCGAGCGGTCGCATGAGAACGCGTAACAAACAAAAGTATCTTTATATTGTTTCTCGTTTTGTCAGGCCGTGGTTAACATTTTGTGCTTGTAGCTCAGTGGTGGCATCGCTTTGGTAGTTATTACCAAAATTATGAAATCCACGTCGTGGTTGTGTTTGGACGGGTGACCATTGTGAATATTACACGTAATTTTCTTTTGTCACTAGTATCTCCGTGCTTCTGAAGGTACGTTAAAAGTTGGTCCCGGCTTATATCGCTGGCTATATCCATACTAGTCGTGAAGCCTAGTCACTTATCACTCATTTTTGCTTAATCACTCATGTAATTAAGCACACATAAAGTCAGTCATTTATGACCAGATGCAAAATAAATATTGAATTAATAAATGTAATGCTTTTTTAAATGTTTAAGAACTATCCAAACAAATAATGCGCGTATCAAAATATTGAAATGACTTCATGTAATAGTGCATATCCAAAATTATCCAGCAGGATAATCAGATAAATTTAATTATCCATTATTAACCGGACAGCAAGTAACAAATAACAATTTAGTGTGGGATTTATCAGAGTATTAAATTTCTGGTAACGCCCGCGGGCAAGACTTATTGTCGCATAAATTCGCCGAATTGTGTAGTAATGCACAATATTTGCGTAGAGTAATTATGCATATGCTGACTGCACTTGGTCGGTTCAACGGATTATGTCAGTTTGTGGTTTAATTTGGGTATGTAATCGTAATCATCGTACAACAATCACAGAGCAGATTTAATTAGCAGAAATCATATGTAAAAAAATATGGTTTTAGTTTGGTTCATCATAACATCACTCATCAAGAAAAGGTAAGTATGCCATTTTTGTCTGATATCTTTGTAAGATGTGCAAAGATGTGCAAATCTAGCTATGCTCGGAGTAATCAAAAGTAAAGAGATATGTACAACAAACAAAAGTCGCTGACATAGCCCAACGGATTAGCAAGCTAAAAATGACACTAGGCGGGGCACATAGCAAGTGTAACTGACAGCCAATGTGGTTGGGGCATAAATGTTCTAGAATGGAGACCACGTACCGGCAAGCGCAGCGTAGTACGAATATCCACATGGTAGACAGACGGCCTCGTAAAGGTTTTATTTGACAATGTCAAACGACATTTGAATAGGATAGAAAACGATTACTTGACGCACACGAAAAAAAAACAACAATAAAACAATAAAGGGCATCTGGTGTGTCAAAAGTTTCCCGCTCAGCATTTGTCGTGATAGTCACAGACTTATCACGACGCAAATTTTCGGCGGGGACTTCAGACGCTAGGATATGCAGCGAGTGACGCAGCGGTATATCGGACCACCAGCCTGCCTAGCATGACTACTAAAATACGATATGATATGATATGATATAGCGATATATTGACACCAACTGTAAAAACATGATGGATATTTGAATTTTTATCGAAACAGTGATCATAGTATGTAACGTAACCGGCACGGCGATTCAACACAGCTGCTTTAACTATCATATTTTTACAGTTTGTGTCGATATATCGCTATATCATATCATATCATATCCTGTTTTAGTGCTCATGCTAGGCAGGCAGAGAGTCCTGAATCCCTCCAACGGACGCCGAGCCCTTGGAAAGCACAGAATTGGTCGGAGATACCCGGAACCACCAATAGACCGATACACAGCCGCGCATAAACACGGTACCAGACAAGACAAAATAATGAAGTACTTAAATATATTGTGTAGCGAAAATAGAATATCAAAGAAAACGAATAATTTACACAAGGAAAAATTACTCAACACAAACCAATAAAAACATACTAATACGAGTGATACACACACACAGTGCAACTCGGACAAAGTATCATTCAGAACGTCTTTTTTGCACCCGTTGTAACAAAAATCCTGTAGAAAAAAGACGTAATTTTTCCCATTTTTTTAAGACGTTTTTTCCTAATTTTGAAAAAAAAAAACTATTTTTCTTTTTTATCTCCGGACTCAAATGAATATCTATAAAGAAGGTCTATTTGGTTTAGCTGTTTTTGGGTTTTGCGCTAACAAACACGTTTAGCCATTCCATTAGAAAGCATTACGATGTTTGTTATAAGGTAAGTAATATAAGTCCACTGCGATATAGGCTCCCCCTAAATGCGTCAGGGGTGCTGATCTTCCGGCTTTCGCTTCCAGTCTACAAGTATCGTCGTTTACTTATTTATTTCAGGAAAACCAGGGTTTACAACAAATTGGTAGTAGGAAACAATTTATAAACCACTTATAGGTCTTCACAGGTAGCATTAACATAATGTAGTAATACGAAAAAAGAGCATCTAACACACGCCAAGCACACTGAGCACACTGATTCAACATAAAATACGAAAATACGAACGCGCTAACATAATACATAATGTTTGCCACTAAGTTACGTGATGAACGTGTGTTCATCGCCGCCAGAAACGAACCGTCCGACCAACAACTGCCTCGCCGCTGCAACACTGGTGCGGAAGATTTCGAAGCGAAGAAAGTATCTTGAACAATTTTGAACAAAATGTTCAAGCTTACGACTAGTGCGCCAAACAAAACTGTTTCGCCTGTCTTTCGGTCAACAGTCCATTAGGCCTCATTTTTAAGTAAGTACTAAAATCTAAAAATGTTGTTTGTACCAGCAACAGTACGTCAACCTACCACAAAACGTAAAATTTTCTCAATTGATATTGATCTCTATGCATCGGATTTAAAGTTGAAAATAAATTCAGCGACCTATAATTTTTTGGGTAGGTTCACCTACCGTTGCCTGTACCTTAAGCACAGCCATCGAGCACATATCCTATAGAGCAGCAATACCAACCATCTTTCTCCGAAACTGGTTGGTGATTTTTCACTCACATTTAGTATGAAAAGACACCGTTTGTCTTGGTATGGACATGTGATGAGAAGGGAAGAGGAGCACGTAACGAGAAGAGTGATGGATATGAGTATAGATGGATGGAGAAGTAGGTGACGACCTAAGAAGAGATGGATGGATTGTGTGAGGAGAGATATGACTGAGAAGGGAGTGAATGACTCAATGACGAGTGACCGGATTGTATGGAAGAGAAAAACATACTGCGCCGACCCCATATAACCTGGGAACAGGGCAGGCAAATGATGATTTAGTATGAAATCAGAAGTCCTGTCAACTCACGCCCATACATTTAAAAAAAATCTGTAATGGCGGAAAACTTTGTCGAATAAATCATTATGACACTATAGGGTATGTGGTCCGTGAGCACAGCACTAGCTAGCAGCACAGTGCGTTCGCAACGCGACAAGCGACCGAATGGGAAATATTTTTCAAAATTTACATAGTCAAAACACCCTCGGGGCTCGCGCGTTGCGAGTTTCGACGGCTTGCGGCAGCCGGCAGTAATCTCGTTTCGAACTAGTGACGTCACAGAATCACATGGTCATAGTCATAGTCACAGTCATATATATTTATTGCATCATGTTGGTACAAAGATCTTAAGTTAATTCATGTAGTCCCGTAACATGGCCCTGTAAGGGCATTGCAACATTTTGTAGGTAGGAGTCAACATTCTTATGAATAAATATTCTAAGCCAAGGTACATATTGACAATTATTAACATTATATACTATACATTAATTACTAGGTGAGATCAGATTTATGAGTTACTAACAATCAAAAAATTCTTTAAGTGAGTAGTAACATTTTTCTAGCAAGTAGTCCTTTAATTTCCTATAAAACTCTGTTTCTTTCGATACACTTTGGATTTCAGTAGGTATTCTATTATATATTTTTATCGACATATGGTAAGTTCCTGAGCTAACCATATGTAGTTTAGTGAAGGGTTGTGCAAGTCTATTTGTATGTCTTAAATTACGTGGCTGAGAATAAAAATCTTTTGCTTGAGGGTACATATCTTTGTTTTTCCAAACCAATTTGCATAATTCAAATATGTTTTATTGGACGAATCATAATATCTAAGGTATGAGTAACGAAAATGTTATTAATTATCTTTATTCATTTACGCAAACGTGTAATTAAATACCGCCCGAAATCCAGGTTCTTTCAATTAATCAAATTTTTTTTTACAACAAAACTTATTAGGTAAATGTGTTTTATTTGATGTGTTGTTGCACCTTTGCCTAAGGCTTAAGGTACAGTTAACATAAATAGTAGCTTAGCATCTGAATTTTGACTAGTTTAATTGTATGTTAAAAAGATAAAAGTTATTGTGACATTTAAGAGACGTACTATTTATCTATTCTATGCCATGATTCTTGTCTCAGGAAAAAGCTGTCAATTCTATGGTTGCTCCAAAATCATCTGTTTTTCGGTACACAAATTCGGATATCACCATTGATGTGTAGGATTCTATCCTCAAGTGTCATTAGGTGTAATTTTTAGATAAAAATATGAGACAGACGACAAATTGTCATGGTTTCGTAGCAAAAAGTTAACATCCTTGTATCACCAAGTCCCAAAAATATTGCCAGAGGTGTCTCTCAGCACACACATATCAGTAAGAAAAGGTCGTTTCTGATTTGAGCTGAACCAGGAAATGAACTCAAGACCCTTTGCGCTCAAGGAGAACTGCACCATAATGCCAGTCATGTTGTTAGGTCGTTATATAAGCCAGTATTATGTTTGAGTATTATAAATAGAGGTATTTATAATATCTACTACGAGTTTTACATTATAAGGCTTTAAACATTCGAACCTGAGATTCTTTCAGAAGATTTGCCTGAAGCTCTACAATTTCTCCCGCGTACTTTGGAGCTATCGTTATGTAAGTTTTCCGTTATTGTTTTATAAATTTAACTTGACTAGCCAGAGCGAAGATAAAAAATTCATAGTTCTTCTGACAGCTTAACTTCTATTACTAATACTGTAACAGAAGTTAAGCTTCACACCATGCGCGCTAGAGTTACGCACACAGAGACATCGCTTACGGACATAATATTATGGACGATTGGGCTCAAACTGTTTAAGCGTGTTCCGAAATTTGTGTCTGTGAGCTATGTTTGAACGCATAATGTTGTACGAAGCTTAACTTTTATGTTTATTCTGTGGTTTAAACCACTAACGCTTATAGAGGAATGGTCAATTTAAAAAGTCGTTTGAAACTGTCACAAAACAAACTTCCGAAGTTTTAGCCTGAATAAAAGAACTAATGCTATGTTCACACTAAAAGTACCTACTCATAGTCAGTTGTCATCTGTAAGCTGTCACTGTCAGCCCCATGTTAACGTGAACTAAGGCTGCATTTTTCGTTTGCACTATGCTGATACTGCGCTGTAGCTTATAGTGCAATTCAGTGCGTTATCAGCTACCACGGCAGGCAGTGGTGTAGAAAAAAATTGCATAAAATAGCGTATTGCCAGTAAGTAAATGAAAAGTTCTCGAGTATGAGTACGAGTAACCATGTACTGGAAAACGCAGCGTAGGCAAGCCTTCCACCCGGTGGACTGACTACATGGTTAGCCTGGAAGCCGCTGGATGCAAACAGCCCAGAGCCGCTCGCTGTAACGTAGGTGACGACTATCAGTCTACTTCCAGAGGCTGATAAACGAAAAGTTGCATATGCATAGAAGTGGTAGACCGCTCACAGATATCGGCCAACAGTATATTTGGTGTGAACGTAGCCTAATCAGATAAAGGGTACGACCCCAGACACGCACACCTACGTAATGTGAATATTTCAAACCACAAGTAAACGTCACGCTTGTACGAGTATTGAAAGACTGTACCATTGTCATAGTCCTTTTAAAATGCGAATATGTTAAGACACTCGTTGTTTGACGAGAAGAAACCCGAGTCAAACAGGACGAGCCGTAATTAAACCGCTTGTCGGGCCGATATATTGCGAATTTATTGCAAAAGGGGCGTTTTCAACAAACAGCCGACTCAAATCCGAGCCGCCCGCTTGCTCGAACCACTGATGTAGTAGGCAATGTGGTGTGCAGAAGAGGAAAGAAAATTTCTTTGGAATCCCTTTAACTTTCGTGAGTTACTGAGCAAATGTCCTAGAGAGTAGAAATGTCATATATTTTGTTGGGTAACAATTCCGTCATTATTTGATCGGTGACATACTGTGTGTGAAAGTCGAGGGCAAAAGACGCGCTGGGCGCCGGAGAAAATCGTGGCTGCGGAACATACGGGAATGGACCGGCATAACCTCCGTCGAACAACTGTTTCGGTTGGCTACTGATAAAGAGGAGTTCAAGAAGCTGACGGCCAACCTTCAGAATTGAAGAGGCACTCGAAGAAGAAGAAGAAGTTAAATAATGGCGGATGTTATATGTGGGCATGGCATGTGCTCGATGCCATAAGTGACACAAAAAAGGTAAAATCATTGTTAATAAGTAAGTAATTGTTAGCCCGACATTATCGAGTTAAGAAGGACTAATGTTTAAGACATTGACTTACTATTTAAATCAATGGTTTAAGCACAGAATGCTTTAAGGTGATACACAGTATGCGATGGTTTGGTATTTCATATCAGAAGGTAATACATATAGCTTATAGCAGCTATACGCAAAAGTATATGACTTATGCAGACATTGACAATTACCAGAGTAAGAAAAACTCCGTTAGTTTATTAGTCAAGTTAAAAAATAATATAACGCTTGCAAGATGAAGGCATCATAAAGGCTTCCCGCGTCAATGGCCAAATACAAATATATGTCTGCGCTTCAGTGCGGCAAGGAAATTGAATACACAATCTCAGGAATCGACCTCCCGCCGGATTACGGAGCTGAGCATACTATATTTACTACGAGTGACTCGCGGGTGTCGGGTTTCGGATACGAATAAAAATAAGGCACTTCGATTGGAAAATCTTTTAAAAAGTAGCTTTGAGATACATCGAGAGAGATACTACTTATTCACATACTACAAAGTAACTAATACTATTTAGATAAAATTGAATTTAATCTGAAAATACGTAATCTGGCCCTTTTAACGTTGACCTCTGGAAAACCCAGTGGTGAATACCGCCGGTCGGTCCAGTCTTGCTAAGTTTTTAAATAACTTAAGGATACAAATTGAGTGTATGCCAATAGCGATTCTTTGTCGTCCCTGTTCAATAGCGGCCTGATGCAAGCGGCCTGTTTTAGTTGGTATCAGAGTTGCCCAACTATCGATAGTTTCGCAATCGATAGTTGACCTTGAAACTAGTAACAATATCGATAGTGCTATCGGTAGTATCAGTATCAAAAATTAACTAATACTATTGATTGGTAGCAATAATATCGGAGCTAATACTATCGATACTATTTTTGTATATCAATACTATTGCCCTGTATAACACTATCGATAGGCAACTCTAGTTGGTATATACTTGCCGATCGATTGGAAAAAGTGCTACAACTCGTCAAGGAGTCCCACATAACCTGCTGTCGTCCCCACGACAGAGGTATGCGTAAAGCATTTGTTCCGCAAAAAAAACGCTACAACAGTCAGAAACGCAAACAACAGGCACGCAAATATTGTAAAACATCCTTTTTTTTTACGGTACGGTTAATTCGAAACGATTGCAAAGGATTTTAGACACAATCATTTAACACTAGCAGTTCACAAAGCAGATACCAGACGTAGAAGTAGAGCCATATACCAAATATGGGTACGATATAACAGTTCCCATTATAACGTGACATCCCTACGCATATGTTTAAAATAAACATTTATATATCGTATTAGATTATTAGAAAATTAATGTTTTCACTATAAATTGGTTTAAGGAGCCCAAAACGAAGTGGTTTTGGTAACAATCTGAGGTACTGAAACCACGTGGAATATCTTATGTAATATATGATATGATACGAGATTATTCTTAAAGATTATTTAGATAAATAAAATGTTAGAGAAAAGAAAAAACACATTAAGTATACTTCTGGCGATTACGTCTTGGTTTCCCGAGGTCTAGTTTTTCAAATACGTTGGTCGGATGGTTCATTTCTGGCGGCAATGAACGTGTGTAACTTAGAGGCAAACATTATGTATTATGTTGGCGCGTTCGTTTTTTCGTATTTTATGTTGTAGCAGTGTGCTCAGTGTGCTTGGCGTGTGTTTTTTTTCTTATTACTACATTATGTTAATGCTACCTGCGAAGACCTATAAGTGGTTTAGAAATGTCATATACTGTTTCCTACCACCAATTTGTAAACCCTGGTTTTCCTAAAAAAATAAAAATAAAAAATAAAAAATTTGTAAAATAAATTTCAGAATTGATTAATAATAACGTTAATTCTTTCACACGTGTTTATGATGATGAGTTATTTATGAAAGGAATATAACATATTTGCTATTACTTATTTGCATGTATATATTAAATAGATGAAAATAGATGAAATAGCAAATAAATGATCTTTTATCTTTTTTATCATTTTATCTTTTATCTTTTTATCTTTTATCTGATCTTTTATCTTTATTAAAATCCAAAATGCTTTGTCCATAAACTAAGTTGCCTATGTTCAGTCCCTCTAGCATGATTAACAAAACACGATATGATAAGATATGATATAGCGATATATCGACACTAACTGTAAAAATAGATAGTAGCAGCCATTTTGACTTTTTATCGAAACAGCGATCATAATAAGTGACGTCACAGGCACGGCGATTCAACATAGCGGTTATAACTATCATATTTTTACAGTTGGTGTCGATATATCGCTATATCATATCATATCATATCGTGTTTTGGTTCTCATGCTAGGGAGCAGTGGACGTCCTGTTGTGACTGAAACGATGATGAATGATGAATCTGAATTGCACGGGTAATCAGGGAACGAACTTTTCTAAATTGTCTTGTGCGCTTAAAGACGCCATTGGCAAAAAACCATTGTCTGATACTTCGTAATACAAGAATTCATAAGTTTTCTTTTACATGGGCATGAAGAATACATACTTTTACTCGTATATGGGTTGGTACCTGTATCCCTAAGATAAATGAAACGGTGCTACGCGTCGGGCAGTTTCCCTTCCGATAAGATCAGTCATTTAGCGTCGAACCCGCGGCATTGTGGCGGGTGATGAACGCGTGGACATCGGTGATTGATGCCGATCCTTACTCGAGGTGTTTTACACGCTACGACTTTCTGCTTAATTGTAACAACATTTTATCGTTTGGTATTGAACCTGTTGCATTGTAGATTTTGTTTTTACAATCACACCATTTATCTAGCCCCAAACTAAGCAATGCTTATAATGTAAATAAATAAATTGTTTTTACAATCACACCAATCATCTAGCCCCAAACAAATTAAGCAAAGCTTGTACTATGGCGACTAGATAACGGATATAAGTACATACTTAAATACATTTAGAGCCATGCCACACTGGCGGATTACAAGCGTTTTCAAAGCGGAGCTGCCACGCAGCGAACACGCCGCGGGTGCGCGGCGAAAACGTCGCGGCTGCGCAGCGAACACGTTGCGGACGCGGAGCGTACGCGTCGCGGATTCGCAACGTTTCCGCCTTGAGTGAGCGGCGAACGATACACTCAGTAACATAATGGATTCCGACGAGGAAATACTGCTGTTAGCTTTGTTACTTCGACGACGCAAGAAACGTAAACCAATACTTCGAAGATATTGGGAGGATCCAATAACAACCAATCTGAATCAAAGACTGAATGAAAGCGACTACTACTCTACTCGACTAGACTCAAAGTCTTTTATCAATAAATTACAAACTTCTTCCCACGCTTGTTTTTTGTAGTCTCTCTGATTTTGATCCTATAAAACAGGACGATTTTGTATTTCACTGATAAGTAGCTCTGTATCAAAGTCTGTATTTGTCAATAAAGCCAGACGTTACCCACTCACATTCGTCACATTGTAACAACTAAAGTAGCGCGGGAGCGGGGGTTTTGGTATGCGAGTGTACAAAATGGCGGCCATGCTTCTCTCCGCGGCGAAATTGTTGCGCGTCCGCAACATATTCGCTGCGCAGCCGCGACGTTTTCGCCGCGCACACGCGGCGTGTTCGCTGCGTGGCCGCTCCGCTTTGAAAACGCTTGTAATCCGCCAGTGTGGCATGGCCCTTATAGACCTTATCAATCAACCTCACGAGCATTTGTACCTAACCATGACTTAGGTACAAATGCTTGCCCCTTGCGGGATTCGCACCCGCAACCGCTGGCTTTGTAATCCGGAGCGCGAACTACTACACCAGACAGTCGTCTAAATCAATAAATAAATATAGGACAACATCACATACATTGCTTTGATCCTATGATAAGTAGCTTAAGCACTTGTGTTACAGAAATAAAAAACAACGACGGTACCACAACACCCAGACCCGAGATAATATAGAAAAGTTATTTTTCTATACTGACCAACCGGGAATCGAACCCGGGACCTCAGTGATAGCGACACCAAGTCCGGTATGCTCGCCTCTAGGCGACGGAGGTCGTCAAATAAAATGTCTAAAAAATGGGCAGGCGACTCCATAAATTTTTATGTGCTTCGAAGCGGATGACCACAAAGCGTAACCTGTAATGATTTTTATATTAATGACGGTAGCGAACGAAAACTATGTGCCTAGGACAAGGTTTTATGTTTCTTTGTACTTGCATTGGTTCTGTCCGCAGCGCGAATTACTACACCAGATGGTCGTCAAAAAGGAAGACGTGAGTCAGCAGTTGATATCGACGCTTCTTATTATCATCTTTTGTTTTCTGTCGTTATCTTCTACCCATTTTGTACGGCGGTGTTTTTCATTTTCATACGTTTCATTACTGCTTCTTTTTTTGTACACGGTAAATGTAAAATGTTACATAAACGCTGCCTACAACATTAAACATATTTTTTCTTTGCCAAATATGTATAGCTTGACAAGTAGATGTGTATTCATGCAAAGTGGGCAGAGACAGCCTTCGCTATCAGAAATTAGGTAGTTCCTATGTAGGGGCGTGCTTAATTTTCCCACTGCGACAATTGCCACTGCGTATACCTACCTCGTCCCTGTCAGTGTCTGTCGCCACATGTGAGTATCGTGTACGAACTGACGGGCAATACAGGATGAATTTAATTTGGTGGTTAGTTTCGGCGGGACACGACGGCGACGGGACGCTAGCGCGATGCCAGTGTTGGTAATATACTGAAGTCTATAGAAGATTATACACGGTGACGATGACGTCGCGCTCGGAGGGATGGAGCGACGTTCTCTATTTGTATATTTTCACAACTTTCTAGTGATTAAATAATGCATAGTAAAAAAACAAACTTCTTTTTAGGGATTAAGTCACGTATCGGCGCGATATCAACGAAACCGTCACGACCGCAGTGTGACTCGCAGGCCCCGTCGCCGCGTCAGCTGTATGCCCAAAGCTTAAAGCGTACCACACACAGAAGGCGTGAGCGGGATTGCGACGGGGTGGTTTGGGATAACATCGGGACTAGCAACATACGTTTAAATGGGTGCGCACAGATAGCTGGCGTGCGTGACAAGTCCCGCTCACGCCTTCTGTGTGTGTTACGCTTAAAGGCTCAAATACAACATGCCGAAGCTAGCGTGTGTGGCTGCTATTTGTTACTAATGCATGCATGGTTGTTGCCCACGCCCCATCATCTGTTACGAATAAGTATGGGAAAGGGATATTTTTTTGATTTTGATGCTGGTTCCATTCAAAAAGTTGTTGTATTCGAGTGTGAATTCTTCGGCTCAAAAACCAACGTCAATTCAAGAAAAGTTGATACCATTGCGTTTAATTTTTGAATCTATCATCTATTTTAGAAAAAGTTTATAAATTCTCAACGTTTCAAGAAAAGAAAAAAATAATTAAACTGTAGGATTTAAAAAATATGGAAAAGCAAATAAACTTACTACGTATTGTGTAAATACTATTTTGGTGTTGGTTGAGGCTTTGTGAAAGCCGGACAATGTAACTTTTCCTTAACTTTGGCGGATTAACTAATAATAATACCTACAGAGAAAGTATTGACAAGGAAACCTTCGGAAAGCCAGTTTTTTTACCGACAAAGATCCTTTCTTTTTTCATAAATGTGTAAACTGGGCATTATAGAATACAAATTAATATGTAATGTTCCCTTGTGACTAAGTAATTAACTTTTGTAATTTTTAAAGTCGTTTTTAGTCTATACTTCTAACCATCGTATCGATTTGAATCTTTGAAAGAAACTAAGTTACATTCGAATGACAATACAATAGTTTTCTACCATTGTGCTTATCTGATGATAGAGCGAGAAGGCAGATAGTGGAACTTAAGTGAATAATTCGTTTATAAGGAAATGTATTCGCTTTTTTAACAAATTACCACAGTCTATTGTTGAACTACCCATGTTTAAGTTTAAATCGCATAGTAAGATTATTTTAATGAAAAAGGGTTATTATACTGAAGTAATGACTTTTTAAATGACAAAAATGTCTGGAATTGCTGCCCTGCTTGCATAGGTACATATACATTTCTTGTAAACAAACTATTTATAAGAGGCTGACAATAGTGACCGAGTTTCATTTCAAACGTTTCACGTCTAAACTACCCTGATGTCTAAGGAGTATTATAAAATTCAAGACTATCTTCATGACAAGAGTATATGGTCAGTCCAGCCTGCACTAAACTGATGTACCTGTTTATTTTTTTAAATTATTTTTTTTGGCAGCTAATGATGACTGAGTTGGTTCTAGCTTTTTTCTCAGCACTTGCCAGATTGTCTGTGTCTTGTCTCGAAGCGCTAGTAGGGCTCAAAAAAAAATTTTCTGTCCTAAATTGAATAAATGATTTTTGACTTTGACTTCAATAGTTACTAGTAAAACCTTCGCCTTTGTGCTCATTTATTTCATTTTGCCGAGTATAATAAATATTTTAGAAATTTATTTATTTTTAAATTATCATATTAATTACTTGTAAACTTATGATGTGCCGTGTGGGGACGGCCGTAAAAAATACACTTCCCTACCAACAGGAGGCGTGTCGTAAGAGGCGATTAATTCCTGTAGCACGAGACGAGCAGCAGCGTCTGCGTGCGAAATGTTATAAAAAAACTGCGCTCGCCAACCCGTCTGCCAAGCGTGGCGAGTATTGGCAGTCCCCCTCGATGAAAGTTATTGGGGGAGGCCTGTGTTCAACAGAGGACGTCCATGGCTGAAATGATGATGAAACTTAGTAATTTAATATCATAATATTAAATTGTTATTTAACTACTTCAAAAATATCTTTTTACACAACGTCTAATTTTTTCTAGTCACAGAATACGTGGTAGTCTGACTGAGAATGCGACCTAACTAGGTCAAGAATTATTCTCAGAATTGCAGTCCAAAAGTTCTCGTCCCGCCGCAGGTACAGCCGGGCTCGGGATGTGTCCCGAATTGTTGCTTTGCCTGCCCAGGCGACATGGGACGCCTCGTGAATTTCAATGAAACGCCGAATTCTTAGTGCAAAACTGAAATAATTATGGAATTGAGGTGAATTCGTACGTGCGGGTTGAAGTTGAGAGCTCATGAGATTCTTTCTTTTAACTTTGCAAGGAATGTGCGCTTTACATATTTCCGTGGAGGTTTAGTTTTAATTTGTGTATTGTATTTTTGAGCGCTTAAGATGTCCTATACAACTTGTCGGTTACGTGATATTATTTGCATGGAGAATCATTTTATTTTTATTATTTTCTTCAATGTTAGAGTAGCCTCCACTGAATCCAAGAAAAGCAATAAAAACTAAACACCCGTTATTTATTATATCAAGACTACACTCGACATTGGCAAAATCACTGCTCTGCTTGAAGAGCGGGATGAGTCAATATAAAAAATAAAGTTTGACGCTTGACAACTTATTATTACCAATCAGTGGCAACAGAGACAGAACTATTGATCAAATAGTTACTACGAGCAAGATCAAATACAGTGCGACATCTATCAGGATAAATATGCAGTGTTAGCTTGTATAACTGACGGCCGATAGGGCAGAAAGGTTCTGGAATGGCCACGCATCGGCAAGCGCAGCGTAGGACGTTTACAAAAGACGGACAGATAACCTAGTAAATTTTGCAGGAAGCCGCTGGATGACGGCCGCTTTTAACCGGCACTCACCAATCTGGAACACATTGGGGGATGCCTATGTTCAGCTGCAGTAGACGTCCTGTGGCTGAAATGATGATGATTACGTGGTTCCCAATTGCGAGACAAGAATTGTTGTCTCAAATTTGTTGGCTCAAATAGTTGATTTGACTGGCTGAGTGAAGACAGGGGAGAGATTTGAGATAGGCCTCGTCGACACGGGTCGGACGCGACGTGAGTGCAAGCACGTCCAAATACCTAGGTTATGAAATAAATATGCGTCAGTAAACACACTTCAACCACAGACAGACAACAGTACAATTCAGGCGATCTTAGCTATCAGATCAGGCTAATAGCGATCTCTTCCAGACAACCTTCAGGTAGAGGACAACCATTAGAGAAAGGGGAAGGTAGTGCAGAGTTCTTATAATTATTAAATTTACCTGCTACAAATATTTGTGTAATAAGTGCTAATCTTCTTAGTTATCTTATTGCTTCGTGCTTGTATGTGTCTTATAGTTACCTTTTATTCTCTTACTTCACAAATTCAGTAATTAAAACACACAAATCTTCAAATTTTAATCGCAACTCTTAAATTTCTAAAGTATAATCAAGATTAAAGTTGAACCACTTAACTGTTTCGAACTCGGACAGAAGCTTTGCGTTCAATAACATTTTAAACTCCAATAACATGCTTTTAGCGAGTTTCCTCAGAGACAAGTTGGTAACTCGCGGTACGCGGGCTGCGAGCAAAACCGACAGGTGGATTTAAAAATAATAACCGAGTGTTTGAAATTCTTGACACAACTGCTTGAACTACCCTTAGTTTGGGCTGAGACAAGAAGCCTTTCTACTTTCGGTCACGCTAACAGAGACGACAAAAACATATTATATACATATTACCGTAAAATTTGCATGACTCACAACTGTTAAACTACCCTAGCTTTAGTTTTTAACCGATTTCAAAAAAGGAGGAGGTTCTCAATTCGTCGAAACATTTTTTTTTATTATGTTTAGCGATTGACCGATTTTGATAATAATTATTTTGTTTGAAAGGTAATACTTTCAGAATGGCCCCTTTCGGAAAAAAATTCACCCCTAAGGGTGGAAAAATAGGAAATAAAATCGGTGTTCAGCAGTTAAATTATGTTTGCACTCGTAAGATTTGTTTTGATTAGGATGTATCACTAAAATAGATGAAATAAGTTAATTTTATTTAAAAAATAAAAACCGACTTCAAAACCTTTTGTGCGATTTTTATTTGTGCAATAAAGTTAAAATAAATAAAAAAAACTTATAATCTTAACACTTAAGTACCTAATCAGTTACTCTTGGAGTCGGTGCCAGTCGATGAGAGATTCTATGTTTTCGTTTGCACCGACTCCAAAAGATTAGGTATTTAAGTGTTAAAATTATTTTTAACGTTTTAGTTTTTTGAAGTCGGTTTTTATGGCTTAGAAGTTCAGTGTCACGCTCAGAGTCCGTGTGCTTAGCACGCCTTTCGGGATAAAAAAGATCGAGAAACAAGATGCCAAGTGACATCAGATAACGTCATACAACGTCGAGCGACATCTCTAGCTTTGGTACCTAACGTTTTTATTAATAAATTGGTTTTAAGTTTGGAATAACTTCACAAGAAGGTTAATCAATGGATTATACAATTTGAAATGTTGTCTTTGATATATAGATTTGAATAGTTGGCTAATCTTTTTATTCATGAGACAGTAAGTGAATACCTACGCTACTGTCATTGGTGTCATAGTCGGAAAATATAATGATTCAGTTATAATGATAAGTCATTGCTTTAAACAAATGTAAATTTCGACGGTTCGGTGTTAAAACCCGATAAGTCCCAAAAGTTGACAAATTATAGTTTCTAAACATGTATACTTAATTTTTTAAGCTCTTTCTAGTGGTATAATCAGATATGTTGAATTCAGTCTGTAACACATGGATGAGTAAGTTTACCAGTTAATTGTCGAATTTTTGTATTTATTTTAAGTGTACAAAGTGTACAACAAACTTACTTCAATGAACTCTGATACTCTAAGTTAACTAATTTTTCTGGTGGAAAATCAAGTATACGTATTTAATTGGATTTAGCAGTTGATCACTCAAGCTACACTTAAATTGCCATATCATGTAAAACCAATTATGGTACATTATCTTGTTTCACTCCTCGACGATGCGTCGTTAAGTGTTATTTTGTGACAAACGTAAAATAAGTAAAATATACTTATCGGATTTCAATTATAACACAATTTATATTTAACAAAAAGAAGGAAAAGCTAAATCCATTTAAATACGGATATCGTATTTATTGTCAGAATGAAGCCATAATTGTTTCACTTCAAATTTTGTTATTGGCTATTTACGTAATGTGGCGTAACATAATAATCCAAGCATTATTCGGGGTAGAACCCGATAATTACAATTGACTGCACCCCGCGTCTCTCAACCGACTCGCCCGCAGCGTCTACCCCGTTCCCCACCCGGCGCCTCTGCCACGCCATCAGCAATCAGTTTGAACAAATTGTTACGGTGCGCGCACGCAAAACGCCACGATTTTATGTGTTTTTTACGAAAACGAAAGCAGTTAGAATGGCTGCTAGGTCCAGAAAACTAGTGCGACTAGCTTGAAATGAAAGGAGGAAATAGGTAAGCAAATATCTTTTATAAGTAAAATATTTTAAAATTTAGATTGTTTGTTCCCTTATTCGGGATCATCTCCAATGCCCTACCCAGTATCAGTTGGGAGCTCTACTCTCGAAATTGTTAACAAATATGTCTACCTGGGACAAGTGATCCAGTTGGGTAGGTAAAATTTTGAGAAGGAGGTCAATCGTCAAATCCAACTCGGCTGGGCAGCGTTCGAAAAACTACGTAACGTCTTCTCATCCAAAATACCTCAGTGCCTAAAGACGAAAGTCTACAACCAGTGTGTGCCACGTTTCAGTTCCATATGTCATCACTGGTAGTGATGACATATGGAACTGAAACGTGGCCTCTCACTATGGGTCTCATAAGAAAGCTCAAGGTTGCACAGTGTGCTATGGAAAGGGCTATGCTCGGGGTTTCTTTGCAAGATCGAATCAGGAATGAGGAGATTCGTAAACAAACAAAAGTTGCTGACATAGCCAAACGGATAAGCAAGCTGAAGTGGCAGTGGGCGGGGCAGATAGCACGTAAAACTGACGGCCGATCGGGCAGAAAGGTTCAAAGTCAAAGTCAAAAATCATTTATTCAATTCAGGACAAAATTGCCACTTATGAACGTCAATAACAACATTATAGGCCCCTAGGGGGCCAGAACATGTCTCCTTATTTTTTGGGCCCTACTAGCGCTTCGAGACAAGACACAGACAATCTGGCAAGTGCTGAGAAGAAACGCCGGAACAAACTCAGTCACCACTAGCTGCCACACAAAAAATATAAACCAAAATAAACAGGTAGGTACATCAGTTTAGTGCAGGCTGGACTGACCATACATTCTTGTCATCAAGATAGTCTTGAATTTTATAATACCCCTTAGACATCAGTGTAGTTTTGACATGTGACTTAAATTTATTAATAGGAAGTTTGGTAACATTGTGAGGTATATTATTGAAAAATTTAATACAATTTCCCAAGAATGAATTACTTGTTTTGGCCAATCTAAAGTTTGGGACTACAAGTTTGTTTTTGTTTCTGGTGTTATATGAATGAATATCACTTTTCTTTATAAAAAGATCTAAATTTTTGCGTACGTACATGATATTATCAAATATGTATTGAGAGGCCACAGTGAGTATGTTAATTTCTTTAAAGAAATCTCTCAGGGATTCACGCGGACTAAGTTTGTATATAGCACGAATAGCTCTTTTCTGTAAAATAAAAATGGTATCGATGTCCGCAGCAGAACCCCACAAGAGAAGACCATAAGACATAATACTATGAAAGTAACTGAAATACACCAGCCTTGCCGTTACAACGTCAGTTAGATGTCTAATTTTTCTAACCGCAAAGGCAGCTGAAGCAAGTCTCCCAGCCAGAGTGTCAACATGTGGTCCCCATTGCAACTTCGAATCCAATGTAATGCCCAGAAAAACAGTGGAGTTTGATAGATCAAGCTTTTCACCATTTAGTAAAATTACTGTGTTAGCTTGTTTCACGTTAGGCATAGTAAATTTAATACATTTGGTTTTTTTTGTATTAAGAAGTAAGTTGTTACTTGTGAACCAATTTAATACCTTAGAGAGAGCTCCGCTTACATCGTCAAATACCTCTTCGCCTCTTTTTAATTTGAAGATTAAAGAAGTATCATCAGCAAACAGAACTATCTCACAGGAGTCTTTAGAATAGAAAGGGAGATCGTTAATATAGATCAAAAATAGCAACGGTCCCAATATTGAGCCCTGGGGCACTCCCATTTGAAGCGGGGCGCCGGAAGAGTTAGTACCATTAACGTTTACTGTTTGTAATCTGCCTGAGAGGTAAGAATTTAACAATTTTAATGCGTTATTAGATACACCGTAATGTTTTAGCTTCATAATAAGTGTTTGGTGATCGACACAATCAAACGCCTTCGATAAATCACAGAACACACCTATCGCATCATGCTTATCTTCATACGCATCCAAAATGTGTTTGACAAGTGCCACCCCAGCATCTGTTGTATTTCTACCTTTAGAAAAACCAAACTGTTTCTCGTGCAGTAAATTGTTAAGTTTAAAATGGGAGAGTAATTGACTAAATATAACTTTTTCAAAAATTTTACTAAAAGCAGGTAGAATGGAAATTGGCCTGAAATTGCTTGGGTCACTTTTTTCTCCTGATTTGAACAAAGGTATAATCTTACTATATTTCATTAAAGTAGGGAATTGACCTTGATCAATACATTCATTGAATAAATGTGCTAAGTGAGATGCTACGAGAGGTATAATGGGTTTTATTGTGTCAGTTGATATGCCCCACATATCCTCAGTTTTTTTTTGTTTCAATTCCATAAAAGTTTTGACTACCATTACAGGATTAATATGAGTGAAATCAAATAAGGAGTTGCACCCGTCAACACTGGACACAAGCAGTGATTTTGCATGCAGAGCAGATGAATTAAGTTGTTTTGTGGTTTCGACAGGTATATTACAGAAGTAATTTTCGAAAGCGCCTGCCACCTCATCATCGGATTTAATTTGCTTATTATCAATTTTTAGTGTAAATGTGTGATCGCGATGTTGTGTTTTACAAGTTTCTTTGTTTATAATATTCCAAGTCTCTTTAATTTTATTACTCGATTTATTAATTTTTTTACGTATATAATTAGATTTAGCTACCATACAGACCTTTTTAAATAACCTTGAGTATTTTTTAACATATTCTACAAATATTAGGTCATTATTCCTATACACTTTTTGATTATATAGTTCAAACATTTTCCTCCTACTGATATATATACCAGCAGTAGCCCAGTCACTGAATTTCGGTTTGAAATTGTTTATGACTAATTTCTTTTTAGGAAAGTTTTTGTCAAATTCGTTTTTGATTAGTTCAAACAATTCTTCATATAAGTTATTAACATTGTCATCAACAAAAGGTAATAGCGGTATTTTATCACTTAAGTTAGTTTTAAATTTTTCTTTGCGAGTATCAGTGACTGGTCTATATTGAATAACACTTTTAGACGGCACAAAACGGTGTTCAAACGTGACTGACTGACCGCAGTGATCAGATTTTACAAAATTTACGATAGATTTTTTAATCACAACACAGTTACAGAAAACATTATCCAAGCAAGTAGCTGTTGTAGCAGTAATTCTAGTCGGTTCAGCAAATACAGGCTTTAAATTAAAAGATTTAAAAAGACTTAGAAACCTAACCCGATAGGTTTTTTCTTCATCTATGATATCGACATTGAAATCTCCACATACAACTACCTTCTTTTTATTAGTAAATATTTTCCTGAGTAATTCTTCCATTATGGACTCAAACAATGTAAAATTACCACTTGGGGGTCTATAAACACAAACAATAATGTAATCGTCCAGCTCTGCACATGATATCTCAATAGTTCGCTCGACAGAGAGAGATACAATATCTTTTCGCTCTTTACATTTTAAGTTATTATTAATTAATATTAGTGACCCGCCACGGATGGCGTTTTCCCTTGAGAACGAACTAATAAGGCTACAATTATCTATGTGCAAAATAAGTTCATACTTTTTGAGCCAGTGCTCAGTTACACATAAAACCTGAATATTCATTTCTTGTACAAATAGTTCAATTTCTAAGTCTTTTCCAGATAAGCCTTCTATATTTTGGTGCACTATGTTTAAATGGAACTATGTTCTGGAATGGAGGCCACGTACCGGCAAGCGCAGCTTAGGACCTGCAAGGTGGACAGACGACCTAGTAAACTTCTGGATGCGGGCCGCTTCCAACCGGCCAATCTGGAAGTCACTGGGAGAGCCCTATGTTCAGCAGTGGACGTCCTGCGGCTGAAATTATGATGATGATGATGATCGGTCAATGTAATGACGCGAGTGTTAGAGCGCGCGCCCAACGAACGAATCGCGCTGTATGCTTTACTCGTGGCTACTTCGAAGTGCCACCTTCTGAACTCTTCCGCCGCAGAGAAATCCACTCACACGTCACATTATTCGACAGACCGATCCCTTGGGTGAAGGAGGTTAAATATCTAGGTGTCTCTCTTGACCGACAGTTATCGTTTCACATTACGCGCGTTCTCAGTCGAGCGAAGCTCTATGTTCACCGACTATTACCACCACGTCGCGACCATCGTCGGTACCAAGAGTAAAATGTCGCTTGGGAATAAGGTGTCAATTTACAAGACTTGCATCCGCCCCGTGATGACATACGCCAGACCGGTGTTTACTCACGCTGCCCCTAAAAAAATAGAGGATCTTCAGATAATTCAGAACAAATACTTGCGTCTGAGCCTCAGGTCAACTGTGTTTCATAATATAAGCCGTCAGAATCTCCATTGATATTTCGACATGCCCTCAATCGTCCACTATATGAAAGACGCGTCCCGGCGCTTTTTTTAATGAGGCGATAAACAACTCCAACCCGTTAGTAGTCAAAAGCAACGTATATGCCTCGGAAGGATGTCGCTGTTCTATTCCGTTGGCCCCGGCACGTTCTGGACGACCCGGATGATTTCATCATCACGTATATCACAACGGCTAACACCGCCTTAAGCACTTCAAATACTATACAACTTACTAGTTCGCATCACCGCACCCATCTACGACGTGGGTCCCGTATTTCATTTTGGCCGACACAGACACGTGTCTGCCTCTTCTCCTGTCCACCCTACGGACGACGGCCCAAGCCGAGGTCCAAGGGTTTATCTTATTATATATTCTGTGGTCCAAACGGTCTGGCCTGTTTCGGCAGTCCCGGTATCGTCGGTGCCACCACTAGCGGATTCACCGCTTGGTAGGTTGCCTTACTCACTCGACACTGGCCCGATCACGTCCGCTAGTATGAGGCCCGGTCACATACGAGGCTCACACCTGGCCGGGTCGCGGCGACCACTAGTGGGGTGGACCTAGGCTGTTCGCCTTCAGCGCACGCTACAACTGCCCGGTGAAGCTGGACAAGGTTTTCCTCAAAGACCACCAGCAACAGCTCTGTTCCAAAAAAAAAACAGCCCAAACTCAAGTTAGAGAGAATTTAACTCAAAGTAACTCGAATTAAGCACAACTCGAGTTAAGAAGAGTTAGTAAGTCGACTTGATACATCTCTAGTCAAGAGCATGAAAACTTTGACTAATAATGTCGGAAACGACACCGACGACGAGTAGTAGTAATACGCATTTTCTCGTTAATAATACTTTTTATTTTCTTTTTAACAATTTTAACGATTGTTTTAATGTGACATCCTTTATGTGAGTCATTTAGGAATTTGTTTGTTCTTTTATTTGATTTGTCTAGAACTAATTATACTACTTATAACCAATCTTAATCAGATATTTTCTTAGTGGTAAACACTATAAAGCCACACCTTACTCCATAAATGTTATCTTTACAGCAAATCTACATACAAAATGCAGCTAAATGATCTAAGAACGTGTTTTTGTGAATGTTTTTCTATTTATAAAGTTCCTAGTATAATGAGTAACTTGCTCAATTCAGTTTAATTTGATCTCAATCTTTTCACATTGAATAACTCAAAACTCACTTTCTTGTACTTATCGGGTTTGAACACAGAACCATCGATTTTACTTATATTACTATTGCATTTAATCTCCAATCGAATCATAATAGACGCTATCATTAACTATATTCATAAGCAGCGAACTAAAACTACAATTGTTTCTATTAACATTTACTCTGTAATGACGTTGTACACTCGACTTCAGCACTTCAGCTTTTTGTAAAATACTAACTGTTGCCCGCAACTTCGTTCGATCTTCAATTCAGTAAATATGTTACCGTGGCGTGCGCATAGGTACCTCATTAAAGTATATTTGCAATCGTATGAATGGTTTAGAAACGAATACAGGACAAATACACAATCATATATGTTTAATAATAATAAATGATTTTTATAATTCGCGCATAGCACCTAGAATTGACGGCCAATGAAGCAAAAAGCTTCTAAAATGAACGCTTCGTAGCGGCAAGCGCAGCGTAGGACGTCCACCCGCAAGAGTGACAGTCGACGTGGTAAAGGTTGCATGAAGGCACTGGATGCAGGCCGCTTTTAACTGGCCAATTGAGAAGGCCTATGTTCAGCAGTGGACGTTCGTGAAATGATGATAATGAATATACCTAGGTTTTATCTAGCTTAAAATATGCGATAGTTTGTGTACGCTATTGAATCGCGGTAGCATTTGGTTTTTTCTATTGTATGAGTACTTTCAATGCAATAAACTCGATGCACTCACAGGAAAAACAGTTTTATTTATAAATCAAGCATCACAAGGAAGAAGTCAGATTGAGGGACTCGTACATAAGTCCTTCTTTCGCCGGACGTGGTTAAGGATACGGTTTCGAACCAAGGGGTTCGTTTTGGCTGCATTGACGTCACGATTGTCGTCGGCGCCTTGCTGCTGCTGCGGTGCTCTACGGGTGCTGCGAATCGAGCCCGACCAGCGGCAACGGTGTTGGTATTTTGGAATCGCGGCGGCATCGTTACATTGCGGCTAAACGGATGTCATGCTCTATGGATTATGAACAGATTCCTTGTGAAGTGAGTTGCCAAGGGATGAAGTGAGTACTTTGCTTTATATTTTGTTGGTGAATTTGAAATAAATTAACTTTCATATTGTTTTTACTTTGAAATAACTAGAAAAAAGTGCAGTGACGGGATTTTTTGTTAAAATTTCGTTTTATCTGACGAAAACCATCGATAATTTTGATTGTTTGTTTTTATTAATATTGAAATTGAAAAATTGAAGATTTGATAAATTAAGACTTATATTTTTAAAATTTGTGCTGTTGTGACGTATTTTCTATTTTGTTATCGATTGTCAAATTAGTGAAAATGGAGTCGTACGATCGTATGCAAATAGACATTAGCAATTTAATCGATAAAGATTTGTCTAACTTTAAAAAATCTCCACGAGACAGAATTACAATTCCATATATAGAAACTCGTTTAGAGACTTTAGAACTTCACTGGCAAAACTTCTTTGAAACACACCGTGACATTTTACGTAACGTGTCAAAGTCAGATTTGACTGCTTCGGATTATTTTAATTGTGATATTTACAATAAAACTCAGGAAACTTACACTGATTACAAAGTTCTTTTAAAGGAACATTTGTTTAGAATAAATAATACACAGTTAAAGAAAGCAGCATCCGTCCATAATGTTGGAGAGGGTGTGTCAGATAGTACAACACAGCATACGAACGTAAGATTACCAACTGTTACCATTCCAAAATTTAGTGGAAATTATATAGAATGGACCACTTTTAGGGATCTTTTTACCTGTTTAATAGACCGAAACCAATCCTTGGACGAAGTTCAAAAACTTCATTATTTAAAAACGTATTTAACAGGCGAAGCTGAGCAGCTCATAAGACATGTTCCCATTACGGCTGCCAATTACAATGTTTGCTGGACCCAGCTTAAAAATAGATTTGACAATAAGAAATACATATCCACTCACATTTTACATCGGTTAATTAATCAACGCGCTTTGCAAACAGAATCTTCAGCTGCTTTGAAAGATTTATTAGATACGACAAGCGAATGCCTTAACGCGTTACAAAATTTAGGTATAAATACAAGCAGTTGGGATATTATTGTCATTTATATAGTTAGTCAAAAATTAGATACGGAGTCCAGGAAACAATGGGAAGCCAGGTCAAATAAAGCTCCCGATGAGTTGCCCACCTTAGACTTGTTTAAAGAATTTTTAGAACACAAATTTAGATCGTTAGAATTTTTGGATACTAAATTAAAATTAAACAAACCAATCAGAGTGAATCATATTTCCAATTTGAATACTGTCGAATGTTCTATAGTGTGTCTGTTTTGTAAAGCCAACCATAAGCTTATCAATTGCAATTTATTTTCCAAAGAAAATCCACAAGCGCGTAGAGATTTCGCGCAAGTTAATCGCCTGTGTTACAATTGTTTAGGCAATAACCATTCGGTATTTGTTTGCAAACAGACAGCTCGATGCAAAATTTGTAAGAGGAAACACCACTCTTTACTTCACCCTCAGGATAACCTCGTAGAGCCAACTAGGGGTGAAGGGTTAGACAGTAGGGGTGTTAGGGTTAACTTTGGCACTGCTAATCCTCAACAAGAACAGGTAGAATCGGAAATTAATCCTGTCACGACATGTACTTCTACAACTCAAAGTCGCGTGTTATTGGCAACTGCTCTTATTAGGGTTAAATCGAGAATTGGGGGAGACAGGACAATGCGATGTTTGTTGGATCAAGGTTCGCAAGCCTCATTTATAACGGAAGCAGCTGTACAGTCATTAGGCTTGCAGAAATATCCAGCAAATATTCTTGTTTCTGGAGTAGGAAGTGATACGAACTCAGCTATAAACTCTAGGTTTTTTGTGATTCTGAAGCTGTGTTCAATCTATGATCCTACGTATAGTTTTGAAGTCAAGGTCTATGTAATGAACAAACTTACGGTTTTTTTGCCTGCGGAAAAGGTGCTTTTACCACGGTGGCCGGAACTGGCCAAATTAAAGTTAGCGGATCCAAAGTTTGACGTTTCTAATAAGGTTGACGTGTTGGTTGGTGCAGATTTATTTTATCAAATTTTGGAAGATGGTGTACTTAAAGGCCCACCGGGGTGTCCTTTGGCCCAAAAAACAAAATTGGGATGGATTTTATCAGGACAAGTGTACTCGGGAACTAAGAAGACTGACACAATTGTTACTCTACATACGCAAGTAGATGATAATTTATTGTTAAGGAAGTTTTGGGAGATTGAATCGGAACCATCAGAGAGTATACATAGGAAGATTCTTACGGAAGAGGAACAGAGATGTGAGGAGATATTTGCTAGAACAACTCGAAGAGACGAGACTGGCAGGTACATTGTGAAGCTTCCTTTTCGTGAAGAAGATCCTAGATGTCAATATGGACATTTTCAAAAGATTGCAACAAGAAGACTTCATTATTTAGATACAAAACTAACAAAAAATGATTTTTTGAAAGAGCGATACGCCTCAGTTTTAAATGAATATGTGGAGCTTAATCATATGGAAGTCGTCCCTGAAGAAGAGAAAAATGACCAACTTGCAGTATACCTACCTCATCATGCCGTAGTGCGGGAGGACAGAGAAACTACTAAGGTACGAGTAGTATTTGATGCGTCGTGTCCTGGGACAAATGGAGTTTCATTGAATCAAGATCTCATGACAGGCCCTAGACTTCAACCCGACCTCAGACATCTGGTAATGCGCTGGCGAAGTCATCCTATTTGCATCATAGCCGATATAGTCAAGATGTATCGTCAAGTGAAGATTGCAAAGTCTGATATTGACTTTCAAAGAATATTATGGCATGACAAGGATGGCATCTTGCAACATTTTCGGATGTTACGTGTAACGTTTGGAGTATCGGCAGCGCCGTATTTAGCTGTTAAGGCATTACAGCAGCTCGCCATCGATGAGTCGCCAAGTTTCAAGTCTATTACTGATATTGTCCTTAAGGATTTTTATATGGACGATTTAATGACAGGTTCTGAAACAGTGGCTGAAGCAATTGACATTTACAAAGATGTGAATTCGTTAATGAAAAAAGGAGGTTTCGAATTACAAAAATGGAGAAGTAACAGTAGCGAATTATTGAAGAAATTGGACAAGGCAGAAAAAAAAAAGAAGAAAACAGAGTGGAAATTACTATGGACAAAGAAACGAAAGAGGTGGTTAAAGTATTGGGTTTAAGCTGGAATAGCTTGACAGACAAATTCATTTATTCTGTTCAACTGCCACTAACGGAAAAAATTGTGACAAAACGGCAAGTTGTTTCAGATATTTCGCGGTTATTTGACCCTCTAGGCTGGATAGCTCCTGTAGTAGTAAAAGCAAAGATACTTATACAGAAAATTTGGATAACAGGTATCGATTGGGACCAGAAGCTGCCGAATAAAATATTGCAAGAGTGGCTATCATTTAGGAATGAACTGTCTTCAGTTGTAGGATTTGAAATTCCTAGATGGATGGATACGAATCGAAATGATACATTGACAGAGGTGCATGGATTTAGCGATGCTTCCAATGAAGCTTATGCTGCTGTCGTGTATATTCGTATACTAAAAGATGATGGAACTGTTCGTGTGAGTTTGGTGACGGCAAAGACAAGAGTGTCTCCGATCAAGCAAGTTTCAATTCCTCGGTTGGAGCTATGTGGCGCGGTTTTATTAACAAAATTGCTTTTTGAAGTATCTGAAGTATTGTCTATTCCCAAGGAACGCGTATATGCATGGACAGACTCTACTGTTGTTTTAGCATGGCTCAGTAGTCACCCCAGTCGCTGGAAGCCATTTGTAGGTAATCGAGTGGCGGAAGTGATCAATCATTATGATCGAAGCCATTGGTCATATGTTAAGTCGAAAGAGAATCCTGCAGATTGCGCATCAAGAGGTGTCAAGCCATCGGAATTGAAAGAGTTAGTGCTTTGGAGGGAGGGTCCTGCATGGTTACATTCGCGTTATGATAGTATCGTAGATGATAATAATCACAGAGCTGTATGGGATACAAATTTGGAAATAAGAGAAAAGATATGTGCCCTTGCAACTGCCGAGGAGATACAGGATCCCTTCATGGAAAGATTTTCATCTTTGCGCAGGCTTGTTCGTGTTTTTGCTTGGTGTAGAAGAGTTAATGTAAGAAGATCATCAGACAACAAGCCTTCGTGGTTAACGGCTACAGAACTACACGAATCATTGGTTTGTTGTATAAAAAGATGTCAGGATATGTACTTTAAGGAAGATTTGACAAGCAAGAAAAGTAAATACGCTTCTCTTAGTCCTTATTTCGATAACAATGGACTGTGGCGTGTTGGTGGTAGATTGCAAGCTGCAAATATGGACGAAGATATGAAACACCCAATCTTAATTCCACGAAAGTCTCATTTAGCTCAACTTATAGTTTCAGACGCTCATGAGAAGACTTTACATGGTGGTCCACGTCTTATGATAAATTACATCAGGTCTAAATATTGGATAACTGACTTGAAGAGCTTAGCCAGATCTTATGTGCACAGATGTATAGCATGTTTACGTTACTCAGCAAGATCTAGTCAACCGATAATGGGTCAAGTACCTGCAGCTAGGGTAACAGCTAATCGACCATTTCGATTCAGTGGAGTCGATTATGCAGGTCCCATAGCAATAAGGACGACAAAAGGGCGTGGTCATCGTTCTACAAAGGGTTATATTTGTCTTTTCGTGTGTATGGCTACAAAGGCAATTCATCTAGAGGCGGTGAGTGATTTAACTTCAGAGACATTTTTAGCTGCTTTTAAACGCTTTGTAGCCAGACGTGGACAATGTACAGAGTTGTGGAGTGACAACGGTACTACTTTCGTCGGTGCTGATCGCGAATTAAAGTTATTGCTCGCCGAGGAAAGGTCATCGGTAGCTATTGAGATAGCTGACTGGTTGTCTAGCAATGGGACAACTTGGCATAGGATTCCACCTTACAGTGCTAATTTTGGAGGACTTTGGGAGGCAGGGATTAAATCGACGAAGCAGCATCTTAAGCGTATTGTAGGCAACGCGACCTTAACGTTTGAAGAGCTCACTACCTTACTGTCACAGATCGAGGCTTGCCTTAATTCAAGGCCTATATCAGTAGTTAGCGATGCTGTCGATGATCCTGTTCCCTTAACGCCGGGTCACTTTTTGGTTGGAGAACCATTGATACTGCCCCCAGATCGAAATTTTGAGTATTCTAATGTAAGTTGTCTCAGAAGATGGCAACATACTCAAAAAATGGTTCAAGATTTCTGGAAGCGATGGTCCGCTGAATATCTTACGCAGTTTTTGTATAGGTATAAATGGCAATCTCATTCTCCGGAACCAAAGCTAGGGGATGTAGTTCTAGTTAAGGAAGATTTTCTTCCACCAGCTAGATGGCTTTACGGGGTTATAATAGACAAACATTCTGGTCCCGATAATGTAACACGGGTTGTTAGTTTACGTTGTGGAAATGGTGTTGTTATTAAACGACCTATCTCTAAGCTTATAGTTTTGCCAATAGCAAACTAGTTTTGTTTTGTATTGTTTGCGTTGTTTTATAATAATGAATTGATTCTAGGTAGCTAGTCAGGTTTTTTTTCTGAAGATGTAGAGATAATTTTTTCGATTGTTTTGTTTTGGTATTAACAGTAAGAGTTTGTGTTATGTTTTGAGTATTTTGTTGAATTTACAGTTAGGAATTTAGATAAATTATCATTTGTTTATTGAAAGGAGATTGAGCTAATTGCACCCATACTAACCACACATTAAGGGAAATTGGCAATTTGTAATGTTATTAATTTATTTTCAGTTTGTAAGGTATTCTATTTGAGTTTTGTGTTTATATAATAGGTATTTTTTTCAATTAAGACTTAAATTTTGCTATTAACTTGATTATGGACATTCTGTCCATGGTGGGCGGCATGTTTGGAATACGATGTTTAAAAATATTTGAATTTAGTACCTAGGTTTTGATATTTTATAATAGATGGCGTTGTACGCTATTGAATCGCGGTAGCATTTGGTTTTTTCTATTGTATGAGTACTTTCAATGCAATAAACTCGATGCACTCACAGGAAAAACAGTTTTATTTATAAATCAAGCATCACAAGGAAGAAGTCAGATTGAGGGACTCGTACACCTAGGTTTTATCTAGCTTAAAATATGCGATAGTTTCACCCTGTATTTGTGTTCCTATTGGATCATTTTTCATTCCTGTTTCGTTTATTTCTGAAGTGGCCTGCATCCAGCGGCTTCCTGGAACCTTTACCACAGGCCCAATTTCCGTAATTTGACGATAGCCGCAATCCGGTGTCGATCCGGTCCCAGTAACTTAACGATCACAAACGGTATTCTCGTAAACCCAAAAAATGCAATTATAGTTCTCAATGCGACTGAAAATGGAAGAAACTAAAATTGATATTTTTTTGCTCTATTTTCCGTCGTTTTGGGATAGTTTTGATATTTTTTTCTTTCTACCGCATCGGCCGTCAGCTCTTCGTGCTATGTACCTCTCCTTACTAAATCGTCGGCTTACTAAACATACATGTGCAACAAATTTTAATTTCGTTTATTCCTTAAAGCGTAATTGAGTAAAAATATCCAAACATACAAACTACCACGTTAATAATGTAAGTTTGGTAACTACTCAGCCAAGTCAAATCATGATATTTGTTACAGTATTATAGCTAAATTGATGTTTTCTAGTTCAATAAACGACAAATACAAAATTCTTAACTTATTGTTGAACCTGTGTCAAAGTTCAAAAGCGCTCGTTAACTCTCTCTCGTCTTGCCGTGGCCCGTACTCTTACAGCGACTCAGCAACTGTTCTAAAGTCAATCAGCGCGGTTAATTGCTACAAGTACTCAGTACTCGGACATTTTTGCATAAGTGCCGTTTACTCGAGGGACATAATTTCGCATTGAAAATGTAAATTCCCGCCGAGTTCCGCCCAAGTTTCGGAGGCTCCAAAACAATTTTTATTTGGGGAATAAATTTGCATATTTTTGCGCGGTAATCTTGGCCCGTTCAGCCGAATTGTTGTGAGTGATGCTCCGAGCTGCGAGCGGTGTTTAGGATTCTCAGGATTGTCAGCGCTGAGAAGTTACGACAGATACAATATTACGCACCTGCTCCGTTTTTTATTCGTATCAACTTATTACGCGTAATATTTAGACGTTATTCCCATTTTATACATATACGACGCGACGACGACCATACAATAGATGAAAACACAGTTTTTACTGGTCAAGGCGTTTATTTCAGACACAGTAGTTTATAGTAAAGCAACAAATTCGGCTTAAAAAATCAAAAAGATATAAACGCATTTATGTTTCGACGTGTAGCCGAACTCAATGCTTCATAAATGAGCAATCTACTCGCTCAGCCACAACACGCAGATACTATTGGAGCTTCCACGAATACGGCTTTTTATCGTAGCGGCTCTTTTACTAAAGATGGCACGGAAGCCATCTGTGTGATTATCCGCGAACATGCCTGACGCGCTGCAGTACCGCGGAACCCCTAACAGCACCCTAAACGCGTTGTTATACTCCAAGTGCAGGGCGCTGATGGTTGTTAGCTTGTGGATACACGCATTAAAACACTGGCAAAAAGCCTTAAAAAGTATGACCTTAACGGGTTCTGTCTAGCGTGCAAACCTGCGAGCCAGCATTTTGATCCTGACAGCTAGCGCCTGTCGCTCTCTTTTAATTTCCTTATTATCTGAGAGATCCTCTGTCAAGACATAGGAACTTAAAACGCGAGACCTGTTTATGTGCATACCGCCTAAATAGATGGGAGGTACAGACGTGATCTTGTTCTTCTAACAGCATTAAGAAAATGCAAAGTTTCCAAAACAATTTCTTGCTGAGAGCCTCGGATCAACCGTGGTTCGTACGCCGCAAGAATCTCCATAGAGATTTCGACATGCCCTCAGTAGCCCAATATATGAAAGAAGCGTCTAAGCGCTTCTTTGATAAGGCAAAAAACCACTCCAATCCGCTCATAGTCAAAGCCGCCGCGTACACGCCCCATGAGGAGTTCGCATCACCACACCCGCCGAAGGGTGCGTGGTCCCGTCTTTTATTTCGGCCAACACAGACATGTGCCTGGCCGTTTTTCCCCTGCCCACCCTACGGACGACGGCCCAAGCCGAGGTCCGAGCCTATAGAGGCGCCCTAGAGGCCAAAGTCCGTCTCACCCCCAGATCGGGCCCGCTAGAAAGGAGCCCGACAGCGGTCCGGCCTGTTTCGGCAGTTCCGGTCCCGTCGGCGCCACCACTAGCGGGTTCGCCGCTTGGTAGGGTGCCTTTTGCACTCCACATTGGCCCGATCACGCCTGCTAGTATGGGGCTCGACACGTACGACCGGCCGGCCGGGTCGCGGCGACCGCTAGCGGGGCGGACCTAGGCTGTGCGCCTTCAGCGCACGCTACAACTGCCCGGGTTAAGCTGAAGAATGTCTTCCTCAAAGGCACTCAGCGATAGGACCGTCCATAAAAAAAAAAGTGATCTTGTGCCCTTGAGACTAAAACATCAGAAGTTCACTTTTTTAGCGTTGTATCTGAGTCCATGAGCTCCGGCATACTCCTTACAGATCTTGAGGAAAGTCAAAGTGAAAGTAAAAAAAGATTTTTTTAGTTTAGGACAGAAAATTGCCACTTATGAACGTCAATAATAACATTATCATATGGGGCCAGAACATGTCTCCTTATTTTTTGGGCCCTACTAGCGCTTCGAGACAAGACACAGAAAATCTGGCAAGTGCTGAGAAGAAACGCCGGAACAGACTATACATTCTTGTCATCAAGATAGTATTGAATTTTATAATACCCCTTAGACATTAGTGTAGTTTTGACATGTAGCTGAAATTTATTAATAGGAAGTTCGTTAACATTGTAAGGTACATTATTAAAAAAAAATACAATTTCCCAAGAACGAATTACTTGTTTTTGGCGAATCTAAAGTTTGAGACTACGGGACTAGTTTTTGAATGGCGCGTATCGAGGGAGCCAGCAGCACCATGTCATCTGCATAACTAAGATTGTTAATTAATTTACCATATGAAGAAGCCCACACTAGCGCCGAGTTCCTCGATAAGTTCATTCTTATACAGGTTAAAAAGACGAGGAGAGGTAAGCCACCCTGTTTTACCCCCCACCTCAGTCTATATTCATTCGAGACCTCTCCAACCCACCGTAAAACATCGTACAATAACCAAACAGGTTTTTGTACTAATAGTCAAAAGTATCGACTAATTTACCAGGGAGACCAGTATCAATAACTCATAGGATACCAAAGCGGTTATGTAAAATCTTGAAATACGAGGGCTAGAAACTATCGGTGCATAAGTCCGACTTGCAATTGGCCGACTTTCAATCATACCTTAATTGCGTCTAAGAGAGATAGGTGCAAGAAGCACCCAGGCAAATCGAATCAACAAATCAAAGCATTTCGATAACCCTAATACAGAATTAGAGTTATCGAAAATAGACACACGAAATATATTTTCTATATTTTTATTTCTCGGCAAAATAAGTGGCAACTTTAAAAACAAATATCTTTCATATGTTTCGCAGATTCTGATCCGTTTGATCCGCTCTCGGAGGCAAATCCTCCATACTGAGGATCGGAGCTACTATTTTTGATTTCTATTCGTTTAAACAAGGAAAATGTGTAGGGAAATCGGAAAATACGGTATATTGAGACTATTTTTGGTATAATGTTGTGTAAGTACCTACTTAGTTCAGTTGATAGAGAGAGTTGATGTAACGGTTGATCGGCACCAAAGAGAACTCAGAACCATGGCCGCGGCTTCAGTTTCAGAATCAATGTTCGAAATTCACGCGTTCCATCTAATGCTACGTAAATGTAATTATATTCATCATCATTTCAGCCATGGACGTTATTAACGATACTTAATAATACGCACTGAACTGAATAAAGGTAAACACTTTATTATTATTGCGTTTACTTCAGTCAGAACAGAAAAATATATCCAAAACGTACACGTATCAAAAAACAATAAAAAGTAAAAAATTGATACTATAAAAAAGGTTGGTGTCCGTCGCCAACAGACGTCTACTGCTAAACACAGTCGTCCCCCAATGACTTTCATCGGGAGGGATTGCCAATACTCGCCACGCTTGGCAGGCGGGTTGGCGAGCGCAGTTTTTTATAACATTTCACACGCAGATGCTGTTGTCCGTCTCGTGCTACAGGAATTAGTCGCCTCTTACGACACACCTCCTGTTGGTGGTGGGGAAGTGTATTCTTTAGGGCGTTCCCCACACGGCACACGGCATTATCCTGTGTAAAATCTTTGTATTATAATGGTGTAGTCATTGTAAATATTGGACAACATCACGTACATAGTTCTGATCCTATGGTAAGTAGCCAAAAGGCTTGTGTTACAGAAATCAGAAACAACGACGGTACCACAACACTTAGACCCGAGACAATATCGAAAAGTTATTTTTCTACATTACCCGGCCGGGAATCGAATCTGGGACCTCAGAGATAGCAATACCAAGACCGGCATACTCGCCTCTCGGCTACGGAGGTCTCCAAAATACGTTGCGGACCTTGCATTTGACGCTATTTTGGAAGAAATCCATGTTGTATTGCGTTCTGTCTACACACCTTATTATTTGCAAAAACGAGGCTTAAATAATTAATTTTCTGCTTGAATATATATGTTTAAATGTGTTAATTATGAAAACTACCATCTGTCAATGAAATTAATTCCGTTAATGGCGCAATCGTCAGCCGAACGTGCCGCTACGTAATTTTCAGTCTGCGACGCGACGCGACGCTTGCGGGTGACATTATATTTATATGCTCATCGGCCTTTCGCAGATTGTCGTCTATCAATACCTATCTAAATATAAATTTTATTTAAAAAAATAAAACCGACTTCAAAACACTAAAATGCTAAAAATAATCCTAACACTTAAGTACCTAATCAGTTACTTTTGGAGTCGGTGCCAGCCGATGAGAGATTCAATGTTTTTGTTTGCACCGACTCCAAAAGTAACTGATTAGGTACTTAAGTGTTAGGATTATTTTTAGCATTTTAGTGTTTTGAAGTCGGTTTAATTTTTTTAAATAAAATTTACTTATTTCATCAATTTTTAGTGATAAATCCTAATCTAACTGCTGAACACCGATTTCATCCCCTATTTTCCTACCCTTAGGGGTGATTTTTATTTTGTAAACTTTTAGCATATTATCTTTGAAGTATGAGCTATTCAATAAAACAAAAATCATCAAAATCGGCTCATATTTGACTAAGATAGGTAACAAGAACCACAACCAAAATACTATCTGGGTATATATTTGTTGATTTTCTCAAAAAGTTCTAAATCAATTTCGATAAAATTTATATGGGACCACCTCTGAAGTATGATCTACCAAACAAAAAAAGAATCATTAAAATCGATTCATAATTGGCGGAGTAATCGCGTAACAAATATACAAAAAAAAAAAAAAAAAAAACATACAGTCGAATTGAGAACCTCCTCGTTTTTTGAAGTCGGTTGAAAACAAAGTCACACATAAATCAAGAAGGGCTGGACTGATTTTTATGATGTTTGATTTGTTGGATTTTTCTTAGCCCCAAATAGCAGAATAACTACTCAAACATCAGAAAACTTCACGAAAAAAAAAACGGATCAGGAGGCGATACGAAGTTCGCCGGGACAGCCAGTTATTATTATAAATTGTGTGTAAAATTCTTAACTATATACCGATTTGCTCTATCTAAATACTGAAATACAGATTTCGAGTTAAAAATGGTATTGTATAAAATGTAACAAAATGAAAATCCAATACTGGCTGTCTGCTTTGTCACCAAGAAAATGTATTCTGTAATTAAGAGCTGTGGATTTTGTAAAAAAAAAAAAAACGCCGTTATAACATCATAGCATAAAGCCAAAGAGCCTATTGCGTATTGTGACTTATCTCTAAAGCTCAATATTATGCAGGGTGCCAAGTTAACAATTGGTGTATTATCTGGCCCGTATATAATCCAAAACTTCTTAGAGGCCAATTCTGGTACTTAAATACAACAGCCTTTTCTCAGAAACCAACATAGAAATCTCAAAAAAAAATAATGAAGTTCCATACAAACATATGTTAGGCGGTAAAACAATAAAATAATATTGGACTACATCACATACATTGCTCTGATTCTATGGTAAGTAGCCAAAGCACTTGTGTTTCAGAAATCAGAAACAACGACGGTACCACAAAACTCAGACCCGAGACAATACAGAAAAGTTATTTTTCTACATTGACCGACCGGGAATCGAACCTGGACCTCAGAGATTGCGACACCAAGTCAAGTCCGGCATGCTCGCATCTCTGCTACGGAGGTCGTCGTCTTATTATTGTATATATCACTTGTAAATGATAAGTGGACATTTACCCCGTACGTCTGCGTGACTGGCGCCCGCGCCGCCAACAATCTCTTTTAGAGCGGAATAAATCGCACACTCCTGCCTTTTGTAACAGAATTCGGAATACACAATAGGCCAGTTTTAAATTCTATTCCGATGGATTGAATTATTTATCGGCTGTAGCGCTTTGACGGACTCGCCTATTATCGTGATTTGTGAGTTGCCGCTTCGGAAAAAAAATCCAATTTCATTTAGTTATGTTTGATGGTAAACTTATTGGATGCCTAGTGGTTGTGTGAGACCGGGTTAACAATTAAATATTAATTGTCTTTCGTTTTGTTTGGCTGAGGGGTTAAAACTGTTAATTAAAGAGAAATAAATAATTGCCCTAAATATTTGCAGTTTTACTTCATTGTGACACGTCAAAAGTGCACTAATATTATATCTTACTTTAAAATTATGCAAAGTTTGGATGGATGGACTTTTTTTATTTAATTAATGAATATAAAATACATGAGTTTGTATATTCATAATAAAAAACCACTTTTCCCAAGAAACTGATCGTCTATCCCCAATTAAATTTTATTAGTGTACGTTTTTGTTAAGAAATACATTTGTACACATAAAATTAAGTTAAGTTATAATTCTGTAATTTATTAGGCAAAGGTGTTTGTTATTGAAAGTATAAGATAGATAGATAGATAGATACTCTTTATTGCACACCATACAAGTAAAATACACATGATTTTTACAGAAAGATGTACAATTTAGGCGGTCTTATCGCTAATAGCGATCTCTTTCAGACAACCTTTAGGTAGAGGACAACCATTAAAGAAAGGGGAAGGTGTTGCAGAGTTCTTAAAATTCTTACCTGATACAAATATAAGCTGAATAAATTAATAATAATAGAATATAAGCTAACCCTTAAGTATTTTACACAAATAAAAACCATCCTATATACGAGTACGTCCCAGGCCTAACGTTATTTTTAATAACCACACTAACAATGACTTCGTTCGACAGGCAACATTAGATTAGTTGTATGTTTTTAAATTTGTTTATGCCGACTTTTATATCTGACTGGAATATCTCCCCGAACAGCAATAATGCCTAAATAAAACTAAAGAATTCAAGAAACCACCTCTCTGGGGGCAAATAAAACATAAATGGCTTGGTCGTTAGCACCGACTTAAAGAAAATCATATTTGAACTTTGCTCTTGCTTAGTCTGTCCGTAACATGTACTTCACATTGAAAATTAAAACTAAAATATTTAATACTAGCTTAGTCTTAGCCTCACTTTGTTTCGCCAGTAAAAGTTAGTAAAACATAGTCTGATTAGTTAAATTGTGTACTATTTTCCTTGCAATTTGTCGCAAAATTTATTTGAACTCATCCTGTTTGACAGGTAGTTTGTATGGGATAATAAAATAGTTTTTTTTACTACTTTCCTTGTTTTTTTTAATATTTTCTCACCTTTTAAACCTACCTTGGACTTCTACAAATATTTCAAACCAAAATTAGCCAAATCGGTCAAGCCGAGTTTTTGTGAGATTCATCATCATTATTTCAGCCATAGGACGTCCAATGGGGGAGGCCTTCCCATTGACTTCCAAATTGGCCGGTTTTAAGCGGTCTGCATCCAGCGTCTTCCTACAACCTTTACCAGGCCGTCTGTCCACCTTGTCGTCGGGTAGACGTCCTTCGTTTGTGAGTTTAATAAACGTTAGTTCATTTTAATAAATGTATTAAATAGATTCTTGTTCCAATTGAAGACATAATTTTATTATACTGAAAAATAAATCAAAAACAATACTTTTGCAAGTGATTGTCCGTTTCTAACGCGATTCTTGATTTAACCTACCTCATAATCTAGCCTTTTGGTATTTAGAATTATCTTACAACTACGTAGTTTGCAGTTTTTAAACATATTTTACCCATTCTGCTAGAGATGTGGTTAGGCCAGAAATAGTCAGAATTCTATGTATATTCACTGTGGCTAGGACCTTAAAACTTACTTACCTTAGGACGCACAAATACTTTACCACGCTACGCTACAAGACAAGATCATAATAGAGAGTTTATTTAAGATAATAAGGCGCAGTAGAATTTATTTTCTTTGCAAATACTTTGCGCATAACTAAAGATTCTAACTATGCGTAGGCACTTAAACAAACTTGGGGCCTAACATTGTTACTTCAACCTTCATTTGTTTTTGTGTCTAAAGATCGTTTTACGTTTTACCAACTTCGCTTCTATTAGTAATTTATCATACAGATGTCAGAAATATTTATGTGGTAGTTTTTCTATATTATTGTATGTAGGTTCGTTTTGTATTTAAGTGTACTTAATTTGAGAGCGCCGTCCTTGGTTGTAATCAGTCAAATTGTAGTTTGAAAATTATTTATTGATATTGTTTTATGAAAATGTATGTTTATTTAAGTCAATGGGTGAGGCCTATGTTCAGCAGTGGACGTTCTATGGCTGAAATGATAATGATTACTTACTTACTTTTAAATTATCATCATGATCATTACAGTCACAAGTCTTCCACTTCTGAACATAGACCTCCCCCATTGACTTGCGAGATCTAATCAGAAATGAGGAGATCCGTAAAACGGATTAGCAAGCTGTAGTGGCAGTGGGCGGGGCACTAGCACGTAGAACTGACGGACGATGGGGCAGAAAGGTTCTAGAATGGAGACTACGTACCGGCCAGCGTAGCGTAAGACGTCCACCCAAAGGTGGACAGACGAACTGGTAAAGGTTGCAGGAAGGCCGCTTCCAACCGGTCAATCTGGAAGTCAATAGGGGAACTTTTAAAGACTGGTATTAAACGATTAAAGGTTTTGATATTTTATTTTTGCGTAAGTCACACTTAACTTGTAGCTATCGTTTTTTTACAATCACACCAATGATGTTGCCCCAAACTAAGCAAAGCTTGTACTGGTACATTAGTCATCTGGATGACTAGATAAAGGATAAACACACACAAGTATATTAATAAACATCCATGACTTATGTACAAAAGCTTTTGCTCATCACACATACATTTACCCCTTGCGGGGTTCGAACCCGCAATCGCCTGGCTTTGTAGTCAAGCCAAGTATGGTCCAAAAGCGGCAAGTAATGTGAACCGAGCCTACGGATCGCTTATTATACGGCTGGAGGGTTCTGTCTCAACCAATGCAGATTTCATTTGGAGGAATCTTGGTACGAAGCCAAATTGTTCCCAAGAATATCTTTTTCACTTAGCATTTTAATTTTTGAGACAGCTGAATCTTTTTCGTAGCGTATGAAAGGAAGTAATGGAAAGTCTTGGATGAGAATAATATTGTTTCGGTTCTTTGTTACCTTTCTTTTTAATATGAGTTGGTTTAAATGTGTTATATGTCGAAAAAAAATGGGTTTGAAGAAATATCGTGTCGAGAAGTAACATAAAATATTTTCCTTTAAATTTGCGTTGGAACAAGACATTGTTTAACCCAAAGGCTCTTACAAATACTTTTAAGTTCATAAAAACCAGCCAAGTTCGAGTTGTACTGGCGCACCGACGGTTCTGTAGTAAGTAAATAGTTCGTCCATTACAGAAATCGAGAAATCTTCTTGTGTCGATGGCTATGTGCTCTAAAATTTTTGATGATTAGTACTTCCGCTACACGAACCGCACTATCGGTGGCGTGTAACAGGTCTTGGCGTGTGCAGCTGTCCGAACACGCCGGACACGATAGAAGGTAGCCCATGGTTTGGGGAGATTCAAGAAATATAATGTAGCTACAACTGTTTTTGAATTTTACCTTTAGGTATTTGTGCTATAAAAAATGCTTCTTGACCAATTTCAAGATTTTAGGTCAACGGGAAGTACCCTATACATTTTGATTCCATTGAGTATCAAAATATGCAGCTACCTAGTATCTTTTGGAGACATGGAACAGAAGTGTGGTGGTGCTCTTCTTCAAGAAAGCGGATAACGTCTCACTGAAGAATTACAGACCCATCTCGCTTTTAAGCCATGTCTACAAGTTGTTTTCGTGAGTCATCTTCAAATCATCCGTAGAACTGACGGTCGATGGGGCAGAAAGGTTCTGGAATGGAGGCCACCGACCGGCAAGCGCAGCATAGGACGTCCATCTACAAGGTGGACAGACGGCCTGGTAAAGGTTGCAGGAAGCCGCTTCCCACCGGCCAATCTGGAAGTCACTGGGGGAGGCCTATGCTCAGCGGTGGACGTCCTATGGCTGAAATGATGATGATGATGATGATGATGAGTATCTTTTGATTGCGTCAGACTCGCAAGTCTGAGTATTTTACTTTAATTTAACTTGATACCTCCACGCGATCCCTCTGGATCGCGTGGAGGTATCAATGCTGCGTGCAAAGGCTGTCCGTATCTCTCTCTAGAGATACGGACAGACCGACAGATAGATAAACGAAGAACGGAGTGATAATTTAAGGGGTTCCTTTTTACTTTTTGTGGTACGTAACCCTAAAAATGATTAAAACTACATGAAGTCTTAAAAATATAACGAAAGTCGAGAGATGAAACATTTCTATGTGTACTCGAACCAGACCCGCGATTTTTGTAAATTAGATTTTTCTTTTAAATTTATTTCTTTTAAATCTTACTTCACCATCATTGCGTTATCATCACGTCGTCGATATCCAGGTTTTTCAGTCAGCTGACAGTGGCAGGTATGTTCTTGTGGACTTCCGACATTCTACCGGGAAAACAGCGAAGTAGGTATTTTTTTACCACACAGGACAGAGTCTGGTCAGGTACTCCGCAGTCGCGCTGTGGTGACTCCCTTACTCCCCATTTATGGAGGTGGTGATTAGTTTACTATTATTTGGGACGAAAGCAGTTCAGTCGAGTCCAGAAAATATTAGCCACACTTAAGATTTATTAGTCACTAGATCAAGACGCCTGTATGATAAAGTCTATAAGTTATGTATGTTTTCTGTCTAAAACCTTTTCAATTTCATACCAATCACTTTAAAATGTTAAATTAAAATCAACATTTTACGTAACTAAAATGCTGTTAATAAATGCTGTTAACCTTTACACTCTTACCATGTTGCAAGTAATAACTCCACGTTTCTAAAACGCTTGATTTCCCATTCACAAGACTTCAAAAGGCCCGAGTAAACTCATTCCAGGTCTCCCGTCCAGGTGCACATTCCAAGCCCTGGGACGGCTGGAACATGCTTCGCTAACGAATTCCGAATTTGACTCGAAAGAAATATTTAAGCAAGTGTGCTGCAGTGATGTTCCGAGATCTAAATATTTTTATGATTTGTAATCATACGCTAAAAACCAAATCGAAAGTAAATAAAAATTACAATCCAGCCCTTAGTTATATTAATTATTGCTTGTTCTGGATTTAGGGCCGGTACGGATGAGTTGGCTTTTCAATTCAGATTATTGATACTTGCAAAGTAATTTGATAAAGTTAGCAGAACCTATTGAAAGTACATAAAGATTAATTATTTTAAGTTATTGACTCAGATACCGTTATAGATACCAGTCTCTCACATAGGTAGATTATTAAGTTGCTGTATTTAGGTAAGTTATAATAGCTTTTGTTCTTTGTAAGATAAAACTTAACCATCATCATCATCATTTCAGCCATAGGACATCCACTGCTAAATATATATTGACTTCCAGATTGGCCGGTTGGATGCGGCCCGCATCCGCTTCCTGCAACCTATACCAAAAATGAATAATATTTTATTATTATTATTTACCATTTAGTTCAATTGGAATTTAAAACCTTAAATAAAAAACCAGTTGAAATAGCACAATGAAATTAATATAAAACTGTTTGGTAAACTGGGCAATTTAAATAAAACGATTTGTCAAGTCCTATATGTACGTAATGTTGTAAGAATAAAGTAAATATCTAAAACGATCAAATTACCAGCTCTTTAAATAATATGTAACCAGCAATTGACTTCGATTCACATCTGCCTCTTTACCCTGCACATCACTAAAGCACTGGCTCAAAGGCCTTACGTCGTTCAATACAAAGTTGTGAACTAGGCAATTTATATGCACCTTGGAGCAGTATCAATACGGTAACGGGCTGGCCCCTAGATGAGCAAACTTTTAAATGAATAACCGAAACGCCTCCGTACCGGAAGGGTTAATCAAGTTCCTTTCCATGGGCGATCTACCGGGCTTGTTGCGGAGAGAGCGCCACAGAGATGCCTAAAGAAAAAAAAAATGAGTGGGTACCTACTGAAATATTTTTCGAAATTAAACCTATAAAACCAACTTTTTATTTGCTCTCAGGCAAATTAGGAAAATCGAGTAGTGTCAAATTTAAACGAAAACGATCATAAAAAGAGAACTTGAGCCTATTTAAATTGAAATTGTTTAATTGGCACACATTTAACACAAGTACTTTCGCTATTTACTTTAGGATCAGAGTAATGTATGTGATGTTGTCCGTTATTTTCATTTATTTATTTATATGGCAAAGCCATACAAAAGGACGAAGACATCTTGTTAAGGTCCTATAAACAAGTGAAGTTTAGTTTTGGACAATAAAATAAATTATTATAAATTTTCATGGTCTCGAAGAAAGAAATTAATATTTTACGAGGTTTTTAGGTTGCACAGCTTACTATGAAAAGGGCTATGCACGGTTATTCTTTGCCAGATCACAGCAGAAATGAGGAGATCCGTAAATGAACAAAAGTCGATGACATATATAATAATTAATTGAATCTTACTGTATGGAGTGAATTATTAATCTGATACTTATTGACATTATTTTTTATTTTTTTTTTTAATCTGACAACTTAATTGTATATAATTGATAATTAGTAATTTCTGATGTAACTTTAAATTTGCGTGCTAACTTTAAGCGAAACATGTGTACTTATTTTATTATTTCATCCACAAATACCATGTTTTTATGCAAATAAAGAATTTATTATTATTATTATTATAGATCGACGGATTAGCAAGCTAAAATGACAGTAGGCGGGGCACATAGCATGTGAAACTAGCGGCCGATGAGGCAAAAGGTTCTAAAATGGAGGCCACGTATTACGCATAACACTGTACTACAAAGCCAATCGAGTAGTCAACATGTATACTAAATATGTAAAAATATTTTAATAATATAATTTTCATTTATATATTCACGCTACCCGCAAAATATGAGTACATTTGTTACTCCCACCTGTTCGACTAACTAGCTAGCTTGCAAAAAGTGTAACAGCACTAAATCACATCGACATTTTTGACGAAAAAAAAGGTCACCCGATGTAATTGTGCCTTAGTACAATAACTTTAGGTCCTGTATGTTATTGTTTTGTCTCTTTTAAGCCGCTTGCGCCATGTATCTTTTTTTTCACATATTGTCTGGTCTATATCGGGTAAGTGGCACGCCAAGGGGTATTTGTTTTTTAATGGTGTACTGTTGGAAACTTGTAATGCTTGAGTTGATATTATACATTATTTGTAAAATAAATTTAATATTGATACCTGTTTGTTTCCATAATAAAGATAAATAAATAAAACAATACAACTATTCGTATCTCTGTGGCAGCCTGAACAGTGTTTACGAACAACTATTATTTTATAACAAGCGAAAAGTTTTGAGCAGCCCCTTGGGGATGCGAAGGAATGATACTTCTAAGCTTTCAAATTAAGCTAATGCTATCCCTCACTTCAGAGGTCAGCTACCCTCGTCTTAAGTCTATTTTTACTGGATGAACTCTGTTTCTTGATGGCTAGACATGATCTTAGTGTTTGTTGGAAAAGAAAGAATTAAATATTAGACAACATACATGGCTCTGACCCTAAGATAAATAGATAACGTACTTGTGCTAAAGAAATCAAAAACAACGCTGGGACTATACACCCAAACACAAGACAGTATTTATAGAAATTTTCGTTTTCTACATTGATCCGACCAGGAATCGAACCCGGGACCTTAGAGATGGCGACACCAAGTCCGGCGTTCTCGAATCTCGGCTACGGAGGGTCATAAATAATTTGTATGCCTGTAATTTTATTGACCTGATTGACGTTCCTACCGAAACTAATCATCATCATCATCATCATCAAATTCAGCCATATGACGTCCATTGCTGAACATAGGCCTTCAGGTGTATGAATTCAAAATACAGACGCAGGTAAATAAATAATAAATAAATGCGTTTTTTTGTCAGAACACAAGATATAAAGGTGTTAACAATAGCTTATTTAGGTCCCGGGTTCGATTCCCGGTTGGACAATGTAGATTAATAACTTTTTTATATTATCTCGGGTCTAAGTGTTGTGGTACTGTCGTTGTTTCTAGTTTCTATAACATAATTGCTTTAGCTACTTTGCATAGGATCAGAGCATAAAGTGTAACAGATTACATGACTTATGTAAAGTTTAGAGAAAATAACAGAACACTATTATTATTATTTAAAATAAAGCGTATTTTTACTTGTAGCAAGTGTCTTTTTGCCATCTGTAACAGCTGTGACCTTTAACAGTCATCAGAACCAACCAATCCGGGATTTGTATTACAAATTCTCGAATACAGCTGTTGTGCAAACACATTCATCTAAGAGGATTAAACGTACTTTGCTTTTCATGACAAATACCTAAGTGCAACGTTCGATTTCATGTTTGTATAGAGATACAGATTTTTACGCCCGTAATTTATTGCATTACGTCTTCATTGGTGTAAAATACAACGTTTTATAAACTCACTAGCTGTTGCCCGCGATTTCGTTCGCGTGGTCTTAAGTTTATTCATAAAGAATTTTCTGCGCGACTGACAATAATTAATACAACAAAAAAGAATTAGCGAAATTGTTCCATCCGTTCACGCGTGATGCGATGACCGAGGGAAATAGAGATTCATTTTTATATATTTATAGATAATAATTATGAAACAACTTTGCTTAAGAAACAATATTTTCCCAATTAAAACTACAGACATTATTCCTAAAGTAGTAATTTAGATAATGTAGTAATATTAACGATATAACTGTTTTCGTCCTGTGAGATTAGGTGCGACTTAATATTAATTAGCTATTTGTTGTATCCGCCTGATCAATCTATTCAACATGATCTTATTTTATTGCTAGAAAGTCCCGCCATTAAGTAATAATTAGATCACGCATATTACAATTAAAACAACGCCTTCTACTAATATGAAATGCCCACTGCCCACCCTACGGACGACGGCCCAAGCCGAGGTCCGAGCATATAGAGGCGCCCTTGAAGCCAGAGTCCGACTCACCCCCAGATCGGGCCCGCTAGAAAGGAGCCCGGCAGCGGTCCGGCCTGTTTCGGCAGTTCCGGTCCCGTTGGCGCCACCACTAGCGGGTTTGCCGCTTGGTAGGCGCTGCCTTTTGCACTCCACATTGGCCCGATCACGCCTGCTAGTATGGGGCTCGGCCGGGTCGCGGCGACCGCTAGCGGGGCGGACCTAGGCTGTGCGCCTTCAGCGCACGCCACAACTGCCCGGGTTAAGCTGACGAATGTCTTCCTCAAAGGCACTCAGCGATAGGTCCGTCCATAAAAAATAAAAAAAAAGATTTAATTATTTTTGTGGCAGCTAGTGGTGACTGAGTTTGTTCCGGCGTTTCTTCTCAGCACTTGCCAGATTGTCTGTGTCTTGTCTCGAAGCGCTAGTAGGGCCGAAAAAATAAGGAGACATCTTCTGCCCCATATGGGCTAATATAGTGGCAAGTTTCTGTGCTAAATTGAATAAATGATTTTTGACTCTGACTTGAATACATCACGTTTAGCATTATTTCCACGTAACGTTATATTTTCCTATAAAGATTACAAACATTATTCCTATATATAAAATTGATAGAATTCGTTTTTTGCTGTGAGATTATAGGTCAGACTTATTTCATTATCACTTTACTAAATCCATCCGATTAATCATATCTGATCTCATATTAATGCCAGAAATTAACCAACAGTACATACTTATGCAGTAGGTATATACTATACAGGGTTACATTGCAAAGAGGTGCCAAATTTAAAAAATAAGATCTAGGCACCAATATAAAGAAGTGTCTTAATCGTAATTTTTTTAAATAATCGTTTGTTAAAAAACTTTAAAATATCCCAAAATAAAGTCAATTGAGAGACTACGAAAGCCGCGCAGTCATTTAGCCAAGGCGTAGGTACGGCGAGCCAACAAGGACCTTACGCAGCGCATATACGGTGCAATTTCTTCATGAATGAATTAAATAATCCACGGGTACGATTTTTAACAGCGGGTAGGAATAATCAAGTGTTTTTTTTTGTTTATTGCATAGTTGTATTAGGTTAATAAATAAATAATAAATATTGGACAACATCACATACATTCCTCAGATCCTATGATAAGTAGCTTAAGCACTTTTGTTACAGAAATCAGAAACATCGACGGTACCACAACACCCAGACCCGAGACAATATAGAAAAGTTATTTTTCTGCATTGACCGACCGGGAATCGAACCCGGAACCTCAGAGATAGCGACACCAAGTCCGGTATGCTCGTCTCACGGCTACGGAGGTCGTCAAATGATTCTGAGTCACTCCTAAAGATCTGGCACCCCTTTGCAATGTAACCCTGTAAAGTCAGTTTTTACCAATTCACCATTTTTTTTACTGTATCATTGAGTTACTTTCCCGTCGATCGTAAAACTTCCTTCCTCTATCTCTTTTATCGAACCATCAATCGGAGCAATTGCCGTAACCCTAAACGGGCGTGCAAATAACCCGTGTTCGGAGGCGCAGGACAGATCTGCGCGTAAATAAAGCTCTCAGCCAACTTAGCTCAGGTGAGGAGGCACGTGTCGGCCGCCGGATTACTGTAGCGAGGAGAAAACTAGTCGGAGGAGCCGTTGGTCCAAGCGTCAAGCGTCTGGCGGTCTTGGGGCGCATTTTAATCAGTCTCGTCTTTATAATGATACTACTATAGTAGTACTAGATAATTTGACATTGACATCTAATTATTAAAGTTTTATTAACCTTGGCATAACTATTATTGTAACTTAAAATAATTGATTATTATTTTTTGAAAGTTAATTTGACTATTATTTGTAATTGATTTAAATTAATGATGTAATTTACTATTTCTTGACATGTACTGAATATTATAAATAAAATCTTATTTTATCTTATATTATCTTATCTAGCTGTCCCGGCTAACTTCGTACCGCCCCTTCATACATTTCTTTTTCGTGAATTTTTCCGTGTTTTTATAGTTATTCTGCTATTCGGGGCGGAGACAAATTCAACAAAGCAAAGTCATAAAAATCGGTCCAGCCGTTCTCGACTTAAAAATGGTGTAACTAACCCGCCTTTCTTTTATATGTATAGATGTTGAAAGGTTGTAGAGCGTTCTGAACTCTAATATGTAGTAGTAAGAAGTAGTAGTAAGTTGTTTGATACCAGATTGCTTTGACTATGACTCAAAAGAGTTCTTTGATAATATCGTGTAGGTGCTGATATTTTGTTTTTCTTTTGTATTATCATCGCTCATTTGCATTTATGACATAAAACCGTTGTAAAATTTTGCATGCTAATTAAGTTTGGCTAAACATGTTTGGTTCTCACTGTCTGTAACATCTTTGTATACAATGTTTACTTGCAAATAAATTATTATCATTATCATTATCATTATCATTTGACCATTAATTTATGGGGAGGTGGAGCTACTGCCTGAGATACGGGTACAACCCAGTTTAGGTAATAGTTTTGCACTGCCTAACATCACGTCATCTTATGGTGTTATCATCTGTTTGCCAGTTCATAAGTGATTAAGTTTTAGGTATTTTAATTTAGTGTTTTGTTGGTTGTTGCTTGTTGGTTATTGATCAAAATAAATTCATTCATTGTCACTGATCTTTCTATTTGTTTTTGTTTTTCGTACAACTTGCTTTCATTGTTAAATTCAATTAAATCAATATTAAAATCTAGCCATAGACGCATGCTTTGGGCTACAGTTTAGCACTTAAGTTCTATTACAGGTAAAATCTGTTTTGTGTTTTTTACAAATAAATGTGTTTTCATGCGATGGCCAAGTCAAGCTATTTTATTTAAACATAAAAGATTTTTAATATTAATGTGGTCACTATAAGATGTTGTTAGATTAGCTAATTACGTAATAACTTAAGACAGAAGGTCCTTTAAGTAGGGACTGAATCAACTGCCAGCCGATGAAAGATTCAATGTTTTTGTTTGCACCGACACCAAAAGTAACTGGTTAGGTACTTAAGTGTTAGGATTATTTTTAGCTTTTTTGTGTCGGTTTTATTTTTTTAAATAAAATTTACTTATTGTAGATAGACCTCATTTTTTTCCTATCCAGTACCCTCTACTTCTTAAATACCAACAACGAATTTCCTAAATCCCACTCTCTGTCTTATAAGCTTTTCTTACTTTTGTAGGTAGTCTTCCTATTTTTCTTTTCCGGTACTACTTCTTGAGCTTCAGCTACAGTTTTTCTCAAAGCCCACTCCCTGTCTCTATGGGTTTTTCTCGGAGGCTTTAATGTTTCAATTTTTGACGAAGTCTCGACGGTAAATGCTTCTTAGTCTATTGTATTCACAAATTGAGGACTCCTGCGCTTTAATACTTCCAAAGTCGACATTAATTAGATGTAACCCGCCCAGACTTGTAACTCTCGAAAGTGCCACATAAGCTTGACCGGATGTGAATGCTACAGAACCGATATCCATCAGCGCATTATTGAGACTTAGGCCCTGACTTTTTTGTATAATTATAGCATATGCTATACATAATAGGAAACTGTTTGCGATGAACATAAGCTCTATTAATAATTTCAAATTATATTTGACCGGACCAAGCTTGTAAGCATGTTCTTTACTAAATGTAATGTATATTTTTCTAAATATTTTTTTATGTTTTAAATATAAAGATTGACTTGGCCATCGCATGAAAACACTATGTATCTTACAAGTAATACGTTTTCTACACCAACTGCATAAATAACTTTGTAATCCCTCATAAAAGTATATAATTATAAAGTTATTTATGCAGTTGATGTATGTAGAAAACTGGACTGAAATTACAAAATATTTTAGTTTTTCCTTGATTTATACACTAAACACTGATTGTATTCAAAGAAACTTCTATGTCTACTACAAGTGCCGTAGAGTTTTGATGATCGGTCAGTCAGCGAGTGACAAAATTAAGAACTTTGACTAGTTATAATTCTTAAGCTACTGGTTCAAATTGAATGAAATTTGAAATATACCGTGTTTATACAATGCTGGCTTGGTTACTAGAAATACAGGCTTCTAGTTTAATCCACAACGAAGTTATAGGGGGTCGAAAATGGCCTGAACTGCTTCGAGAAAAGAATAAATAGTACGGCCGTGCCGCTTTTTTTTGTTCGACTTGGAGGAGGCACTGCCGTGCCCCCAGACCAGATTAGGAATTTAAAAAAAACCGTTTTCCTTAAATGACCTGAAATAAAAAAAAAGATAAAAGATCATTTATTTGCTAGAAACAGGTTACATAAGATGGTAGGTACAAAGTAGGATAAGAACCGAAACCGGGACTTTGCGTTCAAAGATAATCTCCACGCCACAACGCCAATCCGCTTCTGACTTGCCCCATTCAAAACCGCCACACAGGATTACTAACGCGACACCCCAGCACATATGTAGCGCCCTGAAAGAGACAAAATGCTCATTGAATTTCATAAGGCCCGGATTGCGAGTGCCTCCGAGAGAGATGCCCCGGACGTGATGTTTCAACTTTACACTCTTCGCTGAAGTGTTTGTGTTTGGAAATTGACATGCAGGCTCTTTGAAGACGGTGTTCATATCCTGCTTAAAAGCGACGATAGATAGGCACTCTTTATTCCATATCACACAAGTAAATAAGGCACAGGAAATTATATTAAGATGTATTATACTTAACGTTAAGTGAATGTTTTTAACAATGATGTTTCAAGTAAAATATAATTAATTGCTAATTAAAAGTTGTTTGTTGTCGAACCTGAAGTGGCAGTGGGCGGGGCACATAGCACGTAGAACTGACGGCCGATGGGGAAGAAAGGTTCTAGAATGGAGGCCGCGTACCGGCAAGCGCAGCGTAGTACGTCCACTTAAAAGGTGGTCAGACGACCTGGTAAGGGTCGCAGGAAGACGTTGGATGCAGGCCGTTTCCAACCGGCCAATCTGGAAGTCAATAGGGGAGGCCTATGTTCAGCAGTGGACGGCCTATGGCTGAAATGATGATGATGATGTCGAATCCATAAGTTTAACAATGTGACAAAATACTTTTAAGTTAAAACTTAAAGTGTCATCCAGTGATCGGAATAGGTAGATTGATTTAGGGTTAATGATCTCAAACATTGATGTCAATATGGACATTCCTCCCGGATTTCGGAATTTCTTTGTATCAGTTTAAAAAAAAGACATATCCATATTATGCTATCACTACCAAAGTACATCAAATCAATCTACCTATTCCGATCACTAGTCACAACTATTATAAACGGCCCACGTCAGTCCACTGCTGGACATAGGCGTCTCCCAATGCACGCCACTGCGCCCGAACCACGGCAATTTTTTTCCATTTAGTAAATTTTACAAAAATATAATCTTTAAAATTCAAATATTTTTATTTCCGAATGTAGGTACATAAATAAATAATAATAATAATAATAAATAAATATTAGACAACATCACATACATTGCTCTGATCCTATGATAAGTTGCTGAAGCACTTGTGTTACAGAAATCAGAAACAACGACGGTACCACAACACCCAGACCCGAGACAATATAGAAAAGTTATTTTTCTACATTGACCCGACCGGGAATCGAACCCGGGACCTCAGAGATAGCGACACCAAGTCCGGTATGCTCGCCTCTCGGCTACAGAGGTCGTCGGTACATAAAGAGGTCATCAGAGGAATCAACATACAGAGGTCTTAAAAATAGCTTTGGATTAGCTACATCTTACATGCAACGGTTTAAAGGAAATAGGTTATAAACATTATATTTTATCAATTCAAATAAAATTAATTAAAAAAAAAACTTAGTTAGTGTCAATAGTTCTATCATTTTTAGGGTTCCGTAGCCAAATGGCAAAAAACGGAACCCTTATGGATTCGTGATGTCTGTCCGTCCGTATGTCACAGCCACTTTTCAACGAAGCTATAAGAACTATACTGTTGAAACTTGGTAAGTAGATGTATTCTGTAAAACTTATTAAGATTTTCATACAAAATAGAAAAAAAGCTGAAACAAAAAAATTTTTTTTACATTAAACCCATATGTGTATCTATGGATAGGTCTTCAAAAATGATAATGAGGATTCTAATGTAATTTTTTTCTAAATTAAATATTTTCCACATTGACACTTCCAAAGTGGTAAAATGTAACTTCTAAAATAAGAAAAATATAAAACTAAAAAAATATATAATGTACATTACCATCTTGGTATGGTTGGATTGGTTGGATTTAGCTGGCGTGTAGATGTCAATTATTATTAATTGTATACCTTACTGGGACATAGAGCTAAATGTGATCGTTCTACCGAGATCACCTACTGCCGTTAGTATAAAGAGCTACGAGAGTAACACGAATGATAAAATATGGCTCGCATAAATTTATAGTTGGGGCACATTCAAATGTGAAGCTAGTGCCTAGCAGTTTGTATTTCTTTTGGGCAGCGTATCAACTCTTGACCACAGATTTAAAAGTCAACTGTTCCTGACCACAATTTCCATTTTTGGCGACTGTCTGTCACTTATAATTCTATGAACCTTTTAAACTTTGAAAGATGGCTAAATTCCAAAAGGCGAATGCAGTCGTGTAGGATTCAAACCTTATTCTTCTGATATATGGAGGTGTGTATGCCTTATTTTTCTGGTTGAATATACTGGAATCGAAGGTTATCCGCTCAGGTCTGCACGAGTGGAATTTTATTGGAAATAAATTGGTTTTGAATTGAAAATTGAATTTTCAATGACGGTCGCCATGCGAGCGGCGCCGCATACCGCTTCAATAATATTTTTTGGCTGTGATAAGGTGGATAACATGCATTACAATATTAACATATTTTAATTTATTACAACATTAGCAGATTAGCTTTGTAAGCGTATAGCAACTAAGTTTAAAAAACTTATGAAGATAAAACTTTTTTATTTTTGGTTTTTCCACCATTACCTCCAATGAAAATGTCTATTTGACATTGCAACATAGAACTGCTTTTGGTTTGTAGCATATAACCCGCCAGACATTCGTCATGGTCTAAGTATTCAATAATTTACAACTCTACCTATTGACAGTAAGGTCTTATAATGTTAGCAGTTACATAACATGAACCCCGTTGGGTTACATAGTGCAGTCAGCAACAGAAGTCGATGACCAGATTCAGGTTTTCAAAATACATCAATATACCTCCGTAACCGAGAGGCGAGTAAGCCGGACTTGGCGTTCGCAATCTCTGAGGTTCCAGGTTCGATTCTCGGCCGGGACCACTTAGAAAACGAACTTTTCTATGTTGTTTTGGGTCTGGGCGTTGTGGCGCCGTCGTTGTTTCTGATTTCTATAACAAGTGCTTTAGCAATGTAGTTATGTGATGTTGTTAAATCTATTTATTTATTTATATTAAACTTACATCGCTCAACTTAACAAATAACATAATTGGTCTTATTAAGTTGAGATTCAGGTATAAATGGTTTAAGCGATTTTGAAAAGCTGAATGTCAAAAAACTACTTTAGATGCTGACCGTACCAGACAATTATTTTTTGCCGGCGGCGCCTCTCAGCATACTTTGATAGAAGCTAATTTAGATAAGTTGGTTTTATAAATTGATCCAACATTCTACCATTTGCATTAAACTCATCATCATCATCATCATCTATACGGTCAATCCCGGTTGCGTCCAAAGCCATTGCTTTGGAGCCCAGGGTCCGCTTTCCTTGATTTGCTCCTCCACTTCGCGCGGTCTTGAGCGTCTCTAGTTGTGAGATCATTGGCTCGCATGTCAGCCCTCACAACGTCAAGCCAGCATTTCTTGGGTCTACCCCTTTTGCCAGGACCTGGCGGTGGCGGCATGGCCAGACATTTGTTTCCTACGTAGCTTGCCGGTTTCCGCAAAACATGGCCGTACCAGCGTAGGCGACTCTCCTGCAGTTTGTCTGCAAATATCACGGACACGAAGGCTACCGCGGATGCGCGAGTTCCTCACGCGGTCCTTACGCGTGACTCCGCACATCCACCGCAGCATATTCATCTCCGTGACACGCAGCTCCTGCTTGTGTCGCTCAAGTAGCGGCCATGCTTCGCTGCCATATAAAAGAACAGGCCTAATGATAGACTTATAGATCTGTCCTTTAAGCTTAACCGGCATTCTGGGGTCACAAATGACACCAGTCACCTCTCGCCATTTGGCCCACGCAGCAGCAATGCGTGCTTTGACGTCGCAATCGATGTCTTCGGACGCGTGAAGTACAGATCCAAGGTATTTAAACTGGTCCTTGCGACCATTTGCATTAAACTGTCCGCCCCAAAAATGAATGCCCCCTGAATGCCCCAAAATTCGATCGTAATGATGTGCGAATGCGAATGATTCATTCGAATAATCATTTGAAGGAATTGGGATTCCAATTGTTCGATTGGAGATAAGAGATATTCGAATGAAAAATAGTTATTCGAACAAAAACAGTTCTAACGAATATATTTTTTAAAACACATATGCTGCCTTTAACTGTAATTACATAATGTGAGTAACATAAATGAAATGAAATGAAATGAAATGAAATGAATATTTATTTGCTTAAAACATGGTTTACAATGGTTTTACAATGTAGTGATAAGGCCTCATGTTTTACCATATGTGGCATGCAAATCTTAAAATAATGTAGCATCATTTAGTATACTTAAATTTCAGTTAAATCACAATGTCAAAATATTTAATTAAAGAAATGGAGTCAATTCACTCAAGTGGAATGTCAAAATTTATCAAATTCAAATTTGATTTTTATTGAAAATGTCACAAATTTTATAGAAATTCTTCTCTCTGAGCCATTGCATGAGTCTGCGTTTAAATAAAACATTAGGCAATTCCTTTAGGTCACTTGGAATTGCATTAAAAATCTTAATACACATAGCATTACATTGTCTTTGATAGTGAGATAATCTTGGAATATTATAATATACTAATCGGTTTGGATTTCTTAGATTTAGATTATGTATGTGCATCTGTGCATCTGTGCAATTGGGGTTTCCCCAGAGCTGAAACAAAAAAATTTTTTTTACATTAAACCCATATGTGTATCTATGGATAGGTCTTCAAAAATGATAATGAGGATTCTAATGTAATTTTTTTCTAAATTAAATATTTTCCACATTGACACTTCCAAAGTGGTAAAATGTGTGTTCCCCCCTGTAACTTCTAAAATAAGAAAAATATAAAACTAAAAAAATATATATAATATACATTACCATCTTGGTATGGTTGGATTGGTTGGATTTAGCTGGCGTGTAGATGTCAATTATTATTAATTGTATACCTTACTGGGACATAGAGCTAAATGTGATCGTTCTACCGAGATCACCTACTGCCGTTAGTATCAAGAGCTAGGAGAGTAACACGAATGATAAAATATGGCTCGCATAATTTTATAGTTGGGGCACATTCAAATGTGAAGCTAGTGCCTATCAGTTTGTATTTCTTTTGGGCAGCGTATTAACTCTTGACCACAGATTTAAAAGTCAACTGTTCCTGACCACAATTTCCATTTTTGGCGACTGTCTGTCACTTATAATTCTATGAGCTTTTTAAACTTTGTAAGATGGCTAAATTTCAAAAGGCGAATGCAGTCGTGTAGGATTCAAACCTTATTCTTCTGATATATGGAGGTGTGTATGCCTTATTTTTCAGGTTAAATATACTGGGATCGAAGGTTATCCGCTCAGGTCTGCACGAGTGGAATTTTATTGGAAATAAATTGGTTTTGAATTGAAAATTGAATTTTCAATGACGGTCGCCATGCGAGCGGCGCCGCATACCGCTTCAATAATAATTTTTGGCTGTGATAAGGTGGATAACATGCATTACAATATTATCATATTTTAATTTATTACAACAACATTAGCAGATTAGCTTCGTAAGCGTATAGCAACTAAGTTTAAAAAACTTGTGAAGATAAAACTTTTTTATTTTTGGTTTTTCCACCATTACCTCCAATGAAAATGTCTATTTGACATTGCAACATAGAACTGGCTTTTGGTTTGTAGCATATAACCCGCCAGACATTCGTCATGGTCTAAGTATTCAATAATTTTTAACTCTACCTATTAACAGTAAGGTCTTATAATGTTAGCAGTTACATAACATGAACCCCGTTGGGTTACAAAGTGCAGTCAGCAACAGAAGTCGATGACCAGATTCAGGTTTTCAAAATACATCAATATACCTCCGTAACCGAGAGGCGAGTAAGCCGGACTTGGCGTTCGCAATCTCTGAGGTTCCAGGTTCGATTCTCGGCCGGGACAACTTAGAAAACTTTTCTATGTTTTCTCGGGTCTGGGCGTTGTGGCGCCGTCGTTGTTTCTGATTTATATAACAAGTGTTTTAGCAATGTAGTTATGTGATGTTGTTAAATCTATTTATTTATTTATATTAAACTTACATCGCTCAACATAACAAGCGACAGAATTGGTCTTGTCATGTTGAGATTCAGGTATAAATGGTTTGTAGCCATTTTGAAAAGCTGAATGTGGTCATCGACTTTAGATGCTGACCGTACCAGACAATTATTTTTGCCGGGGGCGCATCTCAGCATACTTTCATAGAAGCTAATTTAGATAAATTGGTTTTCGAAATTGACCCAACATTCCACCATTGGCATTAAACTGTCCGATGCCCCAAAACTCGATCGTAGTGATGGGCGAATGCGAATAATTCATTCGAATGATCATACGAAGGAATTGGCATTCCAATTGTTTGATTAAGAGGTATTCGAATGAAAAATAATAATTAGAACAAAAATAGTTCGAACGAATATATTTTTCAAAACACATATATGCTGCCTTCAACTGTAATAACATAATGTGAGTATCATAAATGATTAAGAATATAAGTAACATACTGGCACAACTGCTGCCAATAAGAAATATTGATTAAATAATTTTCTGTTTGCCTAATAAAAAATGGTTAAAGAAAGAAAATGACCTAAAAGAAACAAATCATGTTTTATGTGGTTATGTTTCTAAGTATTTAATTACCTGCTAACTTCCACTTAATATGCAGTTTTTGAGAAATTTATATTTCACTGCTACTTAAAAAAACAAGAAAGCACGGTTATTACAACAGGGGAAGCTGTGCCGCACTTCTTTAATCATGAATTCATTCGGTCAAAAACCATTCGAATAGCGAATATTCTTCCGAATTATACGGAATCATTCGAATGACGAATGATTAATCGAATAGTACTTAATCATTTATTCGAATAATTCGATTATAGTTTTTATATACATTCGCCCATCATTACTCGATCGCTGCACTATTCGGATCAACAATTAAATTTAACAAACACAAATTAGCGACGTGTACTTTCAGCGATGTGAATATTCCGGATATATTTTTTAACGATTACCAATTAGTTGGTCGTCGGTCTTTAGTCTTGCTTGGGGGAATAAGAAGTGGGGGGGGGGGGGGACAGTGACAAATGGCGGGAATATTTCAAACGGGACCGGGTCAGGGCTCCGGCAAGTTCGCAACTGCCATCTTTTAAGTCCATCTAATTACCGCTTGATAGTTTTGCCTTTTCTATTTCTACCCCTTGAAACTTGGTAAAAATTTAATAGAACTTTGTGTCTGTGAGATGCCTTGGAACACCAACGGTCGCGTATTCGTTTTATGTTTATGAATTTTGATTTTAATATTAACCATTATTTATTTATTACACTTAGTCTTAATTATTTTGATCAATTGAATTTGTTTCAATTGACTTTGTGTATTATGAAGATAATATTTTCAAATTCAATAAATCTTTTGGTATCTATTGAATTGAACTAAGGCGAATTGTGCGAACATATTACATTCCTATTAAGCAGAAAATAAAAGTGCGTGCGTGCGTGCGTGCGTGCGTGCGTGCGTGCGTGCGTGCGTGCATGCGTGCGTGTGTGTATGTGATTTTATTTGTTTGAGATAAACATTCTGTCTGTTCGTAATCATACGTGGATAATAGCTGTACTACTATCTTCTTCACCTCATTCAAGGAGCAGTGCCTTAGATCATACCTGGAAGTCACAGCATTGTAGCTCGCGACTTGACAGTATCTGAAAAACCGCCTGGCAAAACTTGTTCTTACAGAGGGCAGCGGAAACCTATAAATACGTCGCTCAGCAAGGACCCTATAATTATCACTCGTCATGGCAGATCTACGGATAAGCAAGCGTTAAGGATATCATCATCATCGTCACTTCAGCCAGTCCACTGCTGAACAAATCCTCCTCCAATGACCTATACGAGGGGGGGGGGGAGGGATTGCCAATACTCGCCACGCTTGGCAGGCGGGTTGGCGAGCGCAGTTTTTTATAAGATTTTGCACGAAGACGCTGCTGCCCATCTCGTGCTACAAGAATTATTCGCCTCTTACGACACGCCTCCTGTTGGCGGTGGGAAAATGTATTCCTTACGGCCGTCTTGCTGCTGCAAAGCTGTGCCTGCTGCTGTAAAGCTGCCTAACTCGAAGCGCTTTCAACTCTGCTTGCTTCTGCAAAGCATTCGTTGGGTTGGGTTTCTAAAAGGCTTTCCTAACACCACTTTAAGTATTGCACGTTGCGCCCGATGCGTCGAGCTCGATTAAGAAGGACTTTACAGCCCCACCCCAAACTCCAATGCGGTACCTAGGTGGGTATGGATTGACAGACAGTTTAAAGCCAGAATTTAATATTATAGACAGACACAGTCAGATCTAGTCGGAATTTTAATATAAAACTATAGACAAGCCCATAACTCACGCGCGCAGCAGACATCTGTGACATCCGCTCAACTTCGCTCTGGTTGTATTTTTTGACTGAAAATTTTAAATTAGTTTTGTCGAAATTTTGTTAAAAATAGAGCTGTGAACTCAGAGCGACAGTGCATTTTTTTGCTAAAATATCTTGGTGTATGAGTAAAATGTTGCAAGGTTTAGCATTGATAAAACGTATTCGCATGTTTTTTTTAAACCTGAAAAAACTAAGTGATAAAATAAATATAATCCATTCCTAATATTATAAATGCGAAAGTAACTCTGTCGGTTTGTCTGTTACGTTTTCTCGCCTAAACCACTTAACTAATTTTAATAAATTTTAGTGTAGACATTGATGAGACCTTGGAAAAGGACATAGGCTACGTTTAGTCGTGAAAGATGGTCTGATTTTGATAAAAAAAAATACGGAAAAAGCTTGAACCTGAGAGAAGGACATAGGCTACTATTTCTAATTCACTCTAAGATAGTAAAATAGTGTGTGGTAAACCGTATTCCACGTGAGCAAAACGGCGAGCACAGCTAGTTGTTCATAAATTGTCAATGATTTGATACAATAGATAGTATTTAATTTGTGAGGCTAATACGACCGAAGTTCTGAACGAACGAAACATTTCAGTGGTAGGCCTCCAGAGACGGAAACCACTGACCTGTCGCATCGTGCGTCGTCGTGTCCCATTCGTTCATCAATTTTGCACGATTACAACGTTCAGCTGTTTATACAGGTCCTCGATTTAGAACCGTTCGATAGCAAGTCGTCGACCGATAGATCTCGTGGCACTATACAGTGTGAGTCATTATAAAGAGCATTTTATGTTGGTGAAACTAGAATTAATCGTGATGAAGGCACAATAATTGAAAAAAAATATAATTTAATATTTTATTATAACTTTTTAGTTCCTTAAAAGTCACTGTAAAGCCCATAAAACGTTATACATTTTGAACTAGGTGTGACTACAACGTTGTCTGTCCTATTGTTTTGGTACATAAAGTTAAGTAAGTTTTTGTCAAAATAAAAACATTTATGTCAAGTAAAATAACCGAATTCAGTTAACTGGCAGTAATGATTAAATAATACAAAAAAAATCTTGTATTAATATAAATTAATATTTTTTTCTATCGATTTAATAGGGTTTAGTTTCACCCAATTTTTGTATGCACTTTACAAGAATTCACCCTGTATGATTTAGTAGCAGTGTCACGTGACACGTGATGTATCGGTTGTCAATTCGTCGTGGAAGGGTTCTGTATCGGGAGGCAGGTAAGTTAATGAGCATGTATTTAGATAATAATGTTGATTGTATGGTAAGTTCACGTTCCCCTCTTTAACACGTATTGTATAAAATATAACAAAATGTAAATCCAATACTGGCTGTCTGCTTTGTCACCAAGAAAATGTATTCTGTACTTATGAGCTGTGGATTTTGTAAAAAATAAAATAAATAATAAATAAATAAAATCACATTTCGTGAGTAGCATTTTCATAAGGGGTTTTTAGCAACTTTTTACCCCTCCTCCCTAATGACACATGGTGAGGTATATTTTTTGGTAAATTAAAGAAAAAAAGTTAAAAGCGGCGCGGGACATTGACTTGCCGTTGATATTGACATATTGACATTGATGACTGCAGCTTTTAACGAAAAAATTTATACACGTCATCCCCCTCTTTACTTATTATATTTCATGATTTTTTCCAAAACCCTTTTCCCCCTTTCGAGTCTCAAGTGATTAATGATACTCTCAAGTGATAACAACCCCTAAGGATGTTATCATATCCTGGCTGTAACCATCTTACTGCGAAATACATCAAGAAATCAAACACTTAGTACTGTACGTATACCCACGTACAGTATGGCATTGTATGGAAAAACGTACCCAGAAACAGACTTCTCACCATTTTAAGTTATCATGGAAAAGCAGAAATAGCTTAATAAGCGCATAAATTCAATATATGAAACACAACGCGGCCGCCGCGGGACGAGTTCCCTTGGCAGTGTTCCAGCGCGCGAGCGGACGACCACTGAACTGTGGACTTGGGGAAATCTTCGCTGAGTATCATTTCTTAAAAGAGAATAACTAAAGCCAACCATTTAAAGTAAATATAAATTGTTATGGGCCTCATAAGAAATCTCAAGGTTGCATAGCGTGGTATGGAAAGGGCCATACTTGGTATTTCCTTGCAAGACCGAATCAGAAATGAGGAGATCCGTAAACAAATAAACGTCGCTGACATAGCCCAATGGATGAGCAAGCTGAAGTGGTAGTGGGCGGGGCAAATAGCACGTAGAACTGACGGCCGATGGGGTAGAAAGGTGGCCGCGTACCGGCAATCACAGCGTAGGACGTCCACCTACTAAGTGGACAGACCACCTGGTAAAGGTCGCAGAAAGATGCTGGATGCAGGCCGCTTCCAACCAGCCAATCTGGAAGTCAATAGGGGAGGCCTATGTTCAACAGTGGACGTCCTATGGTTATGATGATGATGATGCAACAACACCAATTGTCACGGTCTCGAAGTAAGAAGGTAATCCTTGAGTTAGGAAGTACCTACCAGACATTGTATTTTGCCAGAGGCGTCTTCTACAATACCCAGCTCAAGCCAATTTAAAAATGACTAGTATCCGGCCGCGGCTTCGCCTGCGTGAAGCTTGGTCTGTCACTTAGTCTATTTTAATGACCAAATAATTTTAGAACAAATTTGATTACCATGAAAGAGGTCATGTGAGTCTATCTCCAAAAATAGACATAATAATATGCTTTTTATATGGACTTTTTTTAACTTAAAAAAAAACAATATACGAGTACTTATTTATTGATTTTTGCGTAATTTTAACCGTTTACATACCTATAACAATTTTGTTTTTTTAGTAAGTATTTTCATTTATTATTATTCACTTGAAATATCTTTCAAGTGCCTCTGGTGGGAACCGAACCTACGACCTTTCGCTATCCGGGCGACTACTCTTCCAAGCTACGGAGGACATAGTTATGTTAGCGAATTTCTTCAAGTGTTTTAAACTGTTAGGAAGCTAGGGTTGTTTCACATATGTCTTGGGTTTTATATGTATAAACAACCAAAAGCGTAGCCCATCAGATGCAGGTGAGTTTTAATTCCACAGATGCAGTTAAAAACATTTAATATTATCCCTGCTCAAACATTTGGGGGGGGGGGGGACTATGTGGGGACGGCCGTAAAGAATACACTTCCCCACCGCTAACAGGAGGCGTGTCGTAAAAGGCGGCTAATTCCTGTAGCACGAGACGGGCAGCAGCGTCTGAATGCGAAATCTTATAAAAAACTGCGCTCGTCAACCTGCTTGCCAAGCGTGGTGAGTATAGGCAATCCCCCCAATGAAAGTCATTGGGGGAGGCCTATGTTCACCAGTGGACGTTCTATGCTGGCAATTCCACCACAAAGATTGGTGCTCTTCTCAAAAAATGCTTATTGTATGACCATAAAAATATTTAATAAGTTTCCGAACGATCTAAAAGAATTGCCGTTTACTAAATTTAGGAATATATATATATTTTTTTAATGGAAAAGATGTATTATACAATTAATGATTTTTTCAATGATAAGATTTAACATTTGCAATATAATACTATTTTGACATTGTAAACTATTTAAGTATTCTATTTTTTTTTTGTATTTTGAACTCTGTAACCAGGGACCATGTCATCTTTCTTCTCTAAAATTAAAGTAAATTAATGGTTATTAAAAATGATGTAGAGATCTCTTTATCAAAATTTGCACGTCGCTGGCGATAGAATATGTTGGTAAATATTATTTTAAGAACACTGTGTAACCATATTCTGGTTCTATTATTTATGGCTGTAATGACGATACTTCTTGTATAAATTGTCCCAAGCCCCCAATGAAGTGGTGGCCAACAAAAGCACTAGTCATAGACTAAAATCTTACTCTCTCTTATCTGTGCTCAGCCGCACGAGGGCTCGGATCAATTTGTTGTTTTGTTCCGCGGCCGATGCCAATATATCAGCCAAATTGAATACCGGCTCAAAGGAATATAGGCCAAATGTTCTATGAATTCTCCTAAGAACAATATACTTTGACGTCGTATTTGAAATACACTTTGGTTTCTTTAAGAAATGACAGTCTTGGCAAAACTTATGGAGCGTTAGATGAGATGAGAGCGAGGCAATACGTTTTGGATAGTTTGAAATAAAATAAATCTATTTTGACATTATGTTACGTTACGTACGTTACGTTTATTAAAAACTAGCTGTCCCGGCGAACTTCGTACCGCCCGCGCCTTTATACCTATATATAATTTTCTTTGTGAATTTTCCGATGTAATAATAGTTATTCTGCTATTCGGGGCGAATACAAATCCAACAAACCAAAAATCATAAAAATCGGTCCAGCCGTTCTCGACTTATAAATGGTGTAACTAACCCGTCTTTGTTTTATATACAATCTTTAGTAGATAATCACCCCTTTGACATAAATGAAATATTTAATGTATGCGCAATGCCTATTACTTTCTCTTCACACGCATGATTCCTTTAATAAAAAGCACCGTTCTCTGTGTTCTATCTTTCTAATATTATAAATGAAAGTTGTCTGGAAGAGATCACTTTAAGCGATAAGACCGCCTAAATTGTGCATATTTCTGTAAAAACCAATTGCAACTTCTTTGTATTGTGTACAATGAAAAGTATCTATCTATATATATAACGTCAAAGTTAATACTTTTAGATGTTTTAAACTCAATCAGACATATCAGCTAAATGATTAGTCACGCTTAGACCAGATTCGACCAAGCTAGTGTAAGTTTTAACTTGAGAGTATACCACTGCTTAATCAAGAGTAAGCTGATTTTTCATTCTACGAACCACTAATCTATGAAAAATATTTAAACTTGTGATTTTGACAGTGTATAAATTATAATGAGAATAAGTAAATGTCAAAGTTGTCACTTATCAAATCCAATCTTATCACCTAGAAACTGTCAAGTTGTATAATCTACCATTGGCATTCTGTTATCCTACAAAATTTAATTGTTGTGGCATTTGATGACAACCTTGAAGAAATAGATTACATAGATTTTAGTAGGTTTATCCATTCGTTCATCATTCACAATAAAATAAAACTGAGTATAGTGTATCTGAGTATTATATTATGTAAAGTTATACCTGTTATAGTTAAACTGGTTTAATTTTGTATTTGGTCGAATTGAGCCTTAGAGTATAGTTCTTCTTTAACACAGGATAATTTTTACCCCCTTTATGCTTTTTCCCCTGGTACCATTACTAATTTATCTTTGACTTTCTTAAGTACACAAACGTATAAGTAGGAAAATAGAATCGCTAACTGTTACTATGCACTTCGGTACTATTCAGAACCTGGTGATCTCAAAGTTTTAAGCTGTTTGTAAAAGCCACTTCATTATTGATATGCTATGTTGAGAAGTCGCCAGTGCGCAAAGTTAGATGTTACCATAAATTATTTTTAAAAAATTTACCAACTTGAGAAAACTAAAAAGCTTAAAATAGTATTAACACATTAGTACCTAATCAGTTACTTTTGGAGCCGGTGCAAAAAAAAACATTTAAACTCTCATCGGCTGGCACCGACCCTATTTCGGAATCGGAACTCTTTATCAGCTACATTAATAGTAAAATCTTCGAATTTGGAACCATTTGATCCGTTTAAACGAGACCCATACTGAAAGCGTATTGATAGTATTTTAAACTAAAACATTGTAACCCAAAATGTATAAATATTAAAACGAGAAAAAAAAAAAGTATATCTACCAAAAAAAATTTCCATCTTTTGATGGATCAAGGGACATTATAACAAAGGTGTACGAAACCCCAAAAGGACATCGGAACCGGAACGCGTTGACCCGGAAAGCTGCCCAGAACTCGATAGCTGGCGAAATCGATAGCGACAATACGAATACAGCTATGTCGTTATGAAATATGCGCTACGCCGAATGCACACTGGGACTCTAAGTTATAATAATAATAAATCGTTTATTTCGGACAACTTTTACATCCAATATGGGTTGGTAACAATAAACTAAAAAAAACTATGGTTAATACTTAAATTATGTTATGTATGTATATATATTTGATTATGTTATTCAATATATTATTCAATAATTATCATTCATCAATCATTTCTTAATGTATTTTAATTCTTTAAAACTTCTTAAAATAAACAAATTGATCTAATTATGCATGGCGTCATCCTCTCTGCCCACAATACCTATCTTATTGTTGTGCCCTACAGGGTCTATAATGATCTGTTTTATGTACTTATTTAAAACACTTGTGTCACATTATAGAATGCAATAAATATATTGAATTGAATTGAATTAACGACACATAAATACGCAATCTGCGCCCAAAATTTGAAGCAACTAAATTGGAGCCATAGAGGGCTCTCTACGCCTGACAGCTCCTAGTGTTTAATGTTAATCCACTCCGAACGCATAAAAATCTAAACTTAGGCGTTGTTTTTATCGAATTTTCCCCACTTTTAGAGAAAACTTCTATTGAGAGCAACTCTATTTCGTAGTGGTGTGCGTGTGTCTGTGTGTAAACGTTTGCACACAAAACTGTTTTGTTGCTTTAATTTCGTAATCGCCATAGGTACTGAACTATCACTCTGTGTCATTATTTAAAGGGTTAGTATTATTTTTTATAACAATGTTATTTATTTTATTTGTATTGAGAAAATGCTGAGCGAGATCAGCAGTGCGGGTAAGGTCCCGGAATCACCCCAAAACACCTCCAAAGCGGCGATGTGTACCTATCGGCTAAGGTCTTTAGTATGCTGTTGCGACTGTCTCGCACCCTGGTAAAAAAACGGTATCCCTGTACGGTTTTTTTTACCGATGATGGCTATAAGAGAATATATCTTTACAACAGTGAAGCCGAAGCAAAATCCATTTATTTAACCAATTTTAAGGAGAAGGTTTAGAACCTCCTGCTGTCTTTTTCAACTATATTTAAAAACCTGATTTGCGTAGCGCAGTAATTTAATAAGAATGCTATGTCCCGGGTTCGACCCGGACGGCAAGGTCGGCAACACCAAGTCCAATGAGCTCGCCTTTCGGCCACGGAGGTCGACGAAGTTATTCGTGGCATGAGAACCTCGCCATATTGGCAGTCAATTAAAAAAACAATCTGCTCAAAAAGTAATTTGAGATTTGAAGGTACTAAGACTGACCTAGAGCTGGAGTCGCAATCAATAGCGTCGGAACTCACGCGCCTTATAAAACATGCAGCGCACTCGTCCAACATACATTAAGCCGGACTCACACTGCGCTTTTTCAACGAATGACTTTTTAAATTAACACAAGCAAATACGGACTTTTGCAGTTGGGAACGACGCTTTGATGTAATGCTTTATTTTGCAGCTCGCAACGTTTTAAATCTGAAATACCTAGTTATTTTGAAACGATATTTTTCGGAGCTAAATTACGCGTGATAAATGGTGGATGTATGAAATTCCGATAATGGACAGTGTTTCGAAACTACTTTTTTATTGATGAAATTCTAAGTATTGCTGGGTGATTTTCCCAGCACCAAATCGTAAACGGCATGGCTGAAACTGCTAGTGCAGGATGGCACTTTTAACTTGTAATATTTTTTTTTAGATGAAAAATGTTGTCTCCTACAGCAGCCTACAAATATTTTTCCATTATGATTGTTGCTAATAAGGAAAAAAAATATATAAACACCTAAGTTTTTCATACCGGTGAAGCGGCACAATTTGTTTTTCAGTATACTTTTAATCATATAATAAAAACAGTTGATTTTTTAGGGATTTCCTTTTTTTAATTTAAATCCTAAATAGTGGCAGTACTTTATTGCGGAAACTTCATTACAAAATCTGTTGTATTTAATGAATGGTAAGTACAAATTCACGTGTCCAAATTTGATTTTTCACCGCGGTGAATTTTCGTTGTACGCGAATATCTAGGCATCCAACAACACTAGCTTCTCGCTACTGCGCAGTAAACTTGCGCACCAGGGACGCCTAAGCGCTTGATGTGAGAGGACGCGTGTTGCTTGTCTGGTGTTCCCACCAAAAACGTAAGTAGTGGGTTCCGGTGACTTGGGACCGCTTTTTTTTTCATTCACGTGAGTGGATAAAAGTTGTGATCCAATGATCCGATATGTTTATTAAATATATGTACTTTTACTTAATGTCGCCCGATCAAGTAGGTAGTATCAATTTATTTTTATCATAAATACTGTGCTTGTAGTGTTAACTTCTATTGGCTGTTTTTCATGACGGTGATCTCATTCCGGTGAATTCGGTGACCTAAATTGACACCGAAATGAGAAAAAATATCATTTCGGTGATTTTTTTTCATTTCGGTGAGAAGTTGTTCATTTCGATGATTTTTATCTTCATCTCGGTGTTTTTTTTTTTCATTCCGGTGACAAATTATTTCACTTCAGTGAAAAACAGACCATAATTTCTTTTGTTACATTTTAGTTGCACAAGGAATATATTTGTTTTGGGGACTAAAATGTAGCAACTAGTTAAAAGAATAATCTCAGTTGTTGCTCGCGTGGGCAATAGGCTATTTGACTAAATTATGATAATTAGTCCACTTTAAACGTAATTCAAAAATATTGAACACGTGCTTTTTTAGGTTCCGTACCAAAATGGTACAAAAGGAACCCTTATACTTTCGCCATGTCCGTCTGTCAGTCCACGGCCTAGCACAGATACTGTTTGTACTAGGAAGCTGTAATTTTGCACGAGTATAAACATTAAACACGCCGACAGAATGGTACAATAATATCTTGAAAACAAAAATTCTAGGGTATCTCCCCTACACGTAAAGAAGGGATGAATTATTTATTTTTAGTCTACCCCATCGTTTGGGGTATCGTTGGATGGGTCTTTCAAATATATTGCGAGGTTGTAAAGACCATTTTTCGATTCAGTGATCGGTTTCCGAAATATTAACCTTTGTTGTTTAAATTCCGAAATATTTTTGCTAGAGTCGTGTCCCCATCCAAAAGATAGATTTTTGTGCTACCTGATTTATTAATGACTAATACACAATAAGATTTTGTGAAGACAAATAACAAGTGACTACGTTTGTTTTATTTTACATTATACAGTGTGTAACGAAAAGGTGAAATAAAACTTTAAGGGGTTATTCTACGGCTAAATTACATCAACTTTTTCTATGGGACCAACATCAAAATCTCAAAAAAAAAATTGACGTTTTCATACAAACTGATGCCAGCTGGTGGCGTTTTAGTATGGGAAAGTGATTTTTTTTTGCGATTTCGATGTTGGTCCCATAGAAAAAGTTGATGTAATTTAGCCGTAGAATAACCCCTTAGAGTTTTATTTCACCTTTTCGTTACACCCTGTATATTACAGTATCTTTGTGTTATCAAAACTAATAATTAAAATCTTTTAAAATAAGAATCTGAAAAAGTTGTAAAGATATACAGGTTGTCCCAGAAACAATGGATGAACCTTTAACTGTCGATAGGTTTCGTCAAGACCTCTCTAATCTCAAATTTTGACTTTAGTAAAAATATCTCGGTTTTCAAGATAATTGAGTTAGTTTTTTTTTTAAATGCCACTTTCGGTTAGTTTTTAATGTGCCATTTTTACAAATACGGACTTTTTCTAATTCAGTTTCTTTTTATTTCTAAAAGAATAGTTTAGCTATCAATAACAATAGTTAAAATTGAGCTAGCTAATCACGAAGTGCTTCAAAAAAACAATGTTCCAAAAAAAACATAAAATTATTTTTCCTCATGTTTGGTCAACTACCATGTTAAAAAAATGTAAGGCGCTCATCGTGCCCATTAACTTAAAAAAATTCTTAGTTATTCTATTTTCCGAAAAGGTATAATAAGCTTATGTTTTCTGTATCTCTTAAACTTTATGTCTGGTTTTTATTAATTTTTTATTAAAATTACAATAAATGTTCGAATTGGCGTCCTTGCGCTCTGATACACGCCCGGCATCTTTTTATAAAAGAACTAGCTTTTGCCCGCGGCTTTGCTCGCGTTAGATTTGATTTTAAGTGAAGTATGAATGTCAAACTCAGTAATTTAAAAAACTAACAAAACTTCTAGATAATATTTTTAGCATGACTATCAAAACACGATATTATATGATTTAATATAGCGATTTATCAATTTTAGGATAACGCGGGTATACATCAAATGCAAAAATAGAACCTTTGTGTTGGGATCACGTATGGCTGTCTGTCAGTCCGTCTGTTACAACCGATTAGCTCCGAAATTACTGGCCCAATTGGATTGCAATTTGGCACAAATAATTTCAAAAATTTTCATGTTCACAATATTCATTTTAAAATCAAAGTTCCAAAAAACCATAAAATCTACACCCATATTGATAGACATTTCAACCCCATCGCATCCCAACAAGGGAGATGGAATTTCACGTCCGCAACGTTACATTTTAAAATCGTTGTTGTTTTCGTAATCAGCGACCCGATAAACCATAGAAACAATACCCATGTTGATTTTCAGACTTTGTCAGCCCCCTTCCCCTTTTTAGGAGTTGACTTTTCAAAAAATCTGAAACATACTCTTTACTCATTTATCATAAGGAGAACTCACTCCTGTGAAGTTTTGAATAAAAGAGTCTGACTAATCTTGTTTCCCCATACAAACTTTGGGCCCCCATTTCACCCCTTTAGAGGGTGAATTTTGAAAAACCCTTTCTTAGTGCACCCCTAGACCTTATAAGAAACCTACATGCGAAATTTGGAATCTCTAGCACCAGCGGTTTGGGCTGTGCGTTGATATGTCAGTCAGTCAGTCAGTCAGTTTCTTCTTTTATATTTATAGATGTTTGATGCGGCTCGCGTAACCAGACGTTTTTATGTATGCAGCTGCATTTTGTATGCGAGTCCGCAACTCTGTTATTGAGGATACTGGTCTCGAGTAGACAAGGTCTTTCAGACATCCGCAATAAAAAAAAAATCAAGGGATTTAGATCCGGCGATCTGGGTGGCCATAAAATAGGGCCGAGCCGGCCTATCCACCTCTGTGGGTAGTGTTGATTCAAATAATTTCTTACTACTATTGCGTAGTGAGCTGGGCACCCATCATTTTTAAGCCACATTCTCCGCCTCACTTCTAAACTGATATCTCCTAGCATGCCGGGTAAATCATTTTGTAAAAAATTAAGGTAAATTTCACTATTCAGTGTAGCTGGATGTTCATATAGCCCGATCACCTGTCCGCCAATAATCCCAGTCCACAAGTTAACTTTAAATTGAACTTGGGACCGATCTTCCCTCATCAAATGTGGGTTTTCTACTTGCTAGCTATGTAGATTGTGGATGTTGAGATATCCATCTTTCCGGCATGAGGAATCATCCGTTCACAACATTTTATTGAAAAATTGCAGGTCCTCCCTTATTTTATTTAACATGATTCTGCAGAATGCAATCCTGCGCGGATAGTCAGCAGGCTGTAGAGTTTGGACCCTTTGAACATGGAAAGGGTGCAACCTGTATATTTTTAACCGACTTCAAAAAAGGAGGAGGTTCTCAATTCGTCAGTATCTTTGTTTTTTTTTTATTTATTTTTTTATGTATGTTCAGCGATCATTCGTTACCAGGTTAACCGATTTCGATACTTCTTTTTTTGTTCGAAAGGGAATACTTTCGGAATGGTGCCATATAAATTTGATCAAGTTCTGATGATGGGATCTATAAGAAAATCATCAAACTTTGCATGAACTCCATCCGTGCCAACTGATTTTTGTACCTATGTTGCCCAATATCTTCGGCATTTGTGAACCGATTTTGATGATTCTTTCTTTATCGAATAGCTTATACTTTAAAGATGGTATATTAAAAATTTTTTGGAAAATTTCACCTCTAAGGTGGGTAAATAAGGGATGAAATCGGTGTTCAGCCGTTAACTTATGTTTGCACTGAAAAGATTCGTATTGTTGAGGATTATCACTGTATGTATCACTAAAAATAGATGAAATAAGTAAATTTTATAAAAAAAAGTAAACCGACTTCAAAAAACTGAAAAGATAAAAATAATATCAACACATAAGTACCTAATCAGTTACTTTTGGAGTCGGTGCAAACGAAAACATTCAAACTCTCATCGGATAGCACCGACTCCAAAAGTAACTGATTAGGTACTTATGTGTTGATATTATTTTTATCTTTTTAGTTTTTATGGTTGATTATTACAATATATTTGTTATTTTTGTTGTTTTATTCTCACACGTTTCTAAATGAATTTAAGTTTAAATAAGTTAATATCCATGTATGGTACATTTTAATTAATACTTTCAATACCATTATAGTATAGTCAGAAAAGGATAACCTGTACTGTGTGATAGCACTCTTCAAAACGTAGGTAAGTAATTATGGAACTAGGATAGCAGCATTTTAGGTGCGTTACGTGGTAACAGTTTAGTTTTTTTCGGTGACTGCATAAGTAATTTAATTGCGGTGACTCGCGTTTTTCATTTCGGTGATGAGAAGTTTCATTTCGGTGAACTATTCTTTAATTTCGGTGACACCAAAATTTTAAAGTACTATATCTCCTAAGTATATGAACTCAATTTGATGTCGAGTAAAGATTAATCATAACAATATCATAAATAACAATACTACATGGTTTTATTAAAAAAAAAGTTATAAATAAAAAAGTTCACCGTAATGACAAAAAAAATGGACTTGTTGAAATTGACCCTGCTGTTATTCGAACTTATTTTATTTCGTTAAAAAATATTTTGTTATTTTTTTTGCATTCACAATGATGCTAGTTCATTCCGTATCCCACCAGAGGCAGTTGTTTTTTTTTTCATTAGAAAATAATTGTCCTTGAAATGTTTTACATTACTTATTTTTAGACGTGTAAATAAGTTCTTAAAAGAGGGCCTACAAAACACTATAACAAATTATAATAAATTGCATCACTTCGCATTATTTCTCTGTCGTCCGTCTTCCTGTCTGACTATTTACTTTACAGTACAGTAACAGTATCTAAACAGTGTTGTTTTACGTCAAACTCTATACCGAAAAAATTGGACAAGTGCGAGTTGAACTCGTGTGGAGAGGGTTCCGTACGATAAATGTTGTTACGGTCGCTAGGCGTGCAGTGTCTCTCATGGATTTAGCAATTGACTAAGCGTTTTAATTATCAAACATTATTTCTGCAAATAGGCCCTTAAAGGCACTTTTACACGTCCTAACAGCGCAAGAAACTCGGTCACTATTGTCACAGTTTAGTAATGTAACAATTGGGTATCGCCTTTATAAAATAATGTAGGTTATTGTTATGCTTACTTTTGTGCATTATTTAATGTTTAAAGACCCTTTAAGTGATATCCAAATATAGAGCATACTTAGAATTTGAGCTTTCGCAATTTTTAATGCGAAACTCTAACAAGTGGTACCGTTGTTGTTTCTGATTTCTACAAAACAAGTGTTAAAACACTTCTTATCTTGATGATCTTGATGTTGTCCAATATATAGTATTTAGTAACTTTTTAATTATTTTAAAAATTACAACCCTAAAAAGGAAACAAAGTTAAAGTAATTCTGACTCAGTGCCTTGAAAATGCATCTCGACGATGCGAGTGATGTTCAAGCATGTCGATATGAACATAATATCGATGGAGTCTCATATCCACGTCAGCTAAGAGATTTGACGTGATTCAGGCAAAGATGAAATTTCTTATTGCAAACGATAGTGTTGTACATCGTAGAGGGCACTTTTCAGTGTTGTTTTTCTTTTACGAAATCGAATATTGCGCGCGGATTTGCCTACGAAAATAAGGTTTCGAAATTCTCCACTGGGCGGCTGCACTCCGAAAGTCATACGAATTGGTGTTCAGTGTGTTTAGATAGTATCTATTTGGTGACCTTTTCAGTGACTTTGATAAAATGAAACCGTTTAGACTTGCCATGTATAAATGAACGCTGATTTCCTCGGATTTTTCATTTACTATAAGTATGTCTTATCAAGTCACATGGGAATGATTTCCGTAATTTAGTGGTCAGTCGTTATAGTTTTCTGCTCGATTTGCTTTCATTACCTATTTACCGCCAGCAGCAATACCAGTCGTCCGTCCAACGAGCCGAAGAGCTTACCCTACGCCTAGCCTGTCGGTACGAGGTCTCCACTCAAAAACTCGTCTACTCCTTCAGCAATGCTTGTGTGAAATATTGCCAGACGCTTGCCACTTCAACTTGCTAATATTATGGGCTGTGTCCTCAGATCAGAGTTAATATTTCTATGGCTGTGTCATATAATAATATCTGTGTGTGTATATAGCTTAACGCTTTTGTGCTGTAACTGAAAATAAAATAACATAATTTTTGTTTCAGGGCTTTTTTGCTACCATCAAGACATCACCGTAAGACGCATATGACTAGCAGCTGTGTAATTAGCTTAGAAAATCGCATAGAGTCCAGATCAATAATATACAGGATGTTTCGTAACTCTAGGATAACCTTGTAACCACAAAATAATCTATACATTAATCATTGGAAGTCGAGTTTGTACGACCACATTTAGCCGAGTAGCCGAGAGAGTAGTACGCCGAACTTTGCGTCACACTGAGATCCCGGGTCCAATTCTCGGTCGGGTAGAAAACAACTTTTCTATGTTGTCTCGGACCTGGGTATTGTGGTACCGTCACTATTTCTGTTTTCTATAACACACGTGCTTGTAGTTACCTTGGCTTACGCTCAACTCAGCGCGTTCTTAACTCGACACGCAAGATAAATACCTAACAAAAACTCCCAACTCGACACAATGTTCTGTTTTTATCTCGCATGTCGAGTTAAGAACGTGCCGAGTTGGGCATAAGCCATTACTTTAGGATCAGAGCAATGAATGTGATGTGATCAAATAATTATTTATTCCAAAATATGCTATTTTTGTCTTTCTTTACAAATTCAATCGGCTGTTTGGTAATTTTGTATGAAAAGTCGATACATTTTCATGCAAAGCAGAGTCAGAGCAGTCAGTGAACGAATAAAAGTCGCTGACATAGCCCAACAGATTAGCAAGCTGAAGTGGCGGTGGCGGGACACATAGCATGTAGAACTGACGGCCGATGGGGCAGAATGGTTCTAGAATGGAGACCGCGTACCGGCAAGCGCAGCGTAGGACGTCCACTCACAAGGTGGTCAGACGACCTGGTAAGGGTCGCAGGAAGACGCTGGATGCAGGCCGCTTCCAACCGGCCAATCTGGAAGTCAATGAGGGAGGCCTATGTTCAGCAGTGGACGTCCTATGGCTGAAATGATGATGATGATAATGAGAGTCATAAAACAAAATGTGTTCACTATGATGTATAGAATAGGTTAGGTTAGGTTATAATGACAAGGTTATAATGAAGTTTTGGGACACCCAGTAAATTTATCACAATGTTGAAAAAAACTATCACAGCGTAGACTTTACAAGTTAACCTACAATGCGCGTGGCCCGACACGCACATGGCCGGTTTTTTACTAACAATAATTCAATTTCAGTCGCCAGATCCTAACAAATCCACTTACACGCGTTACCTTACTTAGTCCACGACATAGTTAGCCGGGGCGACCGCAAATGACTAGACCTAGCCTTTCACAGCTGTGCCCTGGCTTCCACGCAAAGTAAAACACACCTAAAGTATTGGAAGATAGAGTCTAAATTCCAATAGCGAGAGCACACCCACGCTTATGTGCCCAGGTTGTGAAATACGCAGTGTGTGCGTAATAATAGATGAAAGGGCAGTCCGTTATAAAGTATAATTGTTAAGGGTTGGTATTATTTTTATGACTTGTTGCTCAATTTTTGGGTCAATGAAATCATGAGACTACCTGACTACCTACTTTTTACCCGACTGCCAAAAGAGGGTTATTGTTGCAATGATTAATAATTACTCTTAGATATAACTTTTGCTAATTTATTCGCTAATTACTTAGTATGAATTTGTAAATTTTAATGAACATCCGTTTCGAGCAGTGGTGAGGTGATTTGCTATCAGCACAAGTGTACCTGGTTCGATTACCAGATGAGTCGATTTAGGAAATGAATAGATTCTGAAGAAACTCACGTTTGGGTGTGCTAGTAGACGCCCAACGACATCGCCCGCTGAAAAATTAGCTATGGCACTAAAATTGTACAACAAGCTTCCAAAATGCATGCAGGAGCTTGAAGACAAAATGTTCAAAAAAACATTAATTACTTTCCTAAAAGAGAAAGGATACTATTGATTGCATAGACGACTATTTAAATGACTTTTTAGGTAAATTTTTTGACATGTATTATCAAAACTGTTTTTTTTTGTCTGGAAATTTAATTGACATTATTATTTTGTGTTTAGACTGAATGACTTAATGTACTCAATAATTTAATTTAGATGACATTGTATTTAAATATTATTACTTTAATTTGATATTTTTAAATAATTTTATTTGAATTTTATAAAACATTCGTATGCCTTTAAGGTAGATTATATTGGGCCCCTTTTTAATTGTAACAACTGACTTTTAATACCTATGATGACGAATAAATATTTCATTTCATATCATTTCATTTTAAAAAAAATCGTCGTCTGTTCCTTTCTCTTACAAAGAGGTTAGTAATGATATTTTTAATAGTAAATAATGAGTAGTGAATAAATATTCAAAACTTCTGCCTTCGGAAGTAGACCCGTCCGTAGGATATGTGCATAATTTATCTTTATTCGTTCAGCCAGTAAGCAACAAACATGATCACATTTATCATAATTACTTGGGTAACACCAAACAATATACGGATTTTAATGAAACACTTTTCGACCCAATTCACATAGAGGTACGTGTCGCATTAATACCTGTGTAGTGTACATAGAGTGCTACTTACAGAAATGCAATTTATAATGTTAGATAAGTTTTTTTTCAAACAAAATTAATTCAGTCCTTAATAAAATGGAAACTTATCCTAGAAAACATCGCTCCCAATTAGGAGTACCAACTGAGCTCGTCTACCTTCCCGCTCAGTCACAGGAGCTGCCCCGCGGATTTATAGCCGAACTTGCCCTATAAATACGGGCCGGGGGCGCCATACACCTCTGCACGCGACTGTTCAGAATGAAGGCACTGAGGAGAACACGACCCAAAGTTTTGCTGATGAATGTACCGCCAAGTGCAGAGATGTGTATGTCAGAGACAGATGTAGAATCGACTGTGCATCATTCCTTATAAAGTACTTTGAAGAAAAAAAAACAACCATGCGGCCCTTACGAAACTCATTCCTGTTTTCCCTATTTAGATGACGTTTAAACGTAGTCATTTATATTTAATTAAAGATTAAATGGGCATTCATAATTCCCAGGCATTGGGAAAAAAAAAATTGGGAAAAAAATTAACATTTTAACACTTTTATTTTTATTTTATTTTATTTTATTTATACAACATTAAGTTGAAATAATTTGATTGCCTTCTAAATAATGTCTATCAGCTATTGGACAGGATTATAAAAAGACATGCTTTACAAATATTTATTTGTTTAACTTTATTAGTGTACAAATTCAGATTCAAATTCAAATCATTATTCACAGCAAAATACGTACGTTGAACATCTTACAAAAAATAACATCCCAAATTTTTTTCAACAAAATCAAACATCAATATTTATTGAAAATGCCACAGTTTATGATAATAATGGTAATTGCAAAAAAAAACAATTGAAGTATTAGATATTAAGTACTATGTATTAATGATTAATTACAAATTATGTCAAATGCACTGAGAAATAATAAATCGTCAAAAACAAAGTATATTTTTCTATTAAAAATTCGTCAAAACTAACTATCTATCTATTTGGTCCATCCTCAAGGTATTCCACCACAGAATAATAACATTTTCTCAAGAGAAATTACTTTAGTTTTCCTTTAAAAACTTCAGTTCTATCGGGTAACATACAACACAACAGGTAACAATCTTATAGGTATTAGGCAAACAATTCAAGATCTTAGATCTAGATTGTAACCTAAAAACATGTACACACAGCATGACCAACTTAAGTGAACACTATGCTACTAATAGTTTAATTTAAAAAATGTGTATTAAAAATGTGTAAAATGTAAGTAGACCTTTTATATAAAACATTTGATAAACTAAACAGAAAACATAGACTTCTACACATTGAAAAACTTGCGCTGGTTCATGATGTTACTGATGGATTTATTAGAAAACTACGTAATGTTCTACTTTTATCATTACATCTCACGTCATTGAGCTGGCACCTCTTCTTCTTCTTCTGAGGGTATTTTTCCCTGCCTGCTGCCCTGAACAGGGACCTGGTGCTAAGTTCGAACCATTGTCTAAGATTCCTGAGTCCAGATGTTTCACTTTTTTCTGGTTTCCGGCGTCCTTGAATCTTCCCCTGGATGATCAGTTGGATAAATACATTGTTTTTGATCCTCGGCTATTCTTAACTAACACTTAACTAGCAACTTTACGTATATCATCTCTTTACCTTGTCGGAGGGCGCCCTACACTGCGTTTGCCAAGTAGCGGGTTAAAAACCGCGATTGTGTTTTGATAACTGTTTTGTTTTAGCCTACCTTTAAACGTTACCAAGTTTTAGTACATCACAAGTTAGTAATTTTACCCACAGTGCACGGCCATAATTGACCTTGCAACCAATCACTCCGACACAAGAGAATTTTAATAATCCATCAAAAACCAAATCAAGAGAGTCGTTATCTCTACATTGTTCGTGACTGAAGTGTATTTTTGTTAACGAATAAGAGCCCTTCCAATTGACTTTCAATACGAACCGATAAAAAATCTAGAGAGAAAAAAATCTAATCACATTCACTCAATTCCATTTTGGTACTCGTGTACGTAAAAATTAAGCCAGCCAAATTGGAGAGAGCAGAAAAAATTTAAAGAAAAACGTTTCATCGGGGAGCGAGAAAGGAAATGGTTTCGATGCAACCCATTCGTGGCAGCACACGGGACTGAATTTGAGGCGTATCTGCAGAGCATTAAACTATTTAAAGCGCTACCAAAAATATGTTATTAACTTAAACCTTTTCGGCAGTATTAAGTGACATCTATCACATGCATGATTGTGCTTTGTTGCATGTTGTGCATGTTAAAAGAATGTCCTGGTCTATGTAACTCAATATTAGGAGTTGTTGGTTGGTAACTTGTCTTAATGAATATCCATCAGTTCACTATCCCGTATTAGGCTCGTGTGGTTGGAAATGGGTTATAAACCTGTTTATAATTAAGATCAGGCTTATGCCCTGCAAAGAAAAGTATATAAGATAGAAGATGAGGGGAACTTAGCCTTTACTTGGTAAAAAAATATTTATTTATTTTATTAAATATCTTACATTAAGCGCATTCTTAGTATTCTTACACAGATCACACGGGACGGGCAGCAGCGTCTGCGTGCAAAATGTTATAAAAAACCTCACTCGCCAACCCGCCTGCCAAGTATGTCAAATATTGGCAATCCCCCCCTATGAAAGTCATTGGAGGAGGCCTGTGTTCGGCAGTGGACGTCTATGGCTGAAATGATGATGATGATGAGGCGTATTCTAATCGATATAGTCATAAAAATATTGTCATAGCACTCTGTATTATTGTTTATAAGTGACATTTGGTTAATTTTAAATGCTTCATCCATCGATTTGCACAACAAAAATGGTGAGTCCTTTTTTTGCGGTCAATGTTCATCAGTATACAGAATTTTTAAAGGCTGATGACATTGATGATGATGAAGAGACCCAGTTTGACTTATTCATAAAATAAAATCCTTTGAGTAAAATTTAAGGTTTGTTTGCTGAAGCCTAATAGGCTGATTGTACAACAATAATTCAACCTTGACATGTTTTTCTTTATAAAGTTAGATGTAGAAACTGCACTGTACTGGCACTGTGTAGAGGTATTGATTCTGGTATTTGGTGTCTAATACTACAAGTAGTGGAGCTGGTGGGGTGGGAGGAGCACCTGTCTGATTCAGATGTAGAGAAGGCATTAGAGAGCTTCTACCTCATTGTTAATAAAATAATTGATGAACACATACCTTCAAAAGTAATAAAAGATCATAAACTACATCCTATTTGGTTGTCATATAAATTAGTTAAAATGTTAAAGAAAAAAGCTAAATTACATAAGAAATGGAAAAAGTACGGTAGACTTTCTGATTACGAAAGCTTTTCGGACTTGCGACGATTAGTAAAAAAATTTGAAATGGAATGCTACAATTCATTTATTACTAAATCCGAGGAAAGTATTAGACATTGCTCAAAATATTTTTGGTCCTTCATAAAATCAAAAAAGAACAGTAATAGTATTCCCGACACACTTAAGCTAGATCAGGAATTAGGTTTAGTAGTTTCTTTCAATCAGTATTTGAAGGAGATACAGGTGTCCCTGCTAATTTCAATTTCACGAAATCCAGTAGCGTTTTAATTAATAACATTCACTTAACACAAGAAATTGTTGAAAAGAACCTTTCTAACATTAACACAGCTAAGGGCAGTGGACTTGATGGTCTCCACCCGCTATTTTTGAGGACGTGTTGTAAACAATTAGCATACCCTGTCTCACTTATATTTCAATTGTCCTTGTTTCGCGGATATGCCCGCCTGTTGGAAAAAATCGTTTGTAGTTCCGATTTTCAAAAATGGTGACAAGCATGACGTCCATATCTACCGCGGCATCTCTAAATTGTCAGTATTACCTAAAGTCTTTGAAAAAAATATTTATGACTCAATCTATCCGGTGATAAGTCCTTTGCTAACAACGCACCAGCACGGTTTTATCTCCAAGCGCTCTACTGAGACTAACATTTGTGAATTTTTAGATATAGTCCTAGATTCCATGGACAAAGGGTTTCAGGTGGATGCTGTCTACACCGATTACTCAAAATGCTTTGACAAAATCTCACATTCACTGCTCATTTCCAAGCTGAAGGCAATCGGTGTGCACGGTGACCTGCTTCGCTGGCTGACATCCTACCTTGAGAATAGGACACAGGCAGTCACGGTAAAGGGTTTCACTTCTAGCTTCATCCCTATCACTTCGGGCGTGCCCCAGGGTTCGCATCTGGGACCCTTGCTGTTCAACATATTTATAAATGACGTTGTAGAATGTTTTCGAAGTTCAAAATTATTATTGTATGCCGATGACACTAAAATTTTTACAGTAGTCAAATCAGAGGGTAATTGTTTAGAGTTGCAGGATGATTTGAATCGCGTATGTCACTATTGTTCTCTAAATAGATTGCAATTAAACGTAGAAAAATGCTACACAATTACATTCACAAGGAAAAAATGTCCTATCCAATTCAAATACAAGCTATACGATTGGGAATTAAAGAGAGTTGACGAGGTTAGAGATTTGGGAGTACAGTTGGATAGTGGATTGTATTTTGAGTCACACATCAATAAGATAACAGCCAAGGCGTATAAGCTGCTAGGTTTTATCTTTCGTCAAAGCATTGATTTTAAAAACGCAGATACGCTTATATTACTTTATAATGCTTATGTTAGGTCTCAATTATGTTCCATAATCTCGTCCTCATTGTGTACAATGTAGTACGCACTTTTTGCTACTGCACTGATTACAATCTTCAAAGTTAGGCGCGTGCATGAACGCGTCAATAAACTAAAAAATAAATAACCGGAACGTGCCCGCACCGTCACCTATCAATGTCATCTGTCACCTGTCAATGTCATTGTACTTTTTTGTACACAGCACTGAAGACATAAATATTTCGAATAAATTAGTTTTTAAACTAATTAGTGATTTACAGCTTACATACAAATGCAAAAAACCAAGAAGAAAATACGGTGATGTTTGTGTAAAAGTATGGTGGCTGGAAAACAAAACTTGTCAGTTGAATTTGTGAAATTGTTGGACCGATACCTCGGCTCAATTATTACGATTACTACGATTTCTATCACCACCACAGCACACAAATTTTAGTGTTATTATATTTATAATATCATCACCATCACCATCATCTCAGCCTATTACAGCCCACTGCTGGATGTACGGGAAGGACGCAAAGAGCGCCAAGGAGTACGATCTCCTGCTTTGATACAAATGTATCTAGCCATATTCCCGAGTTCGTCGGCCCATCGAGTTGAGAAGCGTCCTACACTACGTTCGCCGAGACGTGGCCTCCACTCCAACAACATAATCAGCCAGAAATTAATCATGAAAACAAGGAGTGTGTGTGACAGAGTTGCGTTATTCTTCAGCCCGCAAACGAGACAGAATGAATGACATCGGAGCTTTCACGGGAGGTTGGCCGTGGTGATCATTAAGTTCATTCTAGTTGTCTCTCATGTCTCAGAATGAATGACATCGGAGCCTTCACGGGAGGTTGGCCGTTGGTGATCAATATGTTCATTCTAGTTGTCTGTCATGTCTCCGAATGACTCCACAGAAACTGCTCTGTACAGAAGCACTGGCCTTTACGATGGAGTGGCCAGTGGGTTTTTGTTCAGTCTGAAGCGTCTCGTCTAGTCTTCATGAAGAGTTGACCATGAGACCGATACAATGTTGCACCAGAAATATACTACAAAGGATCTGTAATAGCATAAGGTAAGTTATTAATATTATAAAATTCTTCTAGCGCATCATATGTACCGAGAGAACAATTATTCCTCTTTTCTGTCTCGCAGCAGAATTATAACACTTCCACTTGCTTTCACGAGGGGTTAGCCTGTGGCTTAAAATTTTTGTTATAATATTGCGGGTCTGCAAATCTTATAAGGTTGACCAGAGACCGACTTCATTAATTGAAGTTGAAAATATAGTCGAACACAAAAGTATCAAGACGATACATATCTTCGAATGCCACTGAAGAAAAAAAGAGAGGAGGGAGAATATGGGTACCGAGACCATGAGGTAATGCCCTCCGTCTTAGTAATTTTTTCAACTTAACACTTTGACTCTAAGGAAGCTATGAAAGAAGCTCCTTTGCCTGCTGATATTGAAGGCTTAAGGAATTCTGAGTCTTGTGTAAACAAGTCATATACTTACCTAGACAATTTCAGTCTGTTTATAAAGATTTTAAGTTTTTAATAATTTCATCAGTTGTTACTATCAAATTGGGCCTTTGGCAACCATTAATGGTACCAAGACAATCTGTTGGTCTCAGATCTGCTTGTCTTATTCTGCCCCATTTATATACATACAAGTCAATGATAAATAGCGCTTTTACAAATTATGGTTTATGTCGGTGTGGATTTCCACTAGTTTTTTACCACAAGTAATTGAGATACTTCTTGATGTTGGCCCAAGAGGGCAAGACTTTATAAAGCATACCATAGAAAACAACCTGTTTACTCCAATAGTTCATGTAGTTATGACCATATTAAGTTTTTTTTTTTCTTTCTTATATTTTACTAAAAAGCTTAAATAAATAAATAAACATTACTTGACATTGCTAATTGATATCTGTGACTTAAAGATCATTAGTCCACTTGATTCGTGAAGTGCCTTAACGTAAAAGGTCCCAGGTTCGATACTCTGGTCGAATGACCCTGGCGAGATACATTGTCTTGTACCTCATAATACAGGGAAGTTGACTCCCTGTTTGGAGACCATGACAAATTCATGTTGGCTGGTGCATGTTTGTATGTTCCTATACAACTGATATGGTATCCCATTTGTGTAACTCATAATATTAGATCTGGTTACAACCGGGTAAACCTTAAATTCTCATAGTATCAAGCTTAATTCTCAAGATTCTATAATAATCTATGAAAGCAATTAAAATTTAACACTGTTACTGACTTAAGGTTATTATTCTAGCTAATCGCCATGGCTAGTTAGATTATTTCTAGTCTTCATCAAGTGAAATAAAGACACACTCAAGATGAGTGTTACTTACAAATAATGTGAGTGAAGATCACTGTTACAGAAATGGAAAAATAATTCTCCTTGTTATCAACAAGATAAAAATTACCATAATTAAAAACTTTTTTAACTGTAACTGTATGTTATATTCCAATATTTTCAGTCAGTAAAAACCCATGGAAAGATTTATGCAGCTTTATTTACAGGCAAAAATGTCGCACCATAATTGATCCTTATGTACTTGTCATAAGGTCGAAAACCAATTAGTTTAATTTTTAAGTAGGTACCTGCTACCTTTGGAAAAGTAAGAGAAATTCAAATCTAGACACAAAGTTCCAATGATAACTTGAATTTTCAAATCTGACCTAAATATATTTTTAATATATTTTTGTTATAAACCATATATTTCTAGACATTTTATTATTTGTGAAAATGTTTGATACCAAAAATTGAAGACAAAGATAAATAATCATCCAATCATTAAATTATCAAGATACTAAAGATAGTAAATAAACTGAATTATCCCAGGTGGATAACAAAGGTTCATATTTAAATAGATGATTATAATAAAATATGATTTATTAAAACATAATTAAAAAATTAAAATTGTATCCATGAAACTATAAACTTCATAAAAAATATACTACTGACTTAAAATTATTATTTAAATTAAGGCATGAATCTTACAATTATAATTGAAGATTGTCAAGTACCTATGTAAGTCTATGTATAAATAATTTTACTAGATATTAAATTACCATGTAAAGCAAAAATGGAGATGATAAATAATGACAGAAAATTTCTAATAAACTTAATTAAAAAAATCAAATAAAAAAATAAATAAATGGATGACACGATAGAGGCATTGATCAGTGGCAATAATTAAGGCAATGCAGGCAATAAATGTTGCCTTACCTTGTTATTGGACTAAGGCTGTAAGGCTGCTACAAGTATTTTGAGCCGGAGTAAACTTTCTATCTTATCCGATGTGATGTATTGGTAAATTATTACTTATTTATTTTTTTAATTTTTTTATTAGCTTTACAAGAATTGACCAGTCATTGAATCTTTTTATAAATAAGTATTCAGACTGTTTCATTAACTTATTAATATCCCCTACCAGGGATCCACACATAAAGTGCAGGAAGTCTCATACATACAACACATATAACGGTTTTCTAAGAAGATGAGTAAAAATCAATCTTTCTCAGTAAAATAATGTTGAAACTATTGTCAACAAAATAGGATCCCTACTGGAACAATACTAGTAGTATTTGTATATAATTTCCTTATTTATAACATATAATTAATGAAAAATTTGCGATAGTAAACATCCATATTATTTATTTTAGTTTCCTTTACTTTGGAAGTACACCTTGAACAGGAGTTATTAAGAATACCTAAGACTAATTTATTTGCATAAAAAATTGTATTACAGACAATGATAACTTAAAAGGTTACTAGATTTTCTTATTATATAAAATAAAATAAGTCTTTTCAGAAGAAATACTAGCTTAACTACCTACTTGCACATCGATAAATTTACCTTGTTAGGTAACCATATACTAAGTATGTACTACATACTACTGGATAAATGAGACGGATATTAATAGTTCAAAGCATTGGCTCCATTTCCATGACAACTTATTAAACTAGCTGTTGCCCCGCGATTTCGTTTGCATGATCTCTAGTTTATTCGTAAAGAATATACCTACTTAATAGCGCGGGGTATTTATTGAAAACTTTATTGCACAAACTTAAAAGTGCACAACAGGTGGATTATCAGTCTCAGTCCCAGCAAATCTATAAATTCATAAAGACTTACAGTTTCAACAAAAATAAAAGAGTATTGCAATTAAAGTAAAATTTGCTATTTTCGATTTTATAGAATTCCTACACATTTTTTGGCCCACCTGTATGGTATAAAATAGGTACAGGTTTGTGTCATCAAATGGGATGGGACTGTATCAATATTAGCATACGGGGTTATATCGTCATACAGGGTTGTATTATCATACAGGGTGTATCATCATACAGGGTGTATCATCATACAGGATTGTATCGATATACAGGGTTGTATCGATATACAGGGTTGTATCGATATACAGGGTTGTATCGATATACAGGGTTGTATCGATATACAGGGTTGGTTGATTAATTCCAATGAATTAATCAAACAACTATATCCTTGTTAGATAAAACTTGAATTAAGCATCTACCAATAGATAGTTAATAATATAAAGTTTTATCATGTGCGAAGACTTTAGCAAATCATATAAATGATCATAATAAATGTTTATATTGCTTTGTCGACAAAACTTTCCTCTTTGAACATCTACATTGTACACAATGAGGACGAGATTATGGAACATAATTTATATGATCGGACTAACTTACCTAGTGACGTCCGATCCTCAATTATGTGAAGTAATCTCGTCCTCATCCTATCCCCAGCCCGACCCAGTTAGTATGTATTTATCAATCCTTAAAGTACAAAAAAGATTATATGCTATAAATACCTACATACTACTTAGTTTCCCTTCTTTTTGAAAGTTGTGTCCAGTTTTATCCTTTGAAATAATGACATTGACAGGTGACAGATGACATTGATAGGTGACGGTGCGGGCACGTTCCGGTTATTTATTTTTTAGTTTATTGACGCGTTCATGCACGCGCCTAACTTTGAAGATTGTAATCAGTGCAGTAGCAAAAAGTGCGTACTACATTGTACACAATGAGGACGAGATTACTTCACATAATTGAGGATCGGACGTCACTAGGTAAGTTAGTCCGATCATATAAATTAGAATACGCTTCTACAGCATGGAGTCCAATGTATCAGAAATACATTTGCTTGTTAGAGGGTATTCAGAATAAATTTATAAGAAGCCTGAAGTATAGGTTTAAAAATTATGACACCAGTAGAATTGAGCCTTTGGTGACTCGACGTGAGCATAGGGATCAAATTTTACTATATACAATTATTAATAATGTTGTCGATTCTCCTTACTTACTAAATAAATTAACTTTAAAATGTCCAAGATCCAACCCACGCCACAAGAGTACATTTGTTACACCCACCTGCTCGACTAACTACAGAAGTAATAGTTTTATTATTAGAGCCTGCAAAAAGTACAACAGTACTTATAATCATATCGACATATTTCACGAGAAACTGATACGCTTTCGTTGTTTGTTACGAGGTCCATTCGATGTAGTTGAGCCCTAGTACAAGTACCTATAACTAGTTTATGGCCTGTTTTGTTGTTTTATCCGTTATATTAAATTTCTAATTAAACTTTTTATCTCGTCAACATATTACTGTAAAAACTATTGGTGGAAACTTGTAATGCTTTAGTACTATACATTATTTTGTAAAGGAAATGTAACATTTATAGCTGTTTGTTTCCTTAATAAAGTAAAATAAAATAAATAAGAAAAAAAAACGTCAGTTATTTATTTAATTATTTTTATTGCTTACTAAGTTATGTACATAATTTGTTTTATACATAATACATGCAACAGATAACCACAAGTGTGATTGTCACAAAACAATCACTTGCTTACTTCGTTCGAAAAGTAAATCTGAATTTGTATTATTTTTCGATCAATTTATTTGAGGCGATTGGTTTGTTGTATAGCACTAAGCTAGGCACTCGGGATTTAAAACTTAGCTACCTAGGAGGTATTTCAAACGTAGACAGCAGCTTATATTATACATACGAGTCAAAACCGTAGCGGTTACATCAGTAATATGCCGTCGTGTGTACCCGCCGACCGCGCCGCTGCTCGCGACATTTCCAATAATATTTCGATCGGCGATATGAAAACAGGCCGTGATTGAATTGTGATCGGGCCGAACAATCCGGGTGGTTCTTAACAATGATTTCGCATTGAATTTTCCATTTGGCTGATGGCGGTGTGACGTCTCTTGTGTTAAGGTCTTACAAATAATGAGCTTTTAACCTCTTTGGCTTGTTTAATAACTTTGGACGAAGTTCGTTAGCCTTTTTAGGGTTCTGTACCCAAAGGGTAAAAACGGAACCCTATTACTAAGGCTCTACTGTCCGTCTGTCTGTCTGTCTGACACTAGTAGGGCCCAAAAAATAAGGAGACATGTTCTGCCCCATATGGGCCAATAATGTTATTATTGACGTTCATAAGTGGCAGTTTTCTGCCCTAAACTGAATAAATGATTTTTGACTTTGACTTTGACTAGGCTGTATCTCATGAACCGTATTAGCTACATATATGATTTTTTTACAAATGATGTATTTCTGTTGCCGCTATAACAACAAATACTAAAAACTAAATAAAATAAATATTTAAGTGGGGCTCCCATACAACAAACGTTACTTTTTGCCGTTTTTTGTGCGATATTAATAACGGCAACCGGTAGACGCTTGAAATATTCACATAATAATATAAATAATGGCACGGAACCCTCCGTGTGCGAGTCCGACTCGCGCGTGGCCGTTTTTTTTGTATTATTTATATTTTAAGAGTTTTACGAAGGGTGCCAATCGGACCCAATTACTTACCAAATCTTACGCAACTAGACGTACACAACGTAACACAACATAAAGTAGGCTGTAGTTTGGACCGTAACTTGCAATTGTCCATTATTATAAAGATAAATAGTTTTAGAAATTTCTTTTCGTTATAGATCATCACTACTAAAGCCTGTCTTTCTTATAATAATGCACTTATTTGTGACCAAATTTTTTTTTCATATATGTGTTATTAAAAAAAACCGACTTCCTGACCAGTTACTTTGGAGTCGGTGCAAGCTGATCAGAGTTTAAATGTTTTCGTTGCACCGACTCCAAAAGTAACTGATTAGGTACTTACGTGTTAATATTACTTTTAGCTTTTTAGAGTTTTGAAGTCGGTTTAAAAAAATGTACTTAATTCATCTATTTTTTATGATAAATCCTAATCCAACTGCTGAACACCGATTTCATCCTATTTTTTCCCCCTTAGGAGTACATTTTTTTATTATAGTATCTTAAAGTAATAGCTATTCAATAAAAAAAGAATCATCAAAATCGGTACATCATCATTTCAGCCATGGACGTCCACTAACTACATATCATAATGAGTCATTAATCTCCATCCTTAGGTATGGGATCATAATTTGGGGCAATTCAGTCGATATCAACCGAGCTCAATAGCTCAAAAGCAGTGCATACGCTCCATACGTAACATTATAAAAACAAGTTGTAAACCTTACTTTATGAAGTTAGGGCTTTTAACATTACCATGCATTTACATTTATGAAATGTGCTGCTTCTTTAAGATCCACAAATACCTGTTTAAAAGCAATAGTGAAGTGGTCAATAACTACCGAGGACGATATCCAAACCTACTAACATTGCCAACAACGCATTGTTGCAAGGTTGTACGCATACAACCTTACAAAATAGCAGTTCTTATCCAATATCAGTGCGAATCTTTAATACACTACCAGATGAAATAAGAAAACTGCCTATTAACCTTTTTATGACACGACTATTTGGATATCTAATAGATAAATGCTACTACGAGGTATAGGAATATTTGACAGATAAAATGCCTTAAATATAACTGACTGTACCAATTCTGTGTGTGTGTGGACTTTGGTGTATGTAATTTATTGTAATTGATTGACATAGATATTTAATTGACATCGATATTTAATTTCCTGACATTACCAAAATAATAGTAAATTAAAATGTGTAATACCTACCTAATATTGAATTAAATTTTCATGTCTGAAAAGATTAATTGTGAGATACGATAATGTGTCCATCCATACCATCTTATGTCACCAATTTTATAGCAAATAAATTATATTCTATTTTTTTCTATGTATGTTCATTTATTGATGTAAATACGTAGTTTCTTTTAGGTTTGATGATACAATAATATAAGATTGTCTACCTCCATACGCACACATGAACACCACATATCACTATACCACGATTGCAGAGAATCTCTAAGAAACTTCCGCTAGTGTGTCTAATAAGGTCTATGTGTGCGTAATTGACATTTTGTCTCTGTAGGTACAGCGTTCCTATCGTAACCATCCAAAACAAATAGCTGAATGACGGTAGTTCTAACAATGTTTGTACAAATCTGAGACATCTTAATGTAAATAAAACGATTGTTTGTACCTTGAAACGGTGGTACCATTGGAACTCGTTTTATTTTCGACTTTTTATCGAAAATAATATTTTGTTGTCAACATCTTTTTAGATAAATAAACAGGCAGTTTTATATTAAGCTATGTTTATTGTAAATGTAAGTACCTTGATATGTTTGTGTGTAATTCGATTTTTCTGTCTGCATGTGCTAATCTCGGAAATAACTGTAGGGTAAACGGTTTTTGAACGAACCGAAACTGTGTCATTTAGACGTAGTTATCAATTCTAAACTTTTAATTGAGGTAATGTTTTAATAGACTAAGGGCCAATTATACTATCGTCAATTTAAAATTACCCGACGATTAAAGTACAATACGCCTAAATCAAGAATGCCATCGTTTATTTTCTTAACATTTATACTGAATGGTATTTACTAATCAATCGCATTATATTTTAATCGCACTTCTTGGCGTAAGTGAAATAGGCCATAAGTAACACAGTGCAAGATTAGCCCGTTGTTGAGTTGGTGCCATGTGGGGAGGGCCGTAAAGAATACACTTACCCACCGCCAACAGGAGGCGTGTCGTAAAAGGCGACTAATTCCTGTAGCACAAGACGGGCAGCGGCGTCTGCGTACGAAATCTTATAAAAAACTGCGTTTGCCACCCGCCTGCCAAGCGTGGCGAGTATTGGCAATCCGCCATATGAAAGTCATTGGGCGAGGCCATATGTTCAGCAGTAAACGTCATATGGCTGAAATGATGAGTTTTATAAATTAAAACATATTAAAAACTTGTGGAAATACAAACTAAACTCATATTTGTACCGAATCGTCTGAAAAGTAGTACCACCGTTTCTTCGGGCCTGAGGGCCCTGTAATAAAATTTTATAGTGCCGTATGCCAGGACAATAAAAACCGTCCGCTCCCAAAAACTACCGTTTACCGCTGCCCGCCCGCGCTCTGCGAGAATTCTCGTAATTCAAAACGAACTTGGACTCGTATTAATAAAGTTACCCTACTTTTGTCCAAAATATGTCAGGGCTTCATGATGAACGTCAAAAACTTATGTAGGAGTGTATTTTGGTGAAGAACTACGATCTTGAACGCTCGATTGGATTCCCGGTTAGGGTTAATTTAGAAAATAATCTTTTCATAATTGACTCGAGTCTTGGTGTGCTGGCAAATACATGGTCTGGTACCTCCTAGCACAAGAATATTAATTCCCTACTTTGAGACTATGACATTTGATGTGATTTGTGACGCATATTTTATTTATTCTAAATTTCAGACAGCATAAAGTAGGTAATTCGTTCATGAGAAAATGTATGCTTTTTCAACAAATTGCTGCAGTCTATTCAATTCAATTCAATTCAATTCTTTATTCAAAACAATATACATTGTGTGGAATAATACAATAAAACTACACACTACCTATACATACATTTAAATCGCATGTCAAGATGATTCGATTGAAAAAGGTTATACCTAACGTATGGAATTAAATACTGCCCTGCTCGCACAGGTAGATAATTATTATCTTCATATCTTGTAATGTAATCATACTATTTAAAAAGAGGCTGACAAATAGTGACCGAGTTTCTTGCGCTGCTTCTTCTCGGGTAGGTATTATTTGTTAATGATAGTAAATAGAATAATTTACGATTGCTCCTTATTAGCTTGGCGCCACTACGATCCTCTGATCCAATACGCCTTTGATCTCAGATAATTGACCGCGAACCACGCATTTTTTTTTCAAAAAAATTAAAGTAACTTTTTTCGAAAAATATGTAGATTAAAATAATTTACGAAAGTTTTTTAATATAGGTCTAGACCTTAAAATTTTAGACCTTATATAATAATGTGTAAGCAATGTTAATGAGTAGATAATTTCTGTACTCTATCTATCTATCTATAATAATAACTCGTAACCTAAGGAGTTAAAATATTACTATGAAATGGGAATCAAAATATTAGTTTCTTCTTCAAAGTGCTTTACCATAAGATGGAATTCCACCAGTCTTAAACTTAACTAACCAAATTTACATTTAATTGCCTTCATACACAGCTTTACAAACTAGGACTTGGAAAATTAAATGAATTAGCAAGAAACTGAAAGAAAAGAAACGTCGTCTATCTCAAGTTAAACGCTGTACCAAGAATCACGCTTCGTCTCGTGGAATAAAGTTTTTATTCGTAGCTCAAGTAGGCAACATCAAACGCTTGCAGTTTTCAATTTTTTTTTTAAAGGAGTATATTTATAAACTTTCTTTATTCATCATAGTGTCAGCCTATTGCAGTTCACTTCTGGACGTAAGCCAAAAGAGCGCCACAGAGCACGATTTCTTTCTTTTTCCTCCAGTCACTGCCAGCCATCTTTCTAAGGTCGTCGGTCCATCGAGCTGACATTTGTCCACACTACGTTTTCCAAGGCACGGTCTCCACTTGAGAACCCGTTTACTCCACCTTTCATCGGTTCTACGACAGATATGGCCGGCCCACTGCCACTTTAGCTTGCTACCTACATTTAAACTTTCTTTAATATAATTATCGGATTCGGTGGGGGGTAGTCGAACGAAAAGCATGGTCGATTTATTTTAATGGTTTTTATTTATCATTTAATGAGCTTTAGAGTGCAAGTTTGGTGTAGGTTGTGTTCTGATGTTTGGTGAAGTGATAAAGATCTGAAACTATTGATACCTATATCATTGTATTCAACGCCGCATCGAGTGTCAAGTGACTTGTCTCAAGACAACTTGCTTTAGACCCGATAGCGATTGAAACCTGCATCTACGGGAAGAGTAAACTTCACTGAATCCACGAAAAGCAATAAAAACTAAATACCCGGTATTCATTGTGAACACTATTCAAGAAAATAGAGCGGGATTCATTTAAAAAAAAACATTTATTACGGTAAGTTCGTAGTTGAATTACAAACCAGTTTAATCGGTCGTCAGTCGGCATCAGATCATCGGTTCGGACCGAGGCACAGATTTCGTCAACCACTCGCCAGCGAAGTTTATTTCGTGTTTATTACCACTGCGCTCGCCTTACACTCAGTCTATATTTATAAGCGAAGCGATTTTAGTTAATTACACTGCACACTCACAATTAGAGACGCTCAAGACCGTGCGAAGTGGAGGAGTAAATCAAGGAAAGCGGACCCTGGGATCCAAAGCAATGGCTTCGGACGCAAACGGGACTGACCGTATAGATGAAGAAGAAGAAGTTGCATAATGAATTTATACAACTTACGCCGGTATGCTTCTGAGGTAAACGTATGTTTTGATAAACAGGACATTACCCGATAGTTTAGCAAGCTAAAGTAGCAGTGGGCAGGGCACATAGCACATATAACTGACGGCTGATGGTGCACAAAGGTTCTAGAATGAGGACCGTGTACCTGCAAGCGCAACGTAGGAGATCAACCCACAAGGTGAATAAACGACCTGATAAAGGAAGCTCCTGCATGCAGGCCGCTTCAAACCAGCTAATCTGGAAATCGTTGAAGGAGGCCCATGTGGCCCAGAGGAAAATTCATTATGCACCATAGGCCCGAATGCTTCAGAGCAGAAGATATTGTATATCGCTTTTTTCTTGTTACTCAACTTCTGTCGATAGGCATGTCCGCGGTCGCGATTGGTCACGGGGCGAGCCTAATTGCCCGTGATTGGTTGTCGGCACGCTGATCACTTGTGACGTCACTGCTGAATGACAGATTTACGATGTTTGTTATATCTGTGTGCAATCGTCAGCTTGCGGATTTTGCAGTGTTCATTTTCAAAGTTATACATAACCATCATTTATTTACACAAAACACTGATTACTGTGTGAACGAGTAAATCTAACAGAATAAAGTTACAAAACATGTTTTTACCAATGGTCACCAGCCAAACTTCTAGAATATACACTTGACATGATAATGCCAAAAATCCTTTTCAAAAAGAAGAAGGTTCTTAACTTTGTTTTTTTTTATTTTTATTTAAAATTAGCTGACCGAAAAGTCATTGTCATAAATTTTGACAATTAGTCGACAAACTAAATTTTCGCGTGCAAAAATTCCAAAAGTTTTTCCAAAATTTGCAATTTTTACAAGATAGCCCAAAGATCTTTTTAACTCAACAAAAAAAAGTCCAGCCGTCATAAGTATCTTTCGTATAGGCAGTAACTGTTTTTTTCCATAATAAGATATAAATTGGAAGATACTTTTGTACTTTCTATTTTATTAATGAATTAATTTATTTCGTAAACATCTCAGCATATCCCGCGAAAAGGAAACTCCGTCCTGGGGCCCAGCTCAATAACCGCGAAGGCGGCCCGGCGTTTAAGCCGGGAATAATTTCTAAAACGCAGTAATGGCCGCCTCCGGGTTAAGGGGACGCGCGCCCTGAATATTTCATGCATATTTTCTATTATCCCTGCGTTTTTATGTTCTCCGGGTAATGGAACTCTTAACGTTCCATTGCACGGGTGTTTGACTGATTTCCCTAGTCACCACGCGTTGATGGATCGTCTCAGTCAAGTTGGTTTTGTTTTCAGTTTTATTAGGACACAAAACTCTTTATAGACGCAAAGTTTTAGGTCAACGTGGTCAAGGTGTTTTGGGGCCGTTGGAGGTGCATTGAAGCATACTGCTTGCTTTTAAACACGCTTTTATAGTAGCTTTATTTTTAAATAACTATGTAAGTAATTTAATGTTGAATGTCGATTTAAACCTAATTGTAATTCTGATACTTTGTTAGCATATAAAATCCAAGTGACTATACAATGATTTCACATCACTTAGCTGATCTAATGATAGAGCCAGGAAGTGGTAAGTGGATCCATTTGTTTGCTACTAGTCAAATCATTGGAGTGGGGCGCTCATTTGATCCATTTTTTCGAGTTCCATGCTTAAAAAAAAACACGTTTTATTGTTTTCTTTTAAAAAATGAGTTATTTAGGCTGCTCGATGTTATTGACGACTCAATTAGCGTAGTAATGAGGTGAATCTCTTTGAAAGTTAGGGCTTCGTTTCCAGCTTCTAGCGATAAGACCACCTTAATTGTCTTATTTTACATATATTATATATTTTGTCCTATGATTTGTTTCTTTTGTGTGCTATACAATAAAGATTATCCACCTATCTAGTGCGGTTAAATTAGAAAGTCTTTTTTTCTGATTTATCTTGGGCTTAAGTGAGCTTAGGAGCAACTCTTAGCAAAATTTAGTTTTTGATAACGCGTCAAATGGTTTTTATTCCTTACTTAGATTAATGACATATAGATACGTGATCCGCGCGTAAAATTTGAAGCAACTAAATTGGAGCCACAGAGAGCTCCCTATGCATAACAGCTTTGAGCGTTTAATGTCAATCCGCTCCGAAAGCATGACAATAGGTATTGCTTTTAACGAATTTTCCTCGATTATGTAGAAAACTAACTTTTGGAATTTCGTTATTTATAGTAAATTTAATCCTGGAATGAATTTTATTATGTAAAATTTTGTATGTAATTATTAACGTTTGGAACAGGTATAGTTGATTAATATTCATAAGATTAGTTTCTTTGTAAATTTTTTCAGTACTGGTTCGGTAATTATAATTAAATAGGGTTTTGATAATTTTATTTTGTAGTGTTTGTAATTCATTTAACTTTGTTTTAGAAGCAGTTCCCCACAGTTCGATTAGATAAATGAGGTGAGATTTGACAAATGAATTGTATAGCATAATTCGAACTTTACGAGGGAAACAACCAACACTGTGTCGTATGCTACCAAGGAAAGAAGAAAGCTTAGATTTAATATAATCAATTTGTGAAGTCCACATAAGGTGGCTGTCAATTCTTAAGCCGAGATACTTTTCTTTTTTTTTTTCAAATAAAACCTTTCCATCTATAGTGAGTTCATAGTTATTTATATTTTTTTTATTTTTTGGTTTAAAAATGCAATAGCAAGTTTAAGAGATATTTATTGTTAATAGGTTATATCGAAACCAGTTGAAAATTATTTAAGGTATATATTTATTTAAGGTATCAAATAGTTTACATTCCATTTAAATTAAATTCAAATTCTTTAGTTGCTCTTAAATCTTTTAGTGGTCCATTTAAAAAAAACTCGTAAACTACTTTTTGAGTATCTAAATGAGATAGTAAAACACAAAAAAAATGGGAACAAATAATTATGTATCAAATGTTGTGAATGATTATTTAATTAAAATCGTGATTTCATAAGTTTCCTAATTTATCTTAAAATATATCTAATTTATTTATTGTATTTGAGCATTAGAATTAGCTCTTAAAATATCATCGGAAAACCCCATTTTTTGCAATTAGCATAGACTTCCCCTTAAATTACATAACGACAGTGAAATAATTTCATCGGAGCGGAGCAAACGGAGTAAGGTCGTATTTAGCACGAGTGACGGCGCCGGCCCTCTAATGCCTCCGTCACTCTAAGGGCCCATTCTCATCGCCGGATGGGGTGAATTGATGCTCAGGGCCTTTATAACCGTACTTATAAACCGCCTCAACCGCCATCTCTACTCGGAGAGAAAGTTTTTAGTTGCTAATTTATTTTACTTAATTATTGTCTGTTAATTATTTTCAGTGGGAATACTCAGAAAATAATTTGATTCACATTGATACCCTCGGCATTGCTATAAATTTTGACTATTTTTTTCATCTGATTTGGAGGTTAACACATTTTTTATTTAGACTACAGGAGAGACACTACAGGAGGGATAATTGACTATAGGGTAAGGTTAACCAACTGTAAAAAAACTGAGTGCGATAAGCTGTTTCCCTCTCCACTCATCCGCGGTACGTGCGTAATTCTAAAGAATTCAGAGGTCAGAGAGAAAAAATCTTGGGTAGCTGAACCTTTTACTGACCCATCTATCTAATACAACTGAACTGCTAATATCTGTCGAAACTTTGTGGAAGGGTTTTTCTTCGGTAATTAAAAAGGCAACAATAACGGGTAACTTAAATTTTTTTACCAGATTAATTATTGTTTTCAAAGTTATTTAATTTTAACAGCGTGATTACGGGGCAGGACTCTGGAGCTTAAACGAGAAATGTTTTAATTATTTGAGGTATTCGTTAGCGCGTCATTAAAAACTGACTGAGATTTTAATGTTTTTTTTCAGTGGCTTGATATATTTTAGCTTTTAAACATTTTATAAATGTTATTTTACACAAAAACCAGCTATTCAACATTTTTAAAGTAGCTATTGATATTTTGTTGCATTTGCTGCAATAAATTTTTTGACACTTTCGTACGTTATTTTTACGTAGAAGAATCTTCGATCAAGAATACACCAGATAACCGGTCAGCTACTCAAAAAAATCCGAGTGAATAGCGCCTCACTTCAAATTGGGTCTTATTTTGCAGCACGGTGCTAAGAATGATCTACCTTGGACTCTGTCAATCTGTAATAAGCTACTGTATATCCGCGTGGGGCGGAACGGATAAGACTTGGATGTTGCAGATTGAGAGAGCACAGAGAGCAGTACTTAAGGTAATGTTAAAAGAAACACGACGATACCCCACTCAGCTGGTTTATGCAGAGGCCGGCGTCCTGAGCGTGCGCAAACTATATATTCACAAAGCCGTTACATCTACACACGAGGCAGTCGTCAGCTCTGATAATTACGAGGACCAACTTGCAAAACGAATTTTCAAATTAAAACCCCAATTGTTAACTGCTTTCGCAAAAAGACACAGTAAATACTTATACCCCTTTATTTATAACAAAGTTGTAGCTAAGTGCGACATCAAATCCAGTCACCTGCGTACTGTCAGATTAAAGACGTTTGATTGGCTCCTCCTCCAAATCAACTACAATGAAGCAGAGTTTTTGTTGAGTAACCGAAAATGAACACACACACACACACACACACACACACACACACACACACACACACACACACACACACACACACACACACACACACACACACACACACACACACACACACACACACACACACACACACACACGTGCGCGCACTTTAATGCTAAGAAGAAGTTGTTAATCCATCAACTCAAGTCCCCAAGAGACAGGATTACCTAGTTTGGGGACTACTGTAAACCACTGTATGTACATATTTTTAGTAATAAACGTTTTTTTAATTATTTTATTTTGTTTAAGTTATTCTGTACTTTATTTCTTAAACCTTAAGAGTTGTATTTATGATGAGTAGTTGCTGCAGATGTGTCAAAATAAATGATACCGGATTTTTACGAACGCGTGTGAATATCAACACAAAACAAATCTGCGCATTAACGTTTGTGGTTAAGCCATACGTTAGAACTAAATTATTGATTTAATTTTTTTTTACTCAATCTTGATCGTAGATGTCGTACTAACATAGCTTTTCGAACTGCAAAGCTAAAGTGGAAATGAGCAGGTCACATTGGTCGCAGAACTGACAACCAATGTTAAAGAAAGATTCTCGAGTGGGGACCACGAACTGTGGACTGACGATCTGGTCAAGGTTGCGGGGACCACTGGATGCAAACGGCCCAGAGCCGCTCGCTGTGATGTTCTATTAAGGGATGGCTATGTCCAGGGGCCTTACCATAAGCTTTTAACTATCCACTCAAATTCCAGGCAATTCAGTATTGTGCGTCTATTCTGAATCGCTCAGATTGGTACCATGATCTCTCTTTTACTGAATTGTTTATATATCTCTCTCCCTTATTCGTATAGCGTTGTCTCGCAGTGATTTTTCACTCTCTCTTATCCTCATATAGCGTTGTTTCATGAAACAATTCAGAGAGCCTAGGTCATTCATTCATTTGGTACCATGAGGTTTTTGCGTAGTTTAAACTGAAACGCTTAGCTCTCAATTTTGACATATCTTAGCGATTCAAAAAAAGTTAGTTTTTCTAACTTGCTTAATATGAAAATGAACGACTTTGAATACTAATACTGACTATTATGATGCATTAATATTTTATAAGCAAGATGTTATTCGGAAATTAGAAAGAAATTACTTGCCTCTGCGAAATCAACTAGAATTCTAAATAATATTGAATGCGATTTAGCGCCATCTTTAGTGTCATTGGAGTAGTATACATCAACAAGTTAGCATAGTCATATTCTACAAGATGTCGCTTTTTAGCCAACCCTTAGAATGCCAACGTGGTTTTTTAGAACGTACCTATTGACACAGGCATTAATATAGACTTAGATCATATATAATTTTGTGAACAGTTTATTTCCAAGTTATGAATATTGTAAAATATAATAACTAAATTAAATTAAAATTTAAAAAAAACTTGACACTTGAAGTGCAGTATCAGCTCAAGGCCTCGATCATCATTTATCTAACACCGACTCATTGAAACCATTCTTATGAGTCTAAACACGATATATCTGCTGCTGCTGTGAGTTATTGAGGACTTGGGAATCCTGCAGACTTCTTGATGTGCAGCATCAGCTAAAGGTCTCATTCTATTTAACACCTACTCATTGAGACTATTCTCATGAGCTCTAAGATGCTATATCGCCTGTGAGTTGCCGAAGAGTTCAGAATGAATGAAAAAGAAATGATGAATCGAAATCGACAATTAAAGCAATAATATTTTAAGAAAAACAATATTATATGGAGAAAAGCTAAGATTTAAAAAGGCCGTCTCTACCATTGTTCTAGTCTTATTGCTCTGCAAACTGCAAAAACTTTATTTAAAAATGAAATGATGTTCTGTAAGCTATGTGTAGTCTGAAAGACCACACGTTAGTAATTATAGGGTTAAAACTTTTTCGAAAGTGATTCAGAGACAATTCTCGGTCAATCATTCAATTTTATCAGACCACAAAGCTACTTAGTAAAAATACGTCGTAGTACGAATTTAAGCTATGCAGTTTAAGCACGTAGAATTGAATCGCCTGCAGTTTTAGTTCTCCAATTGGTCTTTTAGCAAACTCGACGATTCCTATTGGTGAATAGTATACTCTTGAATCTCTGGTAAAACGTTTCAGAGTGACAATTTCAAAAGTCTGTCAATGAAAATACGCATGGTTTTATTAAAGGATATTTCAAGCAGAATTAGATATTCGCGGCTGGTACTTATATAATTTAAATAGTGTCTGCTGAAGGTTTTGGGCATCATGTCGTAAGTATTTATTTCAATATCTACTTAATGCTAGTTAATGTCCGGTATGTATTGTCTGCATGTTACGCCGCTTTGATTTTCTTAATGATGCTTCGCTCAAGCTCCTTGCTAGGTATCGTTACTGCCTACTGGGATGCCTGATCCCAAAACGCGTCTGCATGATGATCACTCTCTAACATGGCCACTAGTTCGAATTCGCATACAATACAACCTGACGCGCTACAAAATTCAGCGCCGTCATAATTCCATTTAGTGCTATACTTGGAACTTGCTTCAAATTTAAACTCAAATTGTTAAATGAAAAAAAAAAGAGGAGTTTCTTTGTTGTATTTATTTTTTATTGCTAGAATGTGTAACAAGCTTAGATTATTCCTTTATAATCATATCGAAAGTAAAGTTTTATAGTTTTTTACATAAAAATGCTTTAATATGAGTAATGTATTTTCAGTCACAGACGAGTAACAAACAACCAGCTGGAGTTCTTCGGCTATGCCGCTGGTCTTCCTGGGGCACGTGTGGAGCCTTTTATCATAGTATGCTACTTAGTTATGTTTATTGTATATTGATTAAATTTTACTGTAGAGTTAATTTAAATATTCTTAATTTTTTATAACAGTCCGATGAAGACCTCACAGATGCCGAGATGGGGCCTCCGAGTATTATCCTGGTAAATGATCCAAATCACCAAAATATCTTGATTGACGAAACGAATATTATCACAGGTATAAAAAAAAATATCTATCTTTTAAACATAAATATAATTCTTCTGTACGAGTGTATGCCAGAGCGAGAATCCTGTACGAAAGCATTTCTCCAAAACAACTTTACGAACATTTCAGAAAATAGATGCAACACTGGAAACGCCGCCCCCTGTTGCTACCACCTCACGAGCAGTACGAGCACAAGCCACGGCACTGATGGAAAGCGCGTCTCGATCGCCACCACTGGCACGGGTGCAGTGTGCCGCTGCGGCCGCCGCGGCCTTTGCGGCCGTCGGTACTTGCTGCTACTATAAACACGATGTCTACACCACATCACCGTGCTGCACTTCATGACAAAGGAAATTTTCGCCGCCGCTAATTCACATAGTCTTAGAATTCTGCTAGACAATCTCTGATTGCAATAGCGCAGAGACGAGAACAACTAGAATTAAGAACACCACTCCGTGAACACAAGCAACATGCAAAGAGCACTACCTATCCTCCCTAAAATTACATGCGAGACAGATAAATGCAAAACTTAGTACCCAACACCGGTATAAAAACCTTGACGCGTTTCGCCACTCCACGTGGTATATCTTAAGGACAGATTTTCTCTTTGCATTTTGCTTGTGTTTGTTTACGGAGTGTGTGTGGGTGCCATATAGTGTGATGAGGGTGCCTATCTCTATCTGAACTGAGCGGAAATTGTGAGCAACATGATTAAATTTTCATATTTATTTAGTTATGAGCTTCCGCAAAGTAAAGCCTGATTCTAGAAATTTTACTTACATTGAAATAATGACAGAAAAAAGAAATGGAAAAATATAGCTTACTAGCTGTTGCCCGCGACTTCGTTCGCCTAGTCTTTAGTTTATTCATAAAGGATTTTCTGCGCATCTTTATCTTTTTTTTTAAAAACAACCTTGTCCTGACAATGATTAACACAACAAAAAAAGAATTAGCGAAATTGTTCCATCCCTTTACGCGTGATGCGTGACCAAGGGAAATATAGATTCATTTTTATATAGTTACATGTATATAGATATAGATGTAATGCAAAATATCTTCTTTCTAGCATAGAAACTACAAGAAAGTAATATGACCACTGATCAAGTAAACCACCACAGGTTATAATGACTGTCTCTTTAAATCTGGTTCATACAATATCGAAAGTAAGTGGGACAAATAAATGATAGAAAACATGGTACGGAGGTAGATTTTACAAAGTATAAGTCATAGTGCGTGAATAATGTGTAATATTGAGTATTAATACCTAGTAATAAACCTTTACAAGCTCAACTTAGCTAAGTACTAAGTTTTTTTTTTTTTTTTTTTTAATTTATTTAAGGCAACAAAGTCATGCTATTAATGTCATGTAAACAAAGTTAATTCAACCTTATGAATTTTTGGTCTTATAAACTATCGAGATTTTAAATTTTCGGTCTTTTGTTGCTTCGGTGAAACAAGCTATCGATCATTAGTGTTCGGGCATATGTTTTTCTGTTTTTCGTGATTCGGTATACCGTAGGGAACCCCTATAATTGACAAAACAGTCACTGCAACAAAAGTCACCCGTGCGTGCTAGCTCTAATACAATTTTGTTAATTTTTATTTATTTCTACGGATTTGACGTTTTAGATTTAAAATAAGCATGCCCTTGATGTGGCTAACAAAAAGACACTCGCCATGCCTTGTGAGTTTCCATGCCTGGATTTTAATAGGGATGTTAGGGAGCTCCATAGCCGTAACCAAAACTATCATGATCATCATCATAAACAGCCCACGTCAGTCCACTGCTGGACATAGACCTCACCCATTGCACGCCACTGCGCCTGATCCTCGGCAATCTATCTATCTTTTTCTTTATCTTAGCTATCTTTTCCATCCACATCCATTTATTATCTATTTTTTAATCATAGTAAATAGAAATGCATTTTTCGCAACAAACGTAATATTTAAAATTGAATAACCTATTTTCTTTTTTTTAAATATATATATAAAAATGTTGAATGGCAATCTAGTTTATGGCGGCTGTTTACCTGTCAATTTCTTGTGCCTTTTATTATTATTTATCTGTGTTTGTTTGTATTTTCTGAGATCTATATATGTCACTGTATGTCACTATGAGATTTTATAAAAAAAATGTAATACATTAGAATTTTGTAAAATAAATATTTTTAACTAAAATTATTAAAACCCTGCGAGTTGCGAACTACTCGTAACTATTGTAAAACGCACTTTCTGTCAAGGTGGAAGCTACTTATAATATTATGAAAATTGCGGGCAGGGGATGGAAAACAAAAGACGTGGTTGTGGTTCAGCAGCATCTAGCGTGCCTAGGTAGACTAATGTGGGTAGAATATGATAATCACGATGAAAACGTGGTTCACGTTGGCAGACTTTATGATACTAGATATTATTTGTTAACTAATAATCTAATCATTGACATATTTTAAGATAATAGGTACATAATATTCTTGTCATGCAAGAATGTAATTTTTCTTCAAAATATGTACTTACATTTAATTAATAATTTAAGTAATATCTCTAGAAACCAATCCATGTGCTAATCATAATGATGTTGTCTTAAAACCAATATTATGTTGTATTATCTTCTTACAAAATAAAATAATGAATAAAAATATCAAACATTTATTATAATAAAATAAGTAATTACTTTTGGTTTGTTTAATTGATTACACTGTTTCACAGCGACGCAACGGTCTTCCTTTTTAATATGTACTTTTAAATATTCTGGACTACGCTATATCAATCTCTTGCAAACCATTGGAGCTAATTCCCCTCCTACAAAGTGATTGTCTGCATTGAGATAGTCTTTATTCTAGTACTAGTAATCATGCAGCGTACATGGCCAGCCTAGTCAGCTCAAGGTCTTGTTTGGTGTTTTAAAGCGTGCGAGCATGTCGAAGAACAGGGTATCCTTCCCATCCTTACCTAGAGGTACATAAACTGGGCTTCTATAACAGGTCATCTTGAGCCAGGCTTCCAGTTTGTTGTAGAGTTATCACGCGCTGGAATCTGGTGCTATCATAAGTTGTTCAGATATTATCAACCACATCCTGGATAAGTACTTAAAAAGTAATTTGTCATCAAGACGTGTATTATTTTGACGTTTAAATTTAAAACATGCCAACAAAAACACCAATATCCAGGCCCGGACTTAGAGAGCCAGGGCCCCAACTCGAAATAATTTATTTTGGTTTAGCAAATTACATGCCAAAGTACACAGAACTAATTACTTCAAAAAACATCAGAATAACGCAGTCTTTTTAGTATAGTTACTTTGATCTATTTTAAAGAATCATACAACAAGCATTCTTCTGAGCAAAATAACTAATGATGTCATCATAGTCAATTAACTGCACATTACACATAATGAATTTAGCCGGTTCTCTTTTATGGTAGATCTTAAGAGCTAAGAGCTAAGGCTAAGTGAGCCTTAAAAACGCCCGTATGCTTCGCAGTTTGACGCTGGTGTATGTATATATGTCGTTGGCATATTGTATGATAACAACAACGACGCCGGCGACATATTCAATAGCAATCAAAGCGCAATCCCGACGTTTGAGTAGATATCCAAAAAGGCTTTTACTAATAAATACTTATTTGTTCAGTCCTAGTGATGATAGTTCTTCAAATAACCGCAACTCAACTCTTTCTTAGGTGGCGTTTGTTTTTTTTGACAATTTGGTGGACAAGTGCAAAAGAAAGACCACAATAGGACCTCCAACTTTTGAGTAGCTCGAATAAGTAATATTGTTTAAGACTCAAGAATATTTTCAATTCATTAATCTTGATAAGGCAAGTCAGACTGAGCTTGTGTGCAGGTTCCGCCACTAGGACTGGGGACCCTAGGCTGGCTGGGCCTAGAAAGAAATCCGGCCCTGGCATTATTACTTTTGACCAATTAGAAATTAGGCAAAGTGATATTTGGCCAATCAGAATCATAAAAATTGCATTAGTTCATTCATTGAATGAACAAAATAATGCATTTGCGATTCAGAGAGAAGGAAATATATTTCTGAATAGCTGTCAAAAACTTGAACCTAAAATTGAGTGGTAAAGAGACCTCGTAGTACGAAATTAGCAAAACAGCTCAATTTTGGTCGGAAATTGAATGGATCGTCTAGGTCGTGGTATGGCCCCAGCAATAATATTCTAGAGGCTGATGATGATGATGATGACTTTAGATTTTAATGAACAAACTATGCCAGTAGGGGCTTGTGTTTTTTTAAAAGACTCATAAATGCCAACTTTTTTACTTTTAAATTTTTAGGCAAATTAGAAAAAAAAATATCCTCAGTCAAGAGCAAAAAGTGTTTAGGAACTATCGCGACACTACTACCACAATAGGGTTGTCAACTAATAAAAATTATAAAAATACAATAAAAGCTATTTAACAATGTGTCTAAACATATATAACAAAATACCTAATGACAGTAAAATCAAAATATAAATATATTTAAATCAAAATTATATAAGTGGCTTATAGATAAGAGAATTTATGACATAAAACCTTTTATTGACTGTAGATTTTAAATAACTAATTATTACAATTTTTTCTGTCATTTTGCTGTAATTACTTTAATTTTTATTGACATATAATTTCTAATTAATGTTATGAATATTATTGTAAGTAATTTGTTTATTGTTTACTCAATTATAAAAATTTTGCATGCTATCTTTGATAGCGAGACATGAGTGCTCATCTGAACTGTATCATCCTTGTATACCGTGTTTTACGCAAATAAAGATTCTGATTTCTGATTTCTGAACTAACATTTTTACATTTCTGACAGACTTAAAGTTTTGATACCTTTACAAGATCTGTAGCTCAATAATTCTCAGACAAACAAAAAGCGTTGATGTTTTTATCATGTTTGTATCTAAACGAAATTCAATCCAGAAAAACCAGAAACGTTTAACAAAACAGCGATGAAATCGTTAAGCCATAAAAATTTTAGTCTTCATTCATAGCCATAATTGACTCGCAATTTAAATTAGCAAGTTATTACGCATGCAGAATATCACCGCAACACCGATCTCAAAAGAAAACATGGCAGAAAATTATTAGCCGAAAGAATCCAAGTATAAATCATTAGTGATTATCATAAATAAATATTCAGGGCGGCATTAAAGTTCAGCCGCTGGCGGGCGGCCAGCGACCAGGATCCGACGCGTCGATAATATTGTGTTGGCAACACTGGATGTGTCATCTAATGGCAAAGCAAAACAAACAGGCAAAGCTAAACTCAGGTGGCGCCACTGTGTTTGGTATTGTCAACCATTGAAGTGTTAAAGTGCTAAAGTGGCAGTGGGCCGGTCACCTCTGTCGCAGAACCGATGAAAGGTGTAAACGGGTTCTCGAGTGGAGACCACCTCTTGGTAAACGTAGTGTAGGACGCTCCCCAGCTAGATGGACTGACGACACAATGCGACCCCTGTCGGGATAAATGTGCAGAGTGCTTTCCTATTGCTACTTCGATTGACATTGCCTTGATGAATGATGCCTCGATGTCTGTACCTCGATGGTTTACTACATTGATAGGTTATTACCTCGAAAGATCAATATTTCGAAAAGTTACTACTTCGACACTCGTTACTTCGATGGGTCGCTACTTCGAAAGGGCGTTGATGCTATTTGGTGTATACCGAGTGTAACTTAAAGGTGTGAAAATGTTTTATTACACCATCTAGGTAATTGAAGCATTGATCATCGAGGCAACGGCAATCGAACTAGAGTACGTAACACCTAATTAAGTACATACTCGATAGTTGGTACCATTCATTTCTTCTCTCCTGTCAATGCCCATCACCAAAACTTGGCAACATCTACGGCATTTCGTGTCGCTCTATTTAGGTCATGCCCTGTGACGTATAGAGACACAAAGAGCAGGATAGTTGGTGAACTATAGTTTGTGTGTCCTCACCACAGCCTTTTCTACCAGTCACCAGCCTTTTGCGTAGCAAGAATTTCGGTTGTATCCAGTTTCCATAATGCTAATAAGTAATTAATAGTCTAATGACCTCAGTAGCCGAGAGGCGAGTATGCTGGACTTTGCGTCACCATCTCTGAGGTTCCGGGTTCGATTCTCGGTCGGGTCCATGTAGAAAACAAGCTTTTCTATGTTGGGTCGGGTCTGGGTGTTACGGTTCCATCGTTGTTTCTGATTTCTATAACACAAGTGCTTTAGCTACTTACCTTAGGATCAGAGCAATGTATGTGATATTGTCCAATATTTATTGTTATGTAGGTGTCCGTTATCTAGTCGACTTAGTACGAGGGTTGTTTAATTTGGACTAAAAATTTGGTAAAATTTTGGAAAAAAATATACAAGATAAGATAAGATAAGATAAATCCGTTTATTGTTATAATTGTGGTACATAAAGAACGTAAAAACTAGTCGCTTCACACAATTAACCTATTAACAGGCATACAATATTTAACTTAAAAGATAATGTTAGTTTAATCAGTTAGTAATTTTAGTAAGTATGTACTTTATTTAAAAACTCCTTAATATCATAAAAGTTCTTTTCATTTAGCCTTTGGTATAATTTGCTCTTAAATATGTGTGGACTAAGTGTCTTAAAATAGATTGGTAACTTATTATATATTTGTATGCACATAGTCATGGTCAAGCAATTTTTGCCATATTTGCCTGTTATTGGCATTTCGCTAACTAATCTGTGTGGGTTTCTTTTTAACCTATGATTTACTTCACTTGCTTGTTTAAAATTGTTCCCATGTTTTTTTACAAAAGTGCAGATTTCTAAGATGTAAAGGCTTGGCAATGTTAGAAGACCAAGACTCCTTAACAATGGTTCACAAGACACGTCAGAAGGAATTCTACAAATAGCTCTAATACATTTTTTCTGTGTCATATTCATGTTTCTTTATATCTTTGTTTCTGACTATGCAAAATTTGCTCCAATGTTTTCTACACGGCACCGCTGTACTATCCATTTTCTATCCATTAAGGATCCTTGATTCCTTCGATTGTTTGGGCAAGTTGGCGCGGCTCGTCTTTTTAAATGGGACTTTTTGTTGCGGGTCGCGGTTCGGCTCCGGATCGAACACTCCTTGATTGTTTTGGATGTGGCCTGTTAAATTTGTAAACTTTGACCCACTTGTTAGGAGATAGTTTGGATTGTGATTTTACGTTTTTGTTTAAAGTTCAGTTTGGTATTTTAGAGTTTTGTACGTCTGTATGAAAAAAACGAACTCTAGAAATTTGATTCGAATTTACTGGATTGAAAATTGGTATGTACGTACATATACCATATAAATGTTTGTGACCATGAATATGGGGGACACTTCTGTTAAAAATCTCTCATGTATGTCACAGTAATAAACATTCATCCTAAAGGTATTTACCTAAGTAAAGACAACAAAAGGTTAAACTCGTAGGCTATTGTCTGCATAAGCACTTGGGTAATGCGACTTCACTGCATTAAATAGCATTCACATAACCACGGCTTAACACCCGGATATGTAGGTACCCCAAATCCGGTTGAACAAGTTTGCACAGACATTGTGATACACAGATTGTATAATTTGGCAAGTATTTGCCGGGCGTTAGTTTTAATGGAACAGTAACACTCGACACTCAAATGCAATTCTATGCATATTATACGGATTTAGTTATATTAAAGAACACATGTTTAAAAGTTAAATACATTAGTAATTTATCGAACAATCTAATTAGTCCGTCAGATAGAATAACAAAAAATATTGGAAACGTATTTTTTCTTTATTCAATCAAAGAAAAAATGATGAAGATATAGCCCGGTAAAGTTGCGCGTAACGTCACGCTCACGCCTTGCGACACTTTTTAACAAGGCGTGACGTCACGTGCTCACTTTGATGGGCTTTATCTTCGTCTTTTTTTGTTTGATTGACCAAAGACCAAATATGGGTCCAATATTTTTTGATAATCTAACTGACGGACTAGATAGAATAATCTTTTTTTGACCCAGGAAACTAGCCTATTATTATTAATAGTGGTAGTAGCTCAGTGTTCGAGTTTTCAAGGAATATGTCTACCTCGGACAAGTGCTGCATAGGGTAGAGAAGAGTTTGATCAGGAAATCGCTAGGAGAGAGCCGCTTGGCTGGGCAGCATTTGTGAAGTTGATCTTCTCGTTGCCACTGCCACAATGCCCGAAGAGCAAGGTATTCGAACAGTGCGTCCTACCATATTGCCTGATCAGTGTATCAGTGATGACCTACGGAGCCGAAACGTGGAACTTGACAGTAAAGTTGGCCCATCGATTTCACGTCAGCAAGCTATGAAAATGTCGATGCTGGGAATCTCTTTAAGGGACAAAGTATTATGAACAAGATAAATAAATAATAAATAAAATGATTTCACAATCACACCAATTATCTAGCCCCGAAATAAGCAAAGCTTGTACAATGGTGAATAAATAACGCATAATAAAATTCATGGGTACAAAATAGAAATGCTGGTGCTCATCACACAAACAATTGCCCATGGCTGGATTTGAACTACGAACCGCTTGGATTTGTAGTCCGGAGCGCTAGCCACTACACCAGACGGTCGTCAGATTAATAATAGAAAAGAAAATGGGGCTAACAACACACCGATTATTATTGTCTCTTATTAATTAGTGTAGTTTACTATAAGAGGTACCGTGTGGGGACGGCCATAAAGAATACACTTCCCCACCACCAACAGGAGGCGTGTCGTAAGAGGCGACTAATTCCTGTGGCACGAGACGGGCAGCAGCGTCTTCGTGCGAAATCTTGCGTCGTTTTATATGATTTTGTAATTTTTACATGTCGGTTAAACATTTTGAATATCAAATTACGTCTGGCAGCCTTCAGAGCGCTTTATCATCTAACATCCGCGTCACAAATCATTTGTAACATGAAATTATGCGGAAACGTAACTCGTTCTAATTGTTGAATTAGGGTTCCGTCGGCAGAGCTCATGGGGGCGATAAAATGACAACAATACTCCATGACAGAGTGGAGACACCTGCGCGCTGATTTATATGGTAAGGCGAGACATTAACTAACTGTTTTTGTGAGTGAACAGAGAATGTAGAATGTGTGATACACTTTACCATGTATATTTAAATAGAAATAAAATTGTAAAAAATGTTTCCCTTGGTCATCGCATCACGCGTGAACGGATGGATCAATTTCGCTAATTCTTCGTTTGTTGTCTTAACTATTGTCAGGAGAAGGTTCTTATGAAAGAAAAAATTAAGAAAGTATCGGAGAAAATCCTTTATGTACTTTTATGTATTCCTTAATAAACTGAAGACAATGCGAACGAAGTCGCGGGCAACAGGTAGTATAAATAAATATTGGACAACGTCACACACCTACATGCTCTTACCCTATAATAAGTAGCTTAAGCACTTCTGTTACAGAAATCAGAAACAACGACGGTACCACAACACCCAGACCCGAGACAATATAGAAAAGTAATTTTTCTACATTTAAAAAAAAAAAAAAATTATTTATTACAGGAAAACCAGGGTTTACACATTATAAAAAATATAACAAAATAGCAACTATTAAACCACTCATAGGTCTTCACAAGTAGTGACGAGCTAGAAATTAAAAATCATATCGAAACATAACCAAAAAGTTCAAGAATGAACAGACGCACAAAACTTATTAATATAATATAATAATAAAAAAAACTATTTATTTTTTAAAAAAGCGCTCGCTTTACCGCCGCCTCGCCGCACCAACAGTAGTGTGGTGAAGGTCAAACATTGACGAACAGGGAATAGAACCCGGGACCTCAGAGATAGCGACATCGTGTCAAGAGGCGAGCAGCCTCTCGGCTCGAAGAAGAAGAAGAAGGTTTCTATTTTAAAAATCAGGTCTAAATCTGTCCATCCCTTTAGGAATTACGATGCTCCAGATAGACAGACACACATACATATTATTATGAGTAATATATATAATATCCTTTTGCCTCAGAGGGTAACAAAAAATATAAAAATGCGTCAAAAACATAAATCACTGTCTCGAAAGAATGAATTAACATCTTTATGTTACGACTTACTTTCAATATTGGAAAAATTTTGCGTCATTTTTAAAAGATTAAAAAGATTCACGCCCGGTAATGGCTGGTCAAACACTAGTCCAGACAAGATCCGTAACCGAACCACCGGATATTAAACGGGCACGTTAGGCACCGCGCAATAAAATAGGGTTATCGCGGCGCGGATATTCTTCCTCGATATCCGCTATTACGGTAACCCTAGTTTATTGCGGTTAGCGCCAATGACGGGTATGATTTTATATTATTTCCATTGGGATAGGACAGCGCTAAATACCTATATTTTATTTGAAATAGTAGTGCGCTTTAACTAAATAACATTTCATGGTTCTGATATTCTGGATTTTATGCTTAAAGCTTTATTGAATGGCATAATTTACGACAGTAGAAAATCATTTTTCATCGACTGCTGGCGCCTCCCTCGGCAGTTTCATAAACTATCTAGTTATGTAATTACCAACTACTTAACAATTTTTTGTATGTTTTCAAAACTGTTTTGAACATTAACATATTTTTGACAGAGCCAATTTATTAGTCGATTTGTTTTTTGTTTTTATAACATTTTTTTTTTAAATTGTAATTATATTCCTTATGCGTCTACAAAATACTGACATTACTTTTTAAAATATTTATTTTTATGACTCAATTTACATACCTGTTAAAAGGTACGTTATGTTTAAGTTTTAACAATTACTTATGTGTAATTTTTTGTAATCTTAGAATATTAATATGTTTAAGTACACGAGTAAGAATTTCCATATTTACGCATGTCGTGGCAGCCTGTAAGTAAGGCAACACTACAGAATGTTTCGCTTGTGTATGTAACAGTATTGTTTAACTTTAAGGTGTATGCTTTGTTGGTTGTCCTTAAAATAAATAAATAAATAAAGTACTGGACCTGCTCTCCTAGAACAAATCTTTTTTTTTTTTTTTAAAGTTGAACTAAGTCATTTATTGAACCCGGGAGCCACTGAACCACTAGGTCAATTGTGTCGTCCATCTTTTTATTTTATTTTATTTTATTTACAAAGCTAACAGCAATACTTAATTTCAACAATTGAAATGAAAAAATGAAAATGAAAAATATTTTTTTTTTTTCATGTAGTGTCTGACAATAATCTGTGGTTGGGACCATCCTTTGAAGCAACTGATGCTTGTGTCAGGAGGCCCCGCTTTTACATATCTAATATAATGCTACATGATGTTATCTTATACAATGCTACATGTAAATAACCTTAATTTATAACACTTTTAACAGAGTTATAAAACTTATCTACTACAAAACCAAAACTAAGACTTTCCTTAATTTATTTATTTTCTTGGATAACGAGGAGAGAGGAGGTGATTTAACTAAATGTTTGTTTCTATTAAGTGTATGTTTTAATTTGTTTATTTATTCCTTTTTTACTTAATTAGCATATTGTATTAGCTGTCCCCTTTATAACTGTTTTATTTCTATTGAGTGTATGTTTTAAGTTATTTATTTATTACTATTATTATGATATTTATTAATATTTACTTATTTTGCATATTTTATTATTTTACTTTAATTTAATGTTTGGTATTTCTTTTTATACTTATATATTTTAATTTTTAACATTTTATGCAATGTTTTAATTTGTTACCTTAAGTGTTTACATTGTATGTATTTAGTTGAGTATTATATTTTAAAATAATTTTAGTGTTTAATAACTGCCTTTTTTATACTTAAGGAGTACAGGTGTCCCTTAGTGTGTGTGTTGAATATTTTTTTCTGTTTCATCGTAGCTAAGACCAATTAACCATTTTTCTATTTTAATTTTGCATTCACGAGTTTTCAAATTGTATATGTCAAGGTTTTTATGAATTGTATTATAAATATAAGCAGATTGCGACAAAAACTGTCGACGAGCGAACTTTGTCCTAGAATTATACTTACGTTATACATAAATATTTTTTAGTAAGACCAATAAAAGGTTTTCCTTAAATTAACAATTTACAATAAGACTAGCTATCTAGTTACCTAGTCGATTAACAAAATCGATAATATACTCCAAATGCTATCACCCTAACCTATTACCATGAATAGCTTAAGTTACGAGTACATCACTAATGTAAGACGCTTCGACAGACGATTTGCGGTAACCGGCTGCAGTTTGCAGTTTAGTCCCAACGTCGTATCGTATTGCGTTCGGGTATGTAGGATCAGTTACGTACACTGCACATCGACATCTCTACTGTAGAGATGTGAATTGTAAATTGAAGTCTATTTGAAGGTTATGGTCCACTAAAGGCATCTGATCCGTGTAGCAGATAGTATTCCTTACTTGCATTTCAATGGCAATAAACACAAGGTATATTTTGTTTTTGTGCTATTATAGCGTCAAGATTAGTACCTACATGCATTTAAATGCCTGGTTTCTACATTCAGAGAATGGGCTAGTTTCCTAAAAAAATCTAATTAGTCCGTCAGTTGGAATAACAGAAAATATAAGACACGTATTTTTTCTTTTGTGAATCAAACAAAAAATGATGAAGATATAGCCCGTTAAAGTTCCGCGTAACGTCACGCGACACTTTTTAGCAAGACGTGACGTCACGTGCTTACTTTGATGCGCTTTATCTTCGTCATTTTTTGTTTGATTGACAAAAGACAAAATATGGGTCCAATATTTTTTGATAATCTAACTGATGGACTAAATACTCGTAGAATAATCATTTTTTGACCCAGGAAACTAGCCCATTGTACCTACTTACCTAGTCTAGTGGTAACTTACCTACGTTAGATTCTCAGCTTTTATCATTGAGTTTTCCAAAACTGAACTAGGTATTTTCTTAAATATTGGTTTTCATTTCTTTTTCCATAATAATAAATAAGAAAAGTTTATTTGTTCTGCTAAATCTGATATAGGTACTCGGCCCAATTCAGCCTCCCAAGCATGAGCACGAAAACACGATATTATGATATGATACAGCGATATATCGACACCAACTGTAATAAATTTTATTAAAAAAAATAAAACCGACTTCAAAACACTGAAATGCTTAAAATAATCCTAACACTTAAGTACCTAATCAGTTACTTTTGGAGTCGGTGCCAGCCGATGAGAGATTCAATGTTTTTGTTTGCACCGACTCCAAAAGTAACTGATTAGGTACTTAAGTGTTAGGATTGTTTTAAGCATTTCAGTGTTTTGAAGTCGGTTTTATTTTTTTTAATAAAATTTACTTATTTCATCTATTTTTAGTGATAAATCCTAATCTGAAGTATGATCTACCAAACAAAAAAAGAATCATTAAAATCGATTCATAATTGGCGGAGTAATCGCGTAACAAACATACAAAAAAAAAAAAAAAAAACATACAGTCGAATTGAGAACCTCCTCCTTTTTTGAAGTCGGTTGAAAATATGATAGATATAGCCGCCATTTTGAATCACCGAGCCGGTGACATCACATATTATGATAGCTGTTTCGATAAAAATTCAAAATGGCGGCTATATCTATCATATTTTTACAGTTGGTGTCGATATATCGCTTTATCATATCGTGTTTTGGTGGTCATGCTAGGAGAGCTGGTCCGTTATCTAAAATAGATTGATTATTGTACGAGTAAAGCTCCTTTTGTCGTGTCGCACCTTCCATAGCGTACTTTATTACGGCAAGTTAATTATAATGAGCCGTACTTTAATCGCTATGACGCTTTGTCTGAACTGACAGAACAATGTGGGCCCCATTCACGGGCAGTCTTTGTGAGATCGCGGCTAATTTACGAGGTTCGTGCACCTCATGGGAGGTTTTATGCTTTGTGCTAGTTCGTGATGTATAGCTGAGCTGTTCAGGTGAAGTTGCACCTTAAGTTTGGATGTAATGGACGTGTTTACAGCCATTATGTGAAGGAAGTTTATATGCATAATGCCCGGCTTCTTCGGGAATTCCCCGTTCGTGAATTCCCCGTTTGGTAGTCGACAGTTATTTTAGGGAAAGCTAGATAAACACAGGGTGTTAGGTTGAACAAGGAACATGCTTCTACAGGATGTTTTTCTCATGAATAATAACAACTTGTACTTCAAAAAGCGAAAAAGAAACAAACAGCTGCTTGATAGATACATTTAATTTTAGTTTAATCTGCTTTAGAAATCTCCCAAGCTCGACCATAATTTATACCTACCTATATCGTGAAAAGAATGGGGGAGGATCGTTCAGTAAAAAGACATTATTGATAGGGAATATGCATGAAAAAATATTTAGTTTTTACTATATTTATAGGAAAATTATGAAATTATAGTGCAAATAGGGAAAACAAAATTGATTTTAGGTAAAAAGTAATCGTAATACAGTAATTAGAAATTAAGGTATACCTATATCTTTCTATAACAACTTTTACTATGAAAAATTTATGGCGGACGTGTAATGTGACGTCACAGTACATATCGTATCTCCTTGTCTAACACGCGACTTTAATGGGCTGTAAGTCAGGTATTAATCAATATTTTTCAAAAATTCTCAAAGTTTTATTAATTATAATTATTAAGTACTATTTATTTTAAGACTAAATAACAAAAACATGCATATTCCCCATAATGACCGTCCGGAAGGCGCCCAGTTGGTCGTCCTAGGTATCTCTGGATCGATGTGAGTCACAAAAGACCTAAAAAAAACTTGGAGTGCCCAACTGGACGGAACTGGCACGGGATAAGGACAAATGGCAAGCTTCGATGTCGGAAGTCAAGATCTAATTCAAATTCAAATTCAAGTCGTTTATTGCATGTCACATTAAGTAATAATTAGTTTAGGTGGTAGGTACATACTAAGTATACATGTGACACCCTGCAAGGGCATAGCAATTTGTGAGGTCGCGGAGCCAACGAAGTAAGTAAATCATGGCTGTTTATTTAATGTATTTAATTAAGTTAAATTAAGATTAATTGATTGATTTGTCCACACACAAGATGGACAGACGACCTGGTAAAGGTTTCAAGAAGCCGCTGGATGCAGGCCGCTTCTAAATGGCCAATCTGGAAGTCACAGGGGAGGCCTATGTTTAGCAGTGGAAGTCTCATGTCTGAATTGATGATGATGATTAAATTAAGATTATGATTTCAGAAATAAGAAGTAGGTAAGGAAGGTTTTGTTTTGACTAGGGAACCCTAGAAACGCCTATAATTTGGTACATCTCTGTCAAACTTTATTAATCGAATACAAAATCAAAGTTTTCAAACCTACAGCCTAAATTCCTTCGCGAAATGTATCCGGTTTACGTGGTACCGCCACTCTCGGCTTCAAATAATGACCGTCGGAGTGAATTTCCTGAAAAACCTCAACACGAAGGCGTTGAGTGTGGCGAGAGAACCGCCTTTAATTACTTTGGCGCTGGTAGCTAGCTTGATGAGTCGCGGTATACTCACATAGTATAGCCCATAATTGACACAAAGCAGTTGCAGGGTTAAAAAAAATGGGACGTAAAAAAGATATTAATTTGGACCTATTTGCAGGAAAGAATTGGTTTTGTTAGTTTGTATAGGTACGACTAAACTTAGAAGTTATTTGGGCAATTAGATAGAATCCACTTTGAACTGGCTGAGAATTCGATACATTGAATGTGATAAAATACCTCGGAAAAAGCAGTAAAATTCTTCGAGACTCGATTCTCTTTACGGACTAACTATTTACTTACCTACAAGTTTGTACGGAACCCTAGGTGCTCGAGTCCGACTGGCACTTGATGAAATTTAAAAAAAAATACAGTGTTTAGGACACGACGACACGAAACGTGATGAGCATATTGTTCATAGTTTTATTTTATTTTGCTTCATAGTTTTACTTTGCTTTTGAAGTTTATTTTTTTATACTCGTAAGTCTTTTTAAGTTTTATGGAGCACCTGTTACTACTACCTCCGGTTTACTACTTTCTTATAAAATCTGTAGAAATCTATAATTAGCCGTATATTTTAAGAAACTGTTTAATTTTTAACATGCAATGTATCGCCGTTGATTTCCTAAATAAATAAAAAATAATAAAAAAATAAACACTATAATCTTCTATATTTAAATATATCTATATATATAAAAATGAATTGCTGTTCGTTTGTCTCGCTAAAACTCGAGAATGGCTTGACTAATTTGCCTAATTTTGATCTTGAAATATTGGTGGAAGTTCAGGGAAGGTTTAAAAGGTCAGAAAATATAAAAAGTTGCAAGGAAAGTAGTAAAACAACTATTTTATTTTCCTATACAAACTGTTCGTACCTGTCAAACGAATTGGCGGAACGAAGTTCGCTGGGTCAGCTAGTTTGAAATAAAATTAAAGTGTTATAAGCTATAAGAAATTGCTTTGTTATAATTTTATGATTGTAGGTCAAAGAGGAAGTACCCTTTAGTTTTTTCCCCTTGGGAGTATCGAAATAGCGGCATTAGCCGCATATTTTGATAGCATTGAGTTTGATTTTGTTCACAGCTTCAAATATTGTAAACATGAGTATTTGGTATTTATACCAACTCGATAAAAACTAAAAAAATTACGAATTCCTGGTAAAAAGGGCTTTGAAGTAAAAAGGACAAACAAACATAAAAAATATTACTTTTGAGAGCTTCCGTTGCGTGCTGCGTAAACGGTAAAAGTTACACAAAAATCACTTGATTTTTCATACTTTTGACGGAATTGTTCCCCTTTAAGAGTCCGTGACAGCATAATAATATGTCCATCTTTAAAGGTTGACTCACTATATAACTTTTTTATGGTAATCAGATTTGTTCTAAATTAATGCTTTGGCGCTAGCGTTTATTGTATTATTCTGAGATTTAAGATAAAGACTTTAAGTGACAGATTAAAGTCTACGCAGGCGTAGCCGCGGTAAAAGATAGTAAATTACATAATAATTAAAATATGCGCCAAACAATTGTAATAGTCTTAAAATAAGGAACTAGCATCTTATGTGTTACGAGTTCCCAGACAATCATTTATTATTTTTATTTGATTTTATTGGAAAACTGTAGTATGTGACGCACCTCACTCTATTATGTAGCATAAGGCTTAGTATGTAAGATAGATGTAAGGCTAATTTGAGACATTATTATACCATCGGTCGACCTGATTACATCTTTTATTTGTGCTCCCTGGTCCCAACATCGCAAAACAAACAGCTTGTAAATTAAATAATATAAGATTACGACAACAGATATACAACAAGCCTATAGTTTTCACCTCTTAGTAGGCAAATATTGTTACCAGCAATTGCTTACTACAAAGTATTGTTTTCCTCAAAATTTCAACGTTCAAACATAGCCAAAGGTTTCCCAGCGCAATGCAATGCCCGTTGCGCGAATGGCTGCGAGTGGAGGCAATTGTCTAGGCGGGTCTGGCGTTGCGGCCGCGTCTAATTAGGCCCGGGCGTTGATTGAATCAAACTGCACGCCCAGGTGCCGGGCTTGCACGCCTGCTACACAGGGTGGGGTCTGGAGCAAGAAAATTTACATTTAAAATTGTAATTTAAGCTAAATATAAGGTCGTATTATTAGCTTCTTTATGGGGTGATTACATTGCTTACATACAATTATTTTTGCTATAGAACGAACATCAAAATCTTAAAAAATAATAATTAAATGCACGAAATTCTCCCATGTAATGTATCATCATGTCAGCCTATTTCATTAATTCAATTCAATTCAATATATTTATTGCATTCCATAATGTTACACAGGTGTTATAAATAGGTACATAAAACCGATCACTATAGACCCTGTAGGGCACAACAATAAGATAAGTATTGTGGCTTTTTTCATTCATCCACTGCAGGCCATCTTTATCATCGTGTAATGTATAGCTTATAAAAATCTTTTTTGCCTGTAATCTATAAGTTTGAGGGTGCACGACTGTTTTATCAATTACCAAATGATTTAAAAACTTGTGAGAGTTTAAAACATGGTCGGAATTAAACTTAAATTAAATATAAATTAAATATTGCTACGAGTATCATGCAGTGACTGACAGTTCTATCTATAATTAATATTCTTTTTGTATTTCATTTGAAATGAAATAACATCATCAATATAAAAAAAACTATTAACACTTTTGTTTGAGGTTGGTTTCTGTATTGAGCATTTTTGAAATAAACATCAAGTGAAAAAAAATCGTTAAGTTATGAAGTATGACTATGATTAAGTTTACTATTGTCATGTTTAATTTTAGTATAAACCATCATGGTACTACTATTGTTATCATCATAATTAGAACACGTTTGTGATAATATTAAGATCAACCTGTACATCATTGTCTGAAATTAGCAGTCAGAGCAACAAATGAGATCTGGCTGTAGTCTTATATGAAATATTGTGGCAGCAAATGTCGTCTCGCGAGATACGATTTAACTTAATTACAAAATTAATTATTTAATGCAAATACGGTTTTCACTTTGCGTCGCAATATGGAAGATTTTGGATTCTATCCTCTTTTCTATGTTCTTTACAAAGAGTTCATTTATACATCTGGTAAACAAATAAATAAAACTGGAGTGTTTGTTTGTAATGTCAACTTAACAGCTTTTTACTAAATGCATATAAGTATTTACATAATATGGTAGACCTACTTAAAACAAAAATTGAAAGTCTGTCTTTTTTTTTCGGTTAATCTTTGTATCGGCTGGACTGATTTTGACGGGACTTTCACTGACAGATAGCTGATGTTAAAAGAAATATCTCAATTAACCAGATTAAAGTTCGGCGCAAAGAAAACAAAACCAATGAAGTTGTTGACAAAATTGGACTCAAATGGAGTCATTTTTGAATCGATTCGAAGACCACGTGAACGCAAAGTCGTGGTCAACAGTTAGTTATATTAAATAACATAAATGCAATTTCTATTAAACTAGCCATTTTTAGACTTTATTAAATTTTAATCATTCTCCTTGATAAAAGACTTTCATCGATTCCAGCCCTTCTGTCAATTTGCGTATTGCGCTAGCAGTATTTTGCGTAGGAACCGTTTATATGGTACCTATTAATAGGTATGCAAATGTATGCCGGCATGTGAAATTCCCAAGCAGTTTACAACTTCTGTCCTTGCAAGTTCGCCTTAAACCTGGATTACTCAGCTCCTCAACTCCAAAGCTTTTAAACTCGATGCATATTTAATCGCTAAACACGTGTCTATCGACAACTTCGGCATTACCCGCTTCAATTATGACGGGCGTGTCACCTCTCTTTGCTTATCTTTTGATTTGGCTTCGTCCTTCTGGTTTGTCACTTAATAATTAACACTTAACAATCGTTGTTAGCATTGTTACATCAAATTTTTATTGGATTTCTCAAAATGTGTGTACCCGATTAGGTATACCAAAGCGCTAGGAGGTAAAATATTGCTGTCATCATCATCATCAGCCTTCTGAAGTCCACTGATGGAAATAGGCCTCTTCTACGCCACAGCGAGCGGTTTTTGCATCAAGCAGCTTCCCAAAACCTTGACTACGTCGTCAGTCCACTGGGTGGGAGGCCTGTCCACGCTGCGTCTTCCAGTTCTCGGTCGCCACTCGAGAACCTTTCTTCCCCAACAGTTGTCAATTCTCCTAACGATGTGCACTTTAGCTTTGCAGTTCGGAAAGCTAAGTTAGTTAAAAGATCAAGTTATTTGTAAGAATGCTTTACAGCTTTGAATTGCTGTAATAAATTGATTTTACTGATTTGATATTAATGTTGTATTAAAAACACCAGAATTCACAGCGAAACGAAGTGGTTTTCTAATGGTTCCATTTTTCACAACATTCCAAGTACAGCATCCTAAATATTATTAGACTATTATATAATTTACGTAGACAGTGATTGAAGTATGATAGTCTTCTCGACCAGGTCTCCTAATACTTTATTTTCCTGGTATTCGTTTCCTTTGAGTCAATCAGCGACTTTCAAAGCCAACTTCAGACGTACTCTAGCAGTCTACCACAGTATACATAGGTATGGTAGTAGGTTCATTCATAAAGTCTTTTTGGAAAGAGGCTTAAACTTAAAGCTGCTGCACTCTGGGCCAATATTGGCTATATATTAATATAATAATATTGGACAACATCACACATATTGCTCTGATCCTGTAATGAGTAGCCAAAGCACTTGTTACAAAAATTTGAAACAACGACGGTACTACCACACTCAGAACCGAGACAGTATGTAAAATTTCATTTATTTCATTTTCTACATTGAAACGACCAGGAATTGAACGCGAAAGTGCCGAGATGGTGACGCCAAGTCCTGCGTGCTTCGTAGTCGAGTCTTTCATATTTGTATGCTACATTTTCGTGGCAACCACCTGTGGCCGCATCAAGTCACCAGTGGATGTGACTATGACGTCCCAGTGTACCTACACTAAGAGTAAAAGTTAGTCAGGTTAGAGAAATAATAAAAAAGAAAGACGTTTATTCGAATTTCACACACGAAATTAATTTAAATAGCGAGTTTATTCTTAAACAAGTGGTTCTAAAATGACTTTTTCCCAGTACTTTAAGACATCGCAACGCTGGTTTTCCCTGGATACCACAAAAGGTAGTTATTAAACATTATTATAAATGTATTTAAGTATGTTTATCCGCCATCTAGTCGCCACAGTACAAGCTTTGCTTAGTTTGTGGGTAGCTAATTGGTGTAATTGTGGAAACAATTTATTATTATTATTATATTATAAGATGCGAGTGTCATCCCGCTTATTGTGGAGTGAACCCACTGGATACGCTATTAATTGCGAGTCCATCTCCAACGTTAAAAGATGGAAAAAGTGCTTTTAAGTTAGGCAAGATTGAATTAATTCGTAACAGGAGGCCCTTTGATCGTTCCATTTAAGATGATGCTCTGATTTTTTATCAGTATATTAATTATAGTGTGCCCGTGCGGAGTTTGTAAATTAGTTTAACAGACATCGATAGAGATGTTCCGAAATAAGAGTAATACTTACTAATTAGGGATTTAAGGTTTCGAGTAGTGGTGATTCTTTTCGAAAATAATATGAATTCGAATCGAAGCTTAAAGCATCGTTTTACAAAAATAAAGTTCTAGGAAATAGGTATGTCTTTTTAAATATCACCTTTTATAGGCGAGGCTTGTGTCTAGCAGTGAACTTCCAAAAGTTTATCATGATTATGAAAAATAGTAATTATAACGTGGAAAAGATGGCGCACTCAATAGTACATATACAAGTGCAAGAATAGTTAAAGTTTTTTAAGCTAAGGGCCGATTATTCAATAGTCAGATAACTTTTATTTGAAGAATAAGTTTGACATTTGATAGTTTTCGTTTATAAATTGTGTCAAAATACCAATTTTATTCGTCGAATAAAGTTAACTATCGGGTGATGGAAAAATCTGCCCCAAGATAAATTATTTTATACTTAATTATAACTTACGAATCGAACTATTTTGTGCAACGAAAACTTGTCAAGACAAATCAAACAAAACCAAACTCGATATGTTTGCATTATTTTTAATAGAGGCTTCCTTGGTAACTGGAATGAAATGGAACATCACACCAACTAACGGCTACCATAATAGTGTACTATTTCTGAGCTGTGTTCAAAGTTTCAAGGCTTTACGTCATCGGAATATGAGTTTTAAATCGACGGCAAAATATTCATACAGTCATTGTCATAATATTTATATTATATTTTGATACTGGAAAAGTCATTCATCCCTTTGAACTTTATTGCGCTTTGTTAGATTTGAATTAGGAACATATTCTTTTCTAAATTAGTACGAATCTAGGTGTGAGAGAGGTCTGAGAGAAACCCTTAGCAAAACTCTCGGTCTAGTATGGTCGGCTAAGAAAGTTGGTCTACCAGTTTTGGCAAAATGTTATGTGTAAGTAAAATAGCAATAAGGTTGAACTCATGGACTTAACCTTTTTAAGAATGAAAGAGATACATAATTTTGACTATTATTTATTTTAATTTTATTTTATTTATTCATAGCACACAAAACAGATTACAATCCAAGTAAATATCTTATATCATGCTTAAAGTACAGATCTAGATCATAATCCAAAAATATGTATGCCTAGAAGCTTACAATTTTATTTTATTTATTTATGCGCTAAAGAGCGCTACACATGCCAAGAAATGCCAAACTTAGAAAAAAAATTACACGTTAAAATTAAAAAAAAATATAGTTGGGAATTATTGCGAAATCCAGGAAAATAAAATGAGAGAAATAATTAATTAATTAGATACCAATTTATAAATAAATCTTACTTAAATGTGTGTTTAATTGTCTCCGTTATTTGTTTTTGACGTCATAGAAAGTAAGTAATTCATTTATTTCTCTCACAGCATACAAACTACAATTTATTAATACCTATATTTTTTTTGTTTTGAAACGGAGCATTAGTAGCTGTCAGAATAATTTTACATGAGAAAATCAACACTGTTGTTCTATGACGCGCAAATGATTTCCAACCTTAGGGTGATAGACCACTTTCTTGACCGACTGTACCTCCTAAAAAAATTATACTGATTACTTACTTCAAAATCATACCAATCTGTGTATTGTCCGGCGTATATAAATTATTGTTGACTATTAAATCACATAAAAATCTAGTACAGATGGGGCATGAAATATTTACAAATAATAATCTAATGTTTTTCTAAAGCTAAGTACCCGATCGCCCAGACATGTAGGTAGCCTAGCACTGAAAGCACATATCAGCAGATAGGAATGCAATAACGGGCAACTTCGAGCTCCCAATCAAACCCGTTAAGCTTTAGCTGAAACCACTGTAAAGGGAATATTGGCTAAGAAATGGCTAAGAAAAGAAATAGTGTTATGAAAGCCATTGTATGGTTCAGTACTGTATAATGAAACACTAAATTATACCAGTAAAAAATAAATAAACTATATAAATATCATCTGAAAATTGTCTGTAACAGATCGCCGAAGACTAGCTAAACTATGCATGCCTGTAAAAATCAAGTGTAATTACTTTGCTATACTTACCATATAAAGCAACAAAATGGTATACCTATTGTTAAGCATCGAAACTTACCAAACCGTAGTATCTGTTTTCAAACTCCAATCGACCGCCATTTTGTATTCAAGCGCCATTTCGTGAAGCCGGCGTTTAGCCGCCATTACGCGTCGCCGCGGCATTAGTACAAATCGCTCTGCATTCTCAAGCCCGACCGTTGCAGATTTCAATGAATACAATTACCCTCGCCCAGTATTCATTATCATACTGAATGACCACACCAACCGCCTTACCTTTATATTACACGGTCAATTTGAAATTTAAAGCAAGCGATTTAGTTTTCTTCCGCTTATTTTGTTTGAAGTTTTACTTACTTTTTGTCACGCTATATCCTGGGGTCGGGGAGATAGCATTCCTGTATTTACATACAACAGTTTGTAGGGTAATGGCTGTAATCTCTTAGGCCCCGTCGAACGCCGGAATTGCTGTTTCATAGACTTTTACAAAGTTGCCCAAGTTTTTATTCGTAGTGTATTTTTTCCTACATTTTAGAACGTTTTACTGAAGGTACGTTTTAGGCGTACCTAAGTCTGATCCAAATTAATATTATCTTATTTAGGTACAGACAACAGCACGTCAACCTAAAACAAAACGTCAAATTTTCCCAACTGATATTATTCTTTACGCGTCGGACAGTTGCAAATCAATACAATGACCCTTAACTTTTTTAGGGTTGGTAGGTTTGGGTAGATTGACCTGCCGTTGTCTGTACCAGGTCGGTGTAATAATCTAAGTATCATTAGAACAACACTTGCATTCTCCCTTGCATAACATATGGAAGCGAAACATGGTCTCTAACTGTTAAGCATAGGGAAAGACTCGCAAATTGTCAAAGGGCAATGGAAAGAAGCATGCTGGGAATTAGACTAAATGATAGAATCAGAAATCTAGATATAAGAAAAAAGACCAAAGTAACAGACATAATAGCACGCATAGACCATTTGAAGTGGAGCTGGACAGGATATATGCTAAGGGGCAAAGACAAATGGAGCAAACAAGTCACCCTATGGCACCCAAGAGATGGGATTAGAGTCCAGGGACGGCCAAAAACTAGATGGAAAGACGACATCCGTCTAACCTTGGGGCCATACTGGAGCAGAGTTGCGGAAGACAGAAGTCAATGGAGAGAGCTGGAGGAGGCCTATGCCAAAAGGCACACCGAACTGCGGGACATCCTATAATTGACCCTGATAAATTACTTACCCTTGAATGTAAAAATTTAAACCAATTTTCGGAAATAAAGGCTTTATTATTATCATTAGCACAAAATCATTTTTTTAAATAAGTTAACTGCGTAGAAAGCGAATTAAACGATGATAGAAATAGGATAAGATTCATAATAGTTATTTATTAGCCTTCTTCCAGTCACATAAACACGTCTTAAAAAATATGATGACGTAGGTAGGTACTAAATAATATTCGACGAAGTTATTTGATTTGTGTTTTACTTGCTCGCTACATTTATGCTTTCAATAGGTACCCAGTTCTGGTCCTAGGTCCTGTAATAAAATAATATCTTAGTTTTAAAGCATACGATATCTTTTTTACTGAGCGAGACTCCCCATTCCTACACTCAGATCAAAATGTTTTTTTATAAATTGACCAGCTTATGTATTTATGGTAAATTAGAGCGCTACTAATATTTAAAAAATATATAATGAGACGTACATTGCGAATCTATTTTTATCCTTTTAAAGTATGTTAACTCATTGGTTAATGTAAAAGGTATTCTTACAAATAAATAAATTATTATTGGTTGCCAAACGGACGCATGAGACCGCTTACAATAAAAATATGTTTCTCGTTTTGCTGGACAGAGAGGTTAAAGGAATAACTTGCAGAAAATTTCACTTAAACTTTACACTAGAGGCAATTTTCCATCTATGTCATACGCAGACGCTTTTCAACCCAAATCTGTTATCATTGACCCAAATTCTATTCATACTTTTTTTAGTTATTTCACGCCAAATATTTCGTACTTTATACCTAACGAAATTCAGTGAAACTAGATCTTTTGAACTCCCTTATTGTGGAAGGACCTTTACGATAAAACGCTCTCTGTAATCAAATATTCTTTTTGGAAAATGGATAATGTAGTAACGGTGAGGTTGGGGACGGAATATTGTAACCTCCAAAAAATTCATTTGGTCGACTGGAAAGTTATTACACTGACACAAAAGCCTTGTTAGAATAATATGCTAGCGAGGTTAGAATATCGCTCAATATTATACCTTCTTTGTAAGCTAAAACAATACCTAATATTATTTTAGCTAAGTGAAAACCCAGATTCAAATAATTTTGATATTATAATAAAAAACAAGTATAGTCATTTTTAATATATGTAGGACTTATTAAAACGAATCAAATAATCCTAAACACGAAAGTTTTACCAGTATCCAATGTAGCCATTAAGGTGTCCCGCTATCCTGACTGCGGCATCATATTATTATTATTATCAGCTTGATGATATCAAATTATAGCATTGTTATCTGTATTACTTATTCACATAATATTTAAAATAGATATGACATTTAGAATTAGGTAACGTCAAACTCCACTTGCAAGATTTGATAACATTTTTGGTTTATCCATCATCATCATCAATTCAGCTATAAGACATATACTGCTGAACAACGTGCTGCTGCCCGTCTTATGCTTCAGGATTTAGTTGCCTCTTACGACACGCCTCCTGTTACGGCCGTCCCCACACGGCACACTGACAATATAACAGGCTACAAATTCCTACGATTCGGATTTCTTATTTGTACTAAAACATGATAAATATTGCACTTGGCGTTATTAATTAAACAAAAAATATTTACAAACTTATACTGATATTGATTTAAGATAACTAAATTTTAATTTTCAAAAATTAATGTTTACTACATTAATACACATAATGAAAAAAGCGTGGCCAATTCCATGTTTTTATTGGTTTTCAGAGGATTCTGAGTCAAAGTCAAAGTCAAAGTCAAAAATCATTTATTCAGTTTAGGGCAGAAAGCTGCCACTTACGTCAATAATAACATTATTGGCCCATATCGGGCAGAACATGTCTCCTTATTTTTTGGGCCCTACTAAATTTTAAAACGATGGTGTTGAAAAATCGACTGCCTCGAATGATCCACAAAATTGTGAAACGTTACCCATTTTACTCCAAATAAAATGACTTGGATTTGAATTTAATCAAATACAGATTCCTAAAATATTGTTACCATACCAGCACAGCACATTTCGCAACATTCCTCAATCAGAAAATACAGGTAAGATTGATTCTCAATGCCGCCGAGCAAGAAGCCTTGACGAGGTATTGTGTCTCTCAAAGGACGTCAATTCGGAGATTATTGGGAATGGCGCGATTTTATTATATTTCCACGGGACGAGGGAATGCCAAGATACAAACCAAGTTATGTTAAATTCTATACTACGTTTGAAAAAACAAAAACATGAAAATACAAGGACGAGTACATTGCAGGGCATGTGTTTTATGTAATCTTCTAAATATATTTAAGGAGAAACTGACTGACTGACTGACATATCAACGCATAGCCCAAACCGATAGTTCTAAAGATTCCAAATTTGGTACGTAGGTTCCTTATGAGGTCTGGGTGCATTAAGAAAGATTTTTTTCACCTCCTAAGGTGGTAAAATAGGTGTCCAATGTTTGTATGGAGAAACAATATTAGTTAGACTATTTTATTAAAACTTCACAGGAGTATACCTAACGATAAATGAGTAAACAAATGTTTCAATTTCAATCCGTGAGCAATTATTTATTTGAATAAGGCAACGATAGTTGAGCCTCACTATCCATACTAATACCATACATGCGTAAGTAACTGTCTGTCTGTCTGTTAAGTTTTCATGCCCAAGCCGTTTAAAAACATTTTTGATAAATTTTAGTATACAGATTGATGGGATCTTGAAAAATCGAAAAAAGCTTGAACCTTAAAGACATAGACTACTATTTTCATTCTACTTCCTAAGCGAGCAAAATAGAGTGTGACAAACCGTATTCCACGCAAGCGAAGCTGCGGGCACTGCTTGTTGGATAATATAAAGATAAAAGGCTTAACATATTGGCTTTAAATATGTATGCAGAAAATTTTACCTGTGTTCTATACTAAAACATGGTTTCAAATCTTTCTCATTTCATCTAACGTAGTGACAAATCAAACGGAGTCTCATTAAATAGTTTACGAGATCACAAAATCATTAATGCGCGCCTCAACCACAAAATAAAATAATTCAAACCTTAGAAGAACGTTCGTAAGTTCCAACGGTCTCCAAATTCGCGATCGGTGCTGATGTCGCGAGACAGGACAATAAAGTCATCCTATTAAAACGGGGCCCCACAAACGGCAGTCGCTAATAAAACCGCCGCAGATAAATATGCTGGGAGATTGTAGGGCAGTAGTACACTGGAAGCAAGTCAAATTCAAATCTTCTTTTTAACCATAGTATGTATAAAGGTGATACAAGTCATTTGATAACAGCACTCAATGTCACTGAACTCATCTATTGGACTGGCTGCCCCATTTAAATTGTCAGATTAATTTGTGTGCCTATTTGAAACACAACAAGCGAGAGTACCGAGAACTTATTTTGACGTAGACTGACGTAGAAGAAAATAAAGGTCAGTGTAACTTTCTCACACTAATCGGTAATTACTTAAGCATTTTACTGTAGGTACAACGACAGCCGTGTATTTTAACTGATCAAGCATACGTAAACGAGACACAATGGAAATTCTATCATTATGCGGTCCCATAAGACCGCTTGGATGTTAGCGGGTTAAAATTGGAAAGTATAAATTTATTGACAAGGTGTAAGGAAAAGTTTACTGCCACAGTAACTACAGAATTAATTCGTTATTCAGTGCAAACAATGGCAGACCCCGACGGTTTATCTTTCGTTACTTACGTCCTATTAGTCAAGGGGTCGTAAAATTTTATATAATTCTTTAGTTAATGTCAAAAAGAAGCGTAGTGCCTTACTATTTTTACTAATAATGTATATGTTTTCCACACATATTGATTTAAAATTTAATCCTGTTTTTATAGTCCTATCAAATGATTAATGGACTAATTCTGATGTCTCACAGACGCAGTCGTGGACAGAATCTAGTGGTATATAACAACACTAACATCTGTTGCACTCACTGTGCCCCAACCTTTCCCGCCACCCATACGCAAGCCACAAAGCGGTTGAATCGCGAAGTATGCGCCAAGTTGCTTTATACCTCGGAAATTGTTCAAGAACGGGAAATTACACGCAATACACGTCATTATCCCGCTTGATTACACTCAAGACGCTGTTTCATATTTTATTTGGCTATGCTAAGTTTGCCAGCGGTTGTGTGACAGATTTAATATGCTTCAACTTTCAATTAAACGTCTTATGTATTTATACGGTTTAAAATAAAAGAAGGCATCGTTAAGACTTTGGTCCAAGAAGACACTATTAATGAGTCGATTGTTCATGCCACAAAGAGTCAGTGTGGGTTTTTGTAGGCTGTCTGTTTTGCTGCAACGTAATTTAAGAAGCTTCATGTCAAATTATTGCGGCTTACAAGGAATGTATTGACTCACTTCCAGCCAAAGGTAAGGTAAATTTGACTTAAGTGTTAGTAAGATAGCGTTAAGATAATTTTTTTTTTACTTACAATACAACATTGAGCATATAGCTCAGTTTAAGTGTTTATTAAGCGCCCACTCTATTTACTAAACGCGCTCAATTTCATGGTTAATAATATGCGCTTAGTTTCAATCAAGTCTCAAAGATTCTTCTTCTCAAGCGACAACTAAGAAATCGCCACCTTTTTGGAGAGCGCCTTGAAGTGCGATTGCCAAGTCACAGTCTTTACTTAAAAATGCGTCTAAATCATCGTTATGTCGATTCTAGTTATAGTAAATAAATGTGACAAGTCTACTTTTCCATAGACGCTAAGTACATATAGGTAGCATGCACGATTGCACAAGATCCGTAGTTGTACTAAAAAAAAAATGGACAAATAAAGCTTTTTATTGCTTTCCAACAAAGCTATGCAATATAAAATTTTCTCAGGAATGTCTGTTCAAAGTTTCTATAAAAGTATTCTTATTATGTGCCCGAAAATACATTTTCATAATTTTGCACTACTTCGTCTGCTAAAAATAACCTAGAGCCTAATATTTCAGCATCAACACCCACTTACACGTATGCAGTAAAAGTGTAAGTATTCATTAAAATCGGGCTTCAGAGGCGAAGTTTGCTCATTACTCCCTATTAATGTGGTCGATAGTCTATCGCGGGCTGGCCGGGTGCCAGCGCGCGCGCCGGGATGCTGTCTTTGTGTCGCCTATGAATCATTACAGTTATGAAACTATGCTTAAACATGATGACTATCCACTGACGCATCGCTAGGGGCCATGAGTTCTTAAGGCGAGTAGTGCCCCTAAATTAGCAACTCGACGAATGCTAACCACAAATATCACACGAAAATTCATTAAAATACGGTTCATAATAGTGCGCAATGAAACGTGGCTGTTACGACAGTCGCTGCGTCTTTTGGTAGCTAAAATTGAGGAAAATATTACTTTTTGCATGTACGCAATTGTTCGAATAAAAAATCCTATGCTCACTTTGTAGCTATTATGTTTGCCTATCAATCGACGTATAAACGAGTTAAATCGGTAAATCAATTAAAAAGAAGAAAGAGAATTAGCATCTTGATGTTGTTTTTTTAATAATTTCAATGTTTTTTTTCTCCTGAAGTATAAATACTAGAAGCAAATGCTATGCTCAGAATGTTGTGTGGGTTTTGAAAATTCTTAGCATATTTTAAATATTTTTCTGACAAACTGGGCTTAAGTAGTAGGCTTTTAAAACCACATGCTAGTTTACATTTGGCAACTACACGGGCCTTAAAGCGCATCAATTCAATCTTGTTTTGTCTTTACTAGACTTTGACGTAAAACAACACTACTTAGGTACTGATAACTGCTTTCATTGTGTTTTTTTATGTGAATCAGAATCAGAAATATTTATTTGCTTTTAACATAGTTTTACAAGATGTTTTCCAAATGATATGTCCACATGTTTGACCTAATTAGTCATGCAAATATAAAAAGTTGATATTTAATGTACATAATTATAAAAAAATTACAGCAATATTAAAGCACTTCAATGTCAAAAGGATTATCATTATCGAGGATTAAATATTATATTATGATTAAAATATGTCAAGAAAAAGCTATATAATAATCAATTATTTGTCATCAAAATATTCTTGTATTGAGTAATAGCATTTATTCAGAAGCCAGGCATGCTACTGTTTTTTAAACGTAACTATAGGCAAATGTTTAAAAAATTCAGGCAACTTATTATATATTTTAGTAGCCATGCAATAGGGGCTTCGCTGTGATACAGTAAGTCTGCTAGGCAGAAGAAGAACCAGAACTTAGCTTCTTACCTCAGTGCCGTGCCGCGTGCTTTACCAAGCCCGGCGTATTGTAAATTCTGTAATCTTCCACCAGACGTTGTTTCAAAATCAATCCACACGTCCGATAGGGCCGTCACTTAGCGAGGACGCAAACGTGGACACTTTTGTGTCTTGTGTCAGATACAAGCTACCGATGAATACAATACATGAATATATGATGAATACATAAAATCATCATTCTCGGCGCATACGTAGACCTTTCTTGTATACAGTTGCTTCCACTTAGCATATGTATACCTATGACGATCAAAGTGTTCGGTGTCGGCAACTGAAAACTAAAAGTGTCTACGTTTGCGCAGCGCCTTAATCTCTTAATCTTAATTAGATGATACTAGACACTAGTAAACGCTAAATTGGTTGCCGAGTTATTATTTTTTGAACACCGTTGTTTCGGATGGCTTCTTTTTGTAACTTCATGATACGAAGTGTCGTATATCAAACTTTACACTTATGTGACTTTACAAAAATGTTTGATTATAGTATCTTTGAAGTGTAAGCTATTCATTAAAAAAGAATCATCAAAATCGGTTCACATTTGGCAAAGATATTAGAAGATAGATACTAAAATCAGTTGGCGTGGTACGGAGTTCATGCAATGTTTGATGATTTTCTTAAAGATCCCATCATCAGAATTCAACCAAATTTATATGGGACCATTCTCAAAGTATTACCTTTCAAATAAAAAAATAATTATCGAAATCGGTCAACGCAGTAACGAATGATCGCTGAACATACATAAAAAAAAAAGACCGACGAATTGAGAACCTCCTCCTTTTTTGAAGTCGGTTAAAAAAAACTATGATATGATAGATATGATAGCAAAATGGTTGCCATTTAGTTTTATGCTATAAATAAAATAAAAACCAATTTATTTCTGCAAAAAGGCCTGAATTAAGCTATTTTACACGTTCCAATTATTTTGCTTAGATATATAACGGTTTATTTCTGTGAAATCCATTTAGGTTAAGAGAATAAATTAGGCTCCAGGACATAGGTTTCAAAATTCAAATTAATTGTTTATACTAGAAGATGTAAAGGCTCACTATGAACCTTACAGCAATTTGAACCTTGTTTTTTTTATCGCCTTCAAAATGGAGGTGGTTTTATAATCGACTGTTTTCAGGGTACCTCAAAAGGAGAAAACGGAAACCTTGTAAGATCACTTTGTTGTCCGTCCGTCTGTCTGTCAAGATCCTTTATCTTAAGAACGCGTGAAGGTATCGAGTTAAAATTAAAACGATCTATTTAAGTCCACAGTCTCTTGAAGCTGTGAAAAAATCAAACATCTTAAATAACGTAAAAAATAAGTAAATTTTATTAAAAAAAATAAAACCGACTTCAAAACACTAAAATGCTAAAAATAATCCTAACACTTAAGTACCTAATCAGTTACTTTTGGAGTCGGTGCAAACAAAAACATTGAATCTCTCATCGGCTGGCACCGACTCCAAAAGTAACTGATTAGGTACTTAAGTGTTAGGATTATTTTTTAGCATTTTTAGTGTTTTGAAGTCGGTTTTTTTTTTTTTATTTTTTTTTTTTTTTTTTTATTAAAAAAAATAAAACCGACTTCAAAACACTAAAATGCTAAAAATAATCCTAACACTTAAGTACCTAATCAGTTACTTTTGGAGTCGGTGCCAGCCGATGAGAGATTCAATGTTTTTGTTTGCACCGACTCCAAAAGTAACTGATTAGGTACTTAAGTGTTAGGATTATTTTTAGCATTTTAGTGTTTTGAAGTCGGTTTTATCTTTTTTAATAAAATTTACTTATTTCATCTATTTTCAGTGATAAATCCTAATCTAACTGCTGAACACCGATTTCATCCCCTATTTTCCTACTCTTAGGGGTGATTTTTATTTTTCAAACTTCTATCATAGCATCTTTGAAGTATAAGCTATTCAATAAAACAAAAATCATCAAAATCGGGTCATATTTGTCGAAGATAGGTAACAAGAACCACAGCCAAAATATTATCTGGGTATATATTTGTTGATTTTCTCAAAAAGTTCTAAATCAATTTCGATAAAATTTATATGGGACCACCTCTGAAGTATGATCTACCAAACAAAAAAAGAATCATTAAAATCGATTCATAATTGGCGGAGTAATCGCGTAACAAACATACAAAAAAAAAAAAAAAACATGCAGTCGAATTGAGAACCTCCTCGTTTTTTGAAGTCGGTTGAAAAACGGCCTTGCGGCGTTGTTGGCGGTTTATGCCGCAAAAAACGTATATTTTGACACTCAAGGGAATCAAAATTAATAGGGTACTTCCCGTTGACCTAGAAATGAAATTTGGCCAGAAGCAATCATGTTTTATGCACACTTATAGCACAAATGCCTTTATTTGTGTCGTCGATTCCGATTTCCGTTATACAGGGTTACATTTGACGTTAGTGCCAATTTTTCAGGGACCACTCAGAATCAGTTACTAAATCTATTTACGTAATAATCAAACTATTTTTCTTTCATTTTTAATTCTTCCATTCTGCATTCGAAATATATAATACGTAGAAAATTTACGATAACTCGATTAAATTGCACCGTATGTGCACTGCATGAGGTCCTTGTTGGAGCGATTTCGGCGTATGCATGTGATCTCTAATGTTTCTTCCGTTTTCTTTTTTTTCGGTAATTTTTTTCGGTCATTTTTAAGTATATTTTACTCCAGAAATACGACGATTGAAATTAATTTCAATAAATTAGTATTTTTATATTGTACTGTGGAATTTATTTTTAATATTTGGCACTATCTTGAAATATAACCCTGTATATAGACAAATTATTTACATAGCTCTAAGTTGGTACAGAACCTTGGTGCGCGAGTTCGACTCGCACTTGGCCGGTTTTTTGTATAAAGTTACGCGATTCCTTACGCAAATGAGAAATAGATTTAGTCCAAATAAAATTTTAAGATTTTTGCTCGTGTTTAAATATAGGGGATGATTGGTTTGTGAATAACTTGTGTATGGACTGATAACATTTATCTTGATGAAGACTCAGCACTAAAAATAGACTAATAAAGTATTCAAAAGAAAATATTATTTAATAAGCCATATATAAAATCTAATTTATTACATATTTTTTTACTTTACGAAACGATTTTCGTGATATACGAGATTAGTCGATTTTGAATATTGCATTTCTTATCAGGTATTCATGTAAGTTCAATAATGGATGTTTGTTACTCATTATCATCATCATCATCATTTCAGCCATAGCAAATCCACTGCTGAACATATGCCTACCCCAATCACCGACCATCGAGGAGGATTGCCAATACTCGCCACGCTTAACAGGCGGGTTGGCAAGCGCATTTTTTTTATTAGATTTCGCACGCAGACGCTGCTGCCCGTCTTGTGCTACAGGAATTAGTCACCTCTTACGACACGCCTCCTGTTGGCGGTGGGGATGTTTGTTACTCTTCCACACAAAAACTACTAAAAAGATTTTGATGAAATTTGGCATACAGATAGAAAATGGCCTGGATTAACACATAGGATACTATTTATCCGGGTAAAGTTAACGCAGACATAGTCGCGGGCAAAAGCTTGTATCAGATAAAGCACCGGTTATACAGAGCAGCTGAAGCGGCTGACAGGATTTCAAACTATCGCAAACTTCAAATTGAGTTAAAACGGGACTTTGTTGCAAGAATATCGGCGGCCAACAAAAAGGCCACGTACAAATCCGTCAGCGCCGGAGCCGGCAAGACAAGGAAGCCATACATAATTCACCAGCTGAACGGCCCCCCAAAAACCCCCTGAATTTACCTTCCGTAAAACGGGACGCTTACTTTAAAATTCAAATTCGGCATCTAACACGACGGCCAGCCGATTTAAGTGCAAATACCGGAGCCCAGAACTGGACATTCGGGATGGAAATTAGTGGGACACGATGGTAATTGTATTCATAGTACATAATACTTGGGGTAAAGAAATGCACGCTTGTTTCGCACGCCGTCAGTGAAAATACTAATAAATTTTGTTTTTGTTTTGGTGTGTTTAAACTTAAATTAAACGTCGTCATCGTCAAAAAGGATCGTCTTATTGTTTGTAAGTTAGTGTAATGTATATATGAACAAAACCTTAATTATATTGTATATCGTAGCAACTTGTGTACTTGTGACGCCCCGTGACGGTAAGGGCTTACGGGGCGTTGCAAGTACTTTAGCTTTAATTATTAAGAAATTTGCTCCCATGTGACACGCAATAAAGATATTGAATTGAATTGAATAGACTCGTACATACCTTCTTTATTTGACTAGGAACGATTTTGAATTTATATTTTTCTAGTTGACGTATAAAGCCTATGGTAAACGTGTCCTGACTTTAAAATATTTTTTATATCATCTTTTTAATATTAATGTCAAAAAGAATGCGTAACGTGTTACATTTTGGTAGGAATAATAAAAAGGTTCAAGAGGTGGTGGTGGAGGAGGATGCTATCAACAACCTCTTTCTAAAAATAGAATTACATTTTCGATATTTTTTCTGATGTGTAATATATTATATGAGTAACTTTCTCGTTACTGGATTATATCTAGTTATAGATAGATCATCGAGTACATACCCTATAGAGCAGCAATACAAACCATCTTTCTCCGAAACTAGTAAGTGATTTTTCACTTACATATAAAAACAGCACAGACACAGCTTAAGAAATGGCGGAAAACCTTTGTCGATCAAATTATATGACATGTCTACTCTATAGGGTTATGTGCTCCATGAGATAGATACTTTAACTTTGTAATGTGATGTAAAGTTTTATAGCACACCATAAAAATAAGTTATAATGTTTATAGAATCGCTTCGGACTACAAAGTGGTTGCGGGTTTGATTTCCGCAAGGGGGCAAATATTTGTGTGATGAGCACGAGCGTTTGTTTGACCGCCAAGAGGAGGAGGAGGCGCCGCCGCCGCCGGAGGCGTGTCGTAAGAGGCAATGAATTCCTGTAGCACGAGACGGGCAGCAGCGTCTGCGTGTGAAATATTATTAAAAAACTGCGCTCGTCAACCCGCCTGCCAAGCGTGGCGAGTATTGGAAATCCCCCCCCCCCTGATGAAAGTCATTGGGGGAAGACTGTGTTCAGCAGTGGACGTCCATGGCTGAAATGATGAATACAAGCTTTAGGGCTAGATAATTGGCTCGATTGTTGGAAGTATTCATTTATTACATTTACATTAATTGTGGCAATCCCCCCCGGTTGCCAATATTCGCCACTTGCCACAATTGGCAGGCGGGTAGGCGAGTGCAGTTTTTATAATTAGTGTACATTTCAATCATGTATATTTGAATCTATATATAGGTTATAAAGAAGGTTATACTTATTATAGCGACTCCGCGAACTACCAAAGAGGTTTTCAATAATCGTGAAACTACTACAAATAGAAGATCTATACATTTGTGTACCCATACATAACATAATGGCCGCAGTAGATAGTGAAGTTGTCTGAAACTGAATGAAACTTTACTCCTTCAGCGCTCGGCTGGCCGAAGCGAGTGGAATCTTAACGGCTTGAGTTCGTGACTCGAATATTTGCCTAACAAATAGGCTACACAAAATCATTTCTGCACTTTTTTATTGTACCGCGTAAGTAAATTGTAAAAATGTTGCCGCGTCTTTCCCAAAAATAAATGTACTTGGGAAGTAAATTTTAGGATACATTAAAATAGGAATGATCAGACAAAGCTTATTTAAGATGGCGCTAGCGTCTTTGGTATTGTCAAATATTTCCAACACATTCTCAACCAATGTCAACGTAAATGACATAGCTTAAATTTTTATTGTACTTGTTAAATGAACACTAAATGTATTTGATAATGACTCTAGCAGTACCCAGATGCATTGTTTCAAGATACAATTATTTTGTTTATTTCATTATTATTGTAATGTGTTGGACACAAGTTTGACACACGTTTGTGAATTTATTTGACAACTTATAATAATAATAATTGACACCAGGGGGGGCTCATTCAGTCACCACCTGCCATTTTTTAGTCTGAGACTATGATCCAAGCAGGTGAACGGTAGTCTCCATCAATAGCCCAGAACCCAGGGCCTCCATCTTCCTTCAATAGACCTATTTAATTGACTTGTTAATTAACATGCTAGGTTTAATCACTGATTACATCCCATGATGTAGCCAGAGATTGGGTCCAGCTGTGTAACACTTTCAGGTTTGATTATTTGCGCTTAAATCGGCCTCTACGTGTTGGATCAGTATCCCCACGCAAGCCTTATAAAGGACCGGGTCACTTTACTGGCCCGTGAACTCCTAGAGCGACAAATAATAATAACAATATCATTTATTTCAGGTATCTTAATTATTACAGATGACATTAACTTAGCAGAACATATAAATATTGGACATCATCACATGCTTTGTGATGTAGAAATTGTGTCATAGAAATCAGAAACAACGACGGCACCAAAACACCCAGACCGGTGGCAACATGGAAAAGTTTGTTTTGTAAATTGACCCGACCGAGAATCGAACCCGGGACCTCTGAGATAGAGACGCCGACGTGCTCGCCTCTCGGCTACGAAGGTCGTCGATACTTATTTATTTACGATGGGTACACTAACAGGATACGTGGTGATTATTTGGTCAGTAGCACGACCACTGATTGACGACCGTCAGGTGTAGTGGTTCGCGCTCCGGACTACAAAGCCAGCGGTTCGGGTTCGAATCCCGCAAAGGGCAAATGTTTGTGTGATGAGCACGAGCATTTGTATCTAAGTCGTGAATGTTTATAAATGTATTTAAGTATGTTTATCCGTTATCTAGTCGCCATAATACTAGCATTGCTTAGTTTGGGGCTCGATTGTGAAAACAATTTATTTATTTATTTAATTTATTGACGAGAAAACGTTGGTTTCAACAGCGAAACACTTGAATGAATTCGTCAAGTCAACGATGTCCTCGTTGTCGTATGTCCTGTCTCTTAGAACAGCAATCGCCCGGGTAGAGAGAAGACGTGGGTTTGAATTCTACCTGAGGCAACCAAACAATAGCCAAACAAAACAACCATACAACAAAAAACCAAACTAACCAATATTTAAAAGAGCTTGCGAAAACTCTTTTAACATAATTGATAGAAAATTAAAACTGCTACCGAAACTGTGCGACAGCTTTGATCTAGCCTCAGTACTCATCATGTCAAACTCTCAGTCTACTGCTGGACGTAAGAAGCCGCAGCTGCACCCGTAAAGAGCGCCAAAGAGCACTTCCACTTTTTTATATATTCACTGTCATCCTACACTACGTTTGCCAGGGCATGGTCTCTCCTCGAGAACGAGAGGTTCTGCAACAGATGTCAGGCCGAGGCAGCGTTGAGACTATGTAGCATTTTTGCAAATTCTCCAGCGATTCCGACTTGATAACTATGTCATCGGCAAAACGGAGATGCGTGAGGTGTTCGCCGTTTACATTGAGGCCAGTCCCTTTCCAATCCAATGTCTTGAAGTCATGTGCGTTCGTGAACAACTACTATATAGCTCTTACTATATAGCTCTTGTCTTGTGATTTTAGACTTGAACAGTAATCGCTGACATTTTTTATGGCTTTCTCATCATCTTTACATATCGCTAATCGATTTGGCATCGCCGTAAGGATTCCATAACAGTCCAGGTCTTGGCGGAGTCGAAGGATTCCACAAAGGCTAGGCACAGAGGCCGATTATACTCTTCTGAATTCTGTATAATCTGCCTTAATTTAATTTGTACATATCTAAATGATTTAATAATAAGGGTGCAGACATAGAAGAACACGAGTTTCGTTACTTTTGCAAGAAACAAAAAGAAATTAAAACTTTGTTCATTTTAAAAAACACATCGAACCAGATTTTATAAGCATAAAAACTAAAGTGTGTAATATAACATTGTTCGAAACATCCCCAATCATAAAATACGGTATTCAACATCCCATCGATTCTCTAGGGTCATGAATAATTTCTGATCCTGTATGGCTACTATATGTATCTAAGAAAAATACAACAACTTACTCAAAATCAGTCGGTTTAAAATCGAATGGTGCCAACGTTTTGTAAAGCAGTTTGACTGTCAGTAACTTGTCATATTAATTTATTTCAAAATATTTCTACATCGACATCGATCAACAACGACAAGTATCACAATACCCAGACTCGAGACAATATAGAAAAGTTATTTTTCTACATTGACCGTCCCGGAATCGAACTCGGGACCTCATAGATAGCGACACCAAGTCCAGCATGCTCGCCTCTCGGCTATAGATGTCGTCACGGAATAGTCTGCATTGCTTTCGCCATTTCACACTTTAACCTCTGAAAAAACTTCTATTTTTAACCTGAATAGTTTTCCTAAGCAATAAAAGTATCAGGGCAATTTGCAGAGCACATTTCATGTATTCTTGTAAACCCCTATTAACAAAACTTAAAATTTTACCATTGCCATGCGTATATAGAAAGCAAGTGTGTATATTCGTGCGACAACACCCTCAATATTTTGTAACAAGAGGTCAATATAAAGTTAGGCCAACGAGCATAAGACTGAAATTATTCATTTATTAATTGCATGGCTATTAAAATATATAATAAGTTGCCTGAATTTTTAAAACTATTGCTTATAGTTACGTTTAAAAAACAGTTGCATGCCTGGCTTCTGAATAAATGCTAATACTCAATACAAGAGTATCTTGATGACAAATAATTGATTATTATATAGCTTTTTCTTGACATAGTTTAATCATTATATAATATTTAATCCTCGATAATGATAATCCTTTTGACATTGAAGTACTTTAATATTGCTGTAATTTTTTTAGAATTATGTACATTGAATATCAACTTTTTATATTTGCATGACTAATTAAGTCAAAAATGTGGACATATCATTTGCAAAACATCTTGTAGAACCATGTTAAAAGCAAATAAATATTTCTGATTTCTGAAAAATCAATACTCGTAGGATTACTGAGTCCCAGTCTACTATGGCCGGGTTCACGCCACATCGCGGGTGAGGCAATATTTCATGCGCTATCGATGAACGGTTAAAATGAAATATGCCCGCCGTACGTTTGAATATAATCACGCCGAGAAAAATCTACGGTTATAACACGCCGATTTATGTCCCCCGGCATGTATGGGGTGCGTGGGGGATTTAGGTGTTCGGGTTGACAGTCTTTGACGGCTGTTCTCGCTTTTTAAATCCGCGTGGGGACGGCCGTAAAGAATACACTTCCCCACCGCCAACAGGAGGCGTGTCGTAAGAGGCGACTAATTCCTGTAGCACGAGACGGGCAGCAGCGTCTACGTGCGAAATCTTTTAAAAAACTGCGCTCGCTAATTCGCCTGTTACGCGTGGCGAGTATTGACAATTCCCCCCAATGATAGGTCATTGAGGGAGGCCTATGTTCAGCAGTGGACGTCCTATGGCTGAAATGATGATGATGATGATGATGATGATACCAAATATTGACGTGGTCTAAAAGCCAGGCTAAGCACACTTGTGTTAAGGTACCAACGATTTCTTGCTACGGAAAAGGTTTCAGCAAAACCAGACGCGATCCAATTCATTAATTTGTTACCTGAACTAGAGGTACTCCGACCGGGAATCGAACCCGAGAATCTTGTTGTAATTGCGAATCATCGCACGACAACGCCAATTGGATCATCAATTACAAATAAATATAAATATGCACATTGGACTGCATCACGTACATTGCTTCGATCCTATGGTAAGTAGCTAAAGTCACTTGTGTTATAGAAATAGGAAATACCGACGGTACCACAACACCCAGACCCGAGACGATATAGACAAGATCGTTTTCTACATTGGCAAAATAATAATCCGTCAAAAAATGCATGATAGAGCCAATTACTATTGACTATGGAGTAACTTTTGGTTGTTCAAACCCAAGTGAAGATATATAATTATTTTTACCCAAGGAAGTGTTATGTTTTTTAAAGAATATGGAAGTGTGAGGAACAGGGTGTTGAGTTCCTCATACACCATTGAAATGGGAGAATCCGGTTGTGTCTGGTGGGCTACTGCCCGACGGTTGTTTGTCGGGTTCTTGCATATATGGTTCAATCGCTCTGATAACTTTAATATCGCGATGTAGGATACGTCAGTTTTATATGTGACGAGATAGATGTCGCTACATATGGCTTATTTTGTCAAAACAGAGTGTAATATTGTATTTTATAGTTTTGTACAGGTTCTTTTAGGTTAAATAACATAATATGAAGCTAACACAGCTTCATAAGTTTCTAAACTTGAGTCAGACTCATATTATCCGTTTTTAACAGATGGCCAGATTGAAATAACCTCACTATTTTTCTTATTGTAAAGAATGAAAATTCATTTGAATTAAGTTTAACATATGGCCAGATTGAAATAACCTTCTCACTATTTTTCTTATTGTAAAGAATGAAAATTAAGTTGGGCATTAACTTTATGGATCTCATTGGCCGTGGAGTAATAAGAACGATATTGTAATGTAATTGCGCGTAATAGACGATCTGGTGTAGTGGTTCACGCTTCGGACTACAAAGCCAGCGGTTGTGGCATCGAATCCCTCTAGGAGCAAATGCTTGTAAGCACGAGTGTTTGTACATGTAAGTAATGGATGTTTGGGGGCGTGAGGAACAGGGAGTAAAGTTCCTCATCCCCCATTGAAAAGGGAGGATCCTGCAACCAGGCGGGTGTTGTATCTGGTGGGCTACTGCCCGACGGTTGTTGTCGGGTTCTTATATATCTGTTCAATCGCTTGGATAACTTTAATATCGCGATGCAGGATACATCAGTTTTAGTTCGTATGTGGCGAGATAGATGTCGCTACAGATGTTTATAAAGTATTTAAATATGTTTATCCGTTATCTAGTCGCCATAGTACAAGCTTTGCTTAGTTTGGGGCTAGATAATTGGTGTGATTGTGAAAACAATTTATATAAAAGATGTAGTAGTTCTAAAAAGCTTTCTTTGTAATATGTAAGGGGAGATTTCGATTATTTTAATTATTTTTTTAAATTCGGTAATATGGGATCCACATGAAGCTAAATATACACTTATGTTGGAAAGGGTACAAAATAAATTTATCAGGTATCTGTACAAAAAGTTATACGGAGTATATCCATTTTATCCATTGATGTACCCAACTTTATTTGTGTTAGGCATGGTAGGATATAATGAATTGCGGGTTAGGAGAGGCCTAGCGCTGACTTTGTATATTTTTAAAATTATCCGAGGAAAGGTATGTGATGCGGATATTCTAGAGCGGGTTGGATTACAAATCCCGGACAGGTACGTGTGGCGGCGGCGCCGACCAGCGCTGCTGGCGGTCCCGCGGGGGAGAACTAACTTGCTAAACAAAGCGCCCCTGACGCGTGCACTTAGCACTCTCAACCTTATTGCTGAGGTGACAGATATATTTTCTTGTACTTTGAGTGAATTCATAAAGGCAGCCTTATTTATTATTTGCTACATAAGTGTTTAAGTCTGGATTTGTTATTGTTTTGTATTAAGTTTGTACCTACTTTTACTTCACGGTCGCATTAGGACTTACCTGTAATGACAGGGAATTGTTGATGATAATAAATAATAGATAAAAAATTTTTAGTTATTGTAATTTTATAGAGCTAAAAATCTTATTTTGATCTGTTTACTAATAACTTAAATTTTCCACAGGATGTTAAAACGTAGAAATAATAGAAACTATGTTTTGCTACCATAATCTACGAAATAAATGATTTGAATTAGAATTTTTAAATCAAAACATCTAGGCCCATTTAAAAAGCCAATTGAAATCTTCACTCCAACTCTCCCCCAGTTCATAAAACACTCATCGTCTCATTGTAACTCAATCAACGGCCCAGGTTCATTCCTGGGTCAGACGCCGGGGACAGCGGCCTACACCTCAGGTGAGGTCAAATCGTGAGGGTGAACCAAATTACTTAGTCGATTGATCCTTAGAGGAATGTCTTTTATACCATTTAAGGTGAAACGATTTATAAGGGTTTGTTAAATCTACCCAGTAAATCGTTGCGGCTGTTTTAGAGATCACGGTCCTTGGTTTTCAATGATATGAATGAGATGAAGGGGTTTGCTGGTAAATAAGTATCGTAGTTGTGTTGTTTATAATGAGCTTATGTAAAACCTCATTGTTAAAATTGCACATTTCGACTGCAGCAATTAACAGGGTCGTATGTGAAAATTCGATAGTTTTCAATACGGCCGAATTACTTTTGAAACAGGCATAAAATTGGCATAAGTCTACGTATCAAAACAAAATTTGGTATGGTGGAATAACTTTAGGTAAGCTAGAAGATGATAAGTTAAAAACCGGCCAAGTGCGAGTCGGACTCGCGCACCGAGGGTTCCGTACAAACCTGTAGGTACCGTTATGAGTAAAAGTTCACCCATCACGACAATCGAGTCATAGTTATGGTATTTTTATTGCAAAATGAAATCCATAACATTACGAAAGTTAAATTGCGGTTTACGATTTATGACGTATTAAAAAAAAAAAATTACTTGATCTCGTTCAAACCAATTTTCGCTGGTAGTTTTTATGGTAATGTACATCATATATTTTTTTTAGATTTATCATTCTCTTATTTTAGAAGTTAAAGTTATTATTATTTTTCTATTTTTTTGTGAAAATCTTAATGCGGTTCACAGAATGCATCTACTTACCAAGTTTCAACAGTATAGTTCTTATAGTTTCGGAAAAAAGTGGCTGTGACATACGGACGGACGGACAGACGGACAGACAGACAGACAGACATGACGAATCTATAAGGGTTCCGTTTTTTGCCATTTGGCTACGGAACCCTAATAATAATTAATAGGAAATGTGAAAAAAGGGCACATGTCACGTTATTAATCGTAAAAGACCAAGCTACTATGTCGGAAATGGGATATCCTACATTATTAATCGGAGTTGTATTTCTCAATTTTGTCGGATGTGGAACATACTACAATAATTATCGGAGTTTTTATTCATAGTTATGTGGTAAGTGAGACATACGACAAGTACAAGACTGTACCAAGTCTAGCATTTTTTTAGCCCGAGACATTATGAAAAACGTAGAATCGCATTAATTTTCCACCGACTTCAAAAAAGGAGGAGGTTCTCAATTCGACTGTATGTTTTTTTTTTTTTGTATGTATGTTACGCGATTACTCCGCCAATTATGAATCGATTTTAATGAATCTTTTTTTGTTTGGTAGATGATACTTTAGGGGTGGTCCCATATAAATTTTATCGAAATTGATTTAGAACTTTTTGAGAAAATCAACAAATATATACCCAGATAATATTTTGGTTGTAGTTCTTGTTACCTATCTTCGACAAATATGAGCCGATTTTGATGATTTTTGTTTTATTGAATATAATATTATATTATATGATATTATATTGAATATAATACTAAAAATTTTATTTAAAAAAATAAAACCGACTTCAAAACACTGAAATGCTAAAAATAATCGTAACACTTTAAGTACCTAATCAGTTACTTTTGGAGTCGGTGCCAGCCGATGAGAGATTCAATGTTTTTGTTTGCACCGACTCCAAAAGTAACTGATTAGGTACTTAAGTGTTAGGATTATTTTTAGCATTTCAGTGTTTTGAAGTCGGTTTTATTTTTTTAAATAAAATTTACTTATTTCATCAATTTTTAGTGATAAATCCTAATCTAACTGCTGAACACCGATTCCATCCCCTATTTTCCTACCCTTAGGGGTGATTTTTATTTTGCAAACTTTTATCATATTAGCTTTGAAGTATAAGCTATTCAATAAAACAAAAATCATCAAAAACGGCTCATATTTGTCGAAGATAGGTAACAAGAACCACATCCAAAATATTATCTGGGTATATATTTGTTGATTTTCTCAAAAAGTTCTGAATTAATTTCGATAAAATTTATATGGGACTACCTCTGAAGTATGATCTACCAAACAAAAAAAGAATCATTAAAATCGATTCATAATTGGCGGAGTAATTGCGTAACAAACATACAAAAAAAAACATACAGTCGAATTGAGAACCTCCTCCTTTTTTGAAGTTGGTTGAAAATAGATGAAATAAGTAAATTTTATTAATAAAAATAAAACCGACTTCAAAACACTAAAATGCTAAAAATAGTCCTAACACTTAAGTACCTAATCAGTTACTTTTGGAGTCGGTGCAAACAAAAACATTGAATCTCTCATCGGCTGGCACCGACTCCAAAAGTAACTGATTAGGTACTTAAGTGTTAGGATTATTTTTAGCATTTCAGTGTTTTGAAGTCGGTTTTATTTTTTAAAATAAAATTTACTTATTTCATCAATTTTTAGTGATAAATCCTAATCTAACTGCTGAACACCGATTTCATCCCCTATTTTCCTACCCTTAGGGGTGATTTTTATTTTGCAAACTTTTATCATATTAGCTTTGAAGTATAAGCTATTCAATAAAATAAAAATCATCAAAATCGGCTCATATTTGTCGAAGATAGGTAACAAGAACCACAACCAAAATATTATCTGGGTATATATTTGTTGATTTTCTCAAAAAGTTCTGAATTAATTTCGATAAAATTTATATGGGACCACCTCTGAAGTATAATCTACCAAAAAAAAAAAGAATCATTAAAATCGATTCATAATTGGCGGAGTAATTGCGTAACAAACATACAAAAAAAAAACATACAGTCGAATTGAGAACCTCCTCCTTTTTTAAAGTCGGTTGAAAATAGATGAAATAAGTAAATTTTATAAAAAAAATAAAACCGACTTCAAAACACTAAAATGCTAAAAATAATCCTAACACTTAAGTACCTAATCAGTTACTTTTGGAGTCGGTGCAAACAAAAACATTGAATCTCTCATCGGCTGGCACCGACTCCAAAAGTATCTGATTAGGTACTTAAGTGTTAGGATTATTTTTAGCATTTTAGTGTTTTGAAGTCGGTTTTATTTTTTTAAATAAAATGTATAATAAAACGATTAAGTTGAAAAATGGAACGTGCCCCGGTAAGTTCGTCTCAACATAACTAACCTACAGTGTTAATCGAGGGCTATGGAAACATCCAACTTTTTCCCTGGTCAAAGACAGAGAAAGAGTTTATGAGAAACTTTATGAGGCCAAAGATATTGATATTACAAAACATATAATGCAAAAAAATAAAATGTAGTTCCAACTTTGTTAATTGCTGCAGTCGATTTGTTGTTGTTTGCAGTTTGCAGTTGATTTGTCGATTTGCGGCTTATACCCAGCACTAGCATGTAATTGTCCCGGAGCATTGATAGCGTAAAGATACATTGAAGCGTAAATTATCATGTCAGCCTATTGCATTACACTGCTGGACGTAAGCCGTAGGACGTGAGACGTAAGAAAGAGCGCTAAGGCGCGAATCGATGCGTAAATAAATGCAATTATATTATACAAATCCAGCGGTCCCTATTAATTGGACGAAGCCGCTAGAAAAAAGAAGACATTGTATAAATATAGTGAAAATAAATACGACTGAAAAGGATCTTGTTATCATAAAAATCTATCTATACTTACATATAAAACAAAGTCGGGTTAGTTACACCATTATCAACCGGCTTCAAAAAAGGAGGAGGTTCTCAATTCGACTGTATGTTTTTTTTTGTATGTATGTTACGCGATTACTCCGCCAATTATGAATCGATTTTAATGATTCTGTTTTTGTTTGGTAAATCATACTTCAGAGGTGGTCCCTTATAAATTTTATCGAAATTGATTTAGAACTTTTTGAGAAAATCAACAAATATATACCCAGATAATATTTTGGTTGTGGTTCTTGTTACCTATCTTCGACAAATATGAGCCGATTTTGATGATTTTTATTTTATTGAATAGCTTATACTTCAAAGATGCTATGATAAAAGTTTGCAAAATAAAAATCACCCCTAAGGGTAGGAAAATAGGGGATGAAATCGGTGTTCAGCAGTTAAATTAGGATTTATCACTAAAAATAGATGAAATAAGTAAATTTTATTTAAAAAAATAAAACCGACTTCAAAACACTAAAATGCTAAAAATAATCCTAGCACTTAAGTACTTAATCAGTTACTTTTGGAGTCGGTGCCAGCCGATGAGAGATTCAATGTTTTTGTTTGAAAAAAAGAAGATAATGTATAAACATAGTGAAAATAAATACGACTGAAAAGGATCTTGTTATCATTAAAACCTATCTATACCTACATATAAAACAAAGTCGGGTTAGTTACACCATTATTTTATAAGTCAAGAACGGCTGGACCGATTTTTATGATCTTTGTTTTGTTGAAGTTGTCTCCGCTCCGAATAGCAGAATAACTATTGAAGCAATGGAAAAATTCATGAGAAAAAAAATTACGAAGAGGCGGAACAAAGTTCGCTAGTAAATAAATAAAACACATTTATTGTGTTCTGCAAAAACATTTCGCAAACATTTGTTTTAAAGTGATCACAAAAAAAGACAAATTATATTGCAAAGGCACCGTTGATTCGCCCAAACCGGGAATCGAACGCTACCCTTTGTTTTCCGAGCAATTTACCGCGCCACTACGCCTTTCGGATCCTCAATGCTCGGTACATCTTCTGATTTCCCTAATCATTTAATTTCGGTTCGTATTAGTCAGCTGGCGGTAACTAATTCCTTAAGCGGTGATTTAGCGAAATTTGCGAAACTTCTCCCCTGTTTCATTTAGAACACCTTTATTTTTTCAAGTTAAGGAGAGTTTTCAGTAATTAACCGCGGAAGAAATCGCGCTTGGGACATGATGTAAGCGACGGCAAATCTGTAGGCCTATGAAGAAAAGTCTTTTTGAAAAAAAAAAATGAATTTAATTTTTTTTGCAGAACGGAATCTACATCCTTGTGCTATGGAATACCTACTAGCGTTCTTAGGCATATCCCAGAACACCCAGTTTTAATGCCAGATGTCATTTAGAAGAGTTCCATTACTTAATTTATATCCATATTGACGATCGTCTGGTGTAGTGGTTCGCGCTCTGGACTACAAAGTTAGCGGTTGCGGGTTCGAATCCCGCAAGGGGCAAATGTTTGTGTGATGAGCACGATCATTTGTACCAAAGTCATGGATGTTTATAAATGTATTTAAGTATGTTTATCCGTTACCTAGTCGCCATAGTACAAGCGTTTAGTTTGGGGCTAGATAATTAGTGTGATTGTGGATAACCACTTATTTAATTTATTAATTATTTATTTATATAAAGCGTAGTCAACAAATCAAATAGCGTGACTCAGATTACTATAGTTTTCAGAATCCTGTACTCAAAACCTGACCTTTGAGGCGTTTTGGAACATCTGGCCTAACGAGCCTATTAAAAATATTACGGCTCAAGTCGCTACACTTTAGCACTTGCGCCTTGACTTTGAAATCTCGAGAAAACTGTTATTGCTTATAATTATGGGATTAGGTTTGAACTTTGTAAGAACAGTTTAACTTGGGATATCTTTAGGCGATTAAAAAATCTTGGAATTTGAAAATCAACATACAAGCTTTTTTCTTTAAGCGTAGACTCACGATTACTCAGCAAAAAAAAATTAACAACTGGAATGGTCTTATGTGAAATAAGCTTCATCATCATTTCAGCCATAGGACGTCCACTACTGAACATAGGCTTCCCCCAGTGACTTCCAGATTGGCCGGTTGATAATAGGCTTGATGCAAGAACTTATAAAGCCATTTTATTTTTACAAGAAACTCAAGAAAGATGTCCCGATGAATTTAAATTTAACAACTGATTAATGCTTACGATATAATAACAATAATAATAAGTCTGGGATTGGTCGGCGGCTCGCTTCCAGCAAAGATGCAGAAGGTGGTGGTGCTTGATACCGCCCACATCGTCCGCCGATTTTTTTCTCTTTTGCCCTGATCCCGGCCAACTGTGCTATTGCCGATCATTACCGCCCAAGAGGCGAGGGTTTTTGGCCTATAAAGAAATAATAATAATAAACTTTTTATTTCGGACAAGACACATCCATATATAATAACATAAACAACAAAATAAAATTACTAATAAATCCTTACACATAATCTATTTGGTTTAAAAAATAAATAAATTACCTAGCAAAACCAATAACTTTAATACAATTCATGCATAATTTTCATGCCCGTTTGTTGTGGTTTGCACTACAGAGATAGGAGGTTGCAGCTTCGAATCCAACAAGGGGCAAATGTTCATGTGATGATCACAACCATTGTATATTCCCTGCTAGAAAATTTGCAACCAGTCCTCGTGAATCAGTATACGAGGTTATTTGTAAAACATCAACAACCTCTTAGGGGCTGATTCTGGTGCTAAAATACAACAACTTTTTCTATGGGACTAACATTGAAATCGAAAAAAAAATTTTCTTCCCCATACTAAGCCGCCACCAGCTGACATAAGTTCGCAAAAATGTGCACTTATTTTCCAAGAAAAATGACATACATAAGTATAATACGCGGCATAAAGATAAACTTGTCGTGTGTTTGTTTTCAACCGACTTCAAAAAACGAGGAGGTTCTCAATTCGACTGTATGTTTTTTTTTTTTTTTTTTTTTTGTATATTTGTTACGCGATTACTCCGCCAATTATGAATCGATTTTAATGATTCTTTTTTTGTTTGGTAGATCATACTTCAGAGGTGGTCCCATATAAATTTTATCGAAATTGATTTAGAACTTTTTGAGAAAATCAACAAATATATACCCAGATAGTATTTTGGTTGTGGTTCTTGTTACCTATCTTCGTCAAATATGAGCCGATTTTGATGATTTTTGTTTTATTGAATAGCTTATACTTCAAAGATAATATGCTAAAAGTTTACAAAATAAAAATCACCCCTAAGGGTAGGAAAATAGGGGATGAAATCGGTGTTCAGCAGTTAGATTAGGATTTATCACTAAAAATTGATGAAATAAGTAAATTTTATTAAAAAAAATAAAACCGACTTCAAAACACTAAAATGCTAAAAATAATCCTAACACTTAAGTACTTAATCAGTTACTTTTGGAGTCGGTGCAAACAAAAACATTGAATCTCTCATCGGCTGGCACCGACTCCAAAAGTAACTGATTAAGTACTTAAGTGTTAGGATTATTTTTAGCATTTTAGTGTTTTGAAGTCGGTTTTATTTTTTTTAATAAAATTTACTTATTGTTCAATCCAGATCAAATTACATGTTTTATTGTATGTTTTTATTGTCAAATACATACATTTAAGACTTAATTTAGAGAAATTATTCTTTTTTTTTTGTTTATACTAAAAAAAATATGTGATCATCGTGACAGTAAATGTCCAATGTGACCGAGCATTTATCATAAATGACGGACGCTTATAGCATAACAGTGACCGAATTTCTTGCGCTGCTTCTTCTCGGCACTAGCCCACCAATTGTCCCAAAGCAGTGGTAGAGCAAAAAAATAAATAATTGGGACGTGTAAAAGTGCTTTTAATCACCTATTTGCAAAAATAAATGATTTTGATTTTGATAAACTTGTATAGAGAAGCGAAAATTTTTTTTTGTTTTCGTAATTGGTCCCATAGAAAAAGTTGTTGTATTTGATCACTAGAAACAGGCCCTAGGAGGTTGTTGATGTGTTACTAATAACCCTGTATATGTGAAATTCCTAAAACTTTTTAATTCTTCTTTTTGACGACCTCCGTAGCCAAGAGGCGACTTGGTGGCACGCCAGACTTGGCGTCGCCATCTCTGGGATCCTGGGTTCGATTCCCGGTCGAGTCGATGTAGAAAAACTGACTTTTCTATTCCATCTTGGGTCTGGGTGTTGTGGTGCCGTCGTGTTTCTGATTTCTATAACACAATTGCTTTAGCAACTTATCTTACGATCAGAACAAAGTATCTGATGTTGTCCAATATTTTTTTATTTAATTCTTAAATTCAACAATAACACAGTATGTAGCCCAAAATTATGTAAAACTTGTACTATGGCGACTAGATAACGAAAAATCATACAAGTACCAATCCTAATTACAATGTAGTTACAAGTACTTAAAAGATTGTAACCAACCCGAAATTTGCCGAAGCACAGCTTGGCTGTATATCTGTTTGGCCTAATCCAATATGACCCAATTCATAAGTTCACCGTTGAATTAATCCAGAATAACCCGGTCTAGAAGTTTCGGGTATACTATTTGCTTATTCGAACAGTATCTATCTTAGGCGTTATGCACACGGAGCAACTATTAGTTTCGGCAACTCGCAACTAGCATTTTTATGGTTCCGTACCAAAAAAAGAAAAAAAAAATCGGAACCTATATAGGATCACTTTGTTGTCCGTCCGTCTGTCTGTTTGTCAAGACCCTATATCTCGAAACCGCGTGGAGGTATCGAGTTGAAATTAAAACGATATACTTAGGTCTACAGTCTCTTAATGTAGCTGTGAAAAAATCAAATAATAAATAAATAAATTTATTTATTAATTTGATTTTATTATTTTAAATAAATTTATTTATTAACTTATTTATTAATAAATAAATAAATAAATTTATTTATTTCAAAAATCAGTTGCATGCTTCCAGATACGGCCGTTTATGCCGCAAAAAACGTATATCAGACATAGACACTCAGGGGATCCAAAATTATTGGTTTCTTCCCGTTGACCTAGAACCATGAAATTTGGCAAGAAACAATGTCTTATAACACAAATAAAGGCAAAAGTCCAAAAATCGTGCATTTATGGTTACATAAAAAACAAGATTTTTTGAGAAACTCGGAAAATCGGTAAATATCTTCAAGACTCGTTTTCCGTTAAAGACGAATTGTTAACATAGCTATAAGTCAGTATGGAACCCTAGGTGCGCGAGTTCGACTCGCACTTGGCCGATTTTTATCATATTATTTTAAACAATTGCGTAGACGTCGCAAATCTAGTTTTGAGTTTCAGTAATTGCATCAGTTTTCGGTTACTGCTATTTAAATGATGATGAATGATGATGAGAGGGAGTGAGTTGCCAACGATACACATTTCCGGTTTCTGGTACTTTGTTAGTTGCTATTTTAGGCAATTTATATTATCAATAATATTAATTATTGATTTGAAATTGCAGCAACCGTAAACTAGGCCTTGATTGCTGGTTTAGTCACCGCAACTGCAACTGCTTAAAAAGGTTGAGAGTTGCATTAACTGAAGTTGCTCCGTGTGCATAGCGCCTTAAATGAATCCCCAAATCTTTCTATCAGATAACCCTTTTAGAAAGAAAAGAACCCAATGCTGCTTATCAACCCAGATCAGCCCACCTTACATTTTGTTCCTCCTATAATAGATTAACGCCCTCAATGAGTGAATATATCATTACTGGTCTACTCTGTTGATATCTCTTTCACTCCAGACAATTCTTAGTAGCCAGTGATGCAGAATAAAAAAAATACCGTTATTTTTTAACAGTTGTTACAAATATGTAGTTACAAATAGCGCTATCATGTTTAAAATTAAGCTGAGTTTAGTTTTCTTAAAGGCTATAATTATATACAAGGCTTCAAGAAAAGCATATTTTTTATCATAATTATAATGTATTCAATTATCTCTAAGTTTATGTAAAAATTTCGCAAGCAGAGAATATAATTTAAAATAACCGACACTGTAATGAAAATAATAATGTAGGTAAAATTAAATAATAAAATTACTTAAAAAGAATTAGACATTATGTATAATTTTGACGAGGCATATTAACCTACTTTATTCAACTTACCCGAAGAAATGGATTATTGTTGTTTAACAAATAGGTATGAAGTGGAAAATGTTCTTATTCGTAGTTATTTCTTTACACTTATCCCATCTATGGGCAAACAGAATTTAGGAACATTCTGAATAGTTGGCAACGGGTGTGCAGTAAACGTTATCGGTTAATCATAATAACGGTAAAAATAAGTGTTATCGGCGAGTGTCAACTCACTGGGCCCTGATGTGTGGTCATTACCGTTTAATCGGCTAGATAAAGGAAGGTTTTGTTTTTACGAGCCTTCTTTGTGTTTGAGATAATGATATTTCTTCGTTATTGAATAGTAATCCTGATTTGATAGAAAATACTTTTTATTTGTATCTAATCATTTAAAGTACCTAGCTAAATGATGTTAAGATTATTTATAAGCAATCAAAAATTTAAATTATGTAAAGTTCTTCCACTTCTTTAACTAAGAAACAAATTACCGAAAATTATTTGTTTCACTGCAACCAAATATTTAGATTAGTTATTATTCCCCCAACAATCGTCAGCCCGGAAAATTTCGGAGTCTCGTAATCCGACGCGCGCGCGACGGCTCGTCCGCTCCCGGCGCGGGACATTTTCATATTCGCCAAATGTGCTGCATTTTACACTTTTCAGGAGTTTACGCTTGTGGTAGTCTTTGTCTGTCTGATTTTAAAAGTAGCTTTAAAAATATGCAGCCGAAATTTTAAGACCAGTTTATTTTTACAAGCCTAGGTAGATTGAGGTTCTTATTCTGAAACCATTATCAGAGAAATGCAATAATGCATCGACAAGTCTAGATTTAAGCTTGAATGTCTCTTTAGAAGGACCGTAGTCCTAATAGTAGTAGTAGTTATAAGAATTGTTTAAAAATACTATTTATATCATTCTCGATACAAAATTAATTTGCTTTATGGGTTGTTATTAAACAATACGTATTTCGTGACACCATTTAAAAATTAAACTACCTAATAAGGAAATTTAGTTTCTATTTAACAATTTTACTAAAACATTTGCACCATAAAACGAAACGCAACATTCTGCGTATTAAATATATGGTTGTTTCAAATTACTCGGTTTTTAACTTAATAAAACACACAAACAAAACAAAACATTCGGCAAACACTAGAAAATAAACAGGGTTTCACGGTATTTTGCTGAGTTTAAGCAAATGAATTCAAGTGGACGTACACCCGTTATTATTTTAGCAGGTTTAGTATGCGTTCTAGCACTGAAACTGTACTGAACATTATTTAGCTTCAAAAAGAGACGCTTAAACTAAATGGCCAGTTAAGTTTAATGTGCTTTCAAAGCACGAAATGAAATAGAACTTCCCTATACAAACAGTCAAACTGCTGGTATAGGTTGTATGAGAATACATCCTTTTCAACCGACTTAAAAAAAGGAGGAGGTTCTCAATTCGACTGTATGTTTTTTTTTTGTATGTATCTTACGCGATTACTCCACCAATTATGAATCGATTTTAATGATTTTTTTTTGTTTGGTAGATGATACTTCAGAGGTAGTCCCATATACATTTTATCGAAATTGATTTAGAACTTTTTGAGAAAATCAACAAATATATACCCAGATAATATTTTGGTTGTGGTTCTTGTTACCTATCTTCGACAAATATGAGCCGATTTTGATGATTTTTGTTTTATTGAATAGCTTATACTTCAAAGATGCTATGATAAAAGTTTGCAAAATAAAAATCACCCCTAAGGGTAGGAAAATAGGGGATGAAATCGGTGTTCAGCAGTTAGATTAGGATTTATCACTTAAAATAGATGAAATAAGTAAATTTTATTTAAAAAAATAAAACAAACAAACATAAACATTGAATCTTAGTAAGAGATCTAGGTATCTTTATGGACTCTAAACTTCACTTTGATGTTCATATCAACCACATAACAGGTAAAGCCTTCCAGATGTACGGTTTAGTCATGCGGTCTGCCAAACCATTTAAGTATCCCACCTCCTATCTGTTGTTATACAAATCTCTTGTTAGATCCCAATTAGAATACGCGACTTCTATATGGAACCCATTCTATGCTAAGTATAAGAGTCAAATTGAGAGGGTTCAACGAAAATTCGTGCGATCAATGCACTTTCGTTGCTTTCGCTCAAAATCTTCTTGCGATGCTCTGCTGCAAAAGTACTCTCTACCCAAACTTGAAATGAGAAGAATTCTCTTCGACCTCATGTTGTTGTACAATATTTTACACAATGAGTTTGACTGTAAAGAACTTAATAATCAAATACACCTGTATGTACCATATCGCTCTTACGCCATTCGTCAAACTCGCAAACCAATTTTATTTGCTACCAAAACTTGTAAAACGCACGCAGGTGAGCGTTCTCCATTGTATAGATTAATGAGCCTATACAACAAACATTTCTGCGACATCGACCTTTTCTCAAGCTCACCTCCTACGTTTAGAAAAAATGTTTGTGATGTGATTCGTACGTTGGGGTGGGAATAGTTTTGTAAATGAGAACTATGTAAATTAATTTTGCGATGCTCCACCGTTTAATTTTACTAATCATATCTGTGGACAACGGTGCTGGTTACATTGTAAGTAATTTGTTTAGTAAAATTAGAGATTATGCCATTAATGTAACTGTTTGTAGTCCCAAATAAAGAGAAAAAAAAAAAAAAAAAAAAAAGAATCTCTCATCGGCTGGCACCGACTCCAAAATTAACTGATTAGGTACTTAAGTATTAGGATTATTTTTAGCATTTTAGTGTTTTGAAGTCGGTTTTATTTTTTTTAATAACATTTTTGAGATTTCGATTCTGGTTACTAAAGAAGTGACTAATGTAGAAGAACCATCTAATAAGAAGTTAATTTATAAAGCTGGACCTGATTTTATCCTTATTAATATATGTCCTATTTATTCTATTCATTATACAATAACACCTCATAACACAATCGTGCCAAGGAGGTAGGCATTAGGCAGCTAGCTTCCACCGCAATAAGCCCGAAGATAGCACACTCGCTGGCCCAGGAGTGGCTTACATCGGAGGCGGTAAGCCTCCAGGCGCCACGTAAAGCCTCGCGACAGATCGCTCTGCTAATACTGATTAATTGTGCAGTCAGATCTACACGAACATATTTCGGCTGTTTTGTCCCTGGGTGTCGGGATTTGAGAGATAATTCAATGTTGCTTTGTAGAATAGATAAAAGACAAATTAGATGCCGCAACTCGCCGTAGTGTTGATTTTAGGTATTGGGTGTAATAAATACATACTTTTAACAACAAATAGATAATTCGTTAAAAGTGCCTATGCTCGTTCGCTGTATAGCGAAACATTGTAGTGTTATGTATCAAATTTAACTTGCTGAACAAAAACAAGTTAAATGAAAGACTTGTATGTATTGCAAACGGTATGAAACACTAACTATAGATTATTTATATATAGAATATAAAAATATAATAAGTAACTTCGCACATCGACTTAAGAAAAACAATGTAAAACAAGATTAGGTAGCCTAGCAATGGTAAGTTAAAAGACTTAATTGATCTACAAAAAGAGCTGTTGTACTATGGCGACTAAAAATCGATAGACATGTTTGTAGGTACATAATTGAAACTACTTTAAAAAATCACATGTGTATATCAAAAAGAAATCTTTAGTACCTACCTACTTAACTTATTGCTACTTATTGCTTAGTTTAGGTACCAACTTTATAATTATTAGATTAAACTAAATTACTTAAGTTACATGTATTTATGCTAAGTTTAAGTTTTTACAGAGAAATAAATTTATCTTGTCTTTATCTTATCTTATCCAAAGTGTTGTCAAAATCTGCTTTTGATGACCGTCTGGTGTGGTAGTTCGCGCTCCCGACTACAATGCCAGGCGGTTGCGGGTTCGAATCCCGTAAGGGGCGAATGTTTGTGTCATGAGCACGAGCATTAGTAACTAAGTCATGGATGTTTATAAACGTATATATATAAGTATGTTTATCCGGTATCTAGTTGCCATAATACAAGCTTTGATTGATGATTGGTGTGATTGTGTAAACAATTTGTTTAATAAAAAGCTACTTAAGTAGATATTTCTTTATTGGTTTATTAGGTAGTTCTGATTGTATAATTATTTATGAATTTTGCTATGCATGTGGTAAATGACTATTCCAACCGATTATTCGAGGATATACTCTTTTAATTTTGGAGTAACTTCTGACACAAGCAGGAAAACGGACTCTCCCTAGGAGTAATGTGGCCACAAATAATGATTTGCCTGGATTAACATATATGGAAACTATAATTGGAAATTTCGAGTTTGTCACTTATATTTTTATACTTATACTAAGTGTGTGCCTAGGTAGATATAATATTGCAAAGTAGGTAGCGAGTACATTTTAGTCATCCACATCTATTGGATTTGAATTCTATACGAATGATTTGTGATGGTCGTCGATATGAGACAAATATGAAGCTAATTGAACCAATGACCAACAAATAGATTTTCTGGGTACACAATAATATATTTCTATAAAAGAGCTTTACATATTTTTTTAATGATTACCAACGTCTCATTCCTTAGATTTGTATGAGTTCAGAAGTACAGAAGCGAGTTAATGGGCTAGTTTCCTAAAATAATGTAATTAGTCCGTCAGTTAGATTAACAGAAAATATTGGACAAGTATTTTTTATTTTCTCAATCAAACAAAAAATTATAAAGATATAGCCCGTTTAAGTTCCGCGTAACGTCGCCACGTCACGTCACGTCACGTGCTCACTTTGATGCGCTTTAATTTCGTCATATTTTGTTTGATTGACAAAAGACAAAATATGGGTCCAATATTTTTGATAATCAAACCGACGGACTAAATAGAATAATTCCGTTTTGACCCAGAAAACTAGCCTATTGTTACTCTCTGAACTCTAAACGGTTTAATCTATTTAGAGTAAACAGATTGTTTTTCGAGCATCATCATCATTATTCTAGCCATTGGACGTCTACTGCAGAACATAAACCTTCGCAAGTAACTTCCAGATTGGCCAGTTGGATCCAGCAACTTCCTGAAACCTTTACCAGGTCATCTGTCCGCCTTGTAGATAAACGTCATACACTCCGGTTGCCGGTACGTGGCCTCCATTATAAAACCTTTCTGCCCCATCGGCCGTCAGTTCTACTTGCTATGTGCCTCGCATACTGCCACTTCAGCTTGCTAATCTGTTGGGCTATGTAGGTAAGTGACTTTTGTTCATTTTCGGATTTCCTCATTTTTTATTCGAATCTAAATCAGAATCAATGGTACTATTAGTCATAAAATTTCCTCAGATAAAAACGTTGCTCAAGGCAAGATTACAGTAATGACATTCAATATTTAGAAGAAATGAATTATGCCTTCGCGTTCCACTTACCCACAGTAGACCGGAAAAACTACGGAAAACAATAGGGAAATATTGGCAAGCGAATGGAGGGAACAAAATCGATTATAGCTCGGTCTCCCCCAATCCCGAATACTGTCTGCGTATTTGGTCACTCTAGCTCCATAACATCCCGTTATCAGGCGCGGTCCATAAATCTCGCTAATATTCCCGGGCCGTGTGTGCGAGTTCATCTGTAATCAACTTCTTTCGTTATGAACAGAGTTTCTATTGATTCCGTAGACGCCACGGCATCGGAGCTAACTTTCACAGGTGCAAGGAAAGCTTTTGACCTATATTTGTTTTCTTATGGAAACTGGACGGGTACAGGGCAGGTTAAAAGTTGGTTTTGCATTATCTTGTACCCACACATTTGACAGGTGTACTTACATACGTTAAATACGTACGTGGTTTGAACTACACAATATGATTATTAATTTCACTGTTTTTTACTGGTGTTAACTTTTTTTTATTGGATAGAGTTTGCTTTTGAGAGAGGGGTCATATTGACATTTGGAGAAAAATTAACCCCCCATTAATAATAAATAAATAATCATAGATAAGATACTACGAAAGCCGCGCAACCATTCATCAGAGGCGTAGTTACGGCGAGCCTACAAGGACCTTACGCAGTGTACATACGGTGCATTTTTTTCATGAATGAGTTAAATTATTCACGCGTACGATTTTTAGCAGCGGATAGGAATAACTAAATGTGAAAAAAGTTTATTTGTTCTTTGCATAGTTCGATCAAGTTTCGATTCTGAGCCACTCCTAAAGATTTGGCACCCTTTTGCAATGGAACCCTGTATAGGTTGCGAAAAAAGGGGATGATAAAGGTATACAACAGATACCATTTGGTTGGACTCAAATGAAACTTCATTTGGAAGATTTCTAAAAGTAGAAAAAACTTCAAAAAACTAAAAATGTAATTTTGATCAGTTATTTTAAAGTCGGTGCCAGGCCAGCCATGGTGATTTTCAATATTTTCACAATTTCTCCAAAAATAACTGATTAGGTATGTCAAAGCATTTTTTTTACAGTGTTTCTGATTTTTTAAGTCACCTTATAACCACAGTATAATATTATTTCGTATGGGGATAATTATGAAAATGACTCCAAAATTTTGTATTGGAATTTGCAATAAAAAAGTTAGTTAGCTAAAATCAGTTAGCCAGCTAATTAACAAAGTCTATCTTGCATTATTGTATTCTAATACCAATAGCACAGGATCGGAAGTCATTTATTTATTCATATTTGTTTTTTCTGCAGATTTGTAATTACTAACACTAGAATAAGATTATCAGAATCAGAATCAGAATCTTTATTTGCGTAAAAATATAGGATTTGAAGATGTTACAGGATAAAAAGAGTGCACATGTTTTGCTATTCCAAATAGCATGCAAAATTTACATAAATATCTTTCAATTACTCTTATGAATTAGAAGTATTACAAACTTGCCCTTGCAAGGCGTCACATGTATACCTTTATTTTTCTAACACCGCAAAATTGTAATGTGACATGCAATACACGTTTGAATTAGAATTAGAATTTGAACTTTTATCATGTAACTAACACCTCTATATGGATTTTTAGTCTGCATTTTTTTATAAACCATAATTTTGATTTGATTGATTGATTACAGAAACTGACAATCGAATAAAATAACCTTTACTTGAGAAAATCTCATAGCTTAACCAGATCAAAAGATCAAGACGTTTTACAGATTCCACCTCGGATACACTTTACAATATTTTGTCTCTTATCAAATTTTCCAGCTTAGACCCGCCGTTTCACGCTTCGAAAACGTCAAACGAGCAATTTTCGGGCTATTCTGAATGCATAAAACTTTATGCGAAGCCGCAAACCCACGGCCAGTCCCCTGAGACCTTTACTGTGTCCACTTCCTTAGAAAAAAGACTTGTGATTCGCCATCAAGTATGGAGACCTGGGGTCAACATAAGTTGGTTTTTGTGGCGATGTAACTGTTAATTCCCAAGAACAGGCAAAACCTTTCCTCTTAACGAGGGAGGGTCATTAAGGAGTGTTTAACAACCTCTCGGAGTGTTTTGACCTTCGCGGCGGTTTTATGTGCTATTGATAACTTGGAACTATTTTTAGGAATATTATTTTGCACAGAGTAATTAGATCGAGAAACAAACCTAATGTTATTAATGAAGCCATCCTATTCTGTTACAATATATTTGTTAAGAAAATCGTTTATAACAAAAGATATTGGACGTTTATATATATATATATATATATAAATTGTTTTAAAAGGTGTCGAACCTAATTGGCATACCTCAAGTTGTAAGTAACCTTAAATAACGTTATTTTGGTGTACACCTATGAAACATAAATGTTAATCGATAGAGAAAATAATTACAAACAACAAATTTTCTTTGACGAAATGTCATATATCATAGCCTTTGTTCAGAATTTCAGGCTGAACATGTAATTTTTATTGTTAATTACATAATAAAATTGAAATTCTGAACAAAGGCTATCATGTACAACATTTTGTTAATGAGTATTTGTTTTTTGTAATTATTTTCTCTTTCGATAAACGCATGTTTCATAGGTGTACACCAAAGTAACGTTATTTAAGGTAACTTGCAACTTGAGGTATGCCAGGCTCCATGCCCGCAAACTAAGCAAAACTTGTAGTCTATGGCGACTAGTCATAACGAATTACCTCTTGCAGGATTCGAACCCACAACCGCTTATAGTCTGGAGCAGAAACCACTACACCAGATTATCGTCTATCTATCTTATCTAATTGTTATCAGTAGGAATCGAGACGTAATGCCGGCCCTACACTTATCGTTGTTATTTCGTGCATTAAGTTGTTTTTGCGAACTGTGCTTGCTTAATCTTTGTTTTTCTTAGAAAAGATGTGATATAATACGATTGTAATAACATCATTTTCAAGCAAAACAAAGATTAAGCAATAACAGCATTAAAATCATCATATATATCGTTATCATTTCAGCCATAGGACGTCCACTGCTGAACATAGGCCTCCCCATTGACTTCCAGATTGGCCGGTTGGAAGCGACCAGCATCCAGCATCTTTCTGCAATCTTTACAAGGTCGTCTGTCCATCTTGTGCATCCTACGCCTCGCTTGCGGTACGTGGCCTCCATTCTAGATCCTCTCTGCCCTATCGGCCGTCAGTTCTACTTCTACATGATATGTGCCCCACCCACTGCCACTTCAGCTTGCTAATTACTAATAGACTAATCCTTAATAGATACTTAATAGGATCATTACTAACCGTCCTTCGGCGTCAGTCGGGTAAAGGCACCTCCCACTAACAAAACATTTCTGCTTAGCCTATGCGAATGGCGACTTTGTAGGAATCTATGCAATAAAGTGTATCCATCAAGGTTAATAAAAATAGAACTTCCTCATTGGTTAACTAGGGAAATGATGATGAATAAAGTTTGAGGAAATAAATATACATTTTACCACTTGCACGTCTAACAATCGCGCAGAAAAAGTGAATAAAAAATCAAGGTTGCCAAAAATTCTCCACCGAATTCGCCAAAGCGAGAGTTAAGCCACGCATGACAAATCCCGCTTTTTACCTAGCTTTGTCCCTTCTTAACTTTTTTCTCGGTTCTGGGCATTCCCTTTTGTGCCCAACATTTTTTGTTACACACAACAGTATGCCAGAGTAAATTCTTTCAGCTTTTGATCTGGTTTAAGGCATTTGATACTTTGGTGACCGGTATTGTATTCGTTTTCCAAGGCCGATTGTACATGGGCTGAAAAAGTGACATTAAACAAGTATTATGTTAAGTGATTGATTTCGGTTGAACCATAAATAAATATCACATACATTGCTCTGATCCCAAGGTAAGTAACTACAGCACTTGTGTTATAGAAATTAGAAATATTGACGGTACCACAACACTGATACTCGAGACTAATAATAATAAATAATGTTTAATAAATTACTATACAGAGGTCAAAAAGTACTTAACATAATTTTTTTAAAAAGTAAAACAAGTTTTTAATTTAGTTTAAAAAAAAAGAAAAATATCTTTTTAATTTAGATTTTTATTAGTTACATTTAACAAGTACCTACCAAACAAAGTAGGTTAAACAAAAGTAGCGTTCGTGTGTGCGTGCGTGCGTGCGTGCGTGCGTGTGTGTGCGTGTGCGTGTGTGTGTGTGTGTGTGTGTGCGTGTGCGTGCGTGTGTGTGTGTGTGTGTGTGTGTGTGTGTGTGTGTGTGTGTGTGTGTGTGTGAGAGAGAGAGAGAGAGAGAGAGAGAGAGAATACCGTTTGTGATCGTAATGTTATTGGGAGCGGATCGACACCGATTGCGGCTATTGTCAAATTACGGTAATTGGGCCTCAGTACAGAGGGGTCTAAATTAAATTTTAATTTAATTAGGGCTAGTAGGACATAGTTAAGATGACTTACATAACAAAGTGGTGGTAAATAATATATTTACAAGTATTTCTTTAGATAAAAGTAACAGTGTAAACACCTAATTTAGAACCCATTATTGTTCGGCCCCTCCGATGAACTAGCTCTCGGTGTTTTAAGTATAATAAGTATATCTTTAGGCCAATAGAAAAGCTTATTATTTAAATGTTGGAAATTCAATCATTTAAGTTTGGAAATAAAACTAAATAACTCCAAATTTTAACCAATTTTTTTCTTTTGTACCTGGACTCGTAGGTACGTAAGACACTCTGACATACAGGTTTACACAAAACAAAATGGGCTGATTATGGTGATTATGATGATGCCACGCTGGCGGAAATAGTATGCAAATACGTTGAATTTCCATAATTTGATATTAAACTTCATTTTTGTCTCCAAATAAAGGCATAACATAAATCCTTTTTGATAACGACTTTTTAAATTGACCCAGACAGGAATTGAATCCAGTACCTCGCGCTTGAAGGAAATCGTTACGCCACTACACCAACACAATCACAGTCTTTACAATAGTAATTAAATAAGGTTTGTTATTAAAATTTTAGATTATTCTATCCCATTATCCCAGCTAATGCCGTAGGTAGATCTATTTCTAAGTATTTCAATTTCCTAAAGCTCCAAGAGTTCCTTCACCTCGCAGCGGATTTAGGTTAAGGTACCTACATAGCGGAAAATTTGCGGAGCTGTCAATCACAGACGCAGATCGTAAATTTCACGATATCCAAATGACTGAAGGCCGAAGTCTAGGCTCATAGAACAGCCAATTCAGTTCGAGTGAAAAGGTGCTACTTACTAACTTGCTTTTTATAACAAGATATTCTACCAGCCTCAAAATTTATTTTGTTTTAGAAGCTTAGTTACGCATAACGAGGTTCTTTTTTATTTGATGCATCTAATTATTTGTTTTCGTTTTTAGATGGTTAAATTTTTTGTTCAAAAGTTTTTGTCGCTAAATTGTATAGGATGCTCCGTACATGGGGCACACTAATAGTTTTGCACTTCTAGCTAATCGGAACTATTTGAATTTCGAATGTTATATTTTTTTAAACGTTGCAACTTTCTTAGTTATAAAAACAAAACAATTGGTGGGAAATGATTTGTCAATTGTTTTTTATCACACATCAATTTACGTACGCAACGAAAATGGAATTAAGTCGAAAATATTGTAGAGCGATGATTTTTTATGATTTTAAAATTTCTCTCTCCGCAAGACTGTGCCGCTCGTCTTCAAAATACTTTTGGGAGAGAAGCACCTTGTTTGAGCACCGTGAGGTGATGGTTTGCTGAATTTGAGAGAGGTCGAGTTTCTTTACATGACGAATTTCGTGAAGGGTGGCCTTCAACTGCCGTCAACAAAAATAATGTGGCTACTGTTAAGCGGGTAATTGAAGAAAACCCGCAGATTACCCATGAGACAATTCGAGGACTATTGGGGATTGGTATGAGCCAAATTCCGACATTTTTACAAAAAAAATTGAAAGTTCGGAAACTTTGCTGTCGTTAGATCCCTCATGAACTGACAGCGGAGCAGAAGCGGGCTCGCGTGGAAAGGTGCTCATAGATGCTACTGAAGTACGACCACGGACATTCTAATGCTGTTTGTGACATTGCCACAGAAGACGAAACGTGGATTTATTGTTTTGAACCCGAAAAAAAACAGCAATCTTGTGAATGGGTGTTTGAAAATGAGAACAGGCCAACAAAAGTGAGGCAGGCGAGAAACGTTGGTAAAAAAATGATGGCGTTTTTTTTCTCAGCTACGGGTCCCATCTGTACAATTCCACTTGAAGATCAAAAAGATTGTTAATGCCGTTAACTGAAGTTTAAAAAATTGCTTGTAAATAAAAGAAATGGTGTATAGTTTGGACTGCAACTACATTGGACTGGCTGTTTTCATTTAACTATTCTGAAAGCATATCTGCCAAGAGAGAGGGGATAAAGTGAATAGGAAGCGATAGTAAGGAGTTTTAAATTTGTTCTGAGTCACTAGTGATATACATTATAGGACCGACGGCCGATGGGGCAGAAAGGTTTTGGAATGGAGGCCCCGTACTGACAAGCGCAGCGTAGGACGTCCACCCACAAGGTGGACAGACGAGTAAAGGTTGCAAGAAACCGCCGGATGCAGGTCGCTTCCAACCGGCCAGTCTGGAATTCACTGCGGGTGGCCTAGGTATGTTCAGCTGCAGTGGACGTCCTGTGGCTGAAATGATGATGATGATGATGATGATGATGATACATTATAGGAAAACGCCGCTCTCAGAGCAAAAACGTTTTCTAACAATTAGACGATGTCACAACAATTTTCTTGATTAATTTGCATGAATAACTTTCAATAACGACTTTTTTGATTACTTTTGACTATTGATGACCTCCGTAGCCGAGAGGCAAGGACGCCGGACTTATCTATAAGGTCCCGGGTTCTATTACAAATAAATAATAAACTAAATGTTGTGCATTTAGTATAAAAATTAATTAAAAGTCAAAGTGAATAATACTTGTATAATGTCCCCGTCGTATAATGTATCACACACGACTTCCGCTTCACATCCCTCAGGATGATGAGGATCAATTTAACTTAACGGAAGTTAATTATCGTCGCACAAAGGGCAGCGACTCTTTGTCCCGAATTTCTCCGAATAACAGCCTTACGAGTCTCCCGACTCGGAAACTGATCGATTAGAATTATAAACTCGATTTGCTTAATCGATTTGAAGTTACTCTTGAAGGACTGGAAAAATTAATGATACTTAGATTTTTCTTATTGTCTTTTGTAGTATTAGTAAAATGCCTATACAGGTGAATTTTTATTAGTGTAAAATACTTCAGGTATGGTTTATACTCATAATAACAAAAAAAATGTCTAAGAAACGTATTGCCTATCTCAACATAATTTTATTATTTTACGTTTGCCGTCCGTGTATTTGTTAAGATAGTTTAGTAGGAGCATTAACAAAATTAAGTTGAGATAGGTAAGTAGTATTTAAGTATTTTACATTAATAAAATTTCACCCTATATACGTTCCTCTGCAGACACAGGCCTCACCTCAACTATGACGTGGTTTGAGTCATACTCCACGATGCAGGCCCAGTGCGGATTAGTGATGGGATGTTTCAAGGCCAGTGACAGTGACTTAACCTTACTGTCAGATGTTATTAAGCCGCCTAAGGCATCTGACTAGGCTACGCGACATGCCTTTCGAAGTACGGAGATGCTTGTGAAAAATGTCACTGAGTATGGTTGGAATGGTCATTGGTCACCCATCCAACCACAACTATGGCGTAATAGGTGATTTTACTTTGGTAATCACTACCAAAGGCGCTGCCGTCACTGAGCTCAAGCATATACAAACACCTCACGAAAATTGCGTAACACAAAGGACGAATACATTTTCTAAAATAAATATATTTTCTTTATTTGGAATAATTTTATTATTATAGTTAAATACCACACTTTTATCAACCAACTTCAAAAAAGGAGGAGGTTCTCAATTCGACTGTATGTTTTTTTTGTTTTTTTTGTATATTTGTTACGCGATTACTCGACCAATTATGAATCGATTTTAATGATTCTTTTTTTGTTTGGTAGATCATACTTCAGAGGTGGTCCCATATAAATTTTATCGAAATTGATGTAGAACTTTTTAAAAAAATCAACAAATATATACCAAGATAATATTTTGGTTGTGGTTCTTGTTACCTATCTTCGACAAATATGAGCCGATTTTGATGATTTTTGTTATATTGAATAGCTTATACTTCAAAGATGCTATGATAAAAGTTTGCAAAATAAAAATCACCCCTAAGGGTAAGAAAATAGGGGATGAAATCGGTGTTCAGCAGTTAGATTAGGATTTATCACTAAAATAGATGAAATAAGTAAATTTTATAAAAAAAAAAAAAACGACTTTAAAACACTAAAATGCTAAAAATAATCCTAACACTTAAGTACCTTATCACTTAATTTTGGAGTCGGTGCAAACAAAAACATTGAATCTCTCATCGGCTGGCACCGACTCCAAAATTAACCGATTAGGTACTTAAGTGTTAGGATTATTTTTAGCATTTTAGATTTTTGAAGTCGTTTTTTTTTTTTTTTTATAAAATTTACTTATTTATATTACAGAACTTGTCAAGAGGAATCAAATGAGCCTACACAGAAAGCTTTGCACTTTATCTTGAGATGAGTCTTGAGAGATGATGATTGCGTTGTATCCAAATTACACATTACCTTTCATCATCATCATTTCAGCCATAGGACGTCCACTGCTGAACATAGGCCTCCCCCAGTAACTTCCAGATTGGCCGGTTGAAAGCGGCTCGCATCCAGCGGCTTCCTGCAACCTTTACCAGGTCGTCTGTCCACCTTGTAGGTGGACGTCCTACATTGCGCTTGCCGGTACGTGCCTCCATTCCAGAACTTTTCTGCCCCATCGGCCGTCAGTTCTACGTGCTAGGTGCCCCGCCCACTGCCATTTCAGCTTGCTTATCCATTGGGCTATGTCAGCAACTTTTGATCGTTTACGAATCTCCTCATTCCTGATTCGATCTCGCAAAGAAACACCGAGCATAGCCCTTTCCATAGCACGCTGTGCAACCTTTAGCTTTCTTATGAGGCCCATAGTGAGAGGCCACGTTTCAGTTCCATATGTCATTATTCCCTTTAAATTAAAGTTTCACACATTATTTTTAAAGTTTCAAAACGATTGGACAATACTCAACTAAAGCTTAAGAAAGCAATGTAAAACAACGTCTCCCATTAGGGTGTAGTGGCTGCCGTGAGTGTGCGGTGGATTCAATTATCCCCAACCCTTCTGAAGACAGACGCGGGACATGCGCAGCTAATGGCTTGTGTTGTTTATTTTTGTTTTATTTTTAAAAAAACACTGAAATACACGTACATTTTGGATCTTACGGGTTATTAGAATAGCTTTCGTAACAGTGTACAGTGTTTTCTTTAATAACTGTTTATGTGTGTTAAAGTTATCGGGTTGCAAGCGCAGCGTAAGACGTCCACCTACAAGGTGGACAGACGACCTGGTAAAAGTTGCAGGGAGCCGCTGGATGCGATCCGCCTTCAACCGACCAATCTGTAAGGCACTGGGGTTGACCTATGTTCAGCAGTGGACGTCCTATGGCTGAAATGATGAAGAGCGGTTTACAGCTGTCCCTATGACCGGCTCCGCACATTATTTTTTTTTGTATTTGAAAGGTTTTTTCTGAATCTACAGAGTTTCTCCAGAGAATGATGCCGCAATTTAGAACGAATGATACATAGCCGTAATATGCCGATAGCAGTGCTTCATTGGTTGAAACGTATTTATATCATTTTGATATAAACACAAATCTGTCTAGTCTATTACATAAATTTTCGATCTTATATCATCTAAAGCAGGTCGTCAACCTTTTATCAGGATCAGCATAGAAAGAGCTTTTTAGATTAAGTGTTTAACACTTATCCTAGTAGGTATTACACCAGTACGTTTGTACAAAATTTGTTACGATCTGCAGATGATTTTAGTGAACTCGTACCTTCATAGCACTCAAATGATGCCTACTTCAAAACCACTTTCAAAATTACATTATCTGATCAACAAAATGGCGGTCAGTTCATCATAATAATGTCCTCTCACATTACAGGAATCATACTGTCCACGATTAAATTTCCGGATTAACAACAAGAGGATTACTGCATCAGTCGGCATGGGGACAACGCTAAGCAACAAGTTTAATAAATCAGCTACACAGGCTTCTATACTAATTGACGTTAGGTATGAGAGTAAATAGCTATCACATTCATTTGACCTATAATTAATCTGAACCATTTTCAAATGTTGACGATTTCATTAGTAGATTATCCACTGCCTAACCATTTAAACGTTTTGCATTGTCATTGAGTAAATTATCATAGTCATACAATTAAAGTGTGTGTGGAACTATATTTTCTACCCCAAACATAATTATTTTGTTTATTTTGTCGTCTTGCACATACTTTTAGCTATTGCTCGCAACTGCGATCGCGTGGTCATCAGTTTAATTCAAAAATCTATTAGCAGTAGTCAGAAGGGGTCGTAAAGAACAACATCTTGTTATTAAAATAGCTGTCCTGTATTTCGTATTCCACAATATAACTTTAGTTGCAACCTCACCGTTCTGAAGTCAACGATCGAATGCCGCCCATTGGTCAATTCAATAATCCCGTTACATTTATTAAAAGCCTTGGGTTGCCATACTGATCAAAGTGAATCTTTTCAACAAAATGTTAATTTACCTTACAAAATATTTTACAATATTGTATTTTAAATCATGTTTCAAATGGGAATAATGCTAACAAACCTTTACCGGCGTGCAAACAATAACTTACTAAAGTTTCTTCGCAACCTAAGCAATGGTTCAGTAACGCATCGAGGACAAACATACAAACATTCGTATTGGTGCGATCGTCCTTGCGCTCTCTCAATTGCAAAAGCGTAAGTTTCATTAGAGTTTTTTTTAGAAAAGAGCATTCTATTTAGTAGACCAGGGGGGTAACCATGAACTCTTACAAAACCAACTTTGTTTGGTTGCACTTTGATATGAGATTATATGTTAGGTCACGTGATTTGGTACCATGATCTACGTAAAACAATCTTGTATAAGGCTGGGAAAGACCGAATGGTATGTAAAAATAGTCTATGCGTTGCAAGTGGTCCGAATCGTCATAAATAAATTTAAAAAATGTCAGTGAAATCAATAAATACCTATTCTTGCGTACTAAATTTGTCAAAATATTAAAGAAAATCTATTTTGCTTCTACTAGGAGGCATGTCAGCAGCGCTGAAAATTATTCTATCGTAGATATCACCTTTACTAAATGAGCTACGACTGAGCTCTGAGTTTTTCATAAATGTTTCGGAACAATGCATTGTCTGATACCAACCTACTTAGTGCAATGGTGTCTTGACAGTACTTATTAGAAAAAAGTAAAAGTCATTATTTGTTGTCAACATTCATAAATAGTTTATTTTACTTTAGAAATATGAATTACAGGAATACAAAATAATATTTTCAGTTAGTAAGAAATGAGATTAGAAAATGGTTTAATGAAACATCATAACAATCATTCAAATTGTATTATGTACGAGTACGTCGAACAACGTCGATTCACAATATTTTTTATAGTAATAGTTTTATTGCAGATTAGTTTCAAGAAAAATACAATCAAAGCATTCAAGTTTTAAGTAACCCCTGGTACTAAAGGAGAAGAAAGCTTATGCTGGGCAATGATTAGGAACGCAGGAAACTGTAAGCTGTGTAAATTAAAATTCTATGCACAGAGCATACAAGTGTACCTATACTAATAGTAGTTTCATAAAATCATTGGAAAACGCCAATTGACACAAATAAATAGTGAAATAAATATGTACGCTTTATTTTAGTACTATCTAGTTTTAATAAGAACCCGGTAGTTAAATAGGTTGTCAATCCCGATTGATAGCTACTCAAATGAGTAGTTAAATTCATCGTATAGAACTCAAATCGTCTTGCGATACTCACTTATTTGCGACTCAAGAGGGGTCTGTCTTACTATGCTCTTAAATACATTCTCCGCTCCAGTCAGTTTCCAAAGGTATAGGAAGCGGGGTGCGACATAGTCCTATCTGAACCAGAAAAAGACCCAGAGACGTTTTCCTTATAGCTATCGACCCATTACATTATTTAACACGTAGCAAAGCTGTTCGAGCGTTTGCTTCTTTGCATATGCTAGTTAATTTCACTAGATGACAAACAATTTAGTTTCCGCAGTGGCGAGTCCACCAAGCTCCAGCTAACACGCTGCACACGTGGTCCACCAGCTCAACGATCAGCAGGACAATACGTCCGGAAAGATGTTATTGCCCTGGACATGTGTGGGTTTTTTAACAAGTTAGGCGCGTCGCACGTTCGATCGTGCTCATAATAGCCCGTACCCACCACCATCTCCACAACCACGCTTGGAGGCGGGATGGCGAACGTAGTTTTTTATAATAGTTCACACGCAGACGCTGCTGCCCGTCTCGTGCTACAGGAATTAGTCGCCTCTTACGACACGCCTTCTGTTGGTGTGTTCTTTACTGCCATCTCGGCTTACTTTTACTTGATCTTTTCTTTTTTTATTTAATTGATTTTTATATTACCTTTTTTAACTGCGGTTTGGCAAATGAACGTTTAAATTTGAATTTGATCTTAATAATGGCAATACATACTATTGCCATTACTAAGAGTAATACTTAGTAAATATAATTACTAAATTTTTTAAGAAAATTTGTATCTCGTATGTATGCCGTGTGGGGACGGCCGTAAAGAATACTCTTCCCCACCGCCAACAGGAGGCGTGTCGTAAGAGGCGACTAATTCCTGTAAACGGGCAGCAGCGTCTGCCTGCGAAATGTTATAAAAAACTGCGCTCGCCAACCCGCCTGCCAAGCGTGGCGAGTATTGGCAATCCCCCCCAATGAAAACCATTTGGGGAGGCCTGTGTTCAGCAGTGGACGTCCATGGCTGAAATGATGTATCTCGTGTTTAATATAGTACGATAGTACGAAGGATGCGAGTCCGACTTGCAGTTGGTCGGCTTTATAACGTTACTAACTTGCTACCTTATGTCTAAATGTACTTAATTAACTTGAGATTTTACCAAATATGTAAAGAGCGTACTTTATAGGTACAAGTAAGTAAAGTAAAATGCAGTAAGATAAAGTGGCAGTGGGCCAGCCATATCTATCGCAGAACCGATGAAAGGTGGACTAAATTGAGTGGAGACCACGCCACGGTAAACGTAGTGTTGGACGTCCCCCAGCATGATGGAACGATGAGCTTAGGTTAGGAAGATGGCTGGAAGTGGCTGGAGATCGTGCTCATTGGGGGAGGCTTACGTCTAGCTGTGGACTGCAATAGGCTAACATGATGGTGATGATGGTGACTTTTTAGGTCAATAGCTTACCTATTTTTAAAATATTATATTTGCTACTGCCTGCAACTTTGTCTACGTAGACTTATATTAGTAGAATAATCGTCCCACGGTAACACAAAAAACCTTATGTGTTGGGCTAGATCAATACCCATGCATGTGTGCCTTTCAGCTAATTAAGTTTAGCCGTTAAAGAGTGATTGAGAAACTAAAGTATCAACTGTTATATTTATAATAATAATTAGTAAAGGTATGATTTGGATCTTGGCAGTCGCTGCCCATCATTGCGAATGCACCGGTCTGTGTCTGATACCGGCGGCTCTGTCGCGCTGGCGGGGAGCGTGGTCTTCTCGCCTGCCGCACAAGAAATCCAACAATTGACAACAAATTAAACGCAAATCTAAATAATGTTTTTTTTGTCATTTATTCAATGCACAAACAGGGTTTAATGTTTTAGGTTTACATAAAACTTTTTACGTTTACGTTTAGTTAACCCGTCCTCGATTCAGAACCGTTCGGTAACTAATTGTCCACCAGACGATCACGTGACACTTATTATTCAACAGGATTTAACATTAGTGTCACGTGGTTTATCGGTTGACAATTAACTCTCGAAGTGTTCTGTATCGGGGGGTCACAGAAACCAGACAATGGAAATTTTATTGTTGGCCACATGTAGGTGGTTTGAGCTCAGAAAATGTAGTTTACAAAAGACCTATACTCAGTGCCTACAATAGAATCTGATGGAATATTAAGAACATAAACATATTTGTTTACCTATGTCCCTCTAATTACTTGCTTGACTTTTAAAGTACTTAGTGGCGTTTGATACGTTTATTATTTTCATTTCTTTTTATTATGATAGTAAGTAAACTTGTGTGTTTCAAAATAACAGGAAAGAAATTGAAATATCCCCTAACAGCAAGGCTTTAAGTAACTTAAGTAAAGACTCTACAACTAAATGTAACAGTAAGAACAACCCGGGATCACGTATCTATGGTTTAAGATTTGATGAGCACTTCAGGCGCACTTTCGTACTTGTAAGTTTGCTCTGCAGCAGGCCCCTAATTGAGCAGTTTTGGATTAAGCGCCACTTCATTACGTAATTAAAATGTATCAATACCTGTAAAAATAAAATGTTTAGCTAATGCTCGCAGATCCGTATTCATTGGTTTGAAACAAAAAAGAAGTAGGTTGGCATGATAGCTTATCCCTTGGGAACCTTATTGTATATTCTCAAAATAAAAGTCGTATATTAGGTCGTGATGTATTTTAAGCGCCAAATTGAATGTAGATCAGTTTTAAGATAAAAAGCTCGTTTTTGCCCCTGCTGTTCTTATCCAGGGTCTAGGATCTCATTATAATAAAATAATAATCACTTTCTCTGGAATAATTAAACACTACTCGCAAAAGTCGTGAAATGCGTGCCTGATTTTGCAGAATACAATTTTAATGTCAAGACATTTGCTCCAAGGTGCAATTACTACGATTGAGACAACGTAATTTCATCATCTTTTTCTTCTTCCTCTTCAGCATATGTTTTGTCCACTGTTGGACATGTGCCTCCTGAAGCTCTCTCCAGCTAGCTTTTAGTGCGGCGAATCTTGTCCAGGCCGGTCCTGCCGTCTTTGCAATATCGTCCGACCATCTTGCTGGTGGTCTGCCCACACTTCGTTTTCTTGTGCGGGGTCTCCAGAGCAAGACCTTGTGGTTCCATCTTTCGTCGTCTCTACGGCATACGTGGCCTGCCCATTGCCCTTTCAGTCGTGCCACCTTTTTGCCACGTTGGTAACTTGGGTGCGCTGGCGGATTTCATAAAAACGAATAAATATTTTTATGGTTTTTATCAGTTTTTGATTTTAAAATTTCCGCGTGTCACTCCTTTGACAACTGTCATACTATTAGCATTGATCAAGTAAACTATTAGAAGCTGACCTAAGTCAAACCTATCAATCGGTTCCGAAACTGAGTCTCAACATTAGTCAAAATTTATAGCTCAAATAGCTCATTCTTTGGAAACAGTTTTGAGCCATGTAAAAATGTCTAGCAATTGACAAACAATCTCAATTTTAAAAAGCCGTATAGCCACCGCTTAATTGCATTACCTCTCGCCTTTATTATTTTTATTAAAGAGTAGATTATTCCGTTCTTTTTTCCACAATTTCATGTTTCGGACAACTGTCTCATACTTTTAATAGCAACAAAGAATTTATAAGTAGGTGTTCGTAGTACTTATACATTCCCTGGATGGCAATGACATTAGGCCATAGACTTCGGAGATAAAAAATTTAAAGAGACGAAGTTATCTGTTGTCAGTGGTTTTAAATATTGCGTCTCTTTTCTTCGCAAAGCAATTAATAGACAAAACATCCAAAACATTCGTTCTTTTACATCCCTAAACAAAACCTAATTATGTAGTTCATGGTACAAATTCAAAACAAGCTCAAATCAAAATCTCGAAGCAGCATAATTGCTTTTACAATTTTGTAGCAACCAAGCAAAGTATCATTATTAAAATTAGAGATCTATACATATAATTCATTTATTTCTTAGATTTTGCTACTGTTTTTACAGTATTCATTCAGAAATTAAAAAATCAATGAAATGTCTGCTATGACCATTTTCCATACCAATAATTTTGACATAAGAAATCAATTTGTAACTGTCATTAGTGTCAAAATAAACGTCATTTGTATGGAATTGAGTGAATGATAAACAAAATTGTATGTTGTCAAAATCGATGAAACAAGATTGTTTTTACGACCTCATGGTACCAAATTGACGGATGGGCGTAATTTGAGATTGTTTTAAGAGTTTATGGTTACCCCCCAGGAGCCGTTTAGATTTTTAATCTTTCCCTGCTCTTCTTCTTACTCTTCTCGTCATATCCAGAATTAGACACGACAACGTTTATTTCTCGCCTCCAATATGTGTAAAGCAACCGTGATTTCACGCTTGCCGCGTTTTCTTTTCCAGCAGTAAGCTGCAACAACAGCAAGTCAACCTACCCAAAGAGTTAAAGGTCATTGAATTGACTTTCAACTTTAACTCTGACGCGTAGATATCAATATCAATTGAGAAAAATTGACGTTTTGTGGTAGGTTGACGTGCTGTATTATTTCATTAATGATTTTCGACCGACACAAAAATCTTGTAAATGTTAAAAGTACTGTGTTTTTATTTAGGCCGTGAAGGGTCTTGTCCTGTAATCTTTAATTCTATAATAAGGTAAGTTACTAGTTTGTTTAAAACTTACGAAACCCCGTCGCTTTAAATATTATTTTTTACGGTATTTACGGTAATTTTTTTCTATTCCTTTGAGAATTACTTCCCAATCTCTATCGAGAGTATTTGAACTTTGTAGCTTAAAATTCCGGTAACATCGCCTCTACCATTGCTGGAATAGCAAACAGGTCGATTCGCGTTCAATCATCGCCAATATTTGCGGCCAGGAATTAGCATCGTAATGAGTTGGCCGCAACCAGGCCACCTCATTCGATAAACACCGGTATTAATTATTCTGAGCCGAACGTTTGTTGTAACGGCGAGTTAGCTAAATTGCAGTTCTAGCTTGGATTGTGAATATGATATAATACTCGTATGTAGATAGATACTCATTACTGCACACCACAAAAAAGAAACAAAGTAACAAGAAAATGTCATCATCATTTCAGTCATAGAACGCCCACTGCTGAACAAAGGCCTCCCTCAATGACTTTCTTTCGGGGGATTGCCAATACGCTTGGCAGGCTGGTTGGCGAGGGTTGATTTTTATAAGATTTCGTGCGCAGACGCTACTGCCCGTCTCGTGATACATGAGTTAGTAGCCTCTTACGACACACGGCTTGATAGATATTATATATACCTACTCTTTATTGCACACCACACAAAACAAACAGTACAGAGAAATAATAAATTTAGAATGGTACAATTTAGGCGGTATTATCGCTAGGAGCGATCTCTTCCAGACGACCTTCAGGTAGAGGAAAGTTTTTTTTTAAAAGTTGAGGCGGTGAAGAGTTAAAAATATTAGAAGGGAAAGTAACAAGTAAATGTTCATTTTGAAGAAAGCCATTTAAGGTATAGATTTCGTTGTATTTAGTAAGTTGCTATTTGTTACGTATTTCTTTGCTTCAATAATGCCTGTAGGAAAAAAAAGGGATTTCTTGGGCTTTGCATACACTTGTCCTAATGGCTTTATTTATAATGTTAGGATGCCTTTAAAATTAACTAACAAAGATTGCACAGTGTTTTAAAATAAGTCTTGGCATCCAACTATACGCTTCCAACCGGCCAATCTGGAAGTCAATGGGGGAGGCCTATGTTCAGCAGTGGACGTCTTATGGCTGAAATGATGATGATGATGATGATGATCCAGCTATAAGCATCTCCACTCCGGTCTCCTCAGCACCACCTCTTGCCACATATAGACGTGGAGCTCATCTATCACATATAGTATATCACAGCAAATGCATGATACTGTGACCCATCCCCTGGCATTCTTTCCCACCTGCTCCTATAGAGAAATCTTTTTTGTACCAACACTATTTATTGAAGCACGCAAGAATGATGACATACCGTTGATAGATAGCGAAATACCATGAAATCTAGTAAAACAAATCTTCTTCTTTGCGTGTCGACTCAGGCTTTCATATATGTAAGGACTTAAACTTAGCCACCGATAACTGAGTCGTGATAACTCAATAAAACAATTATCTTCCTATCTTACTAATAATATAAATGCAAAAGTTTGAATTGATGGATGTTTCGTACTCAATCACGCCAATACGGCTGACCTAGTTTTTTTTTTCAAAAAATAGATTATAGCTTGGAATAGAATGTAGGTTACTTTTTATCCCAGAAAAATGGTTGCATGGTTGCAAGATAACAGTCATTACAGATGGCGCTTCTTATCTTTCGCGTGGTCCTTAGTTTGGAATAACTATGGTTTTGCTAAGACCACGCGAATGTAGTCGCGGGCAACAACTAGTTACTAATAAAAGATAAAATTTAATTTTCAGATAATCACATCAAGTTTTGATTCATTCTTCTTTGTCTTCGTGTATTTCTTTTCCCAATATTTGAAAACCTTTTCAAAACATAAGTTAACTCCGAAAATGTATTAGTGAGCGCTCGCAATCAAAGCACGAGTCGAAGTTTAATATTCGCTCGGCCGCGAATCCTTACACTCGCCTCTGCTCTTGAAATTTTAAACGAAATTCAATTCGCCAGACTTGAGCGAAGCGTCTTGTAATGTAGTTCACTGCGAAGTTCGAGTTTTAATAGCGATTGATAAACGCAAATGAAAAATGGAGATTTTGACATCATAGCATTTACATACTTACTTGTGGACTTTTATGGGTTTTATGTTACGACTTTTGAGAGTAGGTTTTTCAGTAGTTCATACATATCACGTCTAACATAAAGATTTAGCCATATTTCAGTATAGTATGCTATATACTTTGCTCTTTAGAATGTTCTTTTGAACTTTAATCAAAATACAAATAATTTCCTCTCATATAACTCCTTATAGAAACTGGTAAACTGATCAAGTCAGTGCAGGAGGCTATTTAGTTTAGTCAGTATATTAACAAAGCCAATCAAATCAAATCAAATATAAATAAGATATGTTCATGAACACTCTTACACGTTCTATAATTCATAGGTTTCATCATCATCATCATTTCAGCCATAGGACGTCCACTGCTGAACATAGGCCTCCCCCAGTGACTTTCAGATTGGCCGGTTGGAAGCGGCCCGCATCCAGCGGCTTCCTGCAAACTTTACCAGGTCGTCTGTCCACCTTGTAGGTAGACGTCCTCTGTGCGTTCATAGGTTTATAGTCATATATTATTCATGATGTAAAGAGTCACAGAGTTTCGTTTCATTCAATATCATTATCATGAATGTATCACTGCATAATACATATAGCAAATGATACATAAATTCAAATCCTCAAAGTATCGGCTCCCGGTTTATTTTGGTCGTAAAGTGTAACTCCCCATAAAATTGTAATGTCTCAGCCCACAAACAGACCGACCGCCTGACATTCCGTAATAAATGGCGTCTGCTCAAACACCCAAGTTTAATCATCAATTCATTTGATTGATTTAATTAATATTGGTTCACTTTAAAGTTGTAGTTTCTTAAGAAAACAGCAATGTAAAGGTGATTTACGATTAATATTTAAAGTTAATTTTAAATGGGGCTTTTATAACAGAAATAAAGTCTTAAGTAACTTTTATTTAAGATACCTCAGTTAACTTAGTTCATTGAATATGAATAGGTAATTGCGAAAGCAGCTAGAGAAGTTTCAAATTGAAAAGCGGTATATTATCTACAATCTTTATTACTAATGGTAGGTTTCCAGATTTTCATGAAACGACTAAACAATGAATATTCATAAAAAAACTTAGTTTTAAGTAATTCTCAACGTCTTTAATATTGCAAAGGGTTTTTAACTGATACAAAATACTTTAAAACTCTTTTATAGCTTCACGTGTAATCAAATCTTGTAGGAGTAAGTTCAGTTTGACAGACTTGTAATTGTTGTTCATATTGTTAGTAAGATTTGTAACTTATTTATTATCTATATATATAAAAATGAAATGCTGTTCGTTTGTCTCGCTAAAACTCGAGAATGGCTGGACCGATTTGGCTAATTTTGATCTTGAAATATTTGTGGAAGTTCAGGGAAGGTTTAAAAGGTGAGAAAATGTTTAAAAATGCAAGGAAAGTAGTAAAACAACTATTTTATTTTCCCCGCTGGGTCAGCTAGTTATTTAAAAAGTAAAACACAAGTCAAAACCAACAGTTGGTCAGTCCCGTGTGCCAACAGGTCAGTTTGACAGACAGGCCAGTAGTGTTTAAAACTACTTTTATGACAGGTTATTATTATCATCAGCTTTTGAATGTCACTGCTGGACATAGGCGTTCCCAATAAATAAATATAAATATTGGACAACATCACATACATTGCTCTGATCCTATGGTAAGTAGCTTAAGCACTTGTGTTACAGAAAGCAGAAACAACGACGGTACTACAATACCCAGACCAGAGACAATGATCGAACCCGGAACCTCAGAGATAGCGACACCAATTCCGGTATGCTCGCCTCTCGGCTACGGAGGTCGCCCAATAAAACGCCATAGTAAGCGTTTGCATCTAGAGGCTTCCTGTAACCTTGATTAGGTCGTCAGTACACTGGGTCGCAGGCCTGCCTACGCTGCGTTCTCCAATTCGTGGTTATGTCTTGATAATCTTTCTCCTCTAACAGTCGTCGATTCTGTGAGCGATGAAGCTTGTTTGTTTTTGATTGAAATTTAAAAGTCAAAGCATCTTCATAGTTTACTATCAATTAGATAAAATCTTGATAGATACCTAAATAGATAGACACTTTATTGCACAAAAACATTAAAGGTTACAGGTACAAACAAGACACAGTTATATTTGATTAACCCCGCAATTGCGTTTAACGTTGCAAAACAAATGCGCTTCATCATTTCAGCCATAGGACGTCCACTGCTGAACATAGGCCTCCTCCAGTGACTTCCAGATTGGCTGGTTGAAAGCGGCCCGCATCCAGCGGCTTCTTGCAACCTTTACCAGGTCGTCTGTGCACCTTGTAGGTGGACGTCCTACGCTACGCTTGCCGGTACGTGGCCCCCATTCCAGTACCTTTCTGCCCCATCGGCCATCAGTTCTACGTGCTATGTGCGCTTGTTGAAACAATAAAGAATGTCTCATCACGTTTTTATTAACTCATTAAACAGGGGAAAGCGTCGAATTAGAGGAAATTGGGCAAACTTGTCGAATTAGGCAAAAGGCGGTATAATTAAAGAGTCTTTGTAACGGGAGACACGGGATAAGGGACGCAGCACAATTACCTGGATTTTGTTTAAGTTTTTCTCCCAACTTTGCTCTAAGTCATGTCGGAATTAAGGCTAGACTTATAATGCTAATTTTTCACTTGTTAGCGTTCTCGGGAGATGGCGGGGCGGCCGAACTTTAAATAAATGGCATAAATAATTTATGGCACAATAATTTCAGAAACAAGTTCTCTAAGAAATTTGCGCTGATTGAAATACTTTCTTTAGGCTTACAGTAACGATGAATATTTTTATCTATCTCTGTAGACGTAGTGGCAAAAATTTTTATTAGGTTACAGGTTCTGCTAGTAAATCCGTCTGTGCAGACAAAGAATAATGAATGATCATCATCATTACCATTTCGGCCATGTTCACTGCTGAACATAGGCCTCCTCCAATGACTTACATTGGGGGGGATTGCCAATACTCACCACGCTTGGTTGGCGAGGCGGGTTGGCGAGCGCAGTTTTTTATAAGATTTAGCACGCAGACTCTGCTGCCCGTCACGTGCTACAGGAATTAGTCGCCTCTTACAACACGCCTCCGAACATAATCCGCCACGAAAATAGTCCTGTATGTCAAGTTAAATTAACATCTACAGGATGTCGAATGTCAAAAGGCAAACCTAATTGGCATACCTTATGTTGCAAATACCTAAAATTATGTTATTTTGGTGTACACCTCTAAAACATACGCCAATCGATAGAAAAAATAATTACAACCGACAAATACCCTGTGACAAAATGTCGTAAATGATATACTTAGTTCAGAATTTCAGTTTTAATTATTTTCTCTTTTAATTATATTTTTACGTATGTTTCATAGGTGTACATAATCACTAATTAATTTAGCAGCTTATTAATTAACTTTTTTACAGTTTGCATGCTGGAATGTATACAGCGAAACATGGATCCTACTTTGTACCTACCATCTTATGTAACCTGTTTCTAGCAAATAAATGATCTTTTATCTTTATCTTTTATCTAAAATAACGTTATTTTAGGTTAGTTGCAACTTTAGGTATGCCAGGTTCCATACAAAAAAAAAGTCTTGTACAGTAGTGGACCGTATTTAGGCTAACCTCGTATTTATAACTAAATACAAACGCATCAGACAACACATATATTCATGGTCACAAAGTAAGGATGTTATGTCCTTCATAATTCATGTTGTCATTCATGCGTACTGGGACATACTTGCTCAACACTATGAAATAGACCAATTTGCAGATAGTTTTGGGCATACATGTAATCAATTTCGCAAAATTTTAAATCACCAATGATGTTATTCGATATTGACATAATTATAATTTTATTATTGTGTAATTTATTAAATTTTAATAATTATCTGGAATGTGACTCTCTTGACTTTGACAACCGTCATCATAAGTGCAATTTACTTTATTCTGTTTATAAAGACATGGATCTTTTCTGACATTTATTTTAATTTAATATTGTAAATCAATTTAATCTTTTAAGCGTCTTGGATTAATTTCTGTTAGCTTTTAAGATGATTGTTAAATAAATGAGGTATCTTCATTGTTGCGGGAGATATAATTAATAAGACATGTGTGTAGCTTGAATGTCGAATCTTTATTGATTTTCAGTTAAACCTTTTACATGAAGTAACTTAATGCTAAGTCAACATAATTATTTAATACTATGTAGCAGTCACTTATAAAATTAACATGTTACGGTAAAACACATAAACACTATACTTCATAAATAAAAATAAAATAAAAATAAGACGGTCTGCCATATGACGGTCCTTCTATAAAATAGTCCTTCCTAAAGACGGTCCTTTTTGTACAATGAAAACCTGCCCCATTAGCATGACCACTAAAATACGATATGATATAGCGATTTATCGAGACCAAATGCAAAATATGGTAGATACAGCCGCCATGTTGAATCGCATTGCCATGTTATGATCGCTGTTCGATAAAAAATTAATATGGCGTCTTTGGCTATCATATTTAAAAACAAATTGACCGTTTGTGTCGATAAATCGCTATATCATATCATATCGTGTTTTGGGGGACATGCTAGGGGGGCTGAGTCACCTAGAAGTCAAATAGGAATTAACAAAGAAAACAACTTAGATACAATGTCCTGCAAAGGAAATAGCGGAACATAAATAAATAGTAAACAGAAGGGCAATATGGCGGATCCCTTTATTCCCGGATTTATTTACCCGGGCCAATTTACTACCACACCGGATCCGGCGATACTCTCGCCGACGGATATTGAATTTTTCTAAGCGATATTTCTTAAACTGCCTGAGGATGAGACTCGTTAATGGAAATTGGAATAAAAACGTTATTTAATAAACTAAGATTATATAAATCTGTCGCCGTGTGGCGCCGTGTGGGGACGGCCGTAAAGAATACACTTCCCCACCGCTAACAGAAGGCGTGTTGTAAGAGGCGACTTATTCCTGTAGCACGAGACGGGTAGCAGCGTCTGCGTGCGAAATCTTATAAAAACTGCGCTCGCCAAACCCGCTTGCCAAGCGTGGCGAGTATTGGCAATCCCCCCCGATGAAAATTATTGGGGGAGTTGATGAGCTGATGATTGAGCCTGTGTTCAGCAGTGGACGTCCTATAGCTGACATTATGATGATGATGATGATAAAAATCTGTCGCAGAACCAATAAAAGATGGAGTAAACGGGTTCTCGAGTGGAGACCGCGCCTTGGCAAACGTAGTGTAGGACGCCCCCCGGCTCGATGGACCGACGACCTTAGGAAGATGGCTGGCAGTGGCTGGATGAAAAAAACAAAAGATCGTGCTCTCTGGCGCTCTTTACGGGAGACTTATGTTCAGCAATGGACAACAGTGCTGACATGATGATCGAGATCAATAAAATTAAAGCACGATGCTTGATCATAAAGTAACATAATATCTCAATTTATTATATTACTAATTATACTTACAATAGAGCGGTCGGTAGTTCAGTGATTGTAGCTATGTCTCAAACTAGTGAGTGTTGATGCGATGTCGTTGTCGTTGTAGAGGATGTTAATGTTGGAATCAAATGCTCTTGCTCTTCGTAAATTGTGTAATTAGTTATAAAAGTTTAGTACAAGTAGTAACCGACATTTTGCGTTTCGAATGGTTCGAGTCAGAGAGGGGATCAAATTATTGCACGTTCATAGGTGGCGCGGTGTTGCAATGCGAAAATATTGTAACTACTAAGTTTAATGCGACGGCTAAACATACCCCCGGCCTTGAAAGTACCCACTTTCAACCTATTTCAAAATTACGCGCAGGGAGATTATCACTTTGGGTCAAACAGGGGACAAATCTTAACAACTGCGCGTCGCACGATACCCGAAGTCGTCTGGATATCAGCCACTCTGCATATGCCATCTTTCCCAGGAAAGGTCTTGACGATGCGCCCAAGATGCCACTTGAGAGGAGGCAGCCTGTCGTCCTTGATAACAACGAGCGTGTCAGGTTGAAGATCAGTGGTGTTCTTCCTCCATTTGGTTCTCGCCTGCAGCTCAGATATGTATTCTTTGGCCCATCGAGTCCAAAACTGTTGGCGGATTTGCTCCACTCGCTGGTAACGTGAGAGCCGATGCACAGGTTCGTCCTCAATGTCTTGAGTAAGAGGCGCAGTGAGTGGACGGCCAACCAAGAAATGACCTGGACTTAAAGGATTGAGGTCCTGTGGATCTGATGACATAGGGCTAATAGGACGAGAGTTTAGGATGGCCTCAACCTGTGTCAACACTGTGTTAAATTCCTCAAATGTCATATGTGAGTTTCCTATCACGCGACGCAAGTGGTACTTGCAGGACTTAATCCCAGCCTCCCATAACCCACCAAAATGACATGAATAGGGAGGATTGAAGCGAAATTTAATGCTTTGGCTAGTAGCAAATTCAATTATTTGTGGCGAACAAGTAGATAAAAATTTAGAGAAGTCATTTGCTAGCCCCACAAAATTTTTACCGTTATCTGAAAATATTTCGATTGGTTTTCCACGTCTGGAAATAAATCGCTTTAAAGCCAATAAGTACGCATCCGTGGAGAGGTCGCTGACAGCTTCCAAGTGTATAGCGCGCGTGACGAAACAAACAAACAAACAAACGTAACATTTTGTAACCCTAGAACCTCTACCTTTCCGATTAAGTATGGTCATTGGACCTGCGTAGTCCACTCCACATCGCAAAAATGGAAAAGTTGGAGTTACGCGCTCCTCAGGCAAATTACCCATTAGAGGATTAAGGGTTTTGCCTCTCAACCGTTTGCAAGTAACACAATCATGTACCACTGTCCTTGCGAGGTTCCTGCCGGCAATAGGCCACCAGATTTCTCGAATGTTGTATAAAAGGGCTTGCGGGCCCGAGTGCAATAATTGTTTATGCTCATGACGAAACAATAACAACGTAAAATGATGTTTTGACGAAAGCAAAATTGGATGTTTTTTGTCAAAACTGAAGTCAGGTGAGTCTCTAATACGACCGCCAACACGAATGATTTTTTCGTCATCAATAAACAAATTTAATTTTGACAAACTATGTTTATTAACTAGTGTCCCGTTATCCGATAACGACGTGTACTCATCTGAAAAGGATTCCAGTTGAGCCAGCCTCACCAAACTCATGTCAGCTTCTCTCAATTCGTCCACGGTGAGAACACCTACTCGCTTCGTTTTATTGCGCGCGTTATAAATAAAGCGGTGTACATACGCCATAGCACGTCTCATGCGAGCGAACTGAGAGAATCTAACGAACGGGAAAAAAGTAGAAGGCGGTACCTGTTCAGAAACAAGAGAATACGTCACACTTGACTTCAATTCCGGCAGGCTATCCTGTGTATCATGTAATTGTGTTGGTAAGTCGGAACAGCTGAAACTAGGTTCACTAAGGAAAGCCGGGCCCTCCCACCATAATGATGATGAAGAAAGATTCTCCATGCTTACGCCGCGCGAAACCAGGTCAGCTGGGTTTTCTTTTCCACTTACGTGGCGCCACGGTAATTCCTTTGTCAACTCATGAATTTCAGCCGTTCTATTTTGGACAAATGTTTTTTGTAAATTAGGAGGCATGTGTAACCAGCCTAATACTATGGTCGAGTCGGTCCAAAATATAATGTTGTCTACATAACAGTGAAGCGATTTGTGTACTTTGTCGTATAGCCTGGCACCAAGTAAAGCTCCACACAATTCAAGCCTAGGTATGCTAACTGGCTTTATGGGTGCGACCTTGCCCTTAGAACATAACAGCCTAACCGTGATACCCTGATTTGTAACTGTGCGTACGTATATGCAAGCGCCATAAGCAGTTTGCGAGGCATCGGTAAAAATGTGTAGTTCTATACGTATAGCATCGCTAGCTATAGCCTGGCGTGGTATGCGGATAGTAGTGAGCGCCGATAAGCCATTCACAAAGCGATCCCATGCGCGCGCGACGTCACTCGGGACTTCGTCATCCCAATCTAATTGTATTAACCATAGTTGTTGTAATAAAACTTTAGCAATCATTATGGTTGGACTTAGTAGGCCCAATGGATCGAAAATCTGTGACACATGCGATAAAATTGAGCGCTTAGTTATCTTAGAGGTGTCACATCTAAATTGAGTTTTAAAATGAAATTCGTCAGTAGCATGATATATACCTAAACCCAGCGTCTTACTTTGCACATTGTCGCCTAATGCTAAGTCTTTAGAGTCGCTAAATGACTGATCACATTCAAAATTAAAAACCCATTTCCGTAATGGAAAACCACCTGATTTTAAAACATCCTTAGTTTTTTCGCATAAGCTTAATAATTGTGCCTTATTGTCAAAACTCAAAATCATATCGTCGATGTAAAAATGATCATTAATTATTCGTTTAACATCAGGATCTATACAATCGAGTGCGAGCTGTTTTAAACACCTAACGCTAAGAAAAGGCGCGGACGCCGTCCCGTAGGTCAGTGTTCAAGCGATAGATACCTATCGGTTCGGACGGATCGTCACGCCAGATGATCAGCTGTAGGTCGCGTTGTGACTCATGCACTAGGCACTGCCGGTACATCTTCTCGATGTCAGCGCATGCGGTATACCTATACTGCCGAAACCGTAACAATATAGCAACAAGGTCACTCTGAAGAGGTGGTCCTACAAGCTGAAGGTCGTTCAAAGATTTCCCACTAGTGGTCGTTGCGCTGGCGTCGAAAACAGCGCGCAACTTGGTGGTAGTGCTATGTTCACGAAACACGCCATGGTGAGGCATAAAATAGTGCGGTGCCCCATAAGAATATACGCGTGTCATGTGACCTAGGTTTATGTATTCATGAATAAAATCTGCGTATAATTTTTTATAGTCAGGGTTGCGATCTAGGCGCTTTTCCAAAGCTAAGAAGCGACGTTCAGCTTGAGGAAATGATTCACCTAACTTATCAGGAGATTCTTTAAAAGGAATACGTACGCAGAACCTTCCGTCACTTTCACGCGTAGTAGTTGTCACGAAATGATCCTCGCACGCGTGTTCCTCATCGCTGAGCATCTTACTAGTTCTGGGAAATTCCTCCAACTCCCAAAATCGGCGTAGTTGCGCGTCAATACCGTCAATCGAATGGCTGAAATTGCAGAGAACAGACCTAGTGTTATAGCGCGTATGTATGGGGCCTGACACAATCCAACCCAACATTGTGTTATGTAAAAAGGGTCCGTTTGGCAACCTCATTTTACCATCGCATAATAATTCCCAGAATATATCTGCACCCAGTAGAAGGTCGATATTTTGAGATTCTAAATATTGCGGATCTGCCAGCTGTATGTTGTTAGGAATCCTAAACTGGTGTGCGTTATGTTTACATGCAGCTGGTAATGTAGATGTGATATTAGGCAAAACAAAACATCGTATTTGTTTTGTAAAGACTTTTATGCGCGACCTTATCTCGACATCACATATTTGCGTAGATTGTGTGATCGAGTTGCCTATCCCTCGAATTTCGTATGTGGACTGTAGTATGTTAGCGTTTAATGTATCGCATAATTGTTTTGTGATAAAGCAATGTTGGCTACCACTATCGAGGAGTGCGCGCGCGAGGTGATAATTGTTGTGTGCATCGGCAACCTCGACTAAAGCAGTGGATAATACCACAGCTCGCACGCGTTCGGATTGATTAGAGTGACATAATGCGTTATCTATGTGTGCATTGTTTACCTGGGACACCTGAGAGAAAGGTATTTGCATGGGGATGGTGTCCGCGGGCACTGCCAGGGGCGCGGGGGACGCGCATCCAGCACGGGCCGTGGCGCTGGTCGCGTGGAGGGACACGGCTTGATCAGTGTTGAACGAGTCGTTGTGAATTAATGTGTTATGTTTTTTATTACACCTCCGACACGGGCCGAATTTACATGTCCCTAGCGTATGTCCTGAGCGTAAACAGTTTTCACACAATTTATGTTTCGATATTAGTTTTAGTTTAGTGTCTAAATCAGAGTCCAGAAAGCTTTGACATGCATATAGTGGGTGATCAGCATTACACATAAGGCAATTCCTGTTACGTTGTTGCGGCTTATTGGTGGAAACATTGCAGTGTACCTTGTTGTTTTGTGATGCGAAATTTTGTTTTTTATTTTCCTGGTTGAACTTGTTGCTAGGACTATGGGATACAAGCAATGTTTCCAGCATGTCAGCACGTTCCTTTAAGAATTTAATTAGGTCGTCTACCTTTAGGCTTTTCTTAGACTCAGATTGATTTAGACTAGTGCCTTTATATTGCTCCCACTCCCGCTCAGTGGTCTCATCTAACTTAGAGGTTATTATGTAAATCACTAAAGTATCCCAGTGTTCTGTAGGTTCCCCTAATATTTTTAATGCACGTAAATTCTTTAGGATTGTGTCTATGAGCCGCCTTAGTGTATGTGGTGACTCCTTAGATATTTTGGCAATAGAAAACAGTGATTTTACATGATTGTGCACCAACAAGCGATTGTTATTGTATCTATTAAGCAGTAGTTCCCAGGCCACAGAATAGTTAGCTGCTGAGAACTCCAGGGAATCTATAACGAGTTCTGCACTTCCCTTCAATGAAGACTTGAGGTAGTGAAACTTTTGAATGTTAGAGATTTCTTTAGAACTATGTACTAGGGAGACAAAAGTATCTCGAAACTCAAGCCAATGTTCATACACACCGTCAAACGAAGGCATATTGATAGTTGGCAATTTAATAGATTGTAACCGGCTACTACACACATCAGAAGACTCAGCGACCTCCGCATAGGAGTTCAAGATACACTCAGCTCGAGCCAGCACACTGTAATAACCATCCTCAAACTGTTCTCGCTGTGTTAACTGTTGTTCTAAATCTGCATCAGAGGCAGCCTTTTCGATTTGAGTTTGAAGATGGTTAAACTCAGTGAGCAAGCTTTCAGCGCCTTTCATGCGTAACTTCAAATCGATACGTTTTTGGGTAGGTAGTTCTTGATTTAATAAATTATTAACGTAATTTGAAAGCCTAGTTAATCTACCTTTTAATATTCCCCGTGATTTGACTAAATCCCTGAGGAGATCGTCGTCATTTTGTCCAGTAAGAGCCAGTTTAAAAGGCGATTTATCTGACGTCATTATGGTGAGTTATGGGAGTGACTTACGGTTTAATCCTGGCGTTGGAGATCAAATAGTACCAGCTGCGTCACAAAGTTGATAACAAATGTTGAACAGAGCACTGAAATGCGTAAAAAACACAATATTAACACAAATGAAGCCGGGAAGGTTGGTTAGGGAAAGATTGGCTGGCCGTACCAAATAGCGCTTCGTTTGCAGCAGTAATCTTTCCAATCGCCTTAACACTGCACCTTTCCTCGGTATTTGTCCTCTTAGCTCGCTTCTTTAGGCTATTTTTTCCTTTGCGACTAGAAAAGCCCATGCGGAGTCCAAAGGTCGTCCAGCCCTTTCTGCGGGTTATCCGGCTCGAAGGACCACACGATGTTGATGCGATGTCGTTGTCGTTGTAGAGGATGTTAATGTTGGAATCAAATGCTCTTGCTCTTCGTAAATTGTGTAATTAGTTATAAAAGTTTAGTACAAGTAGTAACCGACATTTTGCGTTTCGAATGGTTCGAGTCAGAGAGGGGATCAAATTATTGCACGTTCATAGGTGGCGCGGTGTTGCAATGCGAAAATATTGTAACTACTAAGTTTAATGCGACGGCTAAACATGAGTCAATTTAATTTGGTCTTAAACTAGCGTAAACTAAAATTAAAAAACCAACTTAAACACTATCTTGACTCACCCCAATTGCTATTACAACTTTACAAACAATTTCTCCCAATAAATAACTCAACACTTAGCTGAAAAATGATTATCACTCAACTTCAAGCAAACGGTTGAAGAAAACACACAATCCGGGCGTAAGTCCGCCAGCAAACAGCCCCAAAGTGGGGTTGAGCTTAAAGCTCTTTAAATAAACACTGCACGAAGTAGGTGCGTACTTTCTTATTTATGTATACAGTTAAATAAAATAAATAAATAAATAAATCGTTTATTAAAATACAAGAAAAGCAGATACATTCTTAACAGTACAACTTAAAACTATACAGTGCAAGGAGTTACCTTTGCCTGAACTAGGTAGAACCTGTGCTTCAGGCGAGAGTGAACTTAAATGAACTTCTAGGTGACATAAATTAACAGTAATTAATTATTAAAAATAGGGAAAATATACAATTTAAAGTTTTCGATAGTATCAATCTATTTTACTTACATATTAAAAGTAATTGTTCAGTTTTATCGTAGGACAAAGATAGTAAATACTTAACTATTCCTAATTTACAGTTATAATAATTTGTTAGTTAGTTATACAAATGTAAGTGGTTATAGATAATTTTATTGGTCAAATATGTGACTAAGTTTTGCATACGACTTTGCTTGCGCTGAGTTTCAGTTTGCAATAATAATATTAAATAAATAATAATAAATTGTATTCACAATCACACCAATTTTAAAATAATAAAAAAACCCGACACTAATTGCAGCATCATCAGCTCAAGGCCTCGATCATCATTTTATCTAACACCTGCTCATTAAGACCATTACTATGAGCCCAAACACGCTGTATCTGCAGTAATTTGCTTAGGAGTTGATAATCCCACAGATTCCTTGATGCTGGAGCATCAGTTCAAAATGTCTTGGGAATACTACTACTAAATTAACAGTACATCATTTCAAATACATCCATCCATCCGTAAGATCCATCTCTGTACTCAGCTTCATCAGCTTTAAAACAAAAAAAAATACTACATCGAAATCGGTCTATTCGTTTGGGAGCTACGATGTCACAGACAGATACACAGACACGTTAAACTTATAACACCCCTCTTTTTCGTCGGGGGTTAAAAATAAACAAGTATGACACCGCGCGACCACGTGGACGGTCAGTAAAAAAATCGTGTGCAAATTAAACAATAAATCATGCATGAGCGCCGCTCAATGGCGGTACCGTCGGCGCCATAAGAACGTTAATTTATTTGCCGGGTGCCGTTGAGGGCTTGGGAGTATGAAAATTTCTTCCACCGGGTATTGATCCAGACGAGCGGTTAGGACGTAGACATTAGAGTGGTTTTTTACCGCATATTTTGATTTCTAGTTACTAATTTAGGTTTTACGTTCTACCGCAATCAATCTATCTACCTAAACAGTCCATATTTCCACAATACTGAGACGTTTCACACAATCACACTATCTAATCAACCCATATTTACATACTCGTTGACTTATACTGCGCGACTTCTCACAGTCTTATCACAATATTCCTAATAAATATTAATGGGACAAACGGGATCTGGTATGGAGAAAACAAAAAATGAACAATACGTCATGTTGGTACCGAATTATTTGTGTAATTTAAACTATCCATGAGTATGATATTACACAATGTAATAACACCTCAATATACACTTATGACGCAATAAATGAATATAAATATGAATATCGCAGCCAGCGTTCCGAACGCTCGTCTGTATTGCTACTACCCCAACTGGGCCGGTTTAATTGGAATACAGTAATTTATCGCTGGATCTGTGTTATCAGATTACCGCCGATCGAAATTATATTTGAACGGCAAAATTAATTTACAACACGCATTGTTTTAGCATCATCTGATATTAGTTTGGGCTAGATATTAGTTTGCGGTGTTTTGTTAATTAGGTTGTTATGATTAGTGACTGCTTCCGAAAGGATATTGTTCCGTGTTGACTTTGGTGTTAATTGGGTTAAATTATAGTTCAATTGGAGTGAATAATGATTCATTAGTTAATTAAATTTATATTGATATAATGAATGATAGTCTAGTAGATATAAACGATACTCACTGAGGGCTGCAAGCTTCTTTTTCGTTACAGTCGGAGTAATGTTTGACCATAAATCTAGATGTAGCAAGTAATGTTAGGAGCAAATGCCATAAGATTTCCGACTCTATCTAATGATCAGTCAATTTTAGATTCTAGCCACATATTAACTGAATTAGGTTAGCTTACAATGTTGTTTCTCACCGCGGAGTGAATGATATGAACCCGTTCTTACATTCCAAAAATTCTTCAATTCATGCTGAGGTTCGAACTTATGACCCACGGGTGGAGTCTTTCAACTGAGCCATTTTAAACACAGAACGTTTTCAATTGATGCGTCGTTAAAAAAAGGGTATTTTATTGTTTAACAAATCCTTTGCAAATACTCCAATCACTTACAAAACCGATGTCAATGACCGCATAATACGCTTGTGCGTACTTAGTCTGTTTATTTGCTTCCTTGGCGACAGGAAAAAGCTAATAGAGACTTCCCCTTCCTTAATGATGTTTGTTTTTCTGATACTTCTATCTTCGAAAATACCTTTAGCCTACGTGTGTAGTTGGAGAGTTTTGAATAATGTGGATTTTGTTACAAATAAGTAACTATAACATAGTTCTGAAATAAAGCAAGCTAAAGTGGCAGTGGGCCGGCAACATCTGTCGCAGAACCGATGAAAGGTGGAGTAAACGGGTTCTCGAGTGGAGACCGCGCTTTGGCAAACGTAGAGTAAGACGCCTCCTAGCTCGATGGTCCGACGACCTTAGGAAGATGGCTACTAACTAAATCCTAAATCCTTTAGAAAAAGGTTAAGTTGGTTTGCTATATTTTTAACTTATAACTACATACTGAATAAATAACCAATAATAACTACATTTTAAGGTCAAACTATCAACATTCATTAAATTGAATGTGTGTGCGCACGCGCGTGCGACTCTCTCTCTCTCTGTGTGAGTGTGAGTGTGAGTATGAGTGTGTGTGTGTGTGTGTCATAGGCAACATAGGCCTCCACCATTGACTTTCAGATTGGCCGATTGGAAGCGGCCTGTATGGTGCAAAAAAGTTCTACAATAGAGGCCACTCACAAGGTGGACAGACGACTTGGTAAAGGTCGCAGGAAGATAACAATGTTTGTACTTATACTATTTCAAGGTTAAGTAAGAATAAGAACAATCTTCACATCTTCGCTTTTGAAACCTTAATGTTTGCTTCAAATTATTCTTGATTTCCCCTAAATCGTTTCTCAAAGTTCACGGTCAACCCTATAAAAGCTAAAACGTGTAGTGAAAGTGTCATGCGAGTTAGACCATAAACACGGAGTATCTGGGATGCCGATCACGGCGCTAAGATACGAAGCTGCGGCCAGTAATGACCGGGGCTGGGATGGCGATCTCCTACAAACATACATAGTTATTTTTAGAAGATGTAACGTTTCTTATGAACGCTGTCCTTTGCCACTTTCTGTCAAATTTTACTATACAATAACATGAAATTAGAAAGATGTTTTGTAAAAAAAAAGTTTAAGTATTTACAATCATCATCATCATCATCATTTAAGCCACAGGACGTCTACTGCTGAACATAGGCCTCCTCCATTGACTTCCAGATTGGCCGGTTGGAAGCGGCCTGCATCCAGCATCTTGCTGCGACCCTTACCAGGTCGTCCGACCACCTTGTGCGTATACGTCTCACGCTGCGCTTGCCGGTACGGCCTCCATTCTAGAACCTTTCTGCCCCATCGGCCGTCAGTTCCACGGATCTCCGGATCGGATCCAGTTTACGGATCTCCTCTTACTTATTATTTACAATGAGATACCAAAACTCATTCTCCTAATTCAGACGTAAAAGTCTAATTAATTAAAATTACCATGTACTTGTGTCAAATTAAAAACAGTCGTGTTTTTATACGGCTAGTATCAGTTGTTCATATTTCGTCAAAGAGTTGACACACGTGAATTGTTATTTTAATTAATTAATTTAAGAATTTATTTAAACTTTATTGCACAAATAAAGATCGTACCAAATGCGGACTTAATTTATTAGGTTATACGTTCGAATAAATGAAACATTTTTGATTTAGGCCTAATGCTTAAATTGCTGCTGAATAAAGCACGGACAAAGATAAAAAAGATGCCTAAAGATAAAAACTAAATGTACCGTGTTTTATGCAAATAAATAATTACTTACTTACTTACTTACTTACAAACGTAATAATATTATCCAACTTCAGCCTCCCTAGCATGACCACCAAAACACGATATGATATAGCGATTTATCGACACTAACAAATGATATGTTGAGTTTTTATCGAACAGCGATTATAACATGTGACGTAACCGGCATGGGGATTAAACATGGCGGCTATCTATCATATTAAAAAATATAGATACAGTTGGTATCGATAAATTGCTACACCAAATCCCACTTCTGAAGCTTGTTCTTAATTAGTTAAATAAATAAAACATAAGATCATTCATTCATTTGGATCATCATTTCAGCCATGGGACGTCCACTGCTAAACACAGGCTTCCCTTAATGACTTACCATCGGGAGTGATTGCCAATACTCGCCACGCTTGGCAGGCGGGTTGGCGAGCGTAGTTTTTAAAAAGATTTCGCACGCAGACGCTGCTGCCCGTCTCGTGCTACAGGAATTTGTCGCCTCATACGACACGCCTCCTATTGGCGGTGGGGAAGTGTATTCTTTACGGCCGTCCCCACACGGCACTTTCATTTGGATAAATAAGTTCATTTATCCAATAATGGGCTAGTTTCCTAAAAAAAACTAATTAGTCCGTCAGTTAGATTATCAGAAAATATTGGACACGTGTTTTTTCTTTTCTTAATCAAACAAAAAATGATGAAGATACAGCTCGTTAAAGTTCCGCGTAACGTCACGCCTTGCGACACTTTTTAGCAAGGCGTGACGTCACGTGTTTACTTTGATGCGCTTTAACTTCGCCATTTTTTGTTTAATTGACAAAAGACAAAATATGGGGCCAATATTTTTTTATAATCTAACTGACGGATTAAATATAATAATATTTTTTTAACCCAGGAAACTAGCCTATTAAATAAACAATTTAGCGTATTATTTATGTGCCTACTTTAATAATATTATTACTATTATAATGAAAGATACATGACTTATTTATATCACGAACCACACAACGTAAGACATTATTTAATCCAATAACCAATTACTTAATTTGCTGTGGATTATGAAGAAGTACTATGTATCCGGGAAATCCTCTTATTTCGCTAAGAATAACATCATTATGATGATTACATCAGAGAATGAAAGAAGCATGATATCTATGACAAACTACAATATTCTTTTTTGAAACAGTTACTTATTAAGTGTATTTTTACCAGTAATGAAAAAAATACGACCTCCGAACGAAAAATGTTCAGCAGTGGGCTGCCTGATTAATTAATATGATGTGACGGCAAAAATAGGGGTAACCATTACATATTACTAGGGTTACAGAGAGCGTGATTTTCATTTTGTTATTTTATTAATTTTGCAAATTATTAATAAAAAAAAACAAGCAAACTACCTCTCACCCTAGACGCATATATCGAATCTAATCCGTTTCGTAGTGGGTAAAAAGGGAAAGTGCTGATAATGTTCGTATTGGTCGAGTTGATGTTGAGTTTAACTGAGGTCTTTCCGTTTGGGAACTACGATGCCACAGACAGACACATAGACATACGCTTCAAACTTAGGTATAACCTTCTTCTTGGGAATTAAAACGCTAGATGCCAACCAAAACAAAGATGAATGGAATCCGTGAGAGGGTTTCTTGTTGAGAAATGGGTCAATACTAGTTATAGATGATGATTCATTGTCAGACACCATTTGATGTATCGCTGCAGGCGACCTTCAATGGCTTGCAAAGTTTTAAGGTGGTCTGTGTTTATTAATATATATATTTATTGATATCTTTATTTTACAAGACAAAGGGGTACAAGAGGTGGCAATAAACAGTAATCAGAAATAGTTATTTCATTTATTTACGCTAGTGCGTTAAGTAGGGTGGGCAGCTTATGGAAAAGCCGTAAAATTATAAGCTAGGATTAGGCCCTCTACGATACAGGAGGAACAATTTGGAGTTCATGGTTAGCTATTTAAGTTAAACAGTACTTACCAAAAAACAAAACAAGGCTTCTGTGATGCTATTTAAGAGGTTAACCATTTGAACTTCTTATAGGACATTAAGCAGTTGTTTTTTGTTTAAAACTAAAATGTCTGTTCTGAACTGCTACTATTAGTTTGTACTTCGTAAAGTACTGGGACTGACGACGATTACTTATCTCTATCAACCGTCGTTTTCTTCCATTCAACCCAATGCCCTAATAACACTTACGAAATTTGAAAGTTGGTTGTATTTTTCAATCACCCCGAAAGGCAGCGGGAAGTACGTCGTGTCGTGCAGCGTGAATGACAGGCGGCAACCGCCAATTAAAGTTTTAATGGAATCAACCGTCTATGCCTGGACGTCCAACAATCTTAGTCGATTAAAATTCTCTACTTTTTGTTCTAAGTAGTACAACAATACAAGATTTGCTACATCACACTTATACTCTCAAATTCCATCACATTTACTGGTCTGGTGTAATCTTGAGGTGTGTTTTTGCTTTGGAGGTAAACCCTAAAAAAAAAACAATATTTTCGTCTGCTTTTGTCAGTCAAATGTTTGGTTTTATGGTTCGCGTTCCGAACTTAAAAGTTGGCCGCGGGTTTGAATCCTGCAAAGTCAAATATTTATATGCCATTTAGCTGCTTAAATCTTAATTTAAATGTCGAGTGCTAGTTGGCGTAACGAATCTTCAGCGGCTGGGGTGAAAAGAAGAAGTTCCCGTAGGCCACCAGGAAAACAGTAACGCTTGCATTCGTTGGCGATGTGCGCCACTGTCTGGTCTGCGGCATCACAAGTTTTTGTGTAATAAGCACGAACGCGAACCTTTATCCCCGAGTATCTAGTGAATGTCATATAATTTGTATAAGAATCTTTTCTGGTCGCCATAGTACATGCTCTGTAGTTTGGAGCTAGACAATTGGTGTGATTGTTGGTATTTACTCGTATTTACTTTCATACCTGGTTTTGATGTAAATAAAGCGGTCAAGTTAATCCAGCAACTACGCTTGCTTGTAGTTGGATCCGTCAAAATTCAGCGCAGCCATTCCGAGTTTTATTTGCGTCGGTCGGCAACCGCCTTCACGTATGGCGGACGAAACTGCAAGAGTAAGTAGAATAAAATAGTGTTGTCACCAGCGTATCGAGTTTATATAGTCGTTAAATAGACAGATAATCTAATTGCACACCCATAAAACTAAGTATAGGTAAATAGAAAAAAATCTGAACCTTACATTACATAAACCTAATTCTTTCCAGTTATCCGATACTGAAAGGCTAAACAAGTTCTTTTTTCGTACGGAACGAAACAAAATTCCGAAAGAACTCTACATTATAGATTAGAAAATTATGAACCATTAAAATTAGTCGTATTTTTATGCGGCTAGTTTCAGTTGTCAATTTGTCAGTGGTTTGATATTATAAACGTAGGTGTGGGCCCTGCAGTGCATAATAGCTTACTCACGGTAAAAATAAAACGTTTAGCTTGAATAAATTTCCTGATAAAATAGATACTTACTATCTCTATTAAAAAGATGATAAAGGAAAGGTGTGTCTCATATTATACCAATGTAACCTTACTAAGGGACATTCACATATTACGTCACCCAAAATATTGACATTTTGGAGTCCCTCCCCCTATGTCACGCTTTTTTCCTATACCTTTAACACGCACTGTCACGTTGAGCTTAAAGCCCGGGCCCCAATCCATGGCCGTGGCGTGAATGTGGACTCATGAGATTTTGGTAGGTCCAGATTTTGGGCGTAGACATCATTTTACACAGCCAATCATTACATTTAGGTACATGGTTTGACTCTTAAGTTTTGGTCGAGTGAAGTAAATAATCGAAACTGGAATTATCGACAGTTGCTCTACACTTAACTCAAATAGCACTACAATGTAGCTTTATTTCCCTGTGTTAACTTAGTACAAAGTATGATTTACTTAGCGAATGTCGCGTTTGTATGACGTCACAATGACGTCATTCACTTGTATCTCTGTTGTGCTGCTCACTTATGTTTATTGGTGCGACATTGTTGCTCGAATTAAATTGTGTGACAATGTCTTCATTAGTTGCGTTAGCAAATTGAAAAACCAACCAGGAGAATGTCCTTTACTTGACCTTTATCCGAGATGCAGCCAGTCTATACCTTATTACATTTAAGCCTTGGGCATACAGCCGACGAGACGCGACGGCAACGGGACGCTCAAGCGCGACGCCAATGTTTGTAATGTACTGATGTCTATAGAAGACGACACACAGCACCGTCACGCTCGGCGCTCGCCCGTCCCGCCGGGAGTGCCTACAAACGAGCGCGACGCGACGCGCTGTCGTTAAGAGTAAGCGGGACGGTTAGATGTGTTGCATGGTACTTAGTGGTCAGGTAGCGTCCTGTACTTGTTTATTTTTACAACTTTTAGTAATTTTATAACGGATAGTGGAAAAATCGAACGTCTTATTAAGTCCACGTAACCATCACGTCCGCAGTGTGACGTGCACCGCAATGCTGCTCCATCGCTGTCGCGTCCCGCCGGCTATGTGGCCAAGGCTTTGGACCGATTGATATTCATAATCATAATCATCATTTCAGCATAGGACTTCCACTGCTGAACATAAGCCTCCCCCAGTATGCTACGCGTGCCGGTACACGGCCTCCATTTTAGAACCTTTCTGCCTCATCGGCCGTCAGTTCTACGTGCTATGTGCCCTAAGCTTTAGCTTGCTAATCCGTTTGGCTATGTCGGCGGCTTTTATTCGTTTACGAATCTCCTCGTTCCTGATTTGATCTCGCAAAGAAACACCAAGCATAGCATATTGTGCAACCTTGAGCTTTCTTATAAGGCCTATAGTGAGAGGCCACGTTTCAGTTCCATTTGTCATCACTGGTAACACATACTGGTTGAAGACTTTCGTCTTTAGGCACTAAGGTATTTTAAACAAAAAGACGTTGTGTAGTTTCCCGAACGCTGCCCAGCCGAGTTGAATTCAACGCGATTGATATTAACATCCGTAAAACAGACATAGGAGATTGTGATGTATAGTTAAACGCCCAGTATCTGAATGTGCAGGTTTTCCCCACAACGTTTAACGTGCCGTGTTGGGACGGTCGTAAAGACACTTTCCCACCGTCAACAGGAGACGTGTCGTTAGAGGCGACTAATTTCTGTAGCACGAGACGGGCAGCAGCGTCTTTTTGCGAAGTCTTATAAAAAACTGCGCTTGCCAACCCGCCTGCCAAGGCGAGTATTGGCAATCCCCCCCGATGATAACACATTGGGGGATACTTTTGTTCAGCAGTGGACGTAGGTACTATGGTTGACATGATGATGATGATGATGATATTTACGTTTACAATCATATTCAAGGTTGCCCCTTTATCTCGCTATTTAACATTCAAATATCTCTAAGATTACCTTGACCAGATGAAAATATTCATAAACATATAAAATTTGAATCATAAATTCATATTCAGTGAAGTGCGATACCGACAAGCAAAAGTTTTCAAATAAAATCTCAAGGAACCACTACAAACCACTTCTAACTTGTAATCGAAGTATACTCTTTTAAACTACCGACAATGTTTGAATATAACTTGGTACGTACTTGTATTACTTTATTTTAAAATAAGTTTGTGGTTTTGCATCGGGGAGTTAGATCAAACGGAAGACTGTAAGACTTTTACAAAAAGATAGGAATGTAAATAATCCTGGTGACTTTGTTTTTACAAACAATAAAAACAAAAGCTAACTTATTTTATTTTTTAAGGTTCAGTAGTAAACGTGGGACACTTTGAGTTGCACAATGTTTGTTTGTGTATCCGTGTGTTGGGTCCTAAGCTCGTCACAGCAATTTAACTTGCATATTTATCAGTTATTAAAGATATTTTAGCGTGATTCATCGTCATCATCACCATTTCAGCCATAGGACATGCACTGCTGAACATAGCCTCCCTGAGTGACTTTCTTGACCGCTGCTTGCATCCAGTGGCTTGCGACCCTTACCAGGTCGTCTTATGGGTGGATGTCCTACGCTGCGCTTGCCAGTACGTGGTCTCCTTTCTAAAACTTTCTGCCCCATCGACCGTCAGTTGTTGGAGTGATTATAGATTTAAAATTAAAAGTGTGCTATTCTTTTGTTGTTGTTGTAGTATAAGTAATATCGATTTGAAGTAATCGAATCCTTCAAGACTAATTTATCTTTGATTAGAATTGACTAAATATTTTTTGTAATATAAATGAAAAAAATAAATAAATTGTTTTTACCATCACTCCAATTATCTAGCCCCAAACTAAGCAAAGCTTAAAAGCTATATAATAATAATATTTCGCATCTTAACACGTTGTTCATAAGAAATCAAATTTTTGAATTTTGTTAACTGTATTTCGACACACACTTGACCGGTTTTCGGAGAATGCTATCGAAACGCTACCGTGTTTACGTCGACTTGTCAAAAGAAACTTTGCTCTTCACCGAACCCCTAACGTAAACAATTTCGCCTTGTTTCTTTCATTTCGTCAAATAATTCGGCTTATAACGCCATATCAGACGAAAGTTCAAAGTTTACTTAACCATTACCTACTTGATGTTGATATTAGAAGCCTCTCTCACTCGCACTAAAGGCCTGTGCAGACGAGGGACTTACCACGGCCTCAACGCACATGGTGTGCAATAATTTGTTCGGTGGAAGTTAAGTGAAATGCATACATAGAAGTAAATATTCTGAGACTAATTGTGTTGCATATATATGCCTTAGGCACTAAAATAAATCGCAAGCTAGCACGTGCGTTGATCTCAAGCTCGACGTCCAGGAGCTATCAATTATACTTCTGTTGGAAGTGTTTTAACGTGTATAAAATGTGCGCCTAATTTCGCTAGCAAAATTGGATACGTAAGCCATGTTAGAGCCCACGCATGACTTCAATAAGAAGCCAGTGGTTCGCCGTAACCGAAATCAGTTAGGAGTGTTATCTCATGTTTTTCAAGAGAATTCGCTTAAAAATTGTATGATCCATAGTGTTTGTTTACTAATGTTATTATTACAACTGACGCAGATGCTATACTAAGTACTCACCTCCGATTCTTAAGAAACACAGAGGTCATTGTCCTTAAATAAAGTCAGGTAGTAAGTAGGTGTCAAAATAAATAAAAAAAACTATAAAACATACGAGAGTGAGCCCACTGTATTTTTTCCAATGATGTTTCGATGGATACAAGATAAATTAAAGGTTGATAACCTCTATGTTAATAACCTTGGCGTTATTGGATTGTGAGTTTTCTGATTTCAGTTTATTGTTTGCATATATCCTCCATTGTTTGATTTCGATCCCATGCGAAGACCGAGTGTGGGAGTAAAATTTAAAGGTTAATTATTGTCTTTTGGCAAATAATAAATAATGGGTACATACAACATCTACTTTGTTTCACGTACCTAGTACTGGAAAATATTATGTACATAATTCTGATAAAACATGTCGCACACTGCGAACATACAATGACCATTTTAATTCTGTTGATCCTTTTTATTTAAGTAGAGACTCATTAAGGAGGGATGTTTTAGATGAGCTCGGCGGAAAACAATTTAGACACTTTTTCTGAATAAACGTAGGCACACACGGCCGCGCGCACACAACACACACATACACAATTTGAGTCGATTTGAATTTGATTTTGATCATTATTCATTACGTCCAGTCTCAAGGAGGCTCTTTTATTTGATTTAGTTTCAAAAACTTAAATCTGTTACTGGCTGTGTGTTCAGTTTTAAGTGTTTGTATTAATTTCATTTGTAAGAGCTGTGGATTTTGTAAATAAATAAAATAAAAATTGGGTTGAGGAGCCGTACCCAAAAACAAAGTTGAATGTAGCACTATGATCAGTTGTAGACCTCATCAAATTCAGTAATTAATTTTAGGACAGCAAGTTGAAATTTACTGAGAGAAAAAAGATATTTAATTAATACTTATAAAAATGTGATTATTTGCTTACAATTTCCGCTCTTTGCATTTTGGTTTGGTTTGTTTACGGAGTCTGGGTGCAGGTGGTGTGATTGGGGTGCCTATGCCTATGCGGAAATTGTAAGCAAAATATTTGCACTTTCATAATTATTTAGATAAAGGACATCCATAGCAAAGTAAAGCTAGATTCTATTAAAAACGATATTGATAGCTGATTGTTTAATTATCTTCCTGTGGTACGGGTACTAAAATATAATTCCAATAAGGCCCAGTGTAAGCATGCGTAGCATTGTGTTGGATGTGTGTGTGTGTGTGTGTGTGTGTGTGTGTTTCAGGGATCCTTTGAAAGCTCCTCACGGTGTAAGCATTCATATGGCGAGTTAGTGAGGTGGATGCGTGTGAATTTAGAGGGAGGATGCGCAAGCGATGTGAAATGTGAACGATCTGACTATCAATTGGTATCTCTCGACAATTTGGCCAGTCCATTGGTCATGTCTGGGGCACACTAAAGTGTCGATATCCTCAGTATCCAGGAGTTCAAACTGAAAGGTGTATGACGGCCCGGCTGGGATGAAATAGAACCTTGATCGAGTAGTAGCATTTTATCGCGATCAAATAAATAAATATAAATAAATATAAATATTGGACAACATCACATACATTGCTCTGATCCTGTGGTAAGTAGCCAAAGCACTTGTGTTACAGAAATCAGAAACAACGACGGTACCACAACACCCAGACCCGAGGCAATATAGAAAAGTTATTTTTCTATCTTGACCCTACCGGGAATCGAACCCGGAACCTCAGAAATAGCGAAACCAAGTCCTGTATCGCCTCTCGGCTACGGAGGTCGTCAAATGTGTCGGACAAGAGATCGCGGATCTAGAAAACCGATTTTAGCCGGAGAAGGTTTTAGATTAGAATGTTCCTTACACTGTAAAAACTATGACTAGTCACTGTCGCAATCAACAAACATGTACATTGACGACCGTTGTGTGTAGTGGTTCGCGCCCCAGACTACAAAGCCAGCGGTTGCGGGTTCGAATCCCGCAAGGGGCAAATGTTTGTGTGATGAGCATGAGCATTTGTACCTAAGATTATAAATGTATTTAAGTATGTTTATCAATTATGTAGTCACTGTAGTACATGCTTTGCTTAGTTCGGGGCTAGCTAATTGGTGTGATTTAAATCGGGACACAATTTATTTATTTCGTTATGTTTACACCAAAAGTATGGGCTCGTAAACCCTCAAGAAACTAACGTTTTAAAAGTACTAGAACAAGAAATAGTAGCTACGAAATTTGACAACCAATGTAGATACTCGAAGCTTGGAATGACCCTCTGATTCTGGGCGAGACTAGGCTGTCTACACTATTATAACCAATACAGAGTCCACCGTAAATCGATTTGGAAAAGAGAGTTGTCTCTCATACTCACAGCTCTTGAATCTGGTTATTTAATGACCGTGATAAATTCAGTTTGTAACTTTTGTTGTTTTTAAATGTTATTTTAAGGAAAGAATAAAATAACGGCGGATTTAGAGCCTCCTCCGTTTTTGTATTTTAAAAATTAAGGATTTTTGGGCGCTCATATCACGTATCATAAATCCTTTTTACCTTTTTACTGTGTTGAAAGAAAATCTCAACTCAATTATCTCAGGAGATGGTTAAGCATACTTAAACACAGTTTAATTATTAAATTAAAATTATAATGTAAAGTAAAACGTTGTATCGTGTTTCTTTATCAAATAATAATGTAGTTGTTACCCAGTTAAATGTTTAAAAATCTAGTCTTGGTGTGGAGAGACGCACGCCCTTGTTAAAACTAATTGTCCAGTAACTTGTAACTTAAGAATGATAATTCATGACTTTAAAGCCAGGACAGTAAAATTGGTATGTTGTCTAGTGCATATACAGGGTTACATTGCAAAGGAGTGCCAAATTAAAAAATAAGATCTAGGGAACTATATAAAGAAATGTCTTAATCGTTATTATTTCTAATAGTCGTATGTAACGAAAAAAAAAAACTTTAATATATCCGAAAATAAAGTCAATAGAGAGACTAAGAAAGCTGCGCGGTTATTCATCAGAGGCGTACGTACGGCGAGCCAACAAGGACCTTAAGTAGTGCACATACGGTGCCATTTTTTCATGAATGAGTTAAATTATCCACGTGTACGATTTTTAACAGCGGATAGGAATAATTAAATGTAAAAAAAAATTTTTTTGTTCTGTGCAAAGTTCGATTAAGTTACTGATTCTGAGCCACTCCTAAAGATTTATCACCCCTTTGCAATGCAACCCTGTATAATTATTTATCGACACGAACAACAACTAATTGTAATAATAATAATTTACCGTGTATCTTATTGATATAGCTGTTCCAAATAGTTACAACATACACAGCAAAATAAATGAAAAGCTAACAAATAGGTAGACAGGCTTGGTTAAAAACCCGCGTGAACATTAAAATTTCTAAGTAAATGATCTCATTTACTGAGAAAGTTAAAAGATTAAAAAAACTTAATAATAATAAATAATGTATTATATCATAAACCAGCATAACATATCAAATAGACAAGAGTTGACTTCTTCTTGTGCAAGGAGAACCTGTGCCAGAAGAGGCCACTGTTCTTTAACACACCCTTACTTTAAAGGTAAAATACGAAACAAAGTATGTGTGTGTGTGTCTGAGAGTACGCAGACTAAGACTGAGTATAAGTTAAATAGATATCTCGTCTACAAAAGACGCTTTAGTAAAAAATCCGTTTATGGGTTTTATTTTTACTATTATTTACTTGATGTCTTTGAAGGCTTGTCATATTGCTGAATAACTACATAGATATGATATTTTATCTCTTTTGTGAGCTTTAGTAATGCGTTGGCTCAGGCACAGGCCAGTATTGTGGAATGTCTGGCTTATCTCCTAGACATCAAACGAAAGAGGCCCATGGTTTCGACCCTTAGCGACCAACACGATAAATATTTATGCCATTTGAGGCAGCCGCCGTTGTTCAGTCGCCAATTGATGGAAGATAGAAGGGTGCTAAAATGTCAACGCATGGTGCTTCTCATAATAAAGGCTTAGTAGGTAACGTAGAGTTTTATCACATGGACGTTTGCCATCGCTACCTCCAAGACTCGGTTCCTGAATGCCCAGAATACAAGCTCTGACAAGAACTCGATGGATTACATCGTTAATGTTGGCATTGCAGGGTATTCTGCCGTGCAGGCAGAAAGAGAGACTGTAAATACCACTTAAATACGAATTCATAAATTAAGTCCAAAAGTGACATAACAGTTATAAAACTGCCATTGTAGGCCACTAAGTCAATTGAAAACGGTTTCTCATATAAACCGTTTGGAACTCAGAACAATACTCTTGTGGAGTTTGATTAATTCGATTCTTTGAAAGACGGGTCTAAATTAAGTCAATATTAACAAGAATTGCAAGAAGGCATGATAATATTAATTTTGGTTTGACTTATTTAATAGAAATGGGTTATAATAACTGCGTTTTTGATGAGAAATTTATAAAATATAACTGGGTCAGTCAAATGTTCTACACAAAGCCGACGTACCTTTAAATTTATAGCAAGACAAACACAACATTATAACAGTCGATGTTAGGATAATAAAATTGGTGAATAGTAAATAATTCAGATAAAGATCATTCATTTGCTAGAAACAGGTTACATAAGATGGTAGGTACAAAGTAGGATCCATGCTTCGCTGTAGATGCCGCTCTTCCAACTTTATTTATGAAACCTAAACGAAGCAAACTTTTTCGAACTAATAGGTATGGTGGGGCGGTTATTCAAGTTAAACTCAAAGAGTCCTAAGTTCGATACCTGGTTTGGATCAATTTAGAAAACTATATTGTTGGGTTTCGTGCTTCAAAAGAAAAAAACAGAACACTTACATACCCCATAAAACAGATCACTTTGCTGTCCGTCTGTCTGTCTTTTCGTCTGTCTGTCAAGACCTCTCTGACGCGTGGACGTATCGAGTTGAAATTAAAACCACATACTCAAGTCTACAGTCTTTTGAACTTGTTATAAAATCAAACTTCTCAGTTGACATTAAAAAGGGTATTTATTGAGTTTCGACACTCTCAAGGGAATCAAACCGTAAACGGTATTGCCGTTGACCTAGAACTATAAAACTTGACAAGTAAATATCGTCTGATACTACAAATACAGGAAAAAATGTGAAAACTTGGTAATTAACTTGTAGTTAAACTCCAAGATTCGATTCTTGATCTATTTATAATTACAAATTTGTACGGAACCTTCGGTGGCCGAGTCCAACTCGCACTTGTCTGGTGTTTCAAATTGGCTCCTAACTACTTAACCGTGACACAATAGGGTAGGGGTAGTTGACACTACCAATCAATTGACATACTTTTTATGAGCTGTCAAAATGTACCTCTTGCTTAGAATTTGTATGGCAATAGCGGATTATCTATTTATTAGTTTTGAAGCAATTAAATATCTATTTCAAGAAACAATTAAAAATTATGACTAAACAAAATATGCAAATAAGGTGTTGTTTAAAAAAAGAAGTGTCTCGGAATTATTTAGGATTGGTGTCAACATCCCAATTGGTGTATTTACTAACATCGTTTTAAATTAATGCATTAATTGGTCGTCGAAATTGGAGACAGGCCGAACTCTACGCAGGTAAAACCGCGGGCGGAAGCAAGTTTCATATAAATAAATGTATGTTCTGACTTTGGAAATCATGAATTGCGTTGTTTTACGATTATATTGAAATTTAGCGCTCAAAATTATCTACTGCAAAACAATTTTCTAAGTTTGCAATACATACGAACTCACTGCTACGAAAATCGCAGTTTCGTAGCAAGTAAAATCGTAGCTAATAAAACTCGTAGCAAGCGCAGCGTCTTGTACTACGATGATTCACTGGTTGGAGTGTGTAATAAAATCTGAAGTTTCAACTGTAATTCTTGTTCACGTTTAGAAACATTTATACAATATAATTTTATGTCCTCGTATTTACACATCAAGTCAAAAAGATTTTCTTATATTTAAGTTCAAAACTTTTTTATCGCTGTAAGTCCCATTAGTCAATGAGTATATTTTTAAGTATGGTCTAAATAATACATTGAATGTTACTTAATTCATTGATTACATTAGTAAGAGAGTTTTAGATGGCCAATGCTACTCACAGCGTTTATAAAACAATTAATTAAAAGCGAAAGCGAAAGACAAACCAAATATTTTGCCGAATATTCTGTTATTATTCAGTATTTGGGAAATGTGCCGAACCGGTTCAATCATCCTTCACAGAAATAAGCAAAACCAAAATGAATGACTATTTAAATAATGAAAATGTATGGAATGAAACACGTAGTTTCTAGCGCTGCTTCTTCTCAGCGCTATTGTTGTCGGCACAATATGCTAGTTTCCTGGGACAAAAAAAGATTATTCTATTTAGTCCGTCAGTAAGAATATTTTAAAAATATTGGAACCATATTTGGTTTTTTGTCAATCAAACAAACAATGACGAAGATAAAGCACATCAAAGTGAGCACGTGACGTCACGCCTTGCTAAAAAGTGTCGCAAGGCGTGACGTTACGCGGAACTTTAACGGGCTATATCTTCATATTTTTTTGTTTGATTGAGAAAAGAAAAAAATACGTGTCCAATATTTTCTGTAAATCCAACTGACGGACTAATTAGATTTTTTTAGGAAACTAGCCCATTGTCACAAAGCAGTGGTAGGGAAAAAAAATTGTGACATATAAAAGCCTATTTGCAGAAATAAATTGGTTTTATTAGTTTATTGGTTTTATTCGTGTAACGTCGCGCCCCACCGGCTGTGCGCCCAAGGCTTTATCCTAATGGTCCTAATTTCTAATCATAAACTCTAAACCGTAGGTACATACCTAAGCCGTATTGTATGACTTCAAACTCTATCCAGAAAAACAAAAACAAAGAAGTATAAAGTAATATTATTGAGATCATGGTTAACTCCTTGAAGTGTTTCGAACTGACGAATACTAAGTTATAATATCTATCTGTTATCAAACCTAACCTTGTAACTATTCTAGACAGCTATTCGCAGTAACATTGACTATCGAATTAGCATATTGCTCAGCGTAATGTCCAAATTGTATACGCCATTAGCTATTCTAGACTTGTCTTTGCAAATGACCTGTCTAGTTAATGCCAGATAAAATTCAAGGTGTATTTGTAGCACTACATTCCAAGGACACATACAACAAGTTACATACAAAGAATTGATATCTTTTTAGGGTTCCGTAGCCACATGGCAAAAAACGGAACCCTTATGGATTCGTCATGTCTGTCTGTTTGTCTGTCTGTCCGTCCGTATGTCACAGCCACTTTTTTCCGAAACTATAAGAACTGTACTGTTGAAACTTGGTGAGTAGGTGAATTCTGTGAACCGCATTAAGATTTTCACAAAAAATAGAAAAAAAACAATACATTTTGGGGGTTCTCCATACTTAGAACTGAAACTCAAATTTTTTTTTCATCAAACCCATACGTGTAGATAGGTCTTTAAAAATGATATTGAGGTTTCTAACATCATTTTTTTCTAAACTGAATAGTTTGCGCGAGAGACACTTCCAAAGTCGTAATATGTGTAACTTCTAAAATAAGAGAATGACAAAACTAAAAAAAATATATGATGTACATTACCATGCAAACTTCCACCAAAAATTAGTTTAAACGAGATCTAGTAAGTAGTTCTTTTTAATACGTCATAAATCGTAACCCGCAATTTACCTTCCGTAATGTTATGGATTTCATTTTGCAATAAAAATATCATAACTATGACTCGACTCGACTGTCGTGATGGGTGAACTTTTACCTATATAGGTACCTACAGGTTGGTACAGAACCCTCGGTGCGCGAGTCCGACTCGCACTTGACCGGTTTTTTGATCAATAGCATCTTAAAGCCTATGTTAGGTTTGTCTGGACACTATTTGTTCTCCAATCCAATTTTAGGCAAACACGTTCTATTTATTGTTATTAGGCGCGCGCGCACAGCGATGACGACACCTGCGTTAATATGTACTTATCTTGACGACCTCCGTAGCTGAGAGGCGAGCATACCGGACTTGGTGTCGCTATCTCTGAGGTTCCGGGTTCAATTCCCGGTCGGTCAATGTAGGAAAACTACTTTTCTATATTGTCTCGGATCTGGGTGGTGGTGGTGGTAACGTCGTTGTTTCTGATTTCTGTAACACAAGTGCTTAAGCTACTTATCATAGGATCAGAGCAATGTATGTGATGTTGTCCAATTTATTTATCTCACACAGTCTGGTAGCCGGTTATCACTACGACGACTGTCTGGGCCAAGTGATTCACTCCCTAGACTACAAAGCCAAGCAGTCACGGATTTGTAGCCTGCAAACGGCAAATTCAAATTCAAATTCTTTATTTGCCTTAAATAGCATAAGTAAATGTTGTTGTCATACAGTTAATATAGCTTATAGAATTTAATTGTGTCAATCGTTATACATATTATTTCTATAAGTGTAGACTTATAAATGACTTTCTGTGTGTTTCGTATGTAAATACTATGATTTGTAATAGTCGATAGTCTTTCTAAAATCAATAAATAAAAATAAATAAAATAAAGACCTATTTAGCCATGAGATACAGCATACAATTTTTTATTTTACACTAAGTTTTATAACAAATTACTACAGATCTTTATTATGTACACAGCTCAAAGTAAATTAAATAGTTCGAAAGCTAGTGTGATGAACATGACCATTTATTGTACTTTTTTTATCGTATACCACACCAGTCAGTTGGCGGTCGGGGGTTGTGTAGGACTCCGGACCTCAGCCGACCATTTGTACAGACAACGGTAGGTTAACCTACCCTAAAAGTTAAAGGTCATTAAATTGATTTTCAACTTTATCTACTATTTTATAGTAGATAAAGTTGATAACTTTACTTCAGAGATCAATTTCAAGTGAGGAATTTGACGTGCTGTTGTCTGAAAATGAAAATGAAAAAATAAAAAATTAAATAATGTTTTATTTGCTAACAAAGACATTATAAAAAACATAGTGGTAGACTCTTTCTTGTAAGTGCTACTGCACCTGTGTTAGAAGTAGCCACTCTTCCTTAACAAAAAGGTGTAATAATAGACAAAAACACAATAACCTGTCTGTACCTACTTTAGTTATGGTTTTGTGATTAGTTAACGTGTACATTTTAAATCACGTTTAGCATATAAATGGTTATAAACGACCTTTGTCTTCATCAACTTAATTTTTTCTTAAAGATCAATAACCTCCTAGGGGCTGATTCTGGTGCTCAAATAAAACAACTTTTTCTATGGGACCAACATCGTAATCTAAAAAAAAATTATTGTTTCATACAAACTGATGTCAGCTGGTCGCCGGATTAGTATGGGGAAGTGAATTTTTTTATTGCGATCCCAATGTTCCCTTAAAAAAAGTTGTCGTATTTGGGCACCAGAATCCTAGCCCTATCCCAGCCCCTGGGTTGTTGATGTTTTAGAAGTATCCCTGTATAATTGAATACAGTTGTCAGGTAACATAACTGTATTCAATGGGCTAGTTTCCTAAAAAAAATTAATTAGTCCGTCAGTTGGATTAACAGAAAATATTGGACACGTATTTTTTATTTTCTGAATCAAACAAAAAATGATAAAGATATAGCCCGGTAAAGTTCCGCGTAACGTCACGCCTTGCGACACTTTTTAGCAAGACGTGCGTACTTACTTTGATGCGCTTTATCTTCGTAATTTTTTGTTTGATTGACAAAAGACAAAATATGGGTCCAACATTTTTTGATAATCTAACTGACGGACTAAATAGAATAATAATTTTATGACTCAGGAAGCTAGCCCATTATACAGGGTTACTTTTAAGCCGAATAAGCAAGTCATTATAAGAGGGCGGCCTATTTCCAGCAGTAGATTTCTAACGGCCGTAGTCAAACTAGCCGACAAACATACTTCTTTTAAACACCAGCCTAAAGATTCTACTGTATTAACATTAGCGTCTACGTCCAGCAAACACCCAATGTATCTGTATGTATCTCTCGGCCTGCCCACACTGCGGTAATCTCCGATCGGTTAATAGCGCAAAGACATGAGTTATACGCCGTGCGTTCGGCAAATTGGTTCGGCCAGCGTCAATTTGATGGCAATTTGCCGTTATTACTGCCGTCTTGTGTTGTCGTCATTTTCAGGGGCTGTGACAAAAGCGCCGAGCGAGTGAGTTTTCAAAAATACATACAAGCAAAAACGAAAACATTTAAACACTCGTCGGCTGGCAGCAACTACAATAATAGATTAGGTTAGGGTAGGTCACCCCTAGGGGTGTTATTTTTTCGAAAATGTTTATAATAGCATCTTTGAAGTATAGGATAACCAATAAAAAAAAAGAATTATCAAAATCGGTTCACATTTGTTGAAGATATCGGGTAACCTTTTTTTTATTGGAAAACATCAGATACATTGCTCAGATCCTATAGTAAGTAGCTACAGCACTTGGGTTACAGAAATCAGAAACAATGACGGTACCACAACACCCAGACCCGAGTCAATATAGAAAAGTTATTTTTCTACATTGAAGACCGGGAATCGAACCCGGGACCTCAGAAACAGCGACACCAAGTCCGGTATGCTCGGCTCTCGGCTACGGAGGTCGTCAATATACAAGAACCACGATTATTGAAATAATTAAATTTATTTATTAGTGTATCATTTCGCCATTGAGGTTCAGATATGAGTACAATGTAATACCACCTAGCCACTAAGATTTATAATAATACGGTTTGCAAAGCATTCAGCTATTTAACCATGCCCAACTACAGACACAACACTATTGATGTCACACTGCAACAAGTATCTATTAAGGCGCAGGGTAAGGAGAATACACGTAAAATAATTTTGCACAGTATTTTTGTATAAGTTTTCTGGCGAAAATACTGGATATAGGATGTGGAAATTAATATATCATGTAACTTTTATGTTGAAATTTTTCCTGTTGTATCTAAATACTAGTTATTATTTCTTATAAACACTAAAACATATTTCAAAGTACCGCAAATATCACGAGCTTGTACACATTTATATTTTAAACGACGTTTTTGATTAGTTTCAAAGTTGGTTTAGTAATATTCGTGCCTTTAGGTTGAGGATTTTTTTTCAAATAGTCAACAAGTTAAGACTTATAAGGATTTTTAATGGATTTCACTCTTAGCGATTATTTTTCCATGAGCGGATATTCTGCTCGCAATGATAATCTATTTGCACAGGAGCGCAACGGATGGATGTTTAATCTGCGAGAAGCATATGTATTATCTTAGGCACGTAACAGAAGTCACGCTAGTCGATACTAAATGCTCAAGGTCACTTGCTTTACCCGTCGCCTTAAAATGATGTATAGAGGAAGCATATATTATTCAGCAGTGGCTGATGATGATGATGATACTTATTTTTTTTATGTTGTCTCGTGTCTTAGTACCGTCGTTGTTTTTAATTTCTATGTCACAAGTGCTTCAGCTACTTACCTTAGGATAAGAGCAATGAGTTACGTACTCTACCAGTACAAATACCGCTGACCCCGGGCGTCTAACTACACAAGATATTGCAAGATCACGGAAACGCTGACACAGCGCTCGTGCGCCGCTAACGTGACCAAGCCGCCGGACAGCATGCCACCGCCATCATCCTCACTTCGTATCTAACATCGATCGAGTCAATTAGTATTAGGAATTAGTTTTATTGTAATTTAAATTTTTAATCAAATTAGATTTTAAGTAATTTCGTTTTTTTTCGATCATCCGGCTGTCGCTTCGTAATTAATGTATGTATACTATGTGATATTGTCAAATGATTATTTATTAAAGTGGCAAAAGAAAATTTAACACGGGTTGGGAGTAGTATCGTGATGATTTGCCTTAAACGCAGAGGGTCCTGGTTTCGATTCCAGGGTCAGGTTGCTCGGGTTTAGGCGTTACATAGGGGTTTTGTAGTGTATTCTAAATTTATGTATGTAATGTCGAAGTTGATAGAAATGTGATATAGGGAAAAGGGCAAGGTTCAAGTAAACGAACGAGTGGCTTTTGCACTAATTTTATTTACGATATGACAATTTGATTGTCGAAACATGATACAATTACTCGTACAGATGCAATTATTTACTTCAAGACCATGACAATTAGTGTGTTGTTTAGCGCATATTTATTTATGTAGATATGTTAATTTTAAAACATTCAGTAGTTTATAAATCGCTGATTCGTAACCCTTGGCCCTTTCCTGGACTGCAGGACAGGGCCGTATCTACAGTTATCGGTCTAATAAACGTTGTTTTCATACATCCGCCGATAAGCGGCTCGCTGCGAGCTCTTAAGTTAATTGACTCGCGCGAGTGGCGACGGGTGACCGCGTATGTTTTAGTTACTTGTTAGATCATCATTCATCATTTCAGCCATAGGACGTCTACAGCTGAACATAACTTTTAGACTAACTAATAACAAAAATTATAATAAAATGGCTTCCAGATTGGCTGGTTGGTAGCGGTTTTCAATCTTTAGCTGGTTGTCTGTCTACCTTGTGGGTGGACGTCCTACGCTACGCTTGCTGGTACGTGGCCTCTACTCCATTCTCTGCCCCATCGGCCATCAGTTCTTCGTGATATGTGTCCCGCCCATTGCACTTTAGATTTCTAATCCGTTGGGCTATGTCAGATCTTTGGTTCGTTTACATATCTCCTCATTTCTGATTCGATCTCGCAACATAGTTGGACTTTTATTTTTGTACAAGCGTATTCTATACAAATAGATAATCGTGTGATTTTATTAAAGCAAATTATGTCTTCTTTCATAAATCTTTACTAGTCATCATCAAAATTAACATAAAACATTACTAAAAGCAATATCTTCCTAATCTTTCTTTAATTAGTTCAATGAGAAAAATACAATGCACCATTTAATAGACTTCGATATTTCTTTACAATTGCATGTTCCATGGTAAGTGACCATAAATGTTTAAAAATAAAGACAATCTGAATGCAATGTGCAGAATAACAAGAGCGTAATAATAACAATGACGGGGTTGGTCGTTAAAAGTAAATAAATAACGGAGAGTGCTGTAGTAATGGCAAGCAGATAGCACGGCCGAAAGCTACCACCAAACGCGCTCCATCAGTGCAGATAACTGTATCATAAAATATTGAATCCTGCTGTTAAGGTGAAACTTCAATTAAACATGACATATTAATAAAATACTTGCTTACCAGTGTCGACTTACGGAGCCGAAACATGGACATCATAGTAAAGCTGGCCCACCGATTTTACGTAACTCAGCGAGCTATGTAAAGGTCGATGCTTAGGATCTTGCTAAGGGATAAAATGCGAAACGAGGTCATTCGGCTTAAGACCAAAATAATGGATATAGCCCAAAATGTAGCAAGCAAAAGTGGCAGTAGGCCAGCCACATCTGTCGCAGAATCGATGAAAGGTAGAATAAATGGGTTCTCGAGTGGAGACCACGCCTTTTCTTCTTCTTCTTCAACCTGTCTCTACCCAATGCTGAGTGAAAGTATCCTCCAAAACACACCATTCCAAATGATCTTGAGCTATCTGCATCTATCCTCTCCCCGCCACCCTTATCAGGTCGTCGGTCCACCTAGCTAGCGGCCTGCCTACGCTCTTACGTACAGTTCTAGGCATCCACTCCAACACCTTCCTGCCCCTATTTGATAAACACGGCTTGCCCACTTCTACTTCTTTTGCGCTATTTCTAGGCCTATATCGGTAAGCATGGTTTGGCTTGGACCACGCCTCGGCAAACAAATTTTAGGACGTCCCCCAGCTCGATGGACCAACTTAACTTTATATTCTGTAGATAAAAACAACATAATCAAGTTATCATCCCTTAAGTCTAATGGTAGTAGATCGCTAAATACATTGTGGCATAGCTTAACTTGGATTTACCCATGATTGCGAAAATAAGTTTAGTGGGCTTTCAAAAGTTCGCACAAGTGCGGTCAGACCCTTGCTCACACAAAACGCGTAAATTAATTACTAAAGAGCGATATATTGCAAATACAGCAGTATCGAGCCGCATGCTCTGAATCATTTGACTGCATCCTGCTAATTGCTTAAACTTAATTGTATTCGTACAGGTACCCATTAAAATCACATTATTTAATTAAATTACTGAAGTAATGAGCTCGAAAATATATATTTATAGGCATAACATTTAAAAAACTCTATTTTCATTGCCTCTTTACAAGTGCAAACAAAAAATTCGTCAACGGTTACAAAATTTAAATTATAAAGAGTTAGAACTAATTATCTCTAACGCACATAACACATACACACTCGCTCGCACACAAACATACACGCACACATACACACACACACATACTCCGATATATTTTGTTGACCTTTTCACATTCCAGTTTTCATCCATTTTGCTATTTCCATAGTGCTACTAGTGCAACCATAGACTTAGAATACGCTATGCAGTTTTGTTATGGTATTTACTGCCAGAAGAAGGATCTTTTGAAAAAAAATAATAAGAAAATTGCGTAGAAAATTATTTATGAATAAACTGAAGACCACGCGAAAGAAGTCGAATAGCTAGTTTTAAGATAAAAATTGTATATTGGGAAGTACAATAAATATAATCTATTCTATATTTTTTGTGCTACTGGTAGAATAGAAACGCCAGTGATAATAAAAATCGTATAGTTAATTCATAAGGTTTTTTAGGGTTCCGTACTGCAAAAGGTACAATGGAACTCCTATAGAATAATTTAGTTGTCCGTCTCTTTGTCAATCCTTTTTTACCAGGAATGCGTGGAGGTATCAGTTTGAAAGTAATATAAAAAATCCTGAGGTCTGCAATCCCTTAAAGCAGTGAAAAATTTTAATTTCCAGACAACGCAATCAAACGATACGCCAAAAAACAACACAAACAGATGTATTTTGCCACATTTTTTATAATCGCAAGTAAATCAAAACTTATAGGATACTTTCCGTTGAGCTAGAATCATGATAATTCATCATCATCATGCCATAGGACGTCCACTGGTGAACAAAGACCTCCCCCAATAATTTAATCATCGGGGGGATTGCGAAAACTTGCCACGTTTGGCAGGCGTTACTCAATTAAATAACCAATCTGCTATTATGGGCTGCTTAGGAAAATTTCCGAAATAGGTGCCGTGTGGGGACGGCCGTACAGAATACACTTCCCCACCACCAACAGGAGGCGTGTTGTAAGAAGCGACTAATTCCTGTAGCACAAGACGGGCAGCAGCGTCTGCGTTCGAAATGTTATAAAAAACTGAGCTTGCCAACCCGCCTGCCAAGCGTGGCGAGTATTGGCAATCCCCCCCGATGAAAGTTATTAGGGGAGGCCTGTGTTCAGCAGTGGACGTCTTATGGCTGAAATGATGATGATGATTATGATTAAAAAAAATCCAAGATTTTAATGATTAAATTATTTTTAGTAAAGAATAAGAAATAATTAGATTTTAATTTTTTTCCTGTTGGTTGTAAGTAGTCACCTCCTTTAAGGAAATTTATATAATAAAAGAAAGTCGGGTTAGTTACACCATTTATAAGTCAGGAACAGCTGGACCGATTTTTAGATATTTGGTTTGTTGGATTTGTCTCCGCCCCGAATAACAGAATAACTAACAAAAAAACAGAAAGTTCACAAAAAAAAGAGGCGGCGCGAAGTTCGCCGGGACAGCTAGTTAACTAATAAAAAAAAACTTTTTAATAGCAGACACGTACAAGCAAAATCGTTAATAAGTAATATAATAATGTGATACATCGAACCTCTTAAATTGGACGATTGGCGAGACTCCTTTCGTGTAATCGACACCTACACGTTAGTCGACTAGTTGGTAAGTAGGTTGGTCTGTCGACACACTGTTTTTACTAAACCTTAGCGGAGACAACGTATCTTAGTTCATTCTTATACATTTCGTCTCCGTCTCACCGCCTTACTAAAATACACCTTTAGTTAGATGTACGATACTTTATAATGCTTATTGTCTGAGTCAGATGGAACATATTCCGAGTATATCTTTCGGTAAATAATAAAGGAAATATCCCTGTAAGTGCGTAAACAAGACAAAATTTTGTATGACATTGAAATGGGTATTATCGTCGTCTATCTGAGTGAACATGGCAGTCAGAATGAGCGCGACAATTGAAATGAAACTGTGCGACTTTACCGATCTTCATCAAAAGGAATCGGCTTATAGAAATATTTGTGTTAGTAGAACCCATAGTCAAACACACATACACATACAGAAACTAGGCCTATTTGTTGACATAAATACCTACACTCCAATAGGTCGTAAAAGGCTTTTAATTTTTTAAAATTGAAATAGTTTTTTTAGTAAGCATTCAGTACCGCATGCGGGGAACAGTTTTCATTGGTCTTTAGCGCATGCGGGGCGCAGGAGATTTCTGTTACGCATGTCAAAATTCAAAGTTAAAGTAAAAAATCATTCATTCAATTTAGGACAAAATTGCCACTTATGAATGTCAATAATAACAGGCCAGAACATGTCTCCTTATATTTGGGCCCTACTAGCGCTTCGAGACAAGACACAGACAATCTGGCAAGTACTGAGAAGAAACGCCGGAACGAACTCAGTCACCAATAGCTGCCACACAAAAAATATAAATCAAAATAAACAGGTAGGTACATCAGTTTAGTGCAGGCTGGACTGACCACACATTCTTGTCATCAAGATAGTCTTGAATTTTATAATACCCCTTAGACATTAGTGTAGTTTTGACATGTGACTTAAATTTATTAATAGGAAGTTCGATAACATTGTGAGGTATATTATTAAAAAAATTAATACAATTTCTCAAGACTGAATTACTTGTTTTGGAATGCCGTACGGTCTGCATGCTGTGTACCCTGAACTAATACCTGAGGATCGGCTGTTGCTTTAACAAACAGGGCATAGACGCAGAATAAATATAAATATTGGACAACATCACATACATTGCTCTGATCCTATGATAAGTAGCTTAAGCACTTGTGTTACAGAAATCAGAAACAACGACGATACCACATCACCCAGATCAGAGACAATATAGAAAAGTTATTTTTCTACTTTGACCAACCGAGAATCGAACCCGGAACCTCAGAGATGGCGACGTCAAGTCGGGCGTGCTCGTCTCTTGGCTATGGAGATCGTCGGAGTTAAAAGAAATATTTTAATGATTCAACACTAAGTCTGTTTTTATTGTATTAAGTTTTGCGCAATTGTTATTATTTCATTGTGCTAGTTAACTTTTTGCACGTCTGTAAGCTGTTCATATAAATGTATTATAAAATATTAAAACCTTCTCAATACTTGTAAGAACACTTAGTCTAAACACTCGAAACTATTACTACAATTTGCTGGCTTTGAAATACTAGCTCCGTGTAGCTTGACACTTAGTAACTTAAGCCTATAGATTCCATGCGGTTTCGATAGAGGTTTAAAATATTTATTAAACTAAATATTTTACACCTACATGAGATTATATTAAGGTATACATTGTTTGTTACCTTTGAATTACTTTTCTGTATGAATCGGGTCTAGATAATGTGGTACCGTCGTTGTTTCTGATTACTATAACATAAGTGCTTTGGCTATACCTAACGATCAGAGCATGTATGTGATGTCGTCCAATATTTATTTATTTTATCTATATCAGTTGTATTTCTCAGAAGTAATTTACCTAGGGCTTATTATGACTCTCCGATAAGTAACGAAGATAAACAAACCAGAGAGAATATTGGAGAATATAAAACGTTCGACACCGCAAGGGATGGGTCTGAGTTTGGCGAAAATGCTGGAGGTCTGGGGCAGTGATGCCCATTGATAGACTATCGAAGGTTTGGCGATAATAAATAAATAAATATATAATAGTGCCGTATGGTATTATTCCTTGGGGCAATAGTACTGATATGCACAGTTTTTGTAGCCCAGAAGAAGTGTGTGCGAGCCTTATGTTGTACGGGTCCGTTTGAAACATGTAAACCCTTATTTATTAAATTAGGCATACCTACCTACTGTTTACGGCATGTATATCCTGGAAGTATTTAAGTTTGTAAAACAACACCCAAAGTTGTTTAAGACTGCTGCTCAGTTGTATCCAAGGAACAAAAGGTCATCTGATAGACTCGTATTAGACTTTTGCCCAAAATTATCACTTTGTCAAAAGAGCTGTTACTGTATGTGCGTAAAGGTGTATAACTAAATTCCCCATAAATTTAAAATTGGTCCTACAGAATTGATGATCCATAAATTAAGGGAATGGCTGACAACTTCTTGCTTCTACCGTGTCCAGGAGTTTCTCAGAACAGATTTTGCATGTTAATGTATGTTAGCAGAATAGAGAACTGAAATGTAATATTATATTTATAACATCTATTTTGTAAACCTATTCTTTGCAAATAAATACTTTAAATACTTTGAACAAAGTGGTGGTAAATACTAGATTGTAAGTATTTCTTTATGAATGTAAAAGTGGAAACAGCAAAATTAGAACCCATTATTGTTCGGCCCCTCCGATGAACTAGTTTTGTGTCTTAAATTCAATATGTATATCTGTATATCTTTGGGCCAATAGATGGGCTTATCTTTCTTATACTTTTGATGTAAACTCAATAATTTCAATTCAATTAAAACCAAATAACTCCAAATTGTTTCTTTTTTATTTCTTTTGTCCGTGGAACCCGTAAGGCACTCTAACACACCAGGTTTTTCACGTGACAGTTACTTTTTTTCATTAAAATCATCATGTTAAGCGACAGTAAAACTATCGATAGTTTGCCTTCACTATCTCGGGGCCGTAACTTTTAAAGCTAGATTTGATAGCCGGGCTCAAGATAAACAGAACAAGCCCGGTTTATAGTTTCATGTACCTTTCTTTAAGTATTACTGGAATATGGAAAACGTTTCCAAGATAGTGGGGATATAAAACGTTTAGGTTTTAGGTGCGACTAGGTTACGTTTAAAAGCTATGTTGCTTTGTATTAATAACTAGTTTAAGTCGTTAATATCTTACTATCCTACTCCTACTAATATTATAAATGTGAAAGTTTGTGAGGATGTTTAGATCTTTGTTAATGGAAGTGTATGATTGAAGTTAGTAGACATCTATTTTGAATGTCCACTGCTGGTCACAGGCCTTCCCCCCATAGAATGCCGCTACAAGCGGCTCTTAGCCGTTTGCATCCAGAGGATTTCCATAACCTTGATTACACTACAACCTTGGTCGGCCTATCCACGCAACGTCTTCCAGTTCGTGGTCACCACTCGATAATCTCTCTCCCCAAACGGTTTCAGTTTTGTGAGCGATGTGGCTTGGCTCATTGCCACTTTAATAAATATATAAATATTGGACAACATCACATACATTGCTCTGATCCTATGGTAAGTAGCCAAAGCGTTTGTGTTACAGAAATTAGAAACAACTACGGTACCACAATACCCAGACGCGAGACAATATAAAAAAGTATTTTTTTCTACATTGATCGCCCGGGAATCGAACCCGGGACCTCAGAGAAAGCGACTTCAAGTTCATTATGCTCGACTCTCAGCTACGGAGGTGTCATCGTCGGTCGCCGTCACTATAGCTTTGCAATTTTAATTGTTATGTCGTAACCATTCACTTGCATGCTGTTATTTACTGCATATTTACAAATTTCAATATCCAAGCTAAACGGGCTTCCATTAAGTGTAATACCGTAGATATTATTTTAATATCGTCCGTGGACGGCGCAATCTTGGCTGAGTGTCGCTTAAAGCGCTTCGGTCGCTAGTGGGGGTGTATTGAGGGGGGTCATCGTGGATAGTGGGTCTATGTATTGATATTTACGAAGACATAGTGTTATACAGCTTGTGATTGGCTTTGTTTATGTGAATTTTGATTTTAAAGATACATATATAAATAATAAAAACGTGCTCTTTAAGATAAAGATGAAATACAAGATAATGTTAGAAACAGGGAACCAATCCCTGGATCTTTAGAGAGAGGTAGATGTAGAGAGGTTTTATTTTATTTTACTCTCTTTATCTTCATAAAGAATAAAAAAGAGACAGTAGATAATATAAAGAAGGAACTTCATTTTTTTTTTACTTTTAAGTGGTTTCAGTCACCACTTACGAATAGATAAATATGAAAAGGATATTCTATGGATACACACCATCACAATTCAAATATGACGATACACAAAGCCTAATCACTTACTCAAGTTGGGGTCCCAACGCACTCTCTTTATATAAAGAGATTGCCAAAAGATTAGTTGACACCAGTGGGGACCCAAGGGCTGGCAGCTACCTCGCACAGCGACTAAGCATCGCAATCCAGCGAGGTAACGCTGCCAGCATCTTGGGTACCCTTCCACGAGGACCATGTTTATAATTCTCTATTTTCGTAGTTTTTATTTGTATATAGTATTTCATAGTTGTATATAGTATTTCATAGTTTAATAGTACAATCTCTCATTATCTCTTTCTAATCAAAGAAAGACAAAAAGACATGTAAAACTAAATTAAGTAACGAAAGAGCACAGAATCAGGCACACTGACGAGTCCCCAAAACAGCGGGCCGCTGAACTCTGACGAGGGTACCGAAGGTCCGAGCGCCCATTAAAAGTTAGATTAGTGACAAATTTCCGATGGATTTTGAATAATATCGGAGCTCACTATCTCTCTCGTCCCGATTGTAGCGATGTTTCAACGGCGGCTAATTTGAAATGGGAAAATTGTTTCGGGTTCCATGGAATGAAAAGGGTTGTTTTGGAATTGAAGGATTTGGACTAACCACTAACTGGACGGTTGGTAATTGTTCGGATATAAAACAACTTCACTATTTTGGATTTGGTACCATGATATTATACATTTGACAGATATCGCACACTCAGAACTAGTGCTGAAAGACAAATAATTGATTAATATTTGATTTTGAATAATCAAACATACTGTTCAATGGTCCATTTAATCACGTTTTTAAGCTTTAGTGATTAGTAATTTCTATTCTTTAAAAAACATTACTCTCCTTCTTTGTTAGTCTGGCAAAACATAATTAATTACGTATATAACTTGTTACAACAAATCATAAGAATCCAAACTAAAAGGATTTACGAGAGACATTGAAGAGTTCTAATAGATCTATCTCTTAACCCTATCACCAGATTAGAGCTATTGTGTCAATAATTTATTGTTTTGTCATTTGGATTACTCACACACAATGCTCTAAATGAATACGTTAATTATAATGACTTATTTACAAGTGATGAAAGCATGTTAAAACTGTCCCAAGACGTGACACTCCGACCATTTGCGAAAGGCTCAAAAGAGGTTAAACTCAATGGCGTGGCCTCTGAGCCCTCGTCGGCAATCGTCGCGTTTTTAATAAAACTTACGTCGTTACTCAGAGCGTTACGCGGTTTGTTTACAACAACGCAGGCGCCGGTTTATTGGACAACTTCGACGATTTTGCCACATCGGCAACGACTTTTGATTCTGCAATCTTTTGTTTTGGAAATTAAGTCGCGAGTTAGGCCTATGTGATAGGCTACTCCTAATTTGGAAAAAGTAAAGTAGTCAATAAGAAAAATGACAGGCTTTATCCAAGACATCTTAGGATCTTAGCTTAAAGATATTAAGTACTTAGATAATGTAAGCACAACTATTACGTGAAGTACTCGTCTGTACTTTATCAGTATCAGTCTTAAATTGTCATCATCATTCGCATGCCCTGTTCCCAGGTCATCTGGGGTGCGCGCAATATCTCTTTCTCTTCCATGCAATCCAGTCACTCGTCATCGAGTCATTCACTCCTTTCTGTCATATCGCTCCTTACACAATCCATCCATCTCTTCCTACGTGGTCCTCTACCTGTCTACGTATCAATACTCATTTCATCACATCACTCTCTTCGTTACGTGCTCCTCTTCCCATGTTATTACATGTCCACACCAAGACAAACGGTTTCGATTTATCGAATTTACGCGAGACGACGATGACAGACGACCTGGTAAAGGTCGCAGGAAGACGTTGAATGCAGGCCGCTTCCAACCGGCCAATCTGAAAGTCAATGGGAGAGGCCTGTAATAATATTACTCAATAATACTCATTTATTTTGTGCATAGGCCCTCTTTCGGGCATTTATACACGTCCCAACATATAGCTTAGTCCTACCATTGTGTTTAGCAGTGGACGTTCTATGATGATGCTATTTATCGAGATTACGCTTTACCATGATAAGATATTTCACGATAAAAAGGTTAGGTCTGTAGCTGTGGTTCAAAATTTTGAATCTTGGTCACACAGTGTTATTTGAATGTGTTGGTTTCCTCACAATGTGTTTTTACATCTACGTGATAAGTGGTTCAAACCCAGAGGTCCTACGTCCTGGGATTTGAACCTGCGACCGCCTTGTTTTGTAGTCCGGAACGCAAACCATTAAGCTACGATTCAGTGAAGCTGGCCTACAATAGCTTCACCAAATCTTTTTATCCTAGAAGATAAAAAAAACAATGATTTAAGTAACTCTATTTACATAACTTTAAGTCGCAAAAAAACAAAGAGCAAGTAGACATGTTATCAAACTGAACAAAAAATGTCTGGGACCGCAAAGAGAGTTCTAATTGCCTTAGTCTTCAGCAACTCGTAACTGAGAAGTCCCAAAACGCCTCAAAGGCCGAGATTAAAGTTTCTCTGACGGATTCATTTCTTTTCAAAAATTACCTCAAATACTTACGTTTTTTGTTAGGCTAAATACAGGCGGTAACGGTCTGTAAAACCGCATAAATTTTTCTTTGCATATTTAATAAGTAAATATTAGCACAAGGTGGAGACGACCGTAAAGAATAAACTTCCCCACCGTCAACAGGTGGCGTGTCGTAAGAGGCGACTAATTCCTGTAGTACGAGACGGGCAACAGCGTCTTCGTGCGAAATCTTATAAAAAACTGCGCTCGCCAACCCGCCTGCTAAGCGTGGCGAGTATTGGCAATCCCCCCCGATGATAAGTCATTGGGGGAGGCCTTTGTTCATCAGTGGACGTCCTATGGCTGAAAAGATGAGATGATTAGCACAAAATAAAAAATAGTAACAGGTATCAGAAGTTAAGCTTTATACAATACACGCTCGAGCAACGCACACAGATATCGCTTACGGACACAAAATCTCGGAACGCTCTAGCTTAAACTATTATAATACCAGAGTGTTCTTATAGTGTTCTTATGGGTATAGATAGATAGATACTCTTTATTGCACACCATACAAGTGAACTACACATGACTTTTACAGAAAGACGTACAATTTAGGCGGTCTTATCGCTAATAACGATCTCTTCCAGACAACCTTCAGGTAGAGGACAACCATTAGAGCAAGGGGAAGGTGTTTTTATAATTCTTAAATTTACTAATACTTATGATATTTTAAGTTTATGGCATAGACGTATACACAATGATACATATACACATTACAATTATATATATATAATACACTAAACATACTTAATACTATTACTATGATATATGCGAGGAAATATCGAGACCACCAGTGACAATATTCTAAGATATTATGAAAGCAGTTTGTGTATGCAGGTCGCTTCCAATCGGCCAAACCTAGAAGTAATAAGGCATGTGTTCAGCAGCCTATGACTGCAACGATTCACTACTTTGTCAGATTATATCTTTGCCAATTTACGGCTTTCTAGTACATACTAAGTCTCTGAACAGAGGACATACAGACAGTCATGTCAAAACTATAAGGGTCCCGTTTTGATTAACCGTTCTTACCCAAAACATGTGTCGTATTAATACTCGTCTCTTTTAGGCCCTTTTTGTCACAAAATTGTTCTCGCTCCCGCTACATTGTATACTAAGCCGCCATAAGCCCTGTAGGGCCAAACCTAATTTAGTTAAAGGCAAGTAAATATTTTTTCTAGTCCCCATTCCTTCACTGTTGCCTAATTGAAACAAAATCTTACCTCTAAGTGAGGTGCTCCACAAAACCAATTACATTTCGATTGAGCAGCTTAGATATTTTCCGAAATAGCATTTTAGGGAAATAATTCGGGTTTATTGGGCGTACGGAATAGACATTTTGGCGGTTAATATACAGGGTTATTTTAAAAATATCAACAACCGCCTAGAGGCTAATTCTGGTGCTTAAATACAACAACTTTTTCTACTGGACCAACGTTGATATCGCAAAAAAGTAATGTATAAGATTTCTTTATGTTAATTAATGAAGTTACTTGTTGCGTAGGATTATTAAGTAGGTGGGACTGTGAATCAAACATATGGATCCTGTGGGTATTTATTGATAGCAATGTAATTAAGATCAATTAAAAATATATTTAAGGCCAGGGTAGTCGTTAGCAATAACATTACTTAACGAATCGCGCACACAAGAAAAAAATATAACGAATGGAAATTAATTATTTACTGTCTGTACTGACTGTCTGGTGTAGTGGTTTGCGCTCCGGACTACAAAGCCAGCGGTTGTGGGTTTGAATCCTGCAAAGGGCAAATGTTTGTGTGATGAGCACAAGCAGTTGTACCTAAGTCATGGATGTTTATAAAAGTATTTAAGTATATTTATCCGTTATCTGGTCGCCATAGTACAGGCTTTGCTTAGTTTGGGGCTAGCTAATTGGTGTGATTGTGGAAACAATTTATTATTAGTGCACATAGCACTTATGTCATAATAAATGAATATGAATGGACTCATGGACTCTGTAAATTTTTATTTAATTATTTAATAAGAGCAACCTTCAAGTCTTACACACAACATTTAACACACATTTATATGTAACACATTTTACAAAGTATCTATAATAAATATGAGTACCTAAGTTTAGATTCAATTATTACATGCTGGCACGACTTGCAAATGTGAGTTCTAAGTTACTTTTGAAACAAGTTTAAAAAAAAATGGATTAATAACCTTTTTAGGAGTTCATTTTTGACAATCTAAAAGCCAAAACTCACTGATACGAGTTGTATGCTAAGTACACCTGTTGCCGATTTTCTGAATGTTTAAATACTAACATCAATAAGACATACACTATTTCAAGTTCAGGTAATATTTAATCCAAATACTGGTTGTAGGCTGTCCATCCGACGGCGTTCCCTAATCTTATTTATCTCTAAAGCGCCACATGGGTCGACCGCGTTGTCGGCGAGATCTAAGGTCCGATTTAGGTAGACAGCCGGTGACAAGCTGTTAATTAAATTGACATTTCAAAGCAGGCCTTTGATGAAATGAAACATACGAACTTAATAACAAGTCGAACGTCTGGTCTAGTGTTTCGGGCTCGGGACTACAGCAGTTGTTGTTATTAATACACGGCTTTAACTGACGACGGCACTGACGACGTGTGTTTGTGTGACTAACACACACACAAACACACACACGCACGCACGCACGCACGAACGCACGCACGGACGCACTCACGCACGCACGCACGCACGCACGCACGCACGCATACACGCATAGTGTATAAAGTAATATTTAGTTAATCATTTACAAATAATTACCATCGTACCACTTAGATTTAAGACATTTAATTTCATTAGACTCTCCACGGGGATACAGGAGAGTCAAGACATTAATGGTAATTAATATTTTGATAAAATTGTAATAGCCTTTAATTATTTCTCAGGACTCTCTCTAATTATAGTCTAAAGGTGTCAGGCAGTTGAGGGGCTCATTTGACTTGCATGAAAGAAATACATACAGGGTTACATTTCAAGGTAGTGCCAAATTTTAAAAATAGGGTAGTAGAACAATATAAAAATACTAATTTATCAAATTAATTTCAGCTGTCGTATTTCTGGAGTAAATATACTTGAAAATTTTCGAAAAAAGAAAACGCGAGATGCGCCGTCATTCATCAGAGATCACAGGCGTACGCCGACACATACGGTGTAATTTAATCGAGCAATCGTAAATTTTCTACGTATTCTATTTTTCAAATGCAGAATAAAAATTGATAAAAAAAAGAGTTTGTTTTTTACGTAGATCGGTTTAGTTACTGATTCTGAGTGGTCCCTGAAAAATTGGCACTACCGTGAAATGTAACCCTGTATAAATTGCTGTAGATGATACAAGCCGGCATGACACCTACCTCAGTAGTCGGAGCTTTGTCTTAGGGTGCGTACAGAATTGGCTAATAAGCCGCGAACGCGCGGTTTTCGAGCGATGTACGTGCCACCGCATGTTTCGGCGCGTTTGTTAGATCTGTCCGTACCCTTAGCTCTATGGGTTAAGCAGGTTATGCCTCTGGATTTTTCAGAATCCATATACGAGTTTATCTTGGGTCAGAGGGAAATAGTTAAAAAGTGTTTGAGTTGAGTCCCAGAACTGGACGTAGGAGCGTTGGTAGGCCGCGCGTAAACTGGACAGACGACCTTGTCAAGGTAGCGGAAGATGGATTTTAAAGGCTGAATAGTCTTGGGCCTTTACAAAAAGATGAATTGTTAAATGACATGAAATAAAACGGATACTTTAAAATATTAATTTTAAAAATTCCTTACAATTACAACACTCGTACTGAAAGCCTTAATCTAATTACTTTCCTTAAAAATGGCCCTTAATCTGTCCTATTAAATTTTATTACGTTCATTCATTCGGAAGCTCATCTGAGCGAAGCCGCGGCCATAATATAGTCTACACATAAAAATTAATCGCCACTCTCTGGTTTCAATTTAATATCGTGCCGAATCGTAAATGGTATAAACGGTCTTAAAATTTTTACGAACCCAATATAAATTAGGATCTTTGGATGCGAATAATTTAGTTTTAAACGGTCTCGACTTTGCTTATACTTTGATATTTTTTGATATCAAGTCAATTATTGTCAATGGAGAAGTAATTTAATAAAACCAACGTTATCTTGAGGTTATTTACTTAAGAAAATTTATCGTTAATAATCATAAAACGCAGTGTATATAAGTACATGGTGTTTTTTTCCAACTTTACGTGGTACCACATTAATTTTTTTAGGGGCACCTCTTACGACAGCCGTACTCGAAATAAACTTTTCTAACTGAAAACGTATTTTGTTTTTGTATGATGGTTGACTTCCCTTGCAAGATTCACTGTGTTCTGTCTTGTAATATGTTGCTATTTCTTTTTTCTTTCAACAGGGTTTCGTTTTATTGTGGTCCAATGAAAAAATTAAGATATATAATAAACAAATTAAAATTGGATAACATCACATACATTGCACTGAAACTATAGTAAGTTACCAAAGCACTTATGTTACAACGACGGTACCACAACACCCAGACCCAAGACTTCTCATTGACCGTCCGGTAATCGAACCCGGGACCTCAGATATCAAATATCAATACCAAATCCAGTATGCTCGCCTCTCGGCTACGGAGGTCGTCGTTTATTTGCTCTGACTCCAAAAATAACTGCTAAGGTAATATATAAGTGAATATTATTTTCATCTTTTTAGGAACTTAGTAAGTATATAGGTATTCGAATAAATACCAACAAATTGGAAATTTGGAATTGGAAAAATCGTATTACTTACATCAAATATTATTTCAGTATCGTAATTCCTCGCAGACGCTACATTTGTATAACTATAACAAGATGGCCGATCTTGTTTGTTCGGAGGGACGCGAAAATAACAGGATATTATGTCGTTACCGGCCTTTTATTGCTTTTTTATCTTCCTCTATTTCCACTGCTATGTACATAAAGTATATGAAGTTTTTTGGCCAATAGCTGCAAGACTGTCAAAAAGCAATTCGGTTCTAGAAAACTGGTGTCTGCTAGACATCAAAAACAAAAACAAAGAAAAAAGAACTGACTGACTGACTGAAAAAAGTAGCACAATTGAAAAATATATTGAAATGGGACTTAATATAATTTAACTTGGTAATTTTTTTTAATGACTATTTTAATAATGTAATTTAACTAGAGAATTTTAAAATTGTTTTATATTTTTATCACATATAGGTACTTGTAACATTTGCATGCTAATCCAAGTAGCCTAACACATGTTAGGAATGTGTAAAGTATTCAATAGACAGGTACATTTCTGAGTCACATGACTCAGAAATGTACCTGTCTATTGAATAACTATTTGTTTCATGTTTGACGCATATAAAATTTGAATTTTTTAACAAAAGAAAATAAAAAATTCGTTATACTAAAGTTGTAATAATGACAATAAAATATATAAAAACAATCTCGCAAGTGCGTGTCGGACCAAGACCAATCTAAGGTTTCGTAATTACAAAGTATACAATAATTTGCCCAACTTGCTCAAAGCCCTTCAAGGTACTAAATTTGATAAAGAGTTAAAAAAATTATTACTTGCCAAGGCATATTATGAATTGAATGAATATTTCAGGGACAAATTTTAATATCATAATTTCTTGACATCTTTGACATAATTTTACTGTTAATGTTATTTTTCCCTACAGTATAATAATAAACTGACTATGTATAAATTTGAATTTTTATTTTGACAATTGTAATTTAATTTTAAAATGAAAATTTTGACTTTTTTATGAATGACCAATTTATGAATCTAATATTGTATGAATGTAATATAATGATGACATGTAAATGTAATTATAAATTTAATTTGTTTAAATAATTTTAATTCACGAATGCCTTATGAAGGTTGTAATGTTACAATTGACCATCTATAATGTACATTATGAAGTGATTAAATGAATATGAATATGAATATATTGCCAGTCATAATATGTGGTATTTGCTACCTGTTTTACATAACTAACAACTTCATCTAAGTAATTTTCTTCTCAAAAGATCTTTCACAAGTTGCTAAAGTTGCTCAGCGAGCTATGAAAAGAGCTATGCTCGGGATTTCTCTGAATAATAAAATCAGAAATGAGGTTATCCAAAATTAAAGCAATCGATTAGCTAAAAGAATAAGCAAACTGAAGTGGCAGTGGGCTAGTCACATTTGCCGTAGAACCGATAACCGATGGGGAAGACGTGTTCTTGAGTGGAGACCGCGACTAGGCAAGCGCAGAGTGGGCGCCCTCCGACAAGGTGGAGCGACGATATACGCAAGGCTGCTGTCAGTAGATGGCAAAGAATAGGCAAAGATCGGGAGCAGTGGCGTGCATTGGGAGAGGCGAGGATTATGTTCAGCAGTGGACTAACGTGGGCTGATTATGATTACGATGATGAAAACTGACCAACCTATCTTCAAAAACACTTCAATCAATATTTCCAAATAATAAGTACCTGTATAATATTATTCAATAGTTTCCAACTCGGCCCGCTGAATCAGATAATAACTAAAATCTATAACTTACTTCAATATTCAGCTTATATTAAATATTCATGGCCACGAGTCATTACAGAAATCTCGGCTTGTTTTAATTATATGCAATCTGCAGTGTCGGCAAACTTTTCCAATCTTACACTGAAAGCCAGAATAAACTTCATCGTCAATATCTGTTAATTAATCTGAAACATTTACTTGGATTACTAATTGATTTGTCAGGCGTTTCTTAATTAAATGCCAATAGAAGTTTATATAAGTATAGTAAGCCTTCTTTTCTGTTCCTAGTTTAAATGGATATCATAGAGATATAACTTTTATTGCCACACCACACAAAACCAGTAAGGGGTAAGAAATACAAAAACTTTGGACCATTTAGACAGCTTTATCGCTAGAAGCGATCTCCTCTAGACAACCTTTAACCTTTAAGGTAGAGAACAATTATTAATTTGTATTTTAGTTTTTGCAATTACAAGCTAAGTCAAAAAAATTAGGTTAGTGAAAAAGCAATCGCCCGGATAACGAAGAAACGTAGGTTCGGTTTCCACTTGAGGAGGTCGGTTTTTTTAATGTGAAATATAATTATTATATATTACTAGCTGTTGCCCGCGACTTAGTCTGCGTGGTCTTTAGGGATATGAAAAATAGATGTTGGCCGATTCTCAGACCTACTCAATATGCTCACAAAATTTCATGAGAATCGGTCAAGCCGTTTCGGAGGAGTACGGGAACGAACATTGTGACACGAGAATTTTATCTATGAGATTAATCACCTCCCCCTCTCAATTTATTTCAAAATCTTAGATTACAGAAACATTCTTTAAAAAAAATGACATCCGGAAATAATAAATTGTTTCCACAATCACCCCAATTATGTAGCCCAAACTAAGCAAAGGAGAACCTTTACAAAATACAAATTTTGGCCACTAAATAACGAAAAAACATACTTAAATACGTTAATAAACATCCACGACTTAAGTACAAATGCATTGTAACTACTACTTCACCAGACGTTCATCGTATCGACAGTAAGATTTACTTTCAAGTAACAAACAACATTAATGTTTCTCCTCCGGTACCGCAAACAGTTTATCATAGAGCTTATACAAAATAGCTAAATCAGTTCACTGGTTCTAGAAAATTGCGTCTATGAAAAATCGCCGAGATGAAAGCAAAAATGAGCTAAGATCTCTTGGAAGGAAACTAAATTGCTTGTTTAAAAATTGTTGTGCAAGGAAACTCGGATTTGTGTAAACAGAATGCAGCAAAACGCTTTATTTCATTAAGTTGTCAGTGTCTAACGAACCGTGGAGTTTCTTGTACTTATTCCTTTTGTTGGATTACGTCACCTGAGAGTTTATACAGGGTGGCAGCGACCCATTGAACCATTGCAATTAGTATTTCATTGAAATAAAATGAAATGAATTTACCGCATTTGCTATTTGGTCATTTACATAGTATTTGTTCGTAATATTATATTAAAGTATTTGTTGGTAATATAGAATATCCAAAAAAAAAACAAAATAGTTCCAAAATCAAAAATCATGTTTTACAAAAATACGATTTTTATCTACCGCAAATACACACAAACGGAAAACTTAGTTCTGTTTTTTTTTTTTTTTTTTTTTATTTGGTTCACAAACTGAATGTAGCACTTTTATAACATTGTAGGAGAACTCAGACTAGCACTTATAGCGTACATTCTTAACTAGTGAACACAGCATACATAAACTTATCTTGATCGCTAGCAAATTTTTAAACTTATTAAACTAAACAAAAACTAAATAACGTATTTTATACAGATCAGGTACTCCTAACGGCCTGTCTGATTTTAATTTTAGCCGAGGCCAAAGAACCAATGAAGATGTCAAAGGCGTTTTGAATGCTATTGTAGCTCTGAGCCATTCTGTAAAATGGAGAGTGCCGGCCCAAAACAGTCCTACAATGAGGCGTGACAAATGTATTTTTGCTACCAATTAATCTGCTACCCGCCCTAGGTACCCCAAAACGAATCTGTTCAACCAGGTCTGGTGAATCAATTTCCGTTATAGCAGAAGGTCTGAAATAACACATCCTAATGTAAAAATCGATCAAGTGTCATCTTCATCATCATCATCATCATTTCGGTCAGTTTCGGAGAATGAATAAATACTGTACTCTTGGAAACTCTCGGAGCACGAGTTTGACTCACGCTTAGCCAGATTTGGTTATTTAATAATTAAAAATTGGAACACAAAAGCTTGAACCCTAAAATAACAAGCTGACAAAAACAGATAGTTTGAATCATTTCAAAAAGGTTTACAATTTCAATTTACGTGGAAATAACGTATTACGGTCTTTTGAATTAATAACAAACCAGTTTAAACTAGTTCTGAGGTTCAAGTTGAGTTTATTAAGCCTTGGCTTGGGCGCAATTATAAATTATTTCAACTTCATGTATGTAAATTGTATAATAGGATAAACGGTTTTGTGTTGTTCTTGCTATACAGATAAATAATGCAGCAAAGGTTTCAGTGTAACACATGCCTATTTTTGGTGACATGCTTACTTACATTTTCAACCGACTTCAAAAAACGAGGAGGTTCTCAATTCGACTGTATGTTTTTTTTTTTTTGTATATTTGTTACGCGATTACTCCGCCGATTATGAATCGATTTTAATGATTCTTTTTTTGTTTGGTAGATCATACTTCAGAGGTGGTCAAATTTTATCGAAATTGATTTAGAACTTTTTGAGAAAATCAACAAATATATACCCAGATAGTATTTTGGTTGTGGTTCTTGTTACCTATCTTCGTCAAATATGAGCCGATTTTGATGATTTTTGTTTTATTGAATAGCTTATACTTCAAAGATAATATGCTAAAAGTTTACAAAATAAAAATCACCCCTAAGGGTAGGAAAATAGGGGATGAAATCGGTGTTCAGCAGTTAGATTAGGATTTATCACTAAAAATTGATGAAATAAGTAAATTTTATTAAAAAAAATAAAAACATGCAAACAAAAACATTGAATCTCTCATCGGCTGGCACCGACTCCAAAAGTAACTGATTAGGTACTTAAGTGTTAGGATTATTTTTAGCATTTTAGTGTTTTGAAGTCGGTTTTATTTTTTTTAATAAAATTTATTATAACTAACTGTCTACTTCGTACCGCCCCTTCATAATTTTTTTTTCGTGATTTTTCCGCTTTTATAGTTATAAGACACACAAGAAAATTGTATGCATGTATAATTTTGTAATTTTTTTAGCGTTATATTATTATTATTATATTATTATTCTACTATTCGGGCCGGAGACAAATTCAACAAAACAAAAATTATAAAAATCGGGCTCCTCGTTCTTGACTTATAATTGGTGTAACTAACCCGACTTTGTTTTATATATATACGTATATATAAGATGTTGAGCGAAATACGTGTGAGAAAAATAGCGATTTAATTTTTTTTTCGAGATTTTTCTGACGATCTCAGCACGCCGGACTTAGCGTCGCCACCACTCGGTCCCAGATTAGATTCCCGTCCGTTTCTATCTTGTCTCGAGTCTAGGTGTTATGGTACCGTCGTTGTTTCTGATCTCTATAACACAAGTGCTTTAGCTTAGAATCAGAGGAATGTATGTGATGTTGTTCAATGTTTATTAATGAAATTATTGTTCATCATCATCATCATCATCATTTCAGCCATAGGATGACCACTGCTGAACATAGGCCATTGACTTCCAGATTGGCCGGTTGGAAGCGGCCTGCATCCAGCGTCTTCCTGCGACCCTTACCAGGTCGTCTGACCACCTTGTGAGTGGACGTCCTACGCTGCGCTTTTTTTGCGCATACAAATTTTTTTTTCTTTATATTATAATATATTTAATTCGGAATGCGATTGTCGGACGATTATACAAGTTTCAAAATTTAAAAAGTAGATCCGTTATTGGCTGTAAGTTTAGTTCATAAGTTCATCTAAATTGTAATTAGAGCTGTGGATCTTGTATTAAAATCAAATAAAATAAAAATACCTATACTCGTATCTCGATTTTACAAAAATATATAAATAAGCCCTTTTTGTTACGACGGCAGAATTACAATTCCTTTACCATTACATTTAACCCCAAAAAGTCTCAGGCACGTCTATTATTATGTACCTACAGTTTAAACCGTTATAACGTTCCGGATTTAACGTTAACCTTGTGAAATAACATGGGACCACGTGTCTGCTACGACTGTGCCCTAAAGTTACCCGTCTGCTGGTCCACCGATAAATTACCCCTAAACTCACTAACCGAACCACCAATCTAAAATACACCCTATTTTTTTCGTTTTACAGTTGAAAATGGGTACTGACTCCACTATGAAGGGGAAACTCTGTAATTTTTATGAAGGCACTTAATTTGGTAGTAAAATATGATTTTGAACGAGGTCAAAATTTTTTAGGTGGCTTGTCAGAGTTTCGCGAGTAGTATTAGCACGAGTTACGAGTTAGAATTTTAATGAAAAATATAAAATACTTTCGGTAACGAGACAAAACTTTGTTTTATGAAATTATGTTGGAATTTTTGCTTTGAAGTTTAAGTGATTTTTATGAAAATTTATGTATTTTATCATATTTAGATAAATTATCAGATTATATGAAACAAGTCAGACAAAGATTAGCATTGTAGAGTAGTTCTTATCTTTATTTATTCGTATTTCTTATAATTTTATTATTAATAAAACATTTTTCGCAGTGAAATATATAAACTGCGCTCGCTAACCCGCCTGCCAAACGTGTGGCGAGTATTGGCAATACCCCCGATCATAGATACAAGTCATTAGGGCAGGGGGGTAACCATGAACTCTTACAAAACCAACTTTGTTTGGTTGCACTTTGATATGAGATTATATGTTAGGTCACGTGATTTGGTACCATGATCTACGTAAAACAATCTTGTATAAGGCTGGGAAAGACCGAATGGTATGTAAAAATAGTCTATGTGTTGCAAGTGGTCCGAATCGTCATAATTAAATTAACAAAATGTCAGTGAAATCAATAAATACCTATTCTTGCGTACTAAATTTGTCAAAATATTAAAGAAAATCTATTTTGCTTCTACTAGGAGGCATGTCAGCAGCGCTGAAAATTATTCTATCGTAGATATCACCTTTACTAAATGAGCTACGACTGAGCTCTGAGTTTTTCATAAATGTTTCGGAACAATGCATTGTCCGATACCAACCTACTTAGTGCAATGGTGTCTTGACAGTACTTATTAGAAAAAAGTAAAAGTCATTATTTGTTGTCAACATTCATAAATAATTTATTTTACTTTAGAAATATGAATTACAGGAATACAAAATAATATTTTCAGTTAGTAAGAAATGAGATTAGAAAATGGTTTAATGAAACATCATAACAATCATTCAAATTGTATTATGTACGAGTACGTCGAACAACGTCGATTCACAATATTTTTTATAGTAATAGTTTTATTGCAGATCAGTTTCAAGAAAAATACAATCAAAGCATTCAAGTTTTAAGTAACCCCTGGTACTAAAGGAGAAGAAAGCTTATGCTGGGCAATGATTAGGAACGCAGGAAACTGTAAGCTGTGTAAATTAAAATTCGATGCACAGAGCATACAAGTGTACCTATACTAATAGTAGTTTCATAAAATCATTGCAAAACGCCAATTGACACAAATAAATAGTGAAATAAATATGTACGCTTTATTTTAGTACTATCTAGTTTTAATAAGAACCCGGTAGTTAAATAGGTTGTTAAAAAATCCCGATTGATAGCTACTCAAATGAGTAGTTAAATTCATCGTATAGAACTCAAATCGTCTTGCGATACTCACTTATTTGCGACTCAAGAGGGGTCTGTCTTACTATGCTCTTAAATACATTCTCCGCTCTAGTCAGTTTCCAAAGGTATAGGAAGCGGGGTGCGACATAGTCCTATCTGAACCAGGAAAAGACCAAGAGACGTTTTCCTTATAGCTATCGACCCATCACATTATTTAACACGTAGCAAAGCTGTTCGAGCGTTTGCTTCTTTGAATATGCTAGTTTATTTCACTAGATGACAAACAGTTTAGTTTCCGCAGTGGCGAGTCCACCAAGCTCCAGCTAAAACGCGGCACACATGGTCCACCAGCTCAACGATCAGCAGGACAATACGTCCGGAAAGATGTTATTGCCCTGGAATTGTGTGGGTTTTTTAACAAGTTAGGCGCGTCGCACGTTCGATCGTGCTCATAATAGCCCGTACCCATTACCATCTCCACAACCACGCTTGGAGGCGGGATGGCGAACGCAGTTTTTTATAAAAGTTCACACGCAGACGCTGCTGCCCGTCTCGTGCTACAGGAATTAGTCGCCTCTTATGAAACGCCTTCTGTTGATAGATACTCTTTATTGCACACCATACAAGTAAAATACACATGATTTTTACAGAAAGATGTACAATTTAGGCGGTCTTATCGCTAATAGCGATCTCTTCCAGACAACCTTTAGGTAGAGGACAACCATTAAAGAAAAGGGAAGGTGTTGCAGAGTTCTTAAAATTCTTACCTGATACAAATACCTGTTGGTGTGTTCTTTACTGCCATCTCGGCTTACTTTTACTTGATCTTTTCTTTTTTTATTTAATTGATTTTTATATTACCTTTTTTAACTACGTTTTGGCAAATGAACGTTTGAATTTGAATTTGATCATAATAATGGCAATACATACTATTGCCATTACTAAGAGTAATACTTAGTAAATATAATTACTAAATTTTTTAAGAAAATTTATATCTCGTATGTATGCCGTGTGGGGACGGCCGTAAAGAATACTCTTCCCCACCGCCAACAGGAGGCGTGTCGTAAGTGGCGACTAATTCCTGTAGAACGAGACGGGCAGCAGCGTCTGCCTGCGAAATGTTATAAAAAACTGCGCTCGCCAACCCGCCTGCCAAGCGTGGCGAGTATTGGCAATCCCCCCCAATGAAAACCATTTGGGGCGGCCTGTGTTCAGCAGTAGACGTCCATGGCTGAAATGATGTATCTCGTGTTTAATATAGTACGATAGTACGAAGGATGCGAGTCCGACTTGCACTTGGTCGGCTTTGTAACGTTACTAACTTGCTACCTTATGTCTAAATGTACATAATTGACTTGAGATTTTACCAAATATGTAAAGAGCGTACTTTATAGGTACAAGTAAGTAAAGTAAAATGCAGTAAGATAAAGTAGCAGTGGGCCAGCCATATCTATCGCAGGTTTACATAAAACTTTTTACGTTTACGTTTAGTTAACCCGTCCTCGATTCAGAACCGTTCGGTAACTAATTGTCCACCAGACGATCACGTGACACTTATGATTCAACAGGATTTAACATTAGTGTCATGTGGTTTATCGGTTGACAATTAACTCTCGAAGGGTTCTGTATCGGGGGTCACAGAAACCAGACAATGGAAATTTTATTGTTGGCCACATGTAGGTGGTTTGAGCTTAGAAAATGGAGTTTACAAAAGACCTATACTCAGTGCCTACAATAGAATCTGATGGAATATTAAGAACATAAACATATTTGTTTACCTGTGTCCGTCTAATTACTTGCTTGACTTTTAAAGTACTTAGTGGCGTTTGATACGTTTATTATTTTCATTTCTTTTTATTATGATAGTAAGTAAACTTGTGTATTTCAAAACAACAGGAAAGAAATTGAAATATCCCCTAACAGCAAGGCTTTAAATAACTTAAGTAAAGACTCTACAACTAAATGTAACAGTAAGAACAATCCGGGGTGACGTATCTATGGTTTAAGATTTGATGAGCACTTCAGGCGCACTTTCGTACTTGTAAGTTTGCTCTGCAGCAGGCCCCTAATTGAGCAGTTTTGGATTAAGCGCCACTTCATTACGTAATTAAAATGTATCAATACCGGTAAAAATTAAATGTTTAGCTAATGCTCGCAGATCCGTATTCATTGGTTTGAAACAAAAAAGAAGTAGGTTGGCATGATAGCTTCTCCCTTGGGAACCTTATTGTATATTCTCAAAATAAAAGTCGTATAATAGGTCGTGATGTATTTTATGCGCCAAATTGAATGTTTAAGACAAAAAGCTCGTTTTTGCTCCTGCTGTTCTTATCCAGGGTCTAGGATCTCATTATAATAAAATAATAATCACTTTCTCTGGAAAAATTAAGCACTACTCGCAAGTCGTGAAATGCGTGCCTGATTTTGCAGAATACAATTTTAATGTCAAGACATTTGCTCCAAGGTGCAATTACTACGATTTAGACAACGTAATTTCATTTTCTTTTTCTTTTTCCTCTTCAGCATATGTTTTGTCCACTGTTGGACATGTGCCTCCTGAAGGTCTCTCCAGCTAGCTTTTAGTACGGCGAATCTTGTCCAGGCCGGTCCTGCCGTCTTTGCAATATCGTCCGACCATCTTGCTGGTGGTCTGCCCTCACTTCGTTTTCTTGTGCGGGGTCTCCAGAGCAAGACCTTGTGGTTCCATCTTTCATCGTCTCTACGGCATACGTGGCCTCCCCATTGCCCTTTCAGTCGTGCCACCTTTTTGCCACGTCGGTAACTTTGGTGCGCTGGCGGATTTCATAAAAACGAATAAATATTTTTATGGTTTTTATCAGTTTTTGATTTTAACTTCTTGTCACTCCTTTGACAACTGTCATACTATTAGCATTGATCAAGTAAACTATTAGAAGCTGACCTAAGTCAAACCTATCAATCGGTTCCGAAACTGAGTCTCAACATTAGTCAAAATTTATAGCTCAAATAGCTCATTCTTTGGAAACAGTTTTGAGCCATGTAAAAATGTCTAGCAATTGACAAACAATCTCAATTTTAAAAAGCCGTATAGCCACCGCTTAATTGCATTACCTCTCGCCTTTATTATTTTTATAAAACAGTAGATTATTCCGTTCTCTTTTCCACAATTTCATGTTTCGGACAACTGTCTCATGCTTTTAATAGCAATAAAGAATTTATAAGTAGGTGTTCGTAGTACTTATACATTCCCTGGATGGCAATGACATTAGGCCATAGACTTCGGAGATAAAAAATTGAAAGAGACGAAGTTATCTGTTGTCAGTGGTTTTAAATATTGCGTCTCTTTTCTTCGCAAAGCAATTAATAGACAAAACAACCAAAGCATTCGTTCTTTTACATCCCTAAACAAAACCTAATTATGTAGTTCATAGTACAAATTCAAAACAAGCTCAAATCAAAATCTCGAAGCAGCACAATTGCTTTTACAATTTTGTAGCAGCCAAGCAAAGTATCATTATTAAAATTAGAGATCTATACATATAATTCATTTATTTCTTAGATTTTGTTACTGTTTTTACAGTATTCATTCAGAAATTAAGAAATCAATGAAATGTCTGCTATGACCATTTTCCATACCAATAATTTTGACATAAGAAATCAATTTGTAACTGTCATTAGTGTCAAAATAAACGTCATTTGTATGGAATTGAGTGAATGATAAACAAAATTGTATGTTGTCAAAATCGATGAAACAAGATTGTTTTTACGACCTCATGGTACCAAATTGACGGATGGGCGTAATTTGAGATTGTTTTAAGAGTTTATGGTTACCCCCCAGGTCTATGTTCGACAGTGAATGTCATATAACTGAAATAATGATAATGATATTTTAAATAATTGTACCTAAACATGCTCGGTTTTTAATCCGTCAGGCCACGGAAATGAGACTCAATGGACATTTTATTGTTATATACCTTTGGTTTGTTTTAACTTGATAGATTAATCAACCAATGCCATTGACACAACATAAACTTTACTTCCTTATCTTTTAAAATGGAATAAAGACCAATGTTTTGCGTCTTTGGCAAAAGCCCTGCGCCCTTGCTATGTTGTCCCTTACATTTTTTTTCAACGATACTACACTGAAAAATGCCAGCTATGAAAGGATTACAAGAAATAGGTAATATGCATTAAAAAATTGTTTTTTACTATATTTATAAGAAAATATATGAAATTATAGTGCCAATAGTGAAAACAAAATTGATTTTAGGTAAAAAATAACCGTATTATAGTAGTTAGAAATTAAGGTATACCTACCTATCTCTTTCCAAAACAACTGTTACTATGAAACATGTATGGCGGACTTGTATTGTGACGTCACGGTACATATCGGATCTCCTTGTCTAACACGCAACTTTAATGGGCTGTAAGTCAGGTATTTATCAATATTTTTCGAAAAAATTTATTAATTACAATTTGTTACTATTTATTTTAGTACCAAATAAAAAAGCATGCATATTCCCCATTATCAATGTTTTTGTTGTTTTGTTTTATTTTATTTTCTTATTAAGGCACACCACAACTTATAATACATTAATAAACTCAGTGTTTTCGGGATTAGCAAATATTTTCATGGTGTCCTTAATTATTATACTAGACGAGTTATTAGGTCCATAGTCGAATTTATTTTGTAAATTGTTAAACTAGCGAATCAATTTCACCCAACCGTGTTCTCCTCATTACATTGCTTTTTTATGGAGCCAACATCGCAACATAACAAAAAATAACTGATCTGCCCTTTATGAACACCAAGGTAAATGGCTATTTAGTATATAAAGATAAACGATTTTTTCCAGTTATTTTTTAATAGGTAGGTTATGTTTAAGCGATTTCCTCGTCTAATCCACTGATTCACTACTCAGTATACTTATTAATCATGCTAATACTCGAAATAATAATATGTTATTCAATTTACACAATTTGTGTAGGTTATTTCCTGAACAGGTAAAAAAACTGTTTATTTTAAAAACAGTACACATTTACGTTAGTCACGGATTTCTCGGAAGTCTAAATAAATTAGGACTAGATATTTTCATATGTTTTTAATATTTCTGAGAATTAATTTTGATTCGACAAAATCTTTTAGAACTGAGCGTTTCATATTGGGTACTAGAATATCTTAGGGTATATATGGTCTAACAAATTTGGCGTAAATGTCAATCCCAGCAAGTGTCAGGCCGTGATAATCGGCAGCTCCAGACAACTGTCTAAGTTGGACATGAATGCTGTTCCGACGATCGCATTCGATGGAATCATCGTAAAGTATTCTCCGTTTGTTAAAAACTTGGGTCTCTATATTGACAACACCTTGTGCTGGTCCCAGCATGTCAAAGAAATTTGCAAAAAAGTTACGGGCAGTTTGCGTGCTCTTTATCGTCTCAAACATTTTCTGCCATCGAGTACGAAATTGCTGCTTGTGCAGTCTCTGGTTCTGCCCATCATTGACTATGGTGATGTGTGCTGTACTAATATCTCCCAAGACCTTCTTAACAAACTGGATCGTCTGCTTAACAACTGCATACGTTTCGTCTTCGGTCTGCGTAAATATGACCACGTCTCTCAATTTCGCACTCAGCTAGGCTGGCTTCCCATCAGACAGCGCAGAGAGGTTCGGGCACTTTGCGTTCTCTTTTCTATTCTTTTTGATCTCAACGCTCCTTCTTACCTAAAAGAAAAGTTTAGGTTCCTTCATAACTGTCACGACAGAAATCTTCGTACTGGTAATACCCTCCAACTACTTACCCCACTTCACACTTCTGGCTTTGTGTCCGGCTCTTTCACCCTCACAGCTGTGCGACTCTGGAATCGACTTCCCACCGACATTAGGAAGTCCAAGTCCAAATTTACTTTTAAGAAAGCTCTACGCATTTACATAAAAAATCGCTGACCTAATAATTTATCTTTCATTTGCTCTGTGTACTATATTATGTATGTGTATGTATATGTATATAATTGATAATCATATATATTTATACCTATTTATTAAGTATGTAATGTTGGTGTGTATATATATATATAAATGTTTTTTTTTTTCTTGCTGCACCGCCTGTATTTCTCTGTTTGATCACTGGTTGACTGGTAGAGAATGCTTCTTGGCATTAAGTCCGCCATTTGTACAATTATTTTTAAATGTGCAATAAAGTATAAATAAATAAAAATAAAATATATTACAATAATTAAGTTAAATCTTGCTTCAACATGTACTAATTGGTACTATTGAGATATACTACCTACAACAAAAATAATACTTGTCATATTAGAGCATATGTTTCTCGTGATAAAAATTGACTACCTCTTGTGAAAAACGAACCCACGTATTCCAAACATAAGCGACTGTTTTTACAACCGCAAAATATTTATCGCGACCAATTGTGTACTGACTGTGCCATCACTGTCATGACTATCATCATATGCATCATCAATATAAGCTAATTAACTGTCATCCACTGCTAGAGTATAGGCATACTCCAATGCGCAATTTGACATCTGGTCTTGTGGTTCTTACTCCGGATTATAACGCTATGTAGCCACAGATTTATATCCCACAGGGGGCATGTTGTGTTATTAGTACAAGCATTTGAACTTAATCATGCATGTAAAAAATGAGTTTTAATAAGTTTAAGCATTGCTTAGTTTGGAGCTCGATAATTGATACGATTGTTGAAAGAGTTTAATATTAGCGTTATTATTGTCACTGTACTCGTATTGGCAGTAAATTTATAGAATATAAATCTATTTTAGGAAACTGAGATAGCTAAAGGTTTTGCTAACAATTCATTTCAATATATTTGTTAAATTCTATAATATTACACATGTGTTATAAATAGGTACATTTAACAGATCAAGAACAAGCCATAATACAGTTGATTTCTACATCTTTGACAATACTTAGCAAAATTCAAATCAAGCGATGTAAAACAGAAATCACTATTACACACAGAAGACAAGTACAATCCGTTTAGTCAACAATAATAAGCAGAAACAATATCAAGTGTAGCATCGCAGCACTAGGGTAAATATTCATTAACGCTTTTCCAATTTGCACTCTAATCATTTGCGTTAAAGTCCAAATTGGCTACGTTATTAGTTTTGTTCGAGAGACAAGTTCCATTGCGGTCAGTTCAAATGATTTTAGGCTTAATGCGGTCAGTAATAAGGCATATGAATGCTGTTAAGTTGCGGTTTGCAGTAGTGAAGCGAGAGTTTGAACAAATTCAAACAAAGACGATGAAGCAAATAGAGGCTGTAAAGGCATTTGGGCAACTGTTTGGAATGATTCCGCCGCTGTGGCGGCGAATGTGTGTTTTCAGTTTTAATATTGCAATTGTTTGGGGACGCTCCGATCAAGAGTACTTATTCACGGAATACGGCGATATTATTTTGATAAAATTCAAAATACGAAACTGTGGACTTTTGCTGATTTCTTCTCAGTAACTTTAGGAAAAAATATGACGTAACTGAGAATCGGAAGAGTTAAAATTTGCTAAGAGATTAGTTCAGAAAAACCACAGAGCTAGTTAGATAGATAGATACTCTTTATTGTACACCATTAATAGAAGTTACAATAGATTCTCGGTAAACGCAAATGATTTTCCAGAAATGCAAAATTTGCTGTTTTTTTTACATATTTTTTTATACTGGACAACATGAAACTGTTCTGACCCTATGGTAAGTAGTCAAAGCACTTATGTTACCGAAATCAAAAACAACGACGACTACAACACACAGACCCGAGGCAATATAGATTTTTTCTACATTGACCGACTGGGAATCGAACTGGGGACCTCAGAGATAGCGATACTAAGTCTGGTATGCTCGTTTCTCAGCTAAAGAGGTCAGTTCGATTGTTGCCAAATCGAGGTCGTACCTTTTATACGAGTATCTCCATATCTTGTGGAAACAGATTTAGCTATCCACTCCCTTCTCAAAAACTCACCCATGTATAAAATAGTTTAATACTACTCCATTCGCATGTTGTGCATCAAATGAGTCCACATAGTTTATCAGCGTAGCGCGCATGAGCGCCCAACGCAGGCCTCGCGCGGCAGTCGGCGTGCTAGAACTGAATTAAGCCTGAAACACACTGTACTAATTTAATTATAATATAACAAATAAATATATAACAAATAAAATGATTAGTCGGATAGTTAAAGCATACTAAATGTTTTTGTTGAGTTTCAACTAATTAGGATTATAGGTACGTAATTACCAGGGACTAAGAAGCAAAATTGGTCAGACGAAGTCGAGACAAGGACAAATGCTTATTGTATGGATCATTTGTAAGAGCAAAGGAGGCAGTAATGTACTCAAATATGCCTTTATCTTCTCTATTTTCTTGTAAACTTTATATATTTGGACACTGAAGGCACGCCTAGGTTCTAGGATTAATGCCTTTTCGGCGGTAATAGATTCGGAGACCAGACGCATAAACTTCAAGGGTTACATTTTTAAACTCTTTTTTAAATGGTAATTCTTCCTTCCTTCCTTCGACACTCTCAAAGGAATCATTAATTTATAGGGTACTTTCCGTTGAACTATGAAAGTTGGCAAGTAACATCCTCTTTAACTACACATACAGAAAAAAATCTGTAATTAATTAGTAATTAAGCTGCGAGACCCGATTCTTGAACCATTTATAATATATACCTACAAATTTGTACGGAACCCTCGGTGGGAGAGTCTGATTTGCACTTGTCAGATTTTTTCAATCCAGAAAATCTTAGTACTAAAAGATAAAGATATGTCTACACATTTAAATAACGGTAGTAAAATAAATAACCTTCTTGGGGTGGACGAGCCTTAACCCGGCGTGATAAGTTTGCCATGAGGAGCCACAAGTTTGGAACTTGGTCCGGGTGACTTCTCGGTTCGGCCCGTTTACCACTACGACTTTGATATAGCTAATTTTACACCAGACGGTATTTACATATTTGACTGATGAATACTAGTAGGAGTGTAAGTAAAGGTCATTTTAAAATTTAAAATATAATTGAAAACTTGTTAATAAATATTGTATTTTTTGCATACATGACTGTTATAACAATAGAAGAATTACTAAGGTTAATTAATGTCTTCATCATCATCCCAGCCATAGGACGTCCACTGCTGAACACAGGCTTACCCCAATGATTTTCATCGGAGGGATCGCTAATACTCGCCACGCTTGGCAGGCGGGTTGGTGAGCGCAGTTTTTTACAATATTTTGCATACATACGCTGCTGCCCGTCTCGTGCTACAGGAATTAGTCGCCTCTTACGACATGCCACCTGTTGGCGGTTGGGAAGTGTATTCTTTACGGCCGTCATGAAAATTGTAATGTGAAATGCAATAAACGTTTGAATTTGAATTTGAATTTGTCCCCACACGGCACTTAATAAATTGTCTGAGTTGGCTCAAATGTAAGTGCAGCATCCTAGACAGCGAAGAGATGTGGGTTTGATTACCACTTAAAGTGGTATTTAAAAAACATATTATAATATCATTTTGTAAATATCTTTTGTTAAATGATTTCCATTATAGTTTTTGTTATTAAGTGCAGCTTGGCTGGGCGTTTGAGATGTTGCGTCATATCTTTTCGTCGCCATTGCACACTGCCACAATGCTTGAAGAGAAAGGTATTCGATTAGTGCGTCCTACCAGTGATGACCCCGTAGGTCATGGAACATGGCCGAAACATGTAACAAGCTGGCCCACCGACTTCACGTCACTCAGCGAGCTTTAGAAAGGTAGTTGCTTGGAACCGAGGAAAGGTGGAGTAAACGGGTTTTTGAATGGAGACCGTGTCTTAGCAAACGAAGTGTAAGACGCCCCCCAGCTCGATGGACCGACGACCTTAGAAGTGGCTGGATGAAACAGCGGAAAATATCGTTCTTTGGATCTCTTTAGGCTTACGTCCAGCAGTCGATTTTCTATAGCTGTTGGCGACGCGCACCTTTGTAACATTAAGTTTTAGGGTTTTAGTTAGTTAATTTGTAAAATATTCATGCAAGCCGAATTCTTTGGTCGGTAGTTTTTGGTATATTTTTATTGTGGTAAACTGTTGGTATTTGTGTATTTTTATTCTGAAAAAGTGTGGGTATCCGCGCGCGGTGTTGCTTTCGTTCGCGTTCATTTTATAAAGTCAGTCTGCCACCATCCGACCGCGACATCGCACGCGACTACCATTGTTTTAATTGTTTCTGTCCGTGCACCGAGTATTCGCAATAAATTGTTATTTCCATCATCTGAGCGTTTCTCTTCGACAAGTGCTACCATACAACGACTTTATCAAGTTTCGAGCCGCATACTAGTTGGATTTCATGTTCCTTACCCCGCCGTCGTTGAAAATGGTCAGCACACGCAGTGCAGCTCAGAAGGAGCGTTTAGAGATGGAAAATAAGGATGTCCAGCCCCTGCATGTACTGGGATCTTCAGAGCCTACGTATGGGAATAAACCGCAGAACGAACCTTGCCCGGCCGCTATCGCGGGTAGTGCGGTAAAAATGGAAAACCAACCGCCAAGGCCTAAGTCCGTTAAAAGTTCAAAGTGCAAACGGTCAACTTCGTCATCTGTGCTGGCACGAAGAAAACAGCTGGAGCTGGAGGCAGCTCGCGAAAAGGCTAGAATTCAAATGGAACTTATCGATAAGAAACTGGAGGTGGATCTAGCTGAATTAGAAGATGAATCATGCACTTCTCGTCATGATGAGCACACTTGTACTGATGGCAACGTAGAGAAGTGGCTGGAACGCAGTGAGCAAGAACTGGAACAAGCACAGACGGCCCCCGATATGGAAAAAACTTCGGGCTGTCCGTGTCCGCCGGCGACTTATAACCCTGGCACTGAAGGGACGATCCAGATGCTAGCTACTGCACTGAAGGACCTAGCCGCTGCTTCTACTGTGAGAAATACTAACTTCCTCAGCCGTATATGTACGCCGAAGGAACTACCTACTTATTCTGGTGACCCAGTGGAATGGTTACCGTTTAAGCAGTCGTATGAGGAGTCTACACAAGTGTGCAACTTCACTCCTAAAGAAAACCTTTGGAGATTGAGAAAATGTCTACGAGGTCCAGCAAAAGATGCCGTCGCATCGCTTCTTATCACTGCAAGTGAACCCGATAAGATTATGTCTACATTGGCATTAAGATTCGGCAATCCCGATATCATACTAAACAAAACTATGCAAGAAATCAAGAAAATGCAATCTATGTCGCCGGAGTATCATAAAGAAATCGTATCATTTTCTGTAAAGGTACAGAACTTCGTAGCAGCTGTACAAGCAATCGGCCAAGAAGAATACCTACAAGGTATGAACCTAGTATCCACTATACTGGCCAAATTTCCGGCTGTGTTAATCTCCAAATGGTCAGATTATAGTTTCCCGCTTATTTCCAAAAGCAAGAGGTCGCGAATGGAAATTTTAGCCGATTTCTTGCACGAAGAAGCAGTAAAAATATCGACTACAGCAAATATAAGCAGCATAAGTATGCATAACGACCATCACTACAAACCTAAGAGCCACGAAAACTACGGTAAACGACAACAGACTGTTTTAGTGAACGCGGAACAAAGTGAAAAGTGCCTATACTGCCGTGTCTCAAAACATAAACTTACGGAGTGTAAACTATTTAACAAAGCGTTGCGTAAAGACAGGTGGCGTCACGTAAAACGTTACGGCTTGTGTTTCAAGTGTTTGTTATCGCGCCACGAGCGAGAAACCTGTTCCGCGGCCGCCTGTGACATGGACGGCTGCGAGCAGGCGCATCATCGGCTACTGCACTACGCGGTAAACAAGACCAACGAGCACCGAGACGCTGATGCAATCCCGGAGACAGTAAGGACCTGTCCTACTGAGACGGTAACTCATTTAAAAGTGAGTACTAGAACAGTTTTGTTAAAAGTGTTACCTATCAAAATACACGGACCTAACGGTATCATTAACGCAACCGCTTTGCTAGACGACGGGTCGACTGTGTCGCTAATAAGTAACCGGTTAGCTGAGCGCGCAGGGCTGCGTGGCCGCCGCGAGTCTATGCGTGTGTCCGGTGCGTGGAATAACTCTGAAATATTATGCGATACGACAGTGTTGAACTTGGACATATCGGGTGTAGATAATAAGGTCTATTCTATTAAAGCTCGCAGTGTAAACAATTTGAATTTACCTGTGCAAGATTTATCTATTGTTGATTTAAATATGTATCGTAATTTACTAATGTTAAAAGATAATTTGTGTACTTCCGAAATGAAACCTGATGTACTTTTAGGGCAGGATAACTATCATTTGTTGTTACCTATAGAAACCAGTTTAGGAAAACTTAATGAGCCGTCGGCAACGCGCACTCCCCTAGGCTGGTGCGTACACGGTTGCGCGAGGGTGGGGATGACTCGTAGGGGTAATTCTTCTCACTCGACCCTTCTTACCTGCCAGACTTATGACGTCACACATGATCACAGTAAGTACAGTCTTAAGGATCTTCACGAAGAGGTACGGCGTTCGTTTTCTATTGAGTCGATGGGTGTCTCAGGGAAGCCTCGACAAAATGTGGACGACGTACGGGCTCAAGTCGCGCTTGAGCAAACCGCAGTTCTGATTGATGGTAGATGGCATGTTGGACTACCATGGAAGGACGAGAACTGTAGGATGCCGGACAGCTACTCTAATGCGTTGTCTAGGCTTAAAGGTGTAGAAAAGAAAATGTCTATTAACAAAGGTTACGCAAACAGATACGCCGAGCGGGTAAGTCATTTGTTTGATAACGATTTTGCTGAGGAATTGAAGGTGGAGGATAATCAACCCTCCATATCACCACGAACATGGTATTTGCCACATTTTGGGGTGGATAATCCAAATAAAAAGAAACTTCGTCTGGTATTCGATGCAGCCGCAAAAGCAAATGGATTATGTCTTAATGATTATTTCCATAAGGGCCCAGATCTATTAGCATCTTTATTAGGAATTATGATGCGATTTAGGGAAAATAAATTTGCTGTAACGGGTGACATAAAAGATATGTTCTTACGCGTGAAGATTAGGCAAGAAGATCAGAGTGCCTTTCAATTTTTATGGAGAAATGACCCAGCCGAACCTGTCCGTGTTTTTAGAATGACATCTTTAATATTTGGTGCAAATTGTTCCCCATTTATTGCTCAATTTGTTAAAAATAAAAATGCGCAAAGATTTCAATCTTCGATGCCAGACGCCGTCGAGGCTGTTTTTAGGCAACACTACATGGACGACTATATTGATAGTTTTTCGGACGAAAAGCTCGCAATCCTAATGGTTAAAAATATTTCAGATATACATAAAGCTGGTGGGTTTGAGATCCGAAATTGGACAAGCAACAGTGAAGCCGTGCTAGACAGCGTGCCAAAAGAGACCTTAGGAACTGCGACCGTAAGTTTCAAAGTTGATCAGCAGTACGAAGGCGAGCGAACTCTCGGGCTGTTGTGGTATCCGAGTGAAGACACGCTTGGCTTTGACATTTCAATGAAGCGAGTACCTGAGGAAATTATCAGTGGTAGGCAAAAACCTACAAAAAGAATCTTGCTTAAGGTCATAATGTCAATTTTCGATGTTTTTGGATTTTTATCTCCATTTACTATCCAGGGCAAAATTATGTTGCAAGATACATGGCGAGCAAACATAGATTGGGACGACGTCATTCCAGATAATATATTTTGTAAGTGGAAGGAATGGCTCTCGCTGCTACAGTTAATTAACAATATACGTATACCTAGGTGGTACCAAGCGCCTACGATTGCACCGGGGACGGAGCCGATCACGCATGTGCAGCGTGACAATACTGAGATGGCGGGCCGACCTGAGTGCTACGAAACTGCTACGGCTCGTACTACGAGATGTGCTACGACGCGGCAATCTAAAAATAGCTCAATGAAGGTAAACATTGCTACGAATCCGAAACACTATAGGAATTTGGAGTTACATGTATTTAGCGATGCGTCTACTAAAGCAATGTGTGCCGTCGCTTACTGGCGCTGGACGGATGAAAATAATAAAATACAGTTAGCATTCATAGCAAGTAAATGCAGAGTAGCTCCAGTTAGCTTTACAACAGTGCCGCGCTTGGAATTGCAAGCCGCATTGCTGGCGTGCAGATTGGCAGATACGATTTTAAAGGAACATAGAATCGACGTAAAAAGGCGTTACTTTTGGTGTGATTCAACAACTGTTTTGCACTGGATAGGTAATGACGCGCGTAATTATAAGACGTTCGTAGCAAACCGGTTAGGTGAGATCGACGAACTATCACGCGTGGAAGAGTGGCGATACATACCTACAAAATTAAATGTTGCTGATTGTGCCACAAGGGAGGTATACGATATTTCAGTATTTGAGAATGATTGGTTCAGGGGGCCTGCATTTTTGTTCGACGACGAGTCTTTGTGGCCGAAACATATACTTAATCCGGTAAAGGAAACGGATCTTGAACGCGTGAATGTGGTGAGTGACCCCCCTAGATCCGACTTGCCTGTCCCGGATCCTAGCCGTTTTTCATCTTGGTTGCGATTGGTGAGGGCTACAGCTGCAGTTCTGAAATTTGTGAACAAGTGCAGAAGGATAAACGAGTTGGATAATGAGGTGCTGAAAAACGAATCTGTGAACAACGGGGCCCAATGGACTTTTATTCCGCCAGCCAGTCCTCATTGGGGAGGTGCGTGGGAGCGGCTTATTCGCAGTGTAAAGACTTCACTGAAGGTTGTATTGAAGGAACGTGCACCAAGAGAGGAAGTACTTAGCACTCTTTTCGCAGAAGTCGAGAACATTGTGAATAGTCGTCCCCTATCACATGTTTCTGTGGAGCCAGGCAGTGAGGAATCTTTAACGCCAAACCTCTTTCTTTTGGGACCATCTTCGAACTTGCCTATCCTTGGAGTTTTCGACTACTCCGACCTGTATCTCCGAAAGCGGTGGCGTAAGGCACAGTTGTTAGCAGATATGTTTTGGAGGCGGTGGGTTAGGGAGGTGTTACCCGAGTTACTGCCTAGGAAGAAATGGACACAGGAACAGAAACCGCTACAAGTGGGTGATCTCGTGCTCATTGTCGATCCTGGTTCTCCTCGAAATATGTGGTCAAAGGGCATTATACAAAATGTCTTTCCAGGTAGGGATGGTCGAGTGAGATTGGTTGAATTAAAAACCAAAGCAGGTACTTTAAGGAGATCTGCAGCGCGCGTCGCTCGAGTTCCTGTTGGTGATGAGTGCTGAGGCAGCACTGGGGTGGGGTGTGTTGGCGACGCGCACCTTTGTAACATTAAGTTTTAGGGTTTTAGTTAGTTAATTTGTAAAATATTCATGCAAGCCGAATTCTTTGGTCGGTAGTTTTTGGTATATTTTTATTGTGGTAAACTGTTGGTATTTGTGTATTTTTATTCTGAAAAAGTGTGGGTATCCGCGCGCGGTGTTGCTTTCGTTCGCGTTCATTTTATAAAGTCAGTCTGCCACCATCCGACCGCGACATCGCACGCGACTACCATTGTTTTAATTGTTTCTGTCCGTGCACCGAGTATTCGCAATAAATTGTTATTTCCATCATCTGAGCGTTTCTCTTCGACAAGTGCTACCATACAACGACTTTATCAATAGCTAAAATGCGGAAAGTCTAGCTATGACATTTGGAATCGTATTTATTATATTTTTGTGGGTGAACCCTTCATTCAAAATATCCTAATTACAGGTCTGTAACTTATTTTGTTTGCAAGCTCAGAGGACCGAATTGAAAGCAGATTTTAATGACACCAATAAGGTTTTCATTTTGCTCTGTGTGTATGTACGGAACCCTAAGACGTATGTTAGTAAAAAGGATTTTAAGGAAACTAATACTCCAAAACTAGGGAATAAACGCAAGACTTATTTTAGTAAAAAGGATTTTAAGGCAACTAATACTCCAAAACTAGAGAATAAACGCTTTTCTCAAATCCAATTACCCAGAAAGGTAGTGTTGTATCTCAATAGTCCACTATCGAATACTACTGCTCTATCGATAGCGAAGGAAAACTAATAGAGTCGATATACAACAAATGGTATTTACAGTATCGATAACTCAAATAATGTTATACCTTCGACACACGAGAGTATTCATTAATATTATTTATTCTTTGATAGTAATGATATCGATAGAATGACTGATTTTAAAGCTTAATTATAGTAGTATTTAGATGTAAGTATGTACATTGTATGTATGTATACATAATATTGTTATGAATTTATATATGTTATGCAATAAATTATGTTTACATTTTTACTTGTACCAATAGGTATGTAGAATTGTAATAACTCTGCACCACCTTCACTTTTCTCTATAGTTTTTGCATTTTAATTAATTTTTTAGCAAGTAGGTAAAGGTTGTCTTAAATACATTGCTATTACTAATAAGACCACCTAAATTGTACGTCTTTTTGTTAAAAAACATGTGTTATTTACTTTATATGGTTTGCAATAAAAAATATCTATATAACTTAACTATCGATAGTTGACGACACTACATAAAAATTTGTTCAACTGGAAGTTTATAACACGACGAGCGGTTCTTCCCGAGAAGAACGTAGCATGTAATTCAATTGAGTATCTATCACACAATACATTATGTTACTGTTTTGTTTGATTATCAAATCAGTTTCGCTCGGCGCCGGCCAATGCGCCGTATAATAGGATCTGAGCTGTAATCAACGCGTAATTGGGTTAATTTAGTCGTAGACACCAAATCAATATGCGTGATAATTACTTTGAACCAATTCCCGCGTTTGAGTACAACTTGCGGTCGGCTGTGACCAATCGATTGTTGTAATCATATTAGCTTGGTGAAACCCTTTAGCAGTGTTGCTATATATTTTTTATATATTATAACATCTTTACATTAACTGGGGAACCTCGAGCGCCAGCGAAAAAATACTTGAGATCACTCGAGAGTGCACCGATTACCAAAAATTTTCATAAAATCATAAATTCCCTGTGGTGACATGATCGACTGATGTGACATGAAGAAGATGGGTTGGCCTCTGGTGTGGGACGCAACCTGCGTTGACACACTTGCTCCGTTTTATCATTGACGTACCTCGTCAGGGGCTGGCTTCCTGCTGCATCAGCGGAATACCTAAGCGTCACAAATATGTAGGTCTCAGTAGTTCCTACATGTTTGAGCCGTTTGGGGTCGAGACGCTCGGGCCGTGGGGTCCTAGGTCCCTACGGCCCGATGTGTGTGTGTACGAGCCGATGTGCGCTAGCGCACATCGACTGTGCAGTCAGTTAGCCAAGCAGCTGATCGATTGTACTGTCGACATGTGATCGACTGGAGGGCTGTCGCATTTCTTGGTCACCGTATCAGTTTGGCCATTCAGCGTGGAAATGCGGCCAGCGTTCTTGGCACCATGTCCCGATCATTGGACGGCGATTTGGGACACATTTTTGTACATATTTTTCTTTTTTCTTTTAGAGTTATATAGTAGAGTTAAGTGGGATACAAGTGGCTTGTTGAGCAATCATTTTATTCTCTTAAAGAATTTATGAATTACAAGGAGAGTCAGCAATCAGTAACTCATCGATGTTAAATATATCATACATTTGAGCAATTTATTCTGTATTCCCTAAATTTTTTTATTAATTGCTTTAAGTAAGTACCCCATGTAAAACAATTAATAATTGTAATTTGTATTTGCATGCTATTGTTAATGGCTGGATAGGCGACCGTAATATTCATCATTGTAAATCTTCTGTATACCCTGTTCAAAAGCAAATAAACATTATTCTATTCTATTATTCTTATTCTATGCATCCATCTCTTCTTTGTCCATGTCATCCTCACAGGATAGGCATAGCCTAGTGTGAGAGGTTTTGTATTTTTCCCAAGCAAAATTTCAAATTATCTATGCAAACAAGTGACATAGGTACCTAAATGTAATTGCTTGTTGTAATTGTACTTTTTGGTAAATAAAGATTTATTTATTATATTATTATAATCCATCCATGTCATCTTTTTCTTCATTTTAACTCTAATAGATTCCACTAGGTAGATTATATAAGCTCTCTCTTCCGCTGGATCTGTGTGAAAAATACGCTTTAAATTATAATACCAGGTATTTAATAGTTCTAATTCCAATAATAATAATAAAATCTGATTGATTGTATCTACGACACACAAACATGGTTTCCTTGAATTTTAACGTACCTTAACTCGTACCAAATGAAATTCACCTCAATACAGCTTTTTGTGTTTTATCTTAAACCACGTCATTATTGAGAAGGCAAAGAATATCCACATAACAGTGACACTTGACGTATCTAGAGTAAGTAATTTTTAGGGGAAAACTTTAACTATCTTTACCATTAAAATTTTATGAAAATACGTAAAACATTATATTTTACGTAAGGTAAAATAAATGGTAGAACCCTAAAATTAACATCACAGCGACAAAATCGCATCCGTCGAAACGTCTGGCATTCCAATTCCCATCAGAGATCTGTCAATGTGCGCAATGGCTAAATCTGACAATGTGCCGACTGGCTAAACCTTTTTCTCGTTTTGCCTGCAACCGACGACCGACCGAGCTACTCTGCGAGACGTTTTTTGAATTTTCATTTTGCTGGACAAATTCTTTGCTGTTAATTTTAGTTTCATTTTTGTTTTTATTATTATTTGTTGTTGATTGGAAAAATATTTTGGAGACAGTATGAAATGACAAGTGGAGTAGGTAAATTTTAATAGTAGTAGAGTAGGAAATTGATTTATTCAATTTTAATAGATATGACATTATAGTACCTTGTAGTAAACTGGGAAACTTTAGCGCTGGAGAGTGATCGGTGGAGTATTTTGGGGAAGACCTTTGTCCAGCTGTGGAATGATACTGATTAATTAAAAAAATACAATACAATGTTTAAAATTTGATCGATAATTTAGTTCAAAATAGATTTTCGTTTAAAACACACGAGTGTAAAACCTTTTATGCCTGTAACAAGCCACGAAATAATCTAGGTTTCTTCTCCCAGCAAGCTAACTTCATCGTAGTTACATAAAGAAATAGAAATAAAAAAACGTTTATTTGACAAACACGAAAGAAATTAACCACTCTTTAGGTCATCTTGGAATTGTGATCAATAGTAAAAGGGTGATAAATGAAAAGTTAAATATGTAGAAACCGTCATCCGCTTTGTTCTTTAATAATAATAAATTGCACTTGCAAGTTAAGGCATCGACAGCTTCCAGCCATAGCCATAGTGTGAAGTGGGCCGCTATTTTCCTTTAATAACAAATTAAACGTTAACGACTGGGTAAATAAAATACTGTTATTTTTCTTTTGTCAATCAACTAAAAAATTACAAAGATGAAGCGCGTCAAAGTTCGGAAGTGGGGACTCGTGTCGTCATTTCTAAGTAAAAATTGTACCAAGGCGTGACTGTAACACGTCGTTACAAATATTTTTGATTTTTAATAATTATGTTTGAAAGTTTCTCTTTTCAACATTTTTTTTTACTTGGATTTATTTCTTGGCCAAACGCAGAATTCCTATTTACTAGACAACGCCATCTATCGGTATATCTTTGCCATCCGTTATGTTCCGTTTCTCACAACTACCTTTTTTTCAGCATTAACTTATAACTTGCACATCTAAAGTAAGTAATGTATTTTTATTAAAAGAACATATGAAGGCTGTAATTGATGTTTTTCAGTTTCAATTACTTTTTGGGGATTTACAGCGGTGTTTTTTTCTGCGTTGACGAATGAAAAAAATGAATCATTTTTGCTTTATGCGTTCAAGTGAAACGAAACGCGACCAGAGAGGGGAATATTATGTCGGACATGACATTGAGATTTGACCGGATCTTTCTTTTTGGATGCGAGCACATTGCTTGCGTCCCAAATAGTTTCTTTCATTCAAATAAAATGAAGAAAATAAAATATGTGGAGGCGCCTGGTGCGTCATGGCGACCTAATGCCGTGATGGGCATTTTGTAAGAAATCCAGTAAAATGTGATTTATTTTTGTCTTCTCTTGGTAAGAAACCTTTGAGGCTTGGTTCGCCTGTTTTCTTGCGTTTATTTCATTTGTTAAGATGATATCTTATATGGATGCTTGTTTCTTTTAGGTTTGTTTGTAACGTCACACCCTGATGATGCGGTTTTGTCGCTTCAAGTTGCTTTTGGGTAAGCATGCTTTTTCTTTGTTGCGTCATGTGCACGTGTGTCTGGCTCCTGCTGCTGTGCTCATGGATGCCTTTGCAAATCAATCCAGCACGAAGCCGCGTGCGCAACTTTCTTTGACCATGTCGCATACTACTCCCACGTGCTGTCCCGCAGTGCACGTGTGACCCATAACCTGCTGTACTCATGCTTGTGTATGCTTTACAGGCTTATATTAATGCCCAGCTTGGCACACCCTCGTGTTCGCCAAGGACTGGAACTTTATATCGTCGAGATCCGAGGAAGGGACATGTGTGGTTCTCCGCAGTGATGTTACACATATATTTTATCATAAGTTCTTAATCAATGCTAAGGTATTTATAAACCTTCTTATTTAACCTCATTGGTGATATTCATAAGCCAGGTAAGGATAAGTGTTGTTTTACTTTAGAACTAAGTATAGGACACAACGCAGCTGCGATTCTAGATATTTGTAATTTTCTTGTTGATGACACCTACTGTTTAGTAATGGTTATTTCTCATCATTAGTGTGAATCACATACACTATGTTGAATTTAGTTATTTCAAAATAGTGTATATGAGCCATAAGCTTGATTTTATTTTTTTACTTGCAATTCTTGTACTGTTAAAACATACTTTGTTTTTACATAGTTTTTATTTGTATTGTGGCAGAATACCCATAAATGGGTTGTAAGTAGCCTTTCTTTTTAAAAATAAACCAGGAGAAGACAATTTAGTATTTTCTTTCTCTCCTTAATTTAACTTCACTCTTCTTGCTTGTAGTTAAAGCAAGTGGCGCCCTGCACAGTTTTCTTTGTAGGGGTCTCTGAGCGCCTGAGGACCCACGAGCTAGCTTATCTGGCAAAAATAGCAAATACCATCCCGCTGTGTTACATGACGACAGTCATGCGACATTTCAGATCAATATATCTCAGTAATATTTTGATTATGTGAAAAAAGAAAAAACGCTTCCAATATCGTCATCCCTATTAAAAACAAAGATAAACGAAGAGTTTCGTTGGCATTACCAAAGATATCTTTATATTGTTTTCTTTGGCATTACATAAATCCATAAAAAAAAATGTATCGATCAATGTTTATATTGGTATTAAAATTACTAAGCTACTTGTGAAAGCCTGTCAGGTAAATGGTTTAATACTTAGTTACTTTCTGTAAGATATTAATAACGTGTAAAACCTGGTTTTCCTGTAATAAATCATCATTATCATCATTTAAGCCATAGGACGTCCACTGCTGATTAATATGCCAGCCCCAGTGACTTCCAAATAGTCCAGATGAAAGCGACCTGCATCGACAGCGACTTTGGCTTGAAAAAAGAAGAGATACCATCCCTCTAAAGGTGGTAGCTCTGAGATCAGCTGCACAACTGTAGGTCGTAAGTTCACATTCCAGTGCCTTCCTCAGAATTTTTTAGATCTACATATAAAAATTAAGAAAACATACCTCCAAAACAGTCTTTTCCCCTGTTTTTGGGTTCTCCTGTCTAGCAATTGATCCAAAACAGTCATTTCCCCTGTCTTTGGGCTTTCCTGTCTAGCAATTGATCCAAAACAGTCTTTTCCCCTGTCTTTGGGTTCTCTTGTCTAGCAATTGATCCAAAACAGTCTTTTCCCCTGCCTTTGGGATGTCCTGTCTAGCAATTGATCCAATTATCCAATTATTATAACAAAACTTGCCACATCTAGAAACATGATAAGCTTACTCCGACTAGGAATAAAACGAAGCGCAAAGAAACTTAACAAAAAGGCAAGATAGAACCAGAAGAAGTCAAAGAGGTCAAATGGATGTAAGAAAAAATTTGAACCATTCCAGTTACTAAAATACACGACATCTCAAATATATCAGGTAGTACAAATCTGCTATCTGCGGACAACATCCTGAATTACTAAGCAAGTTTAAAAGAAAAGTTTTTAATTTATTTTATGTCGTTTTATGGTTTAAAGAGGTGGATGAGGTTTTACGAGTGGCTGGGAGTTATTCTGTAAACTTTGACTTATTTTCGGAATATAGTTTGCGAAAACATTACTTCGGTCTGTTTTGTTGCCTTGGCTTTTATATCAACTTATAATATACTAGCTGTTGCCTGCAAGGTTGCAAGGAGCCGCTGGATATAGGCCGCTTCCAACCGGCGACTCTGGAAGTCATCGGGGGAGGTCTATATTAAGCAGTGGACGTCCTATGGCTGAAATGATTATGATGAAGTAGAGTAACGTCTGTCTAATTACGCCGAGACGCTAATTACGCTTGTTATAAAAAAACGTAGATTCACTATCGCTAAATTGGAAGGAGGAAAAAGTCAATAAGTCAATTTTCCTTGTTTTGAGATAATGTCACTTAAAGCGCAAAAAATATAATAAAAAGATCGGGTCAATAATAACAAATTATAGAAATAACTTAAAAATGCTATATTTAGTAAGCTTTAAAGTGACATTTCATAAAAATATATATCTCAATTATAATGCTTAGTATGAGTTATCTAAAATTTAGGACTTATCACAAAACATGTGGAGTTAGAGATTTCTTAACAAAATTGTTAACATATCCACTTAACCTGGGAATCTCAATATCGATTAAAATGGAGTTATTGACTTTTACGCTACGCACTTAAATTCACCTCGTCACAGTCCTAAACCTTTCGATTTACTTTTACCCTTTAACTTTATGATAGGTAAGGTAATTCAAGACCAATTTAGTTTAAACCTTAAGTAAGCGCAATTAGACAGACCTACCTTAACATGTAACAGCAGTCATAAACATAATTGTTAGTGTTATTGTTTTGACAAATAAACTATTAAATTAAATTGCACGCAAAAATAACAATTTATCTTCATCATCATTGCCGCAGGACGTCCACTGCTGAACATAGCACGCCCCAAAAAGGGGGGGATTGACAATACTCGCCACGCTTGGCAGGCGGGTTGGCGAGCGCAGTTTTTTATAATATTTCGCACGCACGCTGTTGCCCGTCTCGTGCCATAACATAAATAAGTCACCTTTTACGACACGCCTCCTGTTGGCGGTGGGAAAGTGAATTTTTAACAAAAAATAACAATTTACATAATTTAACCTCCTGAGGTCCAATGTGATAGTTCTAGGACAAAATCATATTATAGTACTGAACGCCGAACAAAATCCACGCCTCTTATGGACGAAGACCCACCGTACACCACCACGACCCTGTTATAAGTTTTTTGATTGCCTTAGAATTATAAATATATAGAAAAATAAATGACCTAAAGTCCTAAATAAAGTCAAAAAACATTATGGCGTTTCTTTCATTTAACTAGCATGCCTAACTCTATTTTAAAGCACCCTTAAATATCTTAACTTAATTCATTTTAACTAGGTACGCAGATATACCAAGGTTTTGATCTGGGCGTTAGAGACTATATTAATTATGTTCTAAAACGACAGTGTGTCTTCCTTCTTTGTAACTTATTTTAAATTGGGCCGCAGGAGGTTAAAATCGTATTAGAAATATGCAGCAAGCGGATTCAATTGGTTAGGTTAGGTTAGAACAGTGACCACACACAGCGCGAAGGCGAGCGAACGGAGCGAGCGAGCCGCGGCAGCGGCCGCCGAGCGCTTAAAAACTAAGGATAAGGATGAAGGATTAATTATTATAATATTAAAAGCATTTTTCTGGAAACTAAATCATCTAACATTAATAGTTTTGGTAAATGTTGTATGTAACATTATAAAATACTTAATACATACTTGAAACATAATACTATGAACAAATGTTATTTCCCCCCACTTATAAATTCTCCTACAAAAGTCTTTTTGAAATAACCTTCAAATATGTAAGTAAATACACCTACAAGCTTTCATAATAGTTGTCGGAATAGAAATATCCGAATTCCTATTTAACTTCAGCCCGCTCTAGAGCCATAACTATCTGAATGGCTCAACTTGTGACTAACTCGATTACTGTAACGGTCCATGAGTTGTGACGAGACGAGTCGGCGACAAAACACTAACTTCCAATTTGAAAGATATTGAAACTGCTAATAAGTTTGGCGGTGTAATGATGCGACACTGTTAGTGTACGGTCATACTATAGCTATTATTAGATCAGAATTTTATCTATCTGGTCAAGAATGACTGGAGAATGATCGTAGAACCCACTGACTGACAAAATATTGATGTGGATTGTGTTACGTTAAGGAATAAAAAGGCGCAGTTAATCAAAGGGCATAGAAATAAAAAGACGCAGTTAATCAACTATAATTACTGCATTTATTATGCACTTTAATTTAGCACAGTCACAGTTTCCAAATCTTGTATGATTACCTGAAATTGAATTTAATGTAATGGCTGCCTAAAGCAATGTCAAAGTCAAAGTCAAAGTCAAAAATCATTTATTCAATTCAGGACAAAATTGCCACTTATGAACGTCAATAATAACATTATAGGCCCTTAGGGGGCCAGAACATGTCTCCTTATTTTTTGGGCCCTACTAGCGCTTCGAGACAAGACACAGACAATCTGGCAAGTGCTGAGAAGAAACGCCGGAACAAACTCAGTCACCACTAGCTGCCACACAAAAAATATAAATCAAAATAAACAGGTAGGTACATCAGTTTAGTGCAGGCTGGACTGACCATACATTCTTGTCATCAAGATAGTCTTGAATTTTATAATACCCTTTAGACATCAGTGTAGTTTTGACATGTGACTTAAATTTATTAATAGGAAGTTTAGTAATATTGTGAGGTATATTATTGAAAAATTTTATACAATTTCCCAAGAATGAATTACTTGTTTTGGCCAATCTAAAGTTTGGGACCACAAGTTTGTTTTTGTTTCTGGTGTTATATGAATGAATATCACTTTTCTTTATAAAAAGATCAAAATTTTTGCGTACGTACATGATATTGTCAAATATGTATTGAGAGGTCACAGTGAGTATGTTAATTTCTTTAAAGAAATCTCTCAGGGATTCGCGCGGACTAAGTTTGTATATAGCACGAGGGTGATTTTCCCAGCACCAAATCGTAAACGGCATGGCTGAAACTGCTAGTGCAGGATGGCACTTTTAACTTGTAATATTTTTTTTTAGATGTAAAGTGTTGTCTCCTACAGCAGCCTACAAATATTTTTCCATTATGATTGTCGCTAATAAGGAAAAAAAATATATAAACACCTAAGTTTTTCATACCGGTGAAGCGGCACAATTTGTTTTTCAGTATACTTTTAATCATATAATAAAAACAGTTGTTTTTTTAGGGATTTCCTTTTTTTAATTTAAATCCTAAATAGTGGCAGTACTTTATTGCGGAAACTTCAATACAAAATCTGTTGTATTTAATGAATGGTAAGTACAAATTCACGTGTCCAAATTAGATTTTTCACCGCGGTGAATTTTCGTTGTACGCAAATATCTAGGCATCCAACAACACTAGCTTCTCGCTACTGCGCAGTAAACTTGCGCACCAGGGACGCCTAAGCGCTTGATGTGAGAGGACGCGTGTTGCTTGTCTGGTGTTCCCACCAAAAACGTAAGTAGTGGGTTCCGGTGACTTGGGACCGCTTTTTTTTTCATTCACGTGAGTGGATAAAAGTTGTGATCCAATGATCCGATATGTTTATTAAATATATGTACTTTTATTTAATGTCGCCCGATCAAGTAGGTAGTATCAATTTAATTCTATCATAAATACTGTGCTTGTAGTGTTAACTTCTATTGGCTGTTTTTCATGACGGTGATCTCATTCCGGTGAATTCGGTGACCTAAATTGACACCGAAATGAGAAAAAATATCATTTCGGTGATTTTTTTTCATTTCGGTGAGAAGTTGTTCATTTCGATGATTTTTATCTTCATCTCGGTGTTTTTTTTTTCATTCCGGTGACAAATTATTTCACTTCGGTGAAAAACAGACCATAATTTCTTTTGTTACATTTTAGTTGCACAAGGAATATATTTGTTTTGGGGACTAAAATGTAGCTACTAGTTAAAAGAATAACCTCAGTTGTTGCTCGCGTGGGCAATAGGCTATTTGACTAAATTATGATAATTAGTCCACTTTAAACGTAATTCAAAAATATTGAACACGTGCTTTTTTAGGTTCCGTACCAAAATGGTACGAAAGGAACCCTTATACTTTCGCCATGTCCGTCTGTCAGTCCACGGCCTAGCACAGATACTGTTTGTACTAGGAAGCTGTAATTTTGCACGAGTATAAACATTAAACACGCCGACAGAATGGTACAATAATATCTTGAAAACAAAAATTCTAGGGTATCTCCCCTACACGTAAAGAAGGGATGAATTATTAATTTTTAGTCTACCCCATCGTTTGGGGTATCGTTGGATGGGTCTTTCAAATATATTGCGAGGTTGTGAAGACCATTTTTTGATTCAGTGATCGGTTTCCGAAATATTAACCTTTGTTGTTTAAATTCCGAAATATTTTTGCTAGAGTCGTGTTCCCATCCAAAAGATAGATTTTTGTGCTACCTGATTTATTAATGACTAAGTGTAATAATAAGATTTTGTGAAGTCAAATAACAAGAGATTACGTTTGTTTTATTTTACATTACACAGTGTGTAACGAAAAGGTGAAATAAAACTTTAAGGGGTTATTCTACGGCTAAATTACATCAACTTTTTCTATGGGACCAACATCAAAATCTCAAAAAAAAATTGATGTTTTCATACAAACTGATGCCAGCTGGTCGCGTTTTAGTATGGGAAAGTGTTTTTTTTTTTTGCGATTTCGATGTTGGTCCCATAGAAAAAGTTGATGTAATTTAGCCGTAGAATAACCCCTTAAAGTTTTATTTCACCTTTTCGTTACACCCTGTATATTACAGTATCTTTGTGTTATCAAAACTAATAATTAAAATCTTTTAAAATAAGAATCTGAAAAAGTTGTAAAGATATACAGGGTGTCCCAGAAACAATGGATAAACCTTTAACTGTTGATAGGTTTCGTCAAGACCTCTCTAATCTCAAATTTTGACTTTAGTAAAAATATCTCGGTTTTCAAGATAATTGAGTTAGTTTTTTTTTTAAATGCCACTTTCGGTTAGTTTTTAATGTGCAATTTTTACAAATACGGACTTTTTCTAATTCAGTTTTTTTTTATTTCTAAAAGAATAGTTTAGCTATCAATAACAATGGTTAAAATTGAGCTAGCTAATCACGAAGTGCTTAAAAAAAACAATGTTCCAAAAAAAAAACATAAAATTATTTTTCCTCATGTTTGGTCAACTACCATGTTAAAAAAATGTATGGCGCTCATCGTGCCCATTAACTTAAAAAAATTCTTAGTTATTCTATTTTCCGAAAAGGTATAATAAGCTTATGTTTTCTGTATCTCTTAAACTTTATGTCTGGTTTTTATTAATTTTTTATTAAAATTACAATAAATGTTCGAATTGGCGTCCTTGCGCTCTGATACACGCCCGGCATCTTTTTATAAAAGAACTAGCTTTTTCCCGCGGCTTCGCTTGCGTTAGATTTGATTTTAAGTGAAGTATGAATGTCAAACTCAGTAATTTAAAAAACTACAAAACTTCTAGACAATATTTTGAGCATGACTATCAAAACACGATATGATAATATGATATAATATAGCGATATAATCAATTTTAGGATAACGCGGGTATACATCAAATGCAAAAATAGAACCTTTGTGTTGGGATCACGTATGGCTGTCTGTCAGTCCGTCTGTTACAACCGATTAGCTCCGAAATTACTGGCCCAATTGGATTGCAATTTGGCACAAATAATTTCAAGAACTTTCATGTTCACAATATTCATTTTAAAATCAAAGTTCCAAAAAACCATAAAATCTACACCCATATTGATAGACATTTCAACCCCATCGCATCCCAACAAAGGAGATGGAATTTCACGTCTGCAACGTTACATTTTAAAATCGTTGTTGTTTTCGTAATCAGCGACCCGATAAACCATAGAAACAATACCCATGTTGATTTTCAGACTTTGTCAGCCCCCTTCCCCTTTTTAGGAGTAGACTTTTCAAAAAATCTAAAACACATGTTTACTCATTTATCGTAAGGAGAACTTACTCCTGTGAAGTTTTGAATAAAAGAGTCTGACTAATCTTGTTTACCCATACAAACTTTGGATCCCCATTTCACCCTTTTAGGGGATGAATTTTGAAAAATCCTTTCTTAGTGACCCCTAGATTTTATGAGAAACCTACGTGTCAAATTTGGAATCTCTAGAACCCGCGGTTTAGGCTGTGCGTTGATACATCAGTCAATCACTTTTGCCTTTTATATATGTATATAGATGAATTAATATAGAATGGAGTAAGGTGCTGCGCATACACCGCAGTGGTGCGGCCTTTTTGACCGTGAAGCAATAAAGACCGCGTCTGCTCATCGATGCCCGCGGCTGCCCGCGCCTTGTACTCAACGTGCACGACGGTCAGTTCAGGACAACCATTCTAGTAGAGCGCGCGACGCAGACTAAGCTAGTCGCCGGCGCCGCCGTCTGCGTTAGTGTATACAAACTGGTTTGTGCGATCCACGGCGGGCAGCCACGGACATGCCGCGGTGCGGGGCGGGCACTGGCGGCGCAGTCTTATTGAACGCCGTGTGCGTTGCAGTATACGATTCCCTTTCGTCTATTGTTCGCGGCAAAATTGTCCGGCCCGCCCTGCTACGTCGTGTACGCAGCGCCTTGATATCTCGAAAACGGTGCGTCCTAGCTCGAAATAAACAAAATTTTGGCCCCCGTAGACCCCAGGCGACGTCTCTGGAACACTTCAACAGCATTTAAACTAATCTAAAAGCAGACCTTCATCGAGGGTTGAAATCACGTAAGTAGCATTAGAGATCAGAGTTTCCCGCGTAATTCCTATGTCCCATGGGAATGGGAATCGAATTGGGAATCGAATATATATATATATACCTACAATGAATTTCAGGTTAGGCGGGTAGATGGATGCGGACTGCATCCAGCGGCTTTATGCAACCAAAAATAAAAAAAACCTATTTGAAAAGACGCTGTCAATAATGACCAAGTTTTACGCGTTGACTTGCGACGCGAAGCAGTGGTAGGGAATAAACACAAAATTGGGAACTTTATGAAGGCCTATTTGCAGAAATAAATTCAAATTCAAATTGTGGCACGAATATATCCCTGCAATTATCATGGAGATTACTCCATTTTTTAACCGACTTCAAAAAAGGAGGAGGTTCTCAATTCGACAGTATCTTTTTTTTTTTTATGTATGTTCAGCGATCATTCGTTACCAGGTTAACCGATTTCGATACTTCTTTTTTTGCTCGAAAGGGAATACTTTCAGAATCGTCCCATATAAATTTGATCAAGTTCTGATGATGGGATCTATAAGAAAATCATCAAACTTTGCATGAACTCCATCCGTGCCAACTGATTTTTGTAGGTACCTATGTTGCCCAATATCTTCGGCATTTGTGAACCGATTTTGATGATTCTTTCTTTATCGAATAGCTTATACTTTAAAGATAACACCTCTAAGGTGGGTAAATAAGGGATGAAATCGGTGTTCAGCCGTTAACTTATGTTTACACTGAAAAGATTCGTATTGTTGAGGATTATCACTGTATGTATCACTAAAAATAGATGAAATAAGTAAATTTTATTAAAAAAAGTAAACCGACTTCAAAAAACTGAAAAGATAAAAATAATATCAACACATAAGTACCTAATCAGTTACTTTTGGAGTTGGTGCAAACGAAAACATTCAAACTCTCATCGGATAGCACCGACTCCAAAAGTAACTGATTAGGTACTTATGTGTTGATATTATTTTTATCTTTTCAGTTTTTATGGTTGATTATTACAATATATTTGTTATTTTTGTTGTTTTATTCTCACACGTTCCTAAATGAATTTAAGTTTAAATAAGTTAATATCCATGTATGGTACATTTTAATTAATACTTTCAATACCATTATAGTATAGTCAGAAAAGGATAATCTGTACTGTGTGATAGCACTCTTCAAAACGTAGGTAAGTAATTATGGAACTAGGATAGCAGCATTTTAGGTGCGTTGCGTGGTAACAGTTTAGTTTTTTTCGGTGACTGCATAAGTAATTTCATTGCGGTGACTCGCGTTTTTCATTTCGGTGATGAGAAGTTTCATTTCGGCGAACTATTCTTTAATTTCGGTGACACCAACATTTTAAAGTACTATATCTCCTAAGTATATGAACTCAATTTGATATCGAGTAAAGATTAATCATAACAATATCATAAATAACAATACTACATGGTTTTATTTCAAAAAAAGTTATAAATAAAAAAGTTCACCGTAATGACAAAAAAAATGGACTTGTTGAAATTGACCCACGAATGGCTCTTTTCTGTAAAATAAAGATGGTATCGATGTCCGCAGCAGAACCCCACAAGAGAAGACCATAAGACATAATACTATGAAAGTAACTGAAATACACCAGCCTTGCCGTTACAACGTCAGTTAGATGTCTAATTTTTCTAACCGCAAAGGCAGCTGAAGCAAGTCTCCCAGCCAGAGTGTCAACATGTGGTCCCCATTGCAACTTCGAATCCAATGTAATGCCCAGAAAAACAGTGGAGTTTGATAGATGAAGTTTTTCACCATCTAGTAAAATTACTGTGTTAGCTTGTTTCACGTTAGGCATAGTAAATTTAATACATTTGGTTTTTTTTGTATTAAGAAGTAAGTTGTTACTTGTGAACCAATTTAATACCTTAGAGAGAGCTCTGCTTACATCGTCAAATACCTCTTCGCCTCTTTTTAATTTGAAGATTAAAGAAGCATCATCAGCAAACAAAACTATCTCACAGGAGTCTTTAGAATAGAAAGGGAGATCGTTAATATAGATCAAAAATAGCAACGGTCCCAATATTGAGCCCTGGGGCACTCCCATTTGAAGCGGGGCGCCAGAAGAGTTAGTACCATTAACGTTTACTGTTTGTAATCTGCCTGAGAGGTAAGAATTTAACAATTTTGATGCTTTATTAGATACACCGTAATGTTTTAGCTTCATAATAAGTGTTTGGTGATCGCTTCGATAAATCACAGAACACACCTATCGCATCATGTTTATCTTCATACGCATCCAAAATGTGTTTGACAAGTGCCACCCCAGCATCTGTTGTATTTCTACCTTTAGAAAAACCAAACTGTTTCTCGTGCAGTAAATTGTTAAGTTTAAAATAGGAGAGTAATTGACTAAATATAACTTTTTCAAAAATTTTACTAAAAGCAGGTAGAATGGAAATTGGCCTAAAATTGCTTGGGTCACTTTTTTCTCCTGATTTGAACAAAGGTATAATCTTACTATATTTCATTAAAGTAGGGAATTGACCTTGATCAATACATTCATTGAATAAATGTGCTAAGTGAGATGCTACGAGAGGTATAATGGGCTTTATTGTGTCAGTTGATATGCCCCACATATCCTCAGTTTTTTTCTGTTTCAATTCCATAAAAGTTTTGACTACCATTACAGGATTAATATGAGTGAAATCAAATGAGGAGTTGCACTCGTCAACACTGGACATAAGCAGTGATTTTGCATGCAGAGCAGATGAATTAAGTTGTTTTGTGGTTTCGACAGGTATATTACAGAAGTAATTTTCGAAAGCACCTGCCACCTCATCATTGGATTTAATATGCTTATTATCAATTTTTTGTGTAAATGTGTGATCGCGATGTTGTGTTTTACAAGTTTCTTTGTTTATAATATTCCAAGTCTCTTTAATTTTATTACTCGATTGATTAATTTTTTCACGTATATAATTAGACTTAGCTACCATACAGACCTTCTTAAATAACTTTGAGTATTTTTTAACATACTCTACAAATATTAGGTCATTATTCCTATACACTTTTTGATGATTGATGATGATTTGAATGATGCCTCAAAACTAGTTTTTTATAAACAGATTGATTGATTACTCAACAAAATCCCAAAGTAAAGCTACATCTAGAGTGCTATTCCAAATTCAAATTTAAAAAAAATAGTTGTTTATTGGTATAACTATAGCGTCTACATCTCTAACAATCGATAAAATGTTTTAAAAACCATCATTCTGACTTCAGTCCAAAATGATGGGCCAGACTGATGAAATACTACTTAATAGAATATAAAAGAAAAATTGAGAATACAATACTGTAATAAAGAATACTTGATAAAGCAAGTGTACAAAAGCCTATTAATGGCACTAATAGCTTCTTCTTACGTCTTCTTCAGTGTCGAGTTAAGAGTTAAGAAAGAAAAAGGTCAAAAGAGGAATTAATAATCAACCTACAGAAACCAAAAATTGGGAAGGCTGTAGGAACGAAGGATTAACGTAAAATGTCTAGTGCGTGCTAGTGAGTGTGTGATAACTACTCGTGCTTGTACAGACAGTAGCTCGTCAACCTACAACAATATGTCAAATTTTCTCAGTTGATATTGATCTCTACCGTGTAGGACTTAAAGTTGAAAATTGGTTCAATGACCTTTAACTTTATAGGTAGTGCGACTGTACTCTGATATAATCAAGGAAAGTGTATGTATATTGATTTGCCTGTATATTAACTGTATAATAATGGTAAATTAAAAGAGATTTTGTTCCAAATAATAACTTACCATGCACATCAGCATGTATAAAACTTACCTATTTCATAAGTCTTTGCAATGTAAATCTTAATGTTGGAAACTACTCTGGCTAATGTGTTAACAACATAATTCTTACACCTAAGAGATATAAATGCTGTACGTTTCTTTAAATAAATAAATAAAAAACACATAAGTAACATATTACATAATTTATTATATTTTCCAAGCAGTTGCAGAAGAACTTAAAGTTCTTTGTAAACCCTTGAAAACACTTGCTCTAGAATTAGCAACATGGCTACAGTTGCTGTGTCAAAACAACATAATAGAGCAGTCGTCAAATTTCGAAGGAGGAGATTCGTAAACGAACAAAAGTCGCTGACATAGCTTAACGGATTAGCAAGCTGAAGTGGCAGTAGGCGGGGCACATAGCACGTAGAACTGACGGCGGATGGGGCAGAAAGGTTCTGGAATGGAGGCCACGTACCGAGGGTGGACAGACGACCTGGTAAAGATTGCAGGAAGCCGCTGATGCGGGCCGCTTTCAACCGGCAAATCTGGAAGTAACTGGGGGTAATCTGGAAGTAACAAAAAAACTTCAAGTTTTTGGTCTGTTCACACAGTCTAAGGTATAGAGAGGTCTGATCGCAATGGCTTCAAATGTCAAAACATGATTTGCGGCATCTAGGATCATGTAGGTTTTTTAACAACCTTAAAGATATCCCCCTTATAGATGTGCCGTGTGGGGACGGCCTTAAAGTGCCGCATAACGGACGGCCTTAAAGAATACACTTCCCCACCGCCAACAGGAGGCGTATCGTAAGAGGCTACAAATTCCTGTAGCACGAGACGGGCAGCAGCGTCTGCGTGTGAAATCTTATAAAAAACTGCGCTTGCCAACCCGCCTGCAAAGCGTGGCGAGTGTTGGCAATCCCCCCAATGAAAGTCATTGGGGGTGGAATATGTTCAGCAGTGGACGGACGTATGGCTGAAATGATGATGATGATGATAGATATCCTACTTATCCTACTAAATATTATAAATGCGAAAGTTTGTGAGTATGGATGGATCTTTGTTACTCTTTAACGCAAAAATACTTAATGAACTTTAATGAAATTTGGCACACTGATAGACCATAGCCTGGATTAACACATAGGTTACTTTTTATCCAGGTAAGGTTAACGCGGACGAAGTCGCGGGCAAAAGCTAGTAGTACAATTCTTTTTTTTACGAGACCACCTGCGTGGCCTGACAGCTTACGATATTAAGAGCCATAAGCTCGCCTGTATGGTTTGCACCATCTTGCCCATTTGCTGCCAAACAGCTTTGCAATGTACCGGATAGAAGAGCAAGATAAGATGAATAGCGAACGGAACTACAAAAGCCAATTCTTGGCTTTTGCCCAAGAAAAACTTAATCTTTTTGGTATTATTAAGTGGTCGGGTAAAGTTTTGTAAGGAAAACACGTACGTTTTTATGGTATTATCAATATTGTAGGCCAGTGTTTACACTGTTTTAACTTTTAAGTTTAAATGCTCAGTAGAGCAACTTAAGGTAGTAGTAAATATAAATAAATATTGGACAACATCAGATACATTGCTCTGATCCTATACTAAGTAGCTAAAACCCTTGTGTTACAAAAATACAACGACGGCACCACAATATCCAGACCTAAGACAGTATAAAAAGCTATTCTTCTACATTGACCGACCGGAAATCGAACCAGAGACGTCAAAGATAGCGAGACCAGGCCCCCGATTCAGAACGTTTCGATAACGAGTTGACAACCGGTAAATCCTATGGTGTTTCGTGGTTTTCCGGTCGACAATTTGTTACCGAATGGTTCTGAATCGGGGTCCCGATCCGGTATGATCGCTCTCGGCTACGGAGGTTGTCAGCTGTCGCAACTGTCAATTTTTTTTAGCTGTTGCCAGTTGCGGTAACTAAAACCAGCTATTAAGGCCTAGTTTGAGCAATTTAAATCACAAATTGCAGTAACTGAAAACAGTTGCAATTGCCGAAACTCGAAACTAGAGTTATTTAGAGCTACCTCTACGCAGTTGCTCAAAATACATTTAAAAAAAAGGTGTGGTGGTGCAAACGAAAACATAGAATCTCTCATCGACTAGCACCGACTCCAAAAGTAACTGATTATGTACTTAAGTGTTAAGATTATTTTTAACGTTTTAGTTTTTTGAAGTCGGTTTTTATTTTTTTATAAAATTAACTTATTTCATCTATTTTAGTGATAAATCCTAATCAAAACAAATCTTACGAGTGCAAACATAATTTAACTGCTGAACACCGATTTCATTTCCTATTTTTCCACCCTTAGGGGTGTTTTTTTTTCCAAAATGTAAAAAAAAAAAAGTGTAAAAAAATGTTAGATTATAGTATCTTTAAAGTATAAGCTATTCATTAAAAAAAGTATCATCAAAATCGGTCTACATTTGGCAAAGATATTAGGTAAGTTAGATACTAAAATCAGTTGGCGTGGTACGGAGTTCATGCAATGTTTGAGGGTTTTCTTATAGATTCCATTATCAGAATTTAACCAAATTTATATGGGACCATTCTGAAAGTATTACCTTTCAAACAAAAAAATAATTATCGCAATCGGTCAACGTAGTAACGAATGATCGCTGAACATACATAAAAAAAAGATTCCGACGAATTGAGAACATCCTTCTTTTTTGAAGTCGGTTAAAAAATGTTTAAAAGCCGACAAGTCCTTAACCAATTGTATCAATATCCGAAAATCAATTGAAAAAAAAATAGGTTTCGTGTAGGTTTATGATCTGTTGACTGCATGTCTCCACTCCAGGCCACCAGATAAATCATCATTATGTCAGTCTACTACTGGACATAAGCCTTTCCCAATGCATGCCACTGAGCGTGATCCTCGGCTATTCTTTTCCATCCACTGCCAGCACCCTTGCGGATATTGTCACTCCACCTTGTCGGAGGGCGCCCTACGCTGCGCTTGCCTAGTCGCGGTTTCCACTCAAGAACACGTCTACCAGAAAAACCATAAAAAATATTTACTGTCGTATCGTTGTGGCGTTTTCTTTTATTGCTTACTATTGTTAATTCGTTAACAGATATCGTAGTTTAATATCATTACGGCATTAATTCTGAAGTTTCACGCGGAAGCCTTAAACTATAACACGTATACAATTATTAATAAGACGCTCGTATGTACATTGTTTGTTGAATAGATCCGTTTCGTGTATAGTAATTACGCACATTTCTGTCTAAAGGTTAGAACACATGACACGATACGAAGTTGAAAACTACTCCTATTTGCTAAGGGCTGCAAGCAAGAAAAAAAAAGAATTGAGATTGTGTGTGATGTGACTATAGAGACATTGACATTAATTATTACATTTTTTTTCTAACTTATTGACGACATCATTAGAAATTAGATAGTTTTATAATATTGTTTTAATTACAAATGAAATTTAAAACGCAATGGCTAATACTAATCTTAAAGTAGCTATTACGACACTATTTGCACATCGACAGTTCGATAAAACATGTATTTGAACATATACCTACATAATTTTAAGAACTATTTATGTACCATGTTTTCGGAAAATAAACGATTCTATTCGATGCAGATTGTTATCAAAATTAGCAGACGTCGATCCACTCCGATACTCGTCTTTTCCTTTCCATCCACTTTCGCAGCTTTGTTTATGTTTTCGCTCCTTGTCAGAGTGCGCCATGTCGCTGCTTTGGCCATGTTGCGGTCTCCACTCAAAACCACGTCGATCCCTATCGATAGTGATACGGCAAATGTGACCTGACTGCTACCTCTTCAGTTTGCGTATCTTTTAAGCTTTATCTGTTCATTTTAAATTGTATATCGCTTTTTCTGTAGCTCAATGAGCAATTTTTAATTGGTTTCTGTAGAGTGATGAGATAATATGAGGCGTTTAAGCTAATTTGACATTAAATACAAACTAGTTGAACTCTGTATGAAATGTAGAGATTATTTTAAAGATTTTCAAACTAAAAACACTACCCTCCTTCTGGGTTAGTCGGGTAAAAAGACATACAAAGAGAAAGGTCATAGAATATTGGTGTTGTACTAAAAAATAAAAACCGGGCAAATGGAAGTTGGACTCGCCCACCAAAGGGAACCCAAATTTATAGGTACGTCTATAAATAGTTAGGGATCGAGTCTCGCATTTTAATTACAAATATATGGTTTTCATATTTTTCCCTGTACTTGTATGATGATATTACCTGCCGAATTTCATATTTCTAGGTCAACAAAGAGTACCATATAAAAATATATATATATATATCGGACAACATCACATACATTGCTCTGATCCTATGAAAAGTAGCTTAAGCACTTGTGTTACAGAAATCAGAAACAACGACGGTACCACAACACCCAGACCCGAGACAATATAGAAAAGTTATTTTTCTACATTGACCGTCCGGGAATCGAACCCGGAACCTCAGGGATAGCGACAACAAGTCCGGTATGCTCGCCTCTCGGCTACAGAGGTCGTCTATACATTTTGATTCCCGTAATAAAGTCGAAATATAAGTTTTTTGCGGTATAAACGGCCGTAGAAATTTTTTACAGCTTCAAGGGAGTGTAATCAAAATTATATTGGTTTTACTTTCAACTCGATACCTTCAAGCATTTCCGAGACAAAGGGTCTTGACAAACGGACAGACAGACGGACAACGAAGTGATCGTATAATTACAATTATAAATTGTATTAGAAGTAAACTATAACTCACATTTGCAAGTCGTGGCAGCCTGTAACTGAATCTACACTTAGCTCATATTTTAAACCTGTTACTTGTTAATTGTATTATTGGTGTAAGATTTGTTGGTTGCTCCTATTAAATAAATAAATAAATAAATAAATAAGGGTTCCGTTTTTTTCTTTTGAGCTACGGAACCCTAAAAAACTTCCAAATTAAGTGTCTGTGATATCAAAGTCAAAGTCAAACATTATTTATTCAGTTTAGGACAGAAAATTGCCACTTTTGAACGTCTATAATAATATTATTGGCCCATATGGGGCCAGAACATGTCTCCTTGTTTTTTGGGCCCTACTGTACTCGTAGCATGATTCTTTATTGGTGTCTCTATAAACTTTATGCCCTAAATTAATTAGGTATATCCCTTGGGCCTTGTGCCTATGTCATGTGTGCCCAGCTTTATAACCCCTGATGAGCACGTTCTCGAAACTTCTGGATGATCTAAAAGGATTCTTTGTTTCTAGTTATTTGTCTGTAATTAGCTGCTTGACTAACTTTGAATACGTGTCTGTCTGAGGACTCAAGTTGATTTCAGATTATTCTGATGTTACGAAACTCGCAAGGTACTTGATTATTTATTAAATTTAATAAAATTTGCTATAACAAATCAAATGGATTCACACATATTAAAATTTTAGGACAAACTAAAAAGTCATCATCATCATTTCAGCCATAGGACGTCCACTGCTGAACATAGGCCTCCCCCAGTTGGAAGCAACCCGCATCCAAAATTGCAAACCCGACTGCCAAGCGGGGCGAGTATCGGTAGTCCCCCCTGATAATAGGAACAGAAAAAAAAAGCGTTTTATTTCAAAAACTTAAATTATGTAACTTATGACAAACTAGAAACGAATGATTAGGTTTATTTTACCTTTTTTTTACTTAAGCGTATTGTGTTTTCTATGTTCAAAAAAGCGTGAAATCGATTCTTGCTTAAAGATTTTTTAATTTTTACCTTAGTCTAGCACTGTAATTTTCAGGAAGTTGGTCGCTTGTATGTATTTATATATTCTATTCATCATTTTCAAAGTAAAAAAAAAACAAAATCCTCGAACATGATAATAGAGACCTCTAAAAAAAAAAAAAAAAAAATATCAATGATACATTACACCATCTACAACAAGATTTTGATACACTAACAAAATGGTCTCATGATGTTGGCTTGGTACTAAATGCCAGTAAAACAAAACTAATGTACATTAGCAGCAGTAAAAATAGGAGCAGCTACATACCAAGGCTGGTCGTACATGATCACGCATGCGCCCATAAAGATCAAGGTACCGGATGTGATTGCAACGCCATCGAGTTGGTGGAAAAGCAAACTTACCTGGGCCTTGTTATCGATAGTCGCCTTTGCTGGGATGATCATGTGAATCATGTATGTGACAGGCTAAGGGGTATGCTAGCTAAATTTACACTTATTAAGCATACAATTCCATACAAAACTCGTCTTCTTCTGTATCAGTCGCTGGTGGAATCTAAAATATCATATGGACTATCCAGTTACGGCAGAACCTCCAAAACACACTTAGATCGCATTTTTAGTTTACAGCTTCGTATATTAAAAACAATAATACCTCAAAACAGATGCAATAAATTTGAAAATCCCGAGGACGTCTTTAGCTACTGTAAAATTGTACCAATACATGATAAAGTTAAGTATGCGCTTTTAGTACAAGAATTTTTCAATGACCAGTTTCAATCTCCAGTCATCCATTACTTTAATTCCCGCAGAGCAATAAATCCGAAACTGACCTTACCTTCTTATACAAACCTCTATGGCAAACGTACTTTGGAATTCATGATCCCACAATATATTAACCAATTACCTAATATCCTAAAAGCTAACATAACTCTAAATAATATTAAGTATAAACTAAAAAAACACTTTTTAGAAAGCATTTAAACATTCATACAAATATAAATACTATAAATACAAAACTAAAGAAGCACATCATTTGGCAGCGCCCTGTATGTATGTGCTGGAAACTGGTCGGGCGCGGGCTCGGCGACCGGCTCGGCGTGCATGCATGGGAGGCGTGATCGTGCAAAATATTACATTGTTCTGTGTATTGTCATTTTTATTTTTCAATGTTTTTATTATATCATATGTTGTGTACATCTATCATTATTTTTTAATCTATCTGCAACGACACCGGTATGCGGTAAAGCCCTAAAGCTTATGTCATATCGTGTAAATTGTATATACTTATTAATATTGTTTGTTTTATAAATAAATAAAATAAATAAATAAATAATATTCTATCAACTTCTGAACAAGGTTAACAAACGAAAACAACAAAACATAAATCCCCATAACCCCATACAGAATCAAATCAGTTATTCCCTCCCTATGTGACTCTAGCTGATAAAGCAAAAGGCGTCACTTGAAACAAATGACCACCATCAGATCGGTTCGGCCAGCTCTCGGAAATGTTTCGTTTCTAATAAATCGATAAGCACATACATTGAACTCATTCTATTTTCTGGGCTGGGAAGTAATCTGTGGAGAACTTGGTTTGAAAATGATCGTGAAAGATACTTGTAGTTATGAAGTTACGAATAATAAATAATGAATATACGACAACATCACATACATTGCTCTGATCCTGTGATAAGTAGCTTAAGCACTTGTGTTACAGAAATCAGAAACAACGACGGTACCACAATACCCAGATCTAAGACAATATAGAAAATTTATTTTTCTTCATTGACCGACTGGGAATCGAACCCGGTACCTTAAAGATAGCGACACCAAGTCCGGTATGCTTGCCTCTCGGCTACAGAGGATGTAAATAATGAAATAATCATATTTGAAATACTGATTTGTGCAGTATGTATGAAGTTGGTGCCGTGTGATAACAACAGCTATTTGATGTTTTTTTTTCGATGTGCTAGTGCTCAAGCACCCCGCAGAAGGTCAGTGTGGAGGCTGCCTTTAGTTGACACAACTAACACAGAACGAGAAACCTTTTTGAAACAAATTGTTTTCTTCTTTTTAAAAAAAAAAGATCGTTTTGACGAGTCTTAGGCTGCCTGTTCACCGGAGTGGAGCGAGGGAGTAATGCAAAGCGGAGTTGTGGACTGTGTTTTTTCATACGTGGAGCTTGGTCGCGAGCACGCGAAGAGTTATTTGCCGGCTGGCGGCAGACGATTGGTTTAGTTCTACGCAAAATGTCTTTTGGAGCAGACATGTTATTGAAAAAGTTAAATAACAAGTGTATCGTTTCACTTCTGAGCTTCCCCGTTGCGCTTTCCCGCTCAGCTTCCCCGCTCCGCTTCCTTCTTCCTCGATCTGCTTCCCGGTTTTTTTTTTTTTTTTTTAAACTAGTTGTTTGGCTGAAGTTTAAAACACCCTGTCAACTGAAGACGAAAGAAGATTTTATGCAATTCAATTGGTGGATTTTTATCATGCTCACCGCTCTGCCACCACGCTTCGGTCCGGTGGACAGGACAGGCAGTTTATCACTTATATGTTTATGTGGGTTTTATAGTTAACACTTTTGTTAGATTCATTTCATCATCATTTCAGCCATAGGACGTCCACTGCTGAACATAGGCCTCCCCCAATGAGTTCCAGATCGGCTGGTTAGATGCAGCTTGCTTCCAACGTCTTCCTGCAACCTTTACCGGTCGTCGTCTGTCCGCCTTGTGGGTGATTCATTTGTAACTAACTAACTATGTAATCAAATCTTAGAAGTAGTTTTTAACCTACTTCTAACTGACGTATTGATTTGAAACTTTGTAAGTATCTGACATTTGGATGAGAATACAATAATTTTGCCAGGCAGTAAGTAGTGAAACTCTGTAATTTGATCTCATACTACATTAACTACATGAACTCCAAAGACATACATTTATTTTTTGTTGTCCATCGACACACGCGATGCTCTTAACCTACATATAAAAGAGTGTTTATAGTTTTGTTAACTATAATATTTGTTGTGCGGCTAAAATTTTCTTTGTTTTATTAACATCACTAAAGCCCAAAATCAGTAAATAATACTTCAGCTATCGCAAAAAATATGATATTTCAGCCACATTTTGCAAAAAGAGCCTAAATTTAAAGCCTCTTAGCTCGTGATTTTACAAAACCGCGTTTATTTTTAGCAGGACCGGTTTAAATTTTAACTGAATATTTTATGTGAAATTTAAAAGTCAAATGCTACAATATGTCGATGGGAGTGGCAGATCAGGGATAGTTTATTGAATAGTGAGTAACAGTAGCGAATGCACTCTGCAAATAAATTTAGATCCTGAGTTCAAAATTCTTAAATCATTGACGACTAAGTTGGTCACAGTTTCGAATCCCGCAAGGGGCAAATATTTGTAAGACGAACACGAGTGTTGCATCTAAGTCATTATTGATGTCAAAGTAGAATTTATTTTGGTCTAAAAGCTATTATTGTTTCCGTGTAATAATTCAATTCAATATATTTATTGAATTCTATAATAATAATAATATTTCTTTTAAGGCAGTTCATGCCACTTTGTTGGTATGGTATACGTAAAGCATTTCTCAAGCGCTAAAAAAAGGATAATGCGTAGGTTGTTTCATCATAAATCTCTTTTCGAATTGAAGTTATATTATCTAAATGCTTTTAAAAAACGTAAAGCCGTAAGTACTCCTAAATAATAATCCTGTGTTGTTGTACTGTTTTGGCTATACAAACTCGGCCAAGTGCATGTCAAGCCACGCGCAGTGAAGGGTTTCGTAGGTGCCCGTCTAAAGGACTAGTTTCCTACGTCAAAAAAAGATTATTCTATTTATTCCGTCAGTTAGATTATCAAAAAATATTGGACCCATATTTTGTCTTTTGTCAATCAAAACAAAAAATGACGAAGATAAAGCGCATCAAAATGAGCACGTGACGTCGTCTTGCTAAAAAGTGTCACAAGGCGTGACGTTATGCGGAACTTTAACAGGCTATATCTTCATCATTTTTTGTTTGATTGAAAAAATAAAAAATACGTGTCCAATATTTTCTGTTAATCTAACCGACGGGCGAATTAGTTTTTTTTTAGGAAACGAGCCCATTATTTAGACTTAAAACGGGTCCTTTTATTTGATACTAGAGCCTTTAAGTTTACGGTTCATCGTCTAAAACGGGGCAACATATGACGTTAAGAAGGAGTTGAAAAATCGGACTTCTCAAGGGAGGTTAGTTAAATCATTGTTTATTTGAGTACTTCAGCGTATAGAGGCAAGCGGGAGGGGACAACAACAAAGTACATTTGATTCTAATAAAAAATAGCATTTTTAAGCAAACTATAAGGTTTCCTTGACAAGGGGATCCTAAAAATACAATGCTTAAATAAATTGGGTTAAATGGTTTTGAGTTTTAACCTCTTTAACGCGATATCCCTTCGTCCGCCGCCGATCATAAATAATTTGGCCATAATTTATGAATCCTTGTACCGTTTGAGGCGCGTATTTAAAGCGACATCCGACGGCGTCACGTACGCAAACACGTATTACCATAATCAAACGCGGCGTGTGTGTGTACGGGTACGTACTGGGCAGGGAAAACGCGACAGTTACAGTTTGGTTATGTTTTAAATAAACGAGTCTAGTTCTACATAAAAATGCACCAATAATAAAGCTCATGGCCACATAGTTTTTGTTTTTTCTAGTAAGTCTATTATTATATTAACTAAACTTATTCTGAATAAAGGCTCTTTTAGTCAATACATTATAACGTTTTCATACAGATTTTCGGACTACATTTTCTAAGATTAGCAATACAACATTTTTTCAGGCCATTAAAATAACATTGTGTTTTTTTTTACACAGCCTAAATTTTAAATCAAAAAGAATTAAGATCATTAAGATCGATTTTAACAAACATAAAATAATGATATAAATATTTACAAGCTTAAATTTTGAGTGCTTTTCAAGTGACTGCATGTGGAAACGTTGATAAAGGTACGGTAAAAGATACGAGAGGTTTTTTTAAAAAAAATACGAAAACCGCTAAGCGTGTTCTAAGCGCAGTGCGTCTTACATTTCTATTCAACAACCGTAGGTTAAGTCAATGCCGGCTCACCTTCCCCCGAACATAAACAAGTGAGATCTAATTTTGATCTAACGCTGCCACAAAAAATACACCAAAGCTGGAGAAAAGATGGGTTATTTAATCAAGGGAGACGTGACCCACGGGCTCTACATGTTCAATTGCAATTGGGTCAGTGGGTGGGTCGGATCACGTGTGTCTAGCTAACCGAATTTTTTGGCTAATTCTTTATAAGGAAGAAGTGGCATCGTGGAGTATTCTCCCGTATTCACATGCAAACTGGAGAAAGTTGCAACTATCAGCCATAAGTTTGTTATAAGGCTATTATACCTCGATACCTGACTTCAAAATTAAATAACTATGAAATATAAGAGGCTTGTGCCCTGTAGTGGGACGTATAAAGGCACTTATCAGAAAACCTGATTGATGTAGTGGATTAGTAACTTGCACTCATCAAGCATACAACAAGACACAATAGAAATTCCATTCTTATGCTGTCTTATGAAACCGCTTGGATGTCGACGGGTTAAAACGGGAAGTTTTTGATTTTATATCAGTCTTTTTTGTACCCTATCTCAGGTTGACGTCTGCTGTTAGACGCCTCTGGCCTGGCAAAATTAATCAAATGGTGTCATAATATAAATAAATAATATAATATGAGAAATTATTTACTTTTTGACCTTTACAATTAGTATTCGACAATTTTTGCATAGGTTGATAAAAAAATTGCTGAATTGTGTGTCTTTACTGCATCCTTAGTTTTGAAGCCCTCCTAAATTGGGCTGGTACTTTTATAACAGCGTGTATATTTGATTATTTTATACAAAATGTTCATCGGTTGTTCGACGGCTGGAACTACCTCATCATCATCATTTATCATCATTATTTATTAGCCATAGGACATCCACTGCTGAACACAGGCCCCCACCAATGAGGGGGGGATTGTAAATACTGGCGAGCGCAGATTTTAAAAGGTTTCGCACGCAGACGCGTCTTGTACTACAGGTATTAGTCGCCTCTTACGACACGCCTCCTGTTGGCGGTAGGGAAGTGTATTCTTTACGGCCGTCCCCACACGGCACTGAACTACCTACATAATATCAAATGGTTTTCAAAGTGCTTACACCAAACCCAAACAGTATAACGCCCAAAGGGTCTAGATTTTTATAGGGTGCCTATAAAATTTTACGATTGTTTAACTCTGGGGAAAATCAGCACGTGAATGGCACACCGATGTTTAATATAGATAATTAAGATAAATGTTATCACACTATTATTAATTGAGTTCAATTAATAAATAATAAATAGATAGATACTCTTTATTGCACATCACACAAAACAAATAGTACAGAGAAAAAAAAACATTTAGAATAGTACAATTTAGGCGGCCTTATCGCTAGAAGCGATCTCTTCCAGACAACCTTCAGGTAGAGGACAGTTTAAAAAAGTTAAGACGGAGGCGGTGACGAGTCTAAAAATAATAAAAAGAGAAAACATGATAATAATAAAATGATATAACGCCTATATATAATACACCCCAACCCGTTAGGATATAAAACTGTTTTTTTTAAACAGAGCTCAAATATTGATAGTATCCAAATTAGACGTCAAAACCTTTTGTTGTATCTAATAGAGTCTATAATGATCAGGAGACGTATTTTTGAAGCATTAGTAATGAATCTTGAATTCGAACACGAAAACAATTCGTGTATGAAAACGGTTTCTATTGCTCCGATTTTACACATTTCTGAATCAGTCAAAATAGGTGTTGCTATTAAATTGAAATCTTGTAACTATTTTTGTTTCACGTAGAAAAAAATATAAACAATAAAGCAAAAACTCATTAACGAACGTAAATAAAAAGTTATTATGTCAAATCTCTGTCAACCATAATTATGTTTACTTGTCAATGTCATTCTTCCGGACTTTTTACTAGTAGAAATCGAAAAACGGTAGGACCACGACCAGGAGACGTATTTTTGAAGCATTAGAAATAAATCATGAATTCGAACACGAAAACAATTCGTGTATGAAATTCATTTCTATTGCTCACGATTTTACGCATTTTTGAATCACTCGTAACTATTTTCGTTTTACGCAGAAAATATTATGAAACGGAATGCAAAAACTCATTGATTTTATAAACCGGTAGTGAATCGCTTAAAACGGAACGTAAATAAAAAGTTAATATGTCAAATTTCTCGTCAAACATATGTTTACTTGTCAATGTCATTCTTCCGTAATTTCTACTAGTAGAAAAAAAACGAGCAGTCGTTGCAGAATTTATGGAATTAATTTTCAAAAATAGTGAGTTTAGGAATTCTCATGCAAATCTTGCGATTTCGGGATCGATTTGGAATTCGCATGATTCAAAAATACGTCTCCAGTGGGTAGCAGAATTCACGGAATAATTTTCATAAATAGTTATTTTAGGAATTCGCATGCGAATCTTACGACTTCGTATTCGGATTGGAATTCGCATGATTCAAAAATACGTCTTCTGTATAATGTGGGTAAGTGTGTAGGTAGATACTCTTCATTGCACATCACCCAAAAGTAACAAAGTAAGAGGAAAAACAACATTAAGGTTACAGAACCATTGATCAAATAATCACTACGGGCGAGACCAAACACAATGCGCCACCTGTCGGGTAAATGGACAGTAGGTTCTTCATTACATAATTATAACAAAATCTCGCTTTGGGATTACAGTTTTAATACAAATTAACTAAATTGTGTCATGCTGTTATTGCAGCTGGCGTCTATGATAATTTAAAATTCAAATAAAAAAGATATGTTTACAAAAAATTATTTTTCAGTAATTATATATCCGAAATATATCGTATTTCGGTTTCATATAAATTGTTAAAAATAAATTCGTTAATCAAGCTACGAGATAAATGGCCTATTGCACAAGAATATAAAACGTTATATTTGTCTAAAAACAAATCGAGCACGAGACGGGCACCAGCGTCTTCGTGCGAAGTCTTATAAAAAAACTGAGCTCGCCAACCCGCCTGCCAAACGTGGCGAGTATTGGCAATCCCCCCTGATGATCAGTCATTAGAGGCCTTTGATCAGCAGTGGACTTCCTATGGCTGAAATGATGATAAAATCGAGGTACCTATTTATTCGGAACATTTTCTTCTCGATCACACTTACGTAGCCAGATAGCTACAAATGTGTCTGAGGTGTGCTACGGGGGCTCGTAGCACACCGCGCGGTCCGAATTACTCGTAGAACAGTTTCGCCACGATAAACTGAGGTAACGGTCAGTGGAAAACTGACGTTTTATGCAGCAATAATACTTTTTATTGCACACCATACAAAGTAATTACAGTAGTGTGTTGTGTATACAAAATTTAGGGTAAATTATTTTATCCCATGCAACATCTTTTTGATTTCTTTCGTGTAGAGTACAACTATTTTGAGTTCCGCATGATAGTGTTGTGGCTTTTAATTGAAATGTATTTATTATTATAGCATGTGTTAGTATTAAACAATTTGTATTAATCTACACCCTAAAAATGTTTATCTTAATAGTTTAACAATATTTAAGAATAAGAATAAAATAATTTATTCAGAAACCACTCATAGTTACATGAAAGAAAAGTAAATAGAAATCAGAAATAAAATATTTTAGGATATTGTTATTTATTGTCTTGAATATAAACTACTAACCGAGGAAAATCAAAATTTGGTAAATGTATTTCTACTTGACTTGGTGCCGTGTGGGGACGGCCGTAATAAATACACTTCCCCAAGTAGGAGGCGACTAATTCCTGTAGTACGAGACGGGCAACAGCGTCTTCGTGCGAAATCTAATAAAAAACTGCGCTCGCCAACCCGCCTGCTAAGCGTGCCGAGTATTGGCAATCCCCCCTGATGATAAGTCATTAGAGGCCTTCTTCTTGTTTGTCCTTGTTGTTCAGCAGTGGACGTCCTATGGCTGTAATGATGATGATGATGATTTCTACTTGACTTGTATGTTTGTATGACAGGGCCAAAATTCTCGTATTTCGATCCATGTTTCTTTACCTAAGTAAAATAAATTTATAATTAGTTTTCACAATCACACCTAGCCACAAACAAAGCCAGAGAGAGACTATATATCGGTTAAACTTAGGTACGAATGCTTGTGTTCATCACACAATCATTTGCCCCTTGCGGAATCCGAACCCACAACCGCCAGGATTTGTAGTCTGGAGCGCGAACCACTACATCAGATGGGCATATATTTCGTCACATTATATAATATGCGAAAGTTTGTACATTTCAATATTTGTGACTGAATCATTCTGTAACGACTAAACGAAAGCATTTGAGAATTAAGAATTAAGTTTTATTGGTGTAATTTGTGATTTGTAAGTTTAATTTTAAGAAATAAGTGTATTTTATTCTATCGCATTAGGTTAAGCCTGTAATGATAGTTGTAAATTTGGAAAAATAAATAAATAAATAAAATATTTATGGGTACGTTGATACTCATGATAATTAACAACTTTGCATTAAAAACTATTTACTACTAACTAACTATTATTAATTTTGTTAATGTACCTACTAAATTATCATGACAAAAACGTAGGCAGTTGGGCAATGTTATATTATGAGTATAAACAAACCCCGAGGTATTTACACTAATAAAATTCACCCTGTATAGATTAAGATCTAGTTTAACACATTTTTAAAAGCTTTTTTGTAACCTATTTATTTTGCAGATGTATGACTGATTGTTATGTTATGTGACATTTCAAGCACTAATTAATTAATTAAATTCAAGTTAATATTGTATTTCGCATGCCATACTATGGTGAAATGTGTGATCTTAAACTAATTTAACATCCTTGAACCACTTTTAAGCGAAATATATTATTCTGATTCGGATTCTGATTCCTCTCCGGCCAAATTCTGTAATCAACGCAGTCGAAGCCGCGGGCTGAACCTAGTCCAGTATAAAAGGCTATTCAGTAAATAAGCCCCCACGTCTAAGGCCTCACCTCAGCGCAGCTCTTAGCAACCGCTCACGTATTTCGTAACGGGATGTAAAGACGTTTTGTCAGAACTCCCGTTACCTCACGGGAGCTGGTAATTCGATTGCGTTTGCTTGAAAATAGATTTCTCGGAGGCCACAAAACTAAACTACGGATGGAATGGGGATTGGACGTGACCTGGGGGTCCGGGGGAAATAATTTCCTAGGTAATGACTCGGCAGGCGGATGTGTAATGTTGTTATTACGGTAATGGAAGGATAAAGCTTATGTTTTGAAGCGATTTTCTAGCTGTTTTTGTATGGGAAAAGAAATCTAACACTTTTTTAAAATCACGTTTAGTACACATCATCAGCTAAACATATTTGGATGAAATGCAATCGACCGACCGATTAATTTTATTAAAAAAATAAAAACCGACTTCTAAAAACTAAAACGCTAAAAATAATCTTAACACTTAAGTACCTAATCAGTTACTTTTGGAGTCGGTGCAAACGAAAACATAGAATCTCTCATCGACTGGCACCGACTCCAAAAGTAACTGATTAGGTACTTAAGTGTTAAGATTATTTTTAGCGTTTTAGTTTTTGTCGGTTGTTTTTTTTTTAATAAAATTTACTTATTTCATCTTTTTAGTGATAAATCCTAATCAAAACAAATCTTACGAGTGCAATCATAATTTAACTGCTGAACACCGATTTCATTTCCTATTTTTTCCGAAAATGTTTCACTATAGTATCTTCGAAGTAGCTATTCATTAAAAAAAGAATCATCAAAATCACATTTGGCAACGATATTAGGTAAGATACATACAAAAATCAGTTGGCGTGGTACGGAGTTCATGCAATGTTTGATGATTTTCTTATAGATTCCATCATCAGAATTTAACCAAATTGATGTGGAACCATTCTGAAAGTATTACCTTTCAAACAAAAAAATAATTATCGAAATCGGTCAACGTAGTAATGAACAATCGCTGAACATACCTAAAAAAAAGATTCCGACGAATTAAGAACCTCCTCCTTTTTTGAAGTCGGTTAAAAATGAAGAGTTTCACACGGTTTTTCGGATAAACGAATATATTCTAAATGATACTTAAGTCTTTTTATTTTTAACTAAGATAAATAAACAATGAGGACTTATCGCTACAAAATAGACAAGTACAGTCAACGGCAGGTCAACCTACCAAAAAGTTACAGGTCATTGAACCGATTTTCAACTTTAAATCCGACGCATAGAGATCAATATCAAATGAGAAAAATTGACGTTTTGTGGTAGGTTGACGTGCTGTTGTCTGTACACATCCCTTTAATTAATGTAGTCGGTTATCATTTGGATATTATAAAAATTGCAATAGCAAATTTTTTTTCACACACCAATTATCTAGCCCCAAACTAAGCAAAGCTTGTACTATGGCGACTAGATAACCGATAAACATATTTAAATACTTTTATAAACATCCATGACTTAGGTACAAATGCTCGTGCTCATCACACAAACATTTGCTTGCGGGATTCGAACCCACAACCGCTGGCTTTGTAGTCCGGAGCGCAAACCACTACACCAGACGAAATTGTAATGTCATTACTCGTATAGTCCAAATACACAAAGCTTTTTTCAAAGAAATTAAGCTTTTTCTTATTTAAATAAAAGCCAATAGTATTTTATGCCCACAAATATTTTAGTCAACGACAAAGGATTCTATCTACGTCTATTCGTATCCTAAATCCGAAATATGTATATTCATCGTAACCATGAATATATAAAAATTCTAATAATCTATATAGCCTGACTAGAGCAGCCAATTCATCAGCTGCTTTTTTAAAGCAAATTTCATTCGGTTAAGTAAAAAGACGTACATTCGTAAACCTATGCCATACCTAGCCTGAAAAGTTTGCGGTTAGTATAATATTTTTTTGTAAGATGTTTCGTTTCATAGCTTTTTTTAACTCAAATATTACTTATTTAAATACGTAAAGTACAGGTGATCATTTTAAAGTGCGACTAAATCCAATTTTAATATACAAAAATTAATACTAGCATTATTTTGAATGGAAAATATATACGATGTAAAATTAAATTAAGAAATGAAGAATACAACGATGTTGGTTACATTACAAGTAATTTGTTTAAGATAGTTTGAGATTATCCCATTATTGTAACTGTTTGTTTTTCCAAATAAATAGAAAAAAAAACATCAACGGATAAATATCTAAAAAGTACAGCATCTAAAAATAACGTACATTCATCTGGTGCCATTATTATGTAACACTGTATATTTGTAATGTTAAACACGCAATAAACGTTAAAAATTTAATTGTCATTGATTTTGACTGTCATATCAGGTAGCAATAGGGTGAAAAATAAGCGATATCTAATGTTTTCTACATGATTTTGTTTACAATGTCCTGTCTGTTTGCCACATGCTATGCCGATATCACGGTCTTTATAATTCGAGTTGTCTAGACCAAGTATTCAGTCCATATATTATCATGAGCCTCGACTAATGTGCTATTCACTCTTTCAAACATTCAGACTGAATATAAATTCGGTTTATTTCGCATTAGTTTTAACATTTTCTCGACAAGTCGCGTGCGAAAGTATTTAATCATTTGAGTGCCTTCGCTTTCATTCAAGACATATCGCAAAACAGAAATATTTTAGAAAATGTATTATATCTTTTTAAATCATAAAATTCCTATGCAAATACTGAAAAACCAGAGGTAAAATGAAAGAAGAAAATTTAATGATTTCTAATTATTGAGTTTACGTACCAAGGTTGTGATAGACCAGATTTCAGAAGAGACCACCAGAGAAGATTGGTTAATATTATTATATCACACAGGAAGCTCTCTGGATAGACAGTGTCTGTCTGTCTGACACACAGATATGAGTGTCAAACTTATAACACGCCCTTTTTGGGGATTAAAAGTAAAGTCGGCCTTAAATTTAACCTATTCCGGGCCACAAGAGTCACCATAACTATGTAGTATGGTTTAGTAAACCATTTTTTGGTTTGGTAGTAGAGACCACGAAGGTACAGAGAGGATTGGTGGAGGGGTGGTGATTAACCTACGGTCCGATGTGATTAAGCCACCCTAAAGCTTCTGACAAGATCACAACTAATATCAAACGATATAGCCCTAATATGGTCGGAATAGGTAACCAGGACGTCCACCCACAAGGTGGATAGACGACCTGGTAAAGGTTGCAGTAAGCCGCTGGATGCAGGCCGCTTCTAGCCTGCCTATTTGGAAGTCATTGGGAGAGGTTATGTTTAGCAGTAGACGCCCTATGGCCGAAATTATGATGATGATCATAGTCACCCATCCATATACACCCGCGGCTGCTTAACTTTGGTAATTACTACAAAAGCGATCCCTCCAATAAGCAACAAGCACATCACCTTTTAGGTGCTGCCCAAACGTGGAGAATTTTAGTTGCCAATTGCCGACACCGAACACTTTTTGATCGTCATGAGTATGTATTAAGTGGAAGCAACTGGACACAAGAAATGTTTACGTATGAGTGGATGATTCCATACTGGTTCTATAGAACTCAAATATTCATCGGTAGCTTTGTGTCTGACACAAAACACAAAAGTGTCGACGTTTGCGCGTTCACTTAAAACATGATAATATTTATTTCTACTGCAACAGTTTCTTCAAAGCATTCTTATAAATCGCTTACTGCCTCGTATATTTCATATTTGCAGATCACGCGCTCTGACGGCGAATTACCTGATATATCGAGTCTTTGAGGAATACCTGTGTTATTGCTATTACTGAATAAATTTCACCGTCGAGAACATGCATACTTGTACTGTAGTAACTTGAAAGAATATGGGCTATAACCTTTTAGTTATTAAATTTAATATTCTAAATGCCAAAATATTAGATTTGAAAACTTGGGAAAATTTTATCTTAACTAGGTAAGGAACCAACGCAAACAAAGTCATATGGGGAATATTATAGTTTCAGTATAGATTCTTAAGGTTCAAGTGGGATTTTAAGACCATAAATAAATATATTTTTTGATACTATGACCAGAAAAGAGACAGACAACAGTGATTTAGTTATGCAGCTTATGAACACTACGTACAAAAATGGCACAACGTTAAAAAAAACATCATTAAAAAAGTCATCAGATGAAGATTTATGTAATTGTGCCAAACAGGTGTTAGTCATGACATTTGTCAGAGTAGAAATGTGTTTCGAAGTATAAAAATGAAATAATAATTACATAATTTTGTTTCTTTTTAGAACTAGCCTTAAATAATTGTCTTAAAGCTGTGGCTTTGGTAATTTTTGTGCAAAATGCAAGTGCTTCACAGCAATTTTAATTGCGTCTATATAAAAAATTTCACCATTGCTAGACGCCTAACCATGGACTCTAAATAGTACCTACTTAAGCAGTTGTATAACTACGCCAGACTCTATATAAAAATATATCAAATTTCGATTTTTTTATTTTTTATTGCTTACTGTTAGCTAGTACCTAATATTACAAAAATTGAACACCAGTTTCGCGGCAGCGTTTTCTAGCTGCCGCGGCTAATGCTAAGCGGGGGACCCTTTTTGGCACTTTTTAATTTAAGTACTGCCTATATCACATGTAACCAGTTCTGTGCCAAATAAATAAATTATTCTATTCTTAAAAACTGTACGAAATTTTGAGACAAGTTCTGTTTAGTCTGGGTAGTAAGTTTTGCAACACGACGAGAGGATAAGGAGCAATAATAATAATAATACTCAATAATACTCATTTATTCAGTATATAGGCCCTCTTCCGGGCACTTATACACGTCCCAAAATATAGCTTTACCCTACCACAGCTACTTTACGACTCGAGCGAGACTGCAATCTAATACACTTCTTAGTGTTATGTCGGAGATTTTTGTCTTGAAACAGTTTAGAGAAATGCAGCATAATTTAATCTAACAATCCAACATTGATTTAAACTTGAATACCAACAAGATATCTATGTAATCCTGTAAGTGTTATTTTTGTATACCAATTGAAAAATTGTATACCTTGGCCTTCCGAAAATAAATAAATAAAATAAGATGCATTGGATTTAAATATCCTATGTAAAATTAATATTTTGTCAGTTACTTTGAATGTTTTTAGTGTGATTTCAAAAAAAAAAACTTCAAAGAAGATAGATACTCCACATACACCTAAATTACAGAAGAAAAAACTATTCAAAACTGCACAATTTAGGTCTGGTTAAAATCAGCAGAAAAAATAATGAATGAAATTAAATTCAAGTTTACCAAATCACCCAATCACTCACTTACACTCGGTGGCCATAAGGGCAGCAATCAAATCACATAATCTAGGTACGTCCTCTGTCAGTACCAGAGACTACTGATCGTCTCTGGTCAGCAATTAATACGCAATTATTATTCTAGGTTTCACAGGGTTACATTGCAAAGGGGTGCCAAATCTTTAGGAGTTGTTGAGTTAGGCTCAGATGCGATAACCATTTTTTTTTCACATTTAGTTATTCCTATCTGCTATTTAACTATATAAAAATAGCACCATAAATGTGTTCGCCGTACCTACGTCTCTGATAAATGACCGCGCGGCTTTCGTAGTGTCTCTATTGACTTTATTTTTGGATATTTTAAAGTCATTTTTTTCGTAAGAATACGATTATTACAAATAATAACGATTACGACGCTTCCTTATACTGTGCACTAGATCTTATTTTTTTAAATTTGGCACCCCTTTGCAATGTAACCCTGTAAAGAGTTTGTATGTTTGTAGGAGGTTTTCTCCTGATCCAAACATTTGTTTCAAAATATTCTATGACCAATATTTCTAATGGACACTTAGAATTGACATAGGCTAATGTCACCTATGTAACCGAAGTGCAGTAAACACTTAGTGTTATGATGCTAGCTATTGCTCGTTTTCTGATAACCCTAAATTGCCTGGGGTGATTCAGCGCGCAACACATTAAGTGATTGCGTTATGAGTTGTTCCCAGTTAGTCGCACAAGTAACGAGACGGTTAACTTCGCCCAAATCCGAAATGGGATTAACTAGGAGCTATGGAGGTGAGAAGAACTTTGTGGGAATTGTGCAAGAAATATTTCTGATGAGTTCTCAATGATGGAGCTTTTGTTTTGTGCATTTAATGTATAAGTAATAAAGGTTATTAAATTATTTTTAATAAACTTACTTCGAGAAAGCTGTTTGTTAAGATTTGTGGCCGTTACATTTTTAGTCTTCCTAATGAAGTTTAAATGTTATTGTGGGAATTTTGCGAGAAATATTTCTGATGAGTTCTCAGTGATAGAGATTTTGTGCATTTAATGTACAAGTAAAGCGAAGTAATAAAATTTTTATTTTTAATAAACGTACTTCGAGAGACCTGTCTGTTTAAGATTTGTGGCTGTTAAATTTTTAGTCTAAGAATAAAGTTAAATTTTTTAAATCACTCAATCGAAGTGCATTGATTCCGTTACAAGTCGCACATAAAATTTTAATAAATAACATTCTGCGTGTTTTTTTGTCGATACAGTTTTAGGCAGTAGTAAGGCTAAGAAGGGGACCTCCGTAGCCGAGAGGCGAGAATACCGGACTTGGTGTCGCTATCTCTGAGGTCCCGGGTTTGATAACTTAATATGGGATATTGGGACTTAATAGCAAATAAATATTTGAATTTGAATTTGAATTTAAATTTGACTCCCGGTCGGTCAATGTAGAAAAATAACTTTTTTAACTATATAATATTGTCACGGGTCTGGGTGTTGTGGTACCGTCGTTGTTTCTGATTTCTGTAACACAAGTGCTTAAGCTACTTATCATAGGATCAGAGCAATTTATGTGATGGTGTCCAATATTGATGTTTATTTTAATTGTAAAACACTACATATTATAATTCTACATTAAAAGCACATTCGGTCTTAGAAGAAAAACTCAATACAATACCTAGGCTAGGCTACTTTCAACAATACCAGTTGTATCAACAAAGGTTATCAATCTTGAATCCTAAGATGAAAATGCCGATTTCAAGCTGAATAGAAATAAAGATATAACAGCCCGGGCTTATTCTCAAACAATCCGGTATAAAAGAGTATAGAATCTGAGAACAAAGTACAGGTTGCCTAGGTTGTAAGAGTGTGTCCATTGTATCATCCAGATATAGTTTTTTTCTTCTGTTTATTGAGGTTCCACTAGGAAAGTGGTATGAGAGTATAGATTGAGATAAAAGCATGCTATCGGTAAAGGCTCGTCGTTTTATATAATTTGGTAAATGGAAAATAAATCAAAAGTTGTAGATAAACATGGTGTCTGCAGCAAGATGATTTTTATTTATTTTATTCAGGAAATCAAAGGCGATACATTGCATGTTATACTTAAATATGTTCTTTGAATATACAGCTAATTATAGATTTCCACAGATTAAAAATGAGAAAGTAAACAATTACCCTCTTTCTGGGTTAGTCGAGTAACATTAGCAAAAATCGTTACATTAGTTATCTCAATGTTGATTAAGTCTAATAAATCCGCTGAGCTGAGAATTTGTCTGTGGCTGTCGCGACAAATGGAAACTTTTTTGACATATTTTATAGTTTTTTTTTCTTTTTCTTGTTATATAAACATATTATGTACTGTACTTAACGTACACTAGTACAAATTACTTTATAGTAAATGGGGAAGGTGATAAAGATGGTACAGGAGAAAAAATAAATGTTCGAAGACCTATTTAGCCATAAAATATAGCATGCAAACATAAGTTCATAATTTATCTCAATTTAGTCAGTGTACATATTAAATTAATTATTAATTCAGACTAAATACAATTATGTCAGTATATTAATAAAATAAAAATGTCATGCTAGCTTGCCACAATTTAGTAAATTTCTTTGAATTTAATCTGGTGCTCACCTGCAACAACTTTACGTGACATTAGAACATATTTTATTGCAAATACCTACTACTCATTATAATATTATACATGCCATCGATCCTATCTCATGGTTTTAATAGTGTTTTCGATCCCATGGAGTTTTATATTATGTAAATGTAATACTTTAATACATATTAAAGTATTCGAAACCCACATGGGTATTCGAATTTACTGTTCTAAGTTTTATTGTAAAAGGGGCGAATAATTTTTTTATCTTCGCCAAAACTTTAAAAAATCAATGCAAAATTATTCAAAAATGCGACCGAATGCATGATATGAAAAATATTTTCAGTATTATTTTTGTGTCTGCAAATAAATTGACAAAAGTTTATTTTAGTTTTATAATTAAAATCAAAAATCGCCTATCGTCAAACCCTGGACACAGTTTACGAAACTCGATACAGTACGTGCAGTTGGCAAGTGCCGAGACCGCGAGGGTATCGTCGTCTCTTTCTTATGCGGAATTGCTTCTGCCATTTCGAATTCTACAACACTTTCAACTTTTCAGAAGTGAGATATAAAATTATAACCTTTGATAAGTAGTGGGATGTCGAGACGATCCAGGATATGATTTTCAAAGGAGGGAATAGTAGAAATCTGGATTTTATTTGAGTCATTCATTCCTATTTTAAAATACTGTTTTAGAAAGATTGTGTAATGTTCCTGGGAGAGGGCAGATTTACTAAACTTTTAGTAATAGGTACAATGGTGAAATGAATGCCTTATCATAAACGAGATGTTTTATAATTTTGCTAGCTATTTTTTTAAATATTTTATAACCTTTTATAATACAAAATAGATCCTTTGTTGCTCGAAATAAATTGTTTTTTATTTGTAAGTAGGTATATATTATATTTTTTTAAGAGTATTCAGGCTGCGTTCCTAGCTAGGCATAGATTCACAAAAAACATGCTATTACGGAGCGTAGCGTATCATACCTGTTTTGTGATTACAGTAGACTTACTAAAAATTTTATGAAAAAAAATAAAACCGACTTCAAAACACTAAAATGCTAAAAATAATCCTAACACTTTAGTACCTAATCAGTTACTTTTGGAGTCGGTGCCAGCCGATGAGAGATTCAATGTTTTTGTTTGCACCGACTCCAAAAGTAACTGATTAGGTACTTAAGTGTTAGGATTATTTTTAGCATTTTAGTGTTATGAAGTCGGTTTTTTTAAAAAAATAAAATTTACTTATTTCATCTATTTTTAGCGATAAATCCTAATCTAACTGCTGAACACCGATTTCATCCCCTATTTTCCTACCCTTGGATTTTTATTTTTCAAACTTTTATCATAGCATCCTTGAAGTATAAGCTATTCAATAAAATAAAATCATCAAAATCGGCTTATATTTGTCGAAGATAGGTAACAAGAACCACAACCAAAATATTATCTGGGTATATATTTGTTGATTTTCTCAAAAAGTTCTAAATCAATTTCGATAAAATTTATACGGGACCACCTCTGAAGTATGATCTATCAAACAAAAAAAGAATCATTAAAAATCGATTTATAATTGGCGGAGTAATCGCGTAACATACATACAAAAAAAAACATACAGTCGAATTGAGAACCTCCTCCTTTTTGAAGTCGGTTGAAAATCATCATCATCATAATAAGCCTACGTACTCCACTTCTAGACATAGACCTCTTCTAATGCTCGCCTTTAAGCCCAATTCTCTGCTATTCTTTTTAATCTACTGTAATAAGGTTAGCATGTATAATATTCTTTAACTAACGTAGCGTAGAGCCCCTTATGCTTATAATGACGATAGATATACGCAAAAAGTAAAGGACTGTTCTAAATCAGGTCGAACCTGGGTGCGCCGAAAGTACGTCTCTCGCAAAATTGAATTGGCCTGGTACCGGTGACAATGATGTCATTTCCTTACTTCAAGTGTGTAATTAGTGCTTACTAGTATTCAAAGTCAAAGTCAAAAATCATTTATTCAGTTTAGGACAGAAAACTGCCACTTATGAACGTCAATAATAACATTATTGGCCCATATGGGGCAGAACATGTCTTCTTATTTTTTGGGCCCTACTAGTCTCTTTGTTCCATAAAATTACACACGTGTGGGCCGTCGCCCGCACCCACTGTTCAGGGAGCCGGTTGGTCTGCGCACCCAGCATGCCCACATAAAAATTGTGCCATAGGAGTCGTCCTAGGGCACAATTTTTTTTAAACAAGATTACTCAAACGTTCCAAGACGTCGATTTGTTTGCCAATTCTTTAGGCTAGTTTGTAAATAGATAAGGATTGTTTTTGTCTATTGACCATTGATATAAGTTACTAACAACATGAATGTTTTTTAAATTGGCAATGTAAGTGCTTTGGAGTACTCTGTAAGCTCACTTGCAAATATTTCAAAGTAAATAAGAACCATGAAGATATTTTGTGTTGTCGTGCACTCGTTTTTTTTTAAACAAATCATCATTCTTGTCGATTCATATCATCATCATCATATCGATGCAATGCGACTATACACTATTTCAATATTTTGAACATGTATGTGTTTTTACCCACCAATACACGTAACGAAGCTAAAACTTAGTCCTAAACGGCTCATTCGACTCAAAGCACTTCAGGGGCGAGACAAGCGACCCAATCGTCTGATAACATTCGAGGGAGATTTTTACAAAGCAAATTCAATTCCTTGTGTAGGGAAGTTCGGGGTTGTCTGAAAGACTTGATACCAGCAGAAAAGTGTTTTTTTTTTTAAATTAGTTAAGGCAAAGAAGTTTTCTGTGGTAACCTTTGAATAGGTACTTTTTATTATTACTGTTTTTAGGGTTCTCAAAAGAAAAAAAACAGAACTCATATAGGATCACTATGTTGTCCATATGTCTGTCAAGACTTTTTATCTTGGTAATGGGTAGAGGTATCGAGTTAAAATTAAAACCTTAAAGGTAATTAAGTGTACAGTCCCTTAAAGAAAAAATTTAACTTCTAAGTTAAAGTAAAAAAAAATATACGACCGTTTATGCCGCAAAAAAACGTATATTTTGACCCTTTCAAGGGAATCAAGATTTTTAAGGTGCTTTCCGTTGACATAAAACCATTAAATTTTATAATTAATATTGCCTATGAGCTGACTATTTTATTGTAAGCTACTTATTTTGCCTCTTTTTTATTTGATATGTAATTGGAAATGTAATTATTGCTAATAACCATCAAGTTTAGAAAATATAATTATTATTCAATGTTAATATTTGTATACCAGGTTCTGTTGAAATGTGAGAAGAGTTTTTATTTATATCATCTTTTGTACTACATTTTATGCAAATAAATGATTATCTTATCTTATCGTATCTTATACTATACTTGTAGGTAATTATATCATAAAAGAATTTTGTTTTTATTTAAAATTTCGGGAAAAAGTACGATATTCGATTCCTAAACTATTTATAAGTAGTAGGTACTTATAAATAGTTTAGGAATTAGATTAGAAAATGAAAAATTAGAAAATTAGATAAACAGTTTAGGAAATTTGTACGGAACCCTTAGTTGGCGAGTCCGATTCGCATTTGTCTGGTTATTTGATTTGGTGATTGATTTGCGTATATCAGAAAGTAACTCATCGACCTATTTAACTAAATATCCTGCATTCAGTGAGGAAAATACTTAATACTCATTAATACTCATTTATTCAGTATATAGGCCCTCTTCCGGGCACTTATACACGTCTCAAAATATAGCTTTACCCTACCACCGCTTCGGGACTACATATCGGCTGGTGGTGAGAAGAAACGGCAAACAAACTCAGTCACCTTTTAGCATCCACACCTGATCTCACGGAAGATTTTATTTTGGAGTAGGTTAGTAGTTTTTTTCTCTCTCTTATATGAACAGACTACAAACAGTTACATTAATGGCTTAATCTCTAATTATACTAAACATATTACTTGTAATGTGACCAGCCAGTCCACAGATAAGATTAATAAAATTAAATTTGTAGTTTACACAATATTTTGTTAGTTAAAAAACCTATATAAGCCTTTAACAAGTAGAATTATAAAATTGCCTAAATGTGCTGAACAGGTCATCTTTTGCAACAATTATAATACAAATAAATTAAACTTGAACTAGCAACTCAAACTTAAGAAAAAAGCGTTAATAATTCAGAAAAAATATCTTTTGTAAGGGTAAATCATGAGCATATGGGCTTAAAACCGCCACAAAGTAAATAATTTCCTGAATGAATGTTCATTGAATAGAAATCAGTCAAACTAATGAATTGCAACAAAGAATCGAGCACAAATGAATTGTCAAATGTTGGGGTGACGGGTCTGCTGACAAAGATTAAGGAATAAACTCAAAAAATAATGTTAGAGTTTATAAAATCTTTCCTCCTAGCACTTACCCATATTTCTAGTAGGGGTTCGCTTAACCATGATCCTCGGTGTGGCATTTAAAAATACTTTCAAGATATAAACGAAACTAATTTTGTGAAGTAAGGCGAGTCCAAATCTAAAACCTAATTACCAGTAGTGTAATATGAAAACCTTATCACGTTTGTGGAAATCGTTAATTATGTAAATATTGTTCCGCTGGCTGAACCACAATAATTTCTTTAGTCTAGAGGACTTTTTCAACACTGACTCAGTAGTTTTGTACAATTTATAATAATAATGCCTGTTATCATTAATTATACTTGCTGATTGTTTGAGATATATTTACGAGTAGTACCGATGTTCTACAACAGCGTCGGGTCACAATGTTTTAAAGCTGGAAAAGAAAAAACATTTATCCCTGCAAATGGCAACATTTGTTGGTAATGTCATTACGATTGTTTGTGACAGCGCGGGCACGTAGTCCTTGCAATAAAATGTGTAAAATAACTATTATTTACTCTATTTGTAGCTTAAAAGTATTCATTAGTTCCAGTTACAGGTATGTACAATCAAATACTTTACTTCCTTTTGTGAATTATAGATATTCTCCTATGAAGGAATTACTTATGTACCTAACGTATAATTGATTGATAGAATCTAACCTAAAAGTCATTTTTAAATTATAATCTTGTTACTTTTTCTTCTAAAAAACTTAATAGAAGTTGAGAATGAAATACAGAGCTATCAAGTTTAAGCTCCAGTTCGCCCCAAAACTGAAGATACCTAGTAAATATACAATTTATGAAAATAAGGAAAACTTAAGAAATTTAGAAAACAGCAAGATGAAGAAACCATGACACAAGTATGGAGACTCACATAGAAAATATTGAAGCAGCCTCCTCAGGCTTCAGTCTATATCAATGAAATTGAAGTGGAAACGCAATGGCTGGGTGTTGAGAAAACTTTACAAATTACCTACTGAAATAAACTTCAAACGCCTGGGTAGTATATACATAATGGGCAATAGACAATACCATGAAAATTGAGCCAATGCACCCATTATTTGACATCTAGCTCTATCACTTATCGGATAGACAGTATGTTGCTATACCATGAAAATGGAAATTGATCCAGTGCACCAATTAATTGCCATCTAGCGCTATCACAGTGCGGATAGACAGTATGTTGCAATATCAGGAAAACTGAAAATTGAGCCGGTGCACTAATGACCTGACATTAAGCGCTTTCACAAAGCGGGAAGACAGTATGACAGTATATGTTGCAATACCATGAAAATTAATTTTGAACAAGTACACAAAAATATTAGATGTCTAACGCTACCACCAAGTGGATAGAATAGTATGGACAGACAAGCATACTCACTCAATTTCAATCAACTAGCGCTACTATCATGAGACAACAAATAGTATGGACAAATGAGCAGTATCACTCATTTTTAAACACCAAGTCCTACTGTTACTAAGCAAATAGACAGTATATAGAAATGGGCAGGCTCACTCATTATTAAACAAGCGCTAATATACTAAGAGAATAAAAACAAATTATGGACAAACAAGCAGGCTCACTTGTTATATTAACTAACCTATTGCTATGCAATTAGTGTTATATTACATACATAACAAATGAAAAATCAAACAAATTATTTGAAATCTTGCACTGTAAGCTGATGTGATGATAGTATGAAACAATACTATATAAAATTGAAAAACCAATTGTACAAAATCAACACAACACTATAATATTACTATTGTCAGACAATAGTGCTAATATCTGATAAATACTATTACAAATAAACAAAGATGGTTTTAACTAGTTCCTAAGGGATTGGATGGAGATAGAAAATTCAAACCGGAATTATTGTGAAAAGCCCTTTACCTCAAGAAAGAAGGTTACAATAGAGATACAGATACTTACTTATCAAAGCTATGGATTACACAAATCACTATTATAAAGTCTTAGCCATTGCGCTAATGAATCCATTGTTTGGTTCAAAACTCCAAAATAACCCTTTCTTGGTTTTTACCATAGTCAGATAATGAAGTTGCACTACTGAATAATTTATCAAGAAATTATATAACTAACCCAATCTATTACTAATTAATTAGTATTTAAAGGTATTATTGCACTTATGCAATTCTTGGAAGAAATAAATAGTCCTGCAAAATTGCAGTGAAACAAGGATTTTGACAAGACAACGTTTATAAAATCCAGCTTGTGACAAATCAGATGCCATCTTATCTGCTTATACTTCATGTCTAAAATTTTTTGCATAAAAATCCTTAAGGTTACAATTTATTAACCCTAATCCAAAGTTAATGCCACAAACAAATTGAAAAGTAAAGGTGTTATGGAAGTACCATAAAAACCCTTAAAATATTAGGCTTACATTATTTAATTAAATAATAACCTAGATATTCCAGATTCCTTTCCTTTACTTCATTGTGGTAAACAATGTAATGTACTAAGAATACCTATTTATAAATATGTACTTACATAAGTACCATTATTCAAAATAAGATACATTTTAAAACTATTGGGAACGCTTGATTTGTTCTGTCCTCCATCATAACGATATGAAATAAGTATAAGATGGACAAAAGTCTGTAAGATTAGTAATATGTATATAACTATTTATTTATTATTTATTAAGCCTTTTGTGCTGAGTCTTTTTCCAGTCAAGCCCAAGCTATATGTGTGGAACCATCTTTTCTTTGGCTGACCTTCTTCTGAATATCTTGTTATGATTAATTGAGGACTATAAAAAATTAATGTAATAAAACCTTATTAAGGTAGACTTCTGTAACCGCTGAATTAACATAAAGGCTATGTGATGATCATTTACCTAATACTAATTTAGTAATTTCAATAGATCTTTTGTTTTTTATATATTTATGATAATAAAATAAAATAACGCTGTGACCCCTATCACATGCTAAGGAACTGCTTCTAATCACAAAAGTTCTGATCATAAACTAACAAAATCATTATACCTATTCAATTTCTTAAAATTGAAATATCCCTTTTAAATTACCATTAAGACAGACATTTCTCAAAATTAAGAATAGATAAATTCACAATAAGAACATAGTAGGTACCCCTACATATGTACTTATTGTGATATACCAATAATACTTTACCTTAAATATAATCTTAGAGATTACTTTTATTTCATTTAAGTCACTAAAACAGGAACAGTCTAATACCTGTTGTCCTGATAAAAATTACATAATGTCAGGGCTTGAACTTCCTTAAATATGACATATTGAAACTACATTTCTGAACAAAGTATTCTTGTAATTACTAATTACTAAAGAAGATGACAATCTTGACAATAATGTGTGATGGAAAATAATACATTAAGAATAATTGTACTTCAAATAATTAATTCATGTAGAAAACTTAATTTAAATCAATTAGGTATAAATAAAAAATATGGAAGTAAATTCCAAAAACAAAGCCTAGTAACCAGACATTTTAGTAGATACCATAATTAACCTGTACATGTAGAAACATGTCTCAGATAGAACCATTCCCTGTTGGTAAACACTTAACCCGTTGACTGCCCAATAACAGTCAATAAAAATAAGAGATGGGCAATATAGAGCTAAAACAGATGTCGAACTGATAAATACATTTAACGTATTCAATAATATTTTCTACCATAGCAAAAAAAAAAAAAAAAAATTAAAAAAAATAATAAAAAAAAAAATTAACACATTCTTTCACATTATAACTTAATGTTACATTTATTAAAATTATGCCTACATTGCTGCATTCAAATAAAGCTATAACTGAGTCTGTTAAAGAACATTTTTTTCTGTTAGTTTACAATATTATCAACTGATAAAATATTTGGTTTTATGATCCGATTATACGCTCTATCTTGCTAAATATAAAGCATAAGCTACCGTATTGAATTCAATCGATATTTTCAACCAAATTATGCAATATTATTTCCATAATATTAACATTCGGTAGCAATAAGGATGTATCTTAACTATGGTCATCCGTACAGCTGTGACCAAAATTGAGGTTTCTAGAACCCCGGTCACCCATCCATTTAGTGACCAAACCTGAGGTTGATCCAATAAGTGACTAAAGTGATTAAACTTGAAGTTGTTTGACCACGGTCACCCATTCATTAAGTGACTAGATTAAAAGTTGCATAATGCATAACGATTAATGTTTTTAACCAATTAAAAAAAAAAAAAAAAAAACTTTTTACAGGATGAACCCCCAACAATAACAAATATGCCAACTTAATTACATAGGTCAGTTACTTGGAATTTCCCGTACTGATTCTATAGATTACCGGCCTTAGCTGAGATAAAAAATAAAAGAATATAATAATTGATTGTTAACACGTTGAGCGCTACGCGGAGCCGCAAACAATAGATTTTCTATTGTGTCTAGTTTGTGGCAGTCAAAGACTTTTATCATTTAAAGTATAAATATTTTTAATCATTATTGCCACCTTTAGTAAAAAATATTAATTGTAATCATACGCTAAGATATTATGATTGCGCACCTGCATTTTTTTTTTTTATAATATACTCCTTTCGTTATATTCATTTTAATCTTTTTATTTGTTTTTTTTTTGTTAGAACACTATTGAAATAAGTATTTACAGTACTTATAACAACATATTTGTCTTACAACCGGTCTTCAGGAACAATTGTTTTCGATGTTTAATCACTCAATTATGGAATTTGCTAACAATGGACATTGTTGTTATAATCAGATAATAAAATAAAAATATATTTACAAAAAAAAAAAAAAAAAAGTGTGATGTAACACTATCGTAATAGACTAGTTATTATTTTGTGGCCTGGCTTGTGCAGTATATTATGTGAGACCTAAATGGAACGTAATTTTACTCTTGACGCATTCAGAATTTCAGACATTCTACGTGAATTCATTAGTTACTCAGCCTTAGCACTAAACTTAAAAGATATGATTAAATATAAGTACCTTTTTTTGTTTTGATTTGCCATCAAACGTCTCCGGATTGTACTTAGTTTTCAAAATGTTTTTTGGCATTTTCTAAACTAATAAGCAACTTATTCGCAACCGAACTTCAAACATCTACTCGTAAATATATCTCAAACAATCAGCAAGTATAATTATAAGATTAAACGAACTTACCTTAAGTGAAGTTCAATCTTAATTATACGCAGCTGATTGTTTGAGATATGACAGTCCCAAAAACCCACCCACTAATACTTTGTATTATCCCAGTATATTACAGGGTTGCTCATAAGGCTGTCTTTAAACGTAATGACATTACCAACAAATGTTGCCATTTGCAGGGATAAATGTTTTTTCTTTTCCAGCTTTAAAACATTGTGACCCGACGCTGTTGTAGAACATCGGTACTACTCGTAAATATATCTCAAACAATCAGCTGCGTATAATTAAGATTGAACTTCACTTAAGGTAAGTTCGTTTAATCTTATAATAATTTGGAATTCGGACATGAGCAGATTTGACATTGTACTTAACTATTATTATCAGATTTATTCGACATTTAAAAAAATTTTCTTTTATCTTTTTTGTACCCTGACATTTACATGCTAATTTATGTAGCCCTAATATGTGATTCTTTTATTGTAATTTTACACCTTGTATACCGTACTTGACGGAATTAAATGATTGATTGATTAAATAAAAATCAATCGCTGAATGTATGTACCTAAGCGCATCACTTCAGAACGGCTGCACCTATTTGGCATTTTTTTTATTGTGTTCGAGATTATCAGGAAAAGGTTTGTGTGGAAAGTTTTTTTTTTAATTCTGGAAATTTTTAAATTCGGGAAAAAGTGAGCATCCCCATTCTGTGATATTTTTGCTACTACGGGCGCAAAATGTCGTTATAATTGTCAATTTCGACAAGACAAATTCACTCTCGGCAGCTATTAAATAATATTTGTCAGTGATGTGTTTATTTTCAAATTGAACATGTATACGAAATGCGAACTAGACAAAGAGTTCGGAAGAAGAATATTTTTGAAGTCGGTATATTTTTTTTAACTACATTTCGGGAACCTACGCTGTTACCAAGGGATACAAAATTAAGTCTTTCGACAGCTGTCGTTTAGATTTTGGATCGGTACTGAATCAGGCGAGGTCAACTAATGAATAGAGCCACAAACAAAAATTCCTTCTAGCAGAATACTGGTATCAAAAACCAACTAACTAATCCCAAGTCCCTTCGGCACCTATCACATTTGCACATCGAAGCGCGAAAAGGGATACGGCGCGATACCACACGCGCACCTGCGATGGATCCAACCATTCATTCAACAGATACGATCTGACTCCGGACACAGAATATAATAGTGTAAGTGTAGAAGATTCGTTTCAATAACAATGTAAGTATATTTTTACAAAAAAATAACACAATATCTCCAAAAAAAACCTTAACAGCCAAAAATAATAACCACAAGAAACATCCTTAATCAGTTTTTTAAAAGTCAGTGACAGCCAATACGAAACATATAAGTTCAAACATAACTTATGTGCTGTACGTAGATTTTATCCCCCTTTTACTATCATATGGTATAAATTTTTAAATAAAACTAATTATCATCATCATTTCTGCCAAACGACGTCCACTTCTTAACAATGGACCTCCCCCAGTGACTTCCAGATTAGCTGGTTGGAGGAGCCTGTATCCAGCGACTTCCTGCAATCTTTACCAGGTCGTCTATCAAAGGACAAATAGGACTTTTGAGGTAAACTGTATTCAATAAAGAAATAATCTTTACAATCATAACATTTAGCTAAAATATCTCACACCAAAAATTATAGACAGTAGAGCCTCCTTTTCAGGAGGTTGAAAGTAGATTGGACTTGGGAGCATGTATCTCTCTTTTATTTTAGTACATAACTCATATTCAGTCGCGGGTATAGTGTAAAGATAACCTTGTACCCCGGAGGTGCAATGAGGCTGCAGGTATATACGTCAGTTAGTCATTCCTGGTTACCCCAGCTTGCTTCGGGTTAGATACGCAGTGTAATGCGTTCAATTCGACGAACGGATTAAGAAAATTCTTATTTAAATAATCGTTTATTTAAAATCGTTTAGTTATTTCAGTTGCCTACTCAAGTGGAATTTTTGTATTGCTCTGGTTCGATTGTAATAAGTTCTTGCAATTTAGTAACAATCGAAAAACAATACACGTTACGGTAATTATTGCTCTAAAACCAACGCTTAAATCAACTATAAAATAATATACCTTTAATATTATATTATATTTAGGTATGTGAAATTGCAAAAACTAGGGGCTATTCATAAACTTTTACTAAAATACCAACATTGTGAAAAAATAAAAAAATAACACATAATATTACAGTGTAAACTCTCGTTATCCTTTATAACGATAAACTCCCTATAACGTTGAAGTGAGCCCAACTTGGTTGGTTTGCGTTAAAACCCACATATTGAAACACTCTTTATAGCGATACGTCATTCACTATTACGAAGAAATGTGTTCATATTTTTAGACAGTAAATATTTATTGTATTTACGTTAAAATAAAACCCGGCTTACTACAGGTTTTTCTATTTTTTCAAGAGTATCATCATCATATCAGCCATACTAAGACGTCTTAGGGAAAAGGGTAATGATCCCCGCTCTGGGTCTTGGTTGGTTCAGCGGGTCTCCATCTATTCAGCGAGGCAATGCTGCTAGCGTTATGGGGACCTTCGGATCGGGCGGGGCGTTGAGTGGGAATCTATTGCTGTGAAGTTCCATGAAATAGCAAGTAGTTGTATTTTTAAAAGTTTTGTTTAAGAGATTTTTGTAAAAAAAAATACGACGCTTATTGACGATATGTTGATTTATTATGTACTTGTAATTTAATTTTAATTATTATTAAGTTTGGCATAACGGGAATTAAAATGTAAATTGTATGTTTATGAAGCGATTAAATGACGTCTATTGTGAACATAGGCCTCCTCCTAACGAAAACCTGAATACAAACAACTTAAGGAACCATTAGTTATAAGTAAATAGATAGGTACTCTTCATTATAAAACAAAATAACGCGAAGTAATCATTTAAGATAACATAATGTAGGCGGTTAACGTTGGAAGCGTTCTATTCCCGACAGCCTTCAGGTACCATTAGTAGAAACAGAGAAAAAAAAGTTTCATACTAAAGTCTCAGTGATAATCAACTCAAAGGTGAAATTTTATCTCTCGAATTGACTATAATTGGTGATAGTATACTTAATATTATTTATATTCATGAAATAAACAACAAGTAGAAGTATAGATCTTGGTTAAAATACTAACGCATAGTTTACAAAAAGTATGTACCAGAGAACTCTATCTGCTCATTTCCAAGATAGAACCATCAAACAGAGACTTGTTTCTATGACGCATCATTCCCCGAAAAGATACATTTTCCCTCAGGACTTTCAGCTTAATTTCGCGAATAATTTACCCGTGTTTGTGAAGAAGTTAACGTTTTCGGGGAAAAAATAATGCGGGATGAACGAGGACTTAATGTTTTCGAAAACAGCGCATCCGAAATGAGGAGTTTATTCGTTTCGAGTCCATTTTCCCCATTTTGGGCAACGAGAAAGTAATAACTGTTTTAAAATAATTACTATTCACAAAACTGAGGTTTTTTTTTGTATTTTTAAACATAAATACACAACAAGAGGTTTGTTAAAAGTGAAGTAGAGATGCCTACAAACGTCCCACTGCAGGGCACAGGCATCACCTCAACCACAACCCATGTTATTTTGAAGAACTTGTAGAGTAAATCATGCAGTTTAATAAAACATGCTAAAATAGTTACCTCAATGTGCTAGTTTTGAAGTTACAGACCAAAAATTAAAAAAAAAAACTTTTTTTAACAAAAAAAATATTTTATAATTTTTTAAACATTTTTTCTGTCCAGAATTGTAAGTCTTTTTTAATTTTTATTGCTAGCTAAGACCTAAGACCTTTAAGAGAAAATAATTTAAAACCGAAAGATGGGAATTTTACCAAAAAAATTAAAATGCCTTTATTTTTGAAATAGTTAACATAATTTATTTTTTTTCGATTTTTTAACGATAATTTTTTATCTAGTATCCGCACATTTCGTTTGATCAAGTGTAAAATTAACACATTGTATAACTGATTGTACCTATGTTATGCGACATTTTATGTTCTAATAAATTAATTAAATTCAAGTTAATGTTATATTTTGCATGCCATATAATAGTGTAATGTGGGACCATAATCGTTTCACCAATTTTAAGCGATATAAATGATTCTGATTCTTTCAGATGTTATTAAACCGCCCTTAGGCCTCTGACTAGGCTTCACGACTAGTGTCAAGCGATATTAGCTGGGACCAACTTTTAACATGTCTTCCAAAGCACGGAGATGCTTGATAAATGTTACTGAATATGGTTGGACAGGTCACCGATCCAGTCACAATTGCGACGTAGGTGGCTTAACTTTGGTATTCACTACCGAAGCGCTGCCGCCACTGAGCTGCAGAAATTAAAAATTATAAATATGTACCATACAATATACGAAATTAGGAAGATGGCTGGCAGTGGATGGATAAAAAATGCGGGAGATCTTACTCTTCAAGGCTTGCTCCTGTAGGCTGCCTAGCCTGTAATAGGCTGACATAATGACGATGATGCCTGAAGCATCATCATATCATAAATATAAACTTAGACACTTAGGGCCGATTCGACCAAACACAAAGGTATACCAGAATAACTATTACGAGTATAATTTTACACCTTGAATTTACTCTTGGATAACTTTGATTACGTTTTTCGAGCAATACACTATACTCGGTATTGTTATTCTGTAGTTCAAGAGTAAACGATCAACGAATTGATAAACCTACCAAAATTCATGTAATCCATTTCTTCTAGGTTTACTTGAAATGCCACAACATTTTAACTTTGTCGGATAATAGAGTGTCAATGCTAGAGATGTTGACAACATGTCAATTTCGAGGTGACAAGAGTGGATTTAACAAGTGACAACTTTGACATTTACTTATTCTCAGTTTAATTTATACACTGTCAAAATCGCCTGTTTTAATAGTTTTCATAGATTAGTGGTTGGTAGAATGAAAAATCAGCTTACTCTAGATTAAGCAGTGCTATACTCTCAAGTTAAAACTTACACCAGCTTGGTCGAATCCGGTATTAGTAACTTACCGTCAGAACTCAGATGAGGCTGAAGTTATACGCTAGTAAAAAATACATTTGACCAATAATTATACACCGTGTAACGCTAAATATACAAAACCTCTCAGGGGCTGATTTTGGTGCTCAAATACAACAACTTTTTGTATGGGACCAATATCACTATTGGTCCCAAAAAAAAAGTTGTTAGTATGAAGATGATTAGTATAGATTTCACAATCTATACTAATCATCTTCATACTAAATGTCCAATCAGCTGTTACGCTTTGCATGGGAAAACGATAACTTTTTTTTGCGATTTCGATGTTGTTCCCATACAAAAAGTTGTTGTGTTTGAGCACTAAAATCAGCCCTTTAGTGGTATTGCGTATTTAGAATTACATGTTGCATATCAATCCAAAGACTATTATTAATAGTATCTAATAAAGTTCCATGTAACGAAGATTATGATTTGATCTAATTTTGTATTCTGAGTCATCATTTGAATACCATTTCATAGAAGATGGAAAGCCAGGAGCCAAATTACATTAAAATAAACATAAGCTCTATCAAACACAAGCCTGCGGAGTTGAAACACCATTTTTCACAGAGAACAAATTACGTGAATATTTTGTACTATTTTACGCGGTTCTTTTACTTCTGCAGTAATTGTGTATAATAGTTTATTTACATAACACATTTATAGGGTCATAAATCCTTATCCAGTCTTTGTATGCGCCAATCCTTAAATCGCCCAAAACACTTGACAATCAAGCCTTTTAAGCTTGTAGACATTTTACTAAACCCGCCACCTTTTATATTTTTACTGGGAGCAATTAATAGCAATGCTAATATTAGTTCAGAATTAAAATGTAAATAATTTTTCAGTATAACTTCCATAAATGACGTTAAAAACTAAAAAAAACTGATTCCACATTAGAATTGAAAGAACTTTGTATTTAAAAGTATGTAAATACTATAATAATGTATTAAATAGAACTTCATGAAAAAGATAATTACCTACCTTTCTTTAATGGTTGTCCTCTACCTAAAGGTTGTCTGGAAGAGATCGCTATCAGCGATAAGACCGCCTAAATTGTACATATTTCTGTAAAAATCATGTGTACTTTACTTGTATGGTGTGCAATAAAGAGTATCTATCTATAAACATTTTATTTAAAAACGACCATGTAAGTAAGGCATCATGAAGTAGGGCACAAGCTCGAAATACGTTCGCCGAATAAAAATTTAAAAAATCTTTCCGTGTATTCAATATACTCTATGGTTCAAAACTATGCTTGACACGTCTTTATAATGATTAAATATCTATTTATTCGAAGTCTGATTTTTTATAACTCTGTACCTGCTAGGTTTTAAAAACCCTTCTCGCTGTCACTACTAAATTACAGCCCACACGAAGCAATGAGGTTATGGCGACCGCCCGCCGAGGCAATCTAATTTTTCACTCTCCCTAGTACTGCGGTGGATTAGAGTTTTTAGCAGATGCCATCGATATTTCGTTAGCGAGCCGCCGGCGGACCGTGGCCCCGCGCTTCGTTAGTCCCTGCTAATAAAAATGGGGTATGACATTTTGTGGACTGTATTTCGTCCATCAATAAGGTATTTTATGTGCGGGAAACGAAACGTTATACCAGTACAGCTAGTAGTTAGAATATTTTGTGAAACTTACTGAAATTATTAACTTTGTTATTAAAAGGGTAAGACAATCAGTGGCCTGATTGTACAGGGACAAATAGGCTGTGCTGTGTGGGGACAGCCGTAAAGAATACACTTCCCCACCGCCAACACGTGCAGTGAGAGGCGACTAATTCCTGTATCACGAGACGGGCAGCAGCGTCTGCGTGCGAAATGTTATAAAAAACTGCGCTCGCCAACCCGCTTGCCAAGAGTGGCGAGTATTGCCAATCCAAAAAGAAAGTGAATGAGAGAGGCCTGTGTTCAGCAGTGGACGTCCTATGGCTGAAATGATGATGATGATGAATCTGGCTAAACCCATATTTAACCTAAACCTAGTTAAGTTTTTGAATATTTTTTGTCAATTATGTCGAAATCAGCACTACTGAAATACAATTACATTTATCCGTCGTAATTAAACTTTAGCAATACTATAAAACATATTGGAATTTAATTTCGAAGCTGCAATATCATGCTTTGCCTGTGATTGAAGCTGTGTGTAAGAATATAAATAAAGTAAAGAAATGTTAAAATGTAATCAGAATATGTTTCAAAAACATGCTGAGGAAGAGGTTTTTTGCTCTAAGCCTTATTAATTGTTAATATTGGGCACAAATGCCACCAATGCCGATATTGCATTTTGTAGAAGGATACAATTCAACCGATACGATTGTAGAATATCGTTTCTAACGCACGACATGGCTGCCTCTTTAGTGATGACAGTAGGTTCAAGACACACTTCACTAAGATCTAAAATCATTTTCTATAGGATATTTTTCCGTATAACTAACGGACAAATACGAGTGTCCATAAAAATAGATCAATAAAACAAAGCACTCTCACGTGAGTATAAATGATTGCATGGTTAACAAAGAAAAACATTACCAAAACAAAAGAAAAATTAATGATATCATCTCCCTGTCTTTAGTGCCTCCAGACGCTTCAACGATCGCTTAAAACCATACAGAGCTTTATCGATTCTACATCTCAGTTTATCACAACTCGGAATACGTTTCGAATAACGATATCGAGAAAGGCGATAATATACGAAGATTATTCACGTACTAATGTTTCCTTTCCACACACCAACTTACGTTTACCACTTACATCGACCTTATTAGAAGGATACAAAAACTAAAATCGAACGGCGATATTTTGAATAAGTTGTTATAGCAATACGAAAAGCTGTATGTCAATTTTATGGTGGAGCATTTATCGGTGGAGAATCGCTTACAAATACAGCCTTTGAATATAATATTTAATGATTAAACGAACTTACCTTAGTGAAGTTCTATCATAATTATACGAAGGCTTCATCCGAAGAGATTAGAGAACAATTGTAGTTTCGCGTAGCAACTCGCTAATCTGACACTATAGTTTAAAAATAACATCTAATTTAAAAAAGAACAACGTTATTTCTAACGTTATTTGTCATTGTTAATATTTTAATTTTATACCTACTATGGCAACCCCGTTAACTGGTATAACGGTCAGTCGGCTTGAACCTCATTTAGTTGAAAGTAACACCTAGCTAAAAAGACTAGCAACCATACTTCACATAATAACCACGCAATCAGATAAAAAACTGTTTTTTTTTTTTTTTTTTTTTGGTATTGCTAATTGTTATTATGTGAAATTGTTTTAAAATAATATTTCGTGGTTAAGGGAATTTATATGGGGTGTGGTGGGTTCTAATCTCTTCGGATGAAGCCTTCGTATAATTATGATAGAACTTCACTAAGGTAAGTTCGTTTAATCATTAATTATACTTTGTGCTTCATCCTCGAGATTAGAGAACAATTGTAGACATTGAAAGTATACGGAATATTATTTTAATAAAATTGTCAATTACTTGAATCACAATTTATTTTTATTTATTTGCTACTTTGAACATGTAATAAACAAACATATTTCTGAGTATTTTTCCCGTCAAGAAACATTACAAGTAATCATATTTGTAAATCAACAATATTATATCTTCTTATAATACAAAAGTATATTTACCTATCACTTAAGATTGATAAGGCGAAATCATCTGGGTTTTGGGTTTCAACATGTTTATTATAGAATTTACCAAATACATTTGAGGATCCACTCCAACCGGCCGTGCTTCTAATTAAGTCTATGTTCACTCCGAGTCTACTAGCTGCGGAGGTGCTAGCGTGCCGGGTGGAGTGGGCCGTAAATAAAGAAGTGTCAATCCCACTTTCGTGCAGCGTGTATTTAATCCATTTACTGAGTGTTTGACTAGTAATTTTTCTGTAGGGCTTTTTGTTACTAATAAATAAATGTTCGATATTGCCTCTTAATGGCTTGGTCATCTGAATATAACTTATTAATGATTTCGCAGGACAAATTTCAGGCTTTGGTTCATAAAATGGAATGCTAAGGCATGGTTGGTGAGTACCTATTCGAGACGTCATAATCAAATCAGTTATTTGAATACAGATCATATTTGGACAACGTCGTATGTTGTTAAGTTTTATTAACGCTAGAGTTTGGACTCGATGAGCCGTAATAAGTGCTAAAAGAGTAACTGTTTTCTTAGCTAATTCGTCGATTGGCAGCTCATGATTTGGATACAGGTTTGTTAAATAATCGAGAACTATAGCAGTGTCCCAAGTAATTTTGTATTTGGGTAAGGGAGTCCGGAGTCTATAGAAGCCTTTAAACAATCTGCTGATACGATCATCAGACGCCACTCTAGATCCAATGATTAAGGATAATGCGGACCGATAACTGTTAAGTGTCCCATATTGTGCTCCTGAATTAAATACATCTGTTAAAAAATATATAATGTTCGGGATTGAGGCTTCGTAATGATCGACATTATGGGAATCGCAAAAACTAAACCAACGCTTGAAGGCTACTGTATATTGAGCAATAGAATTATCAGACAGTGAAGAGCAAATAATATCTAGGGAATTTGCTGGTACACTTCTCCTTGAGAAAGCCTCCCTGACAATCTTCCGGCCATAAGCTTGAGCTGCGGCAACGCTGTTGCGCTGTTGGGTTTAGAAATTAAAACTTTAAGTTTAGGTTCAAATATAATGGTATCTGATACAAGAAGTTTATTATATAGAGGGAACCAAGCCTGCGTAGGCCAATAAGGAACTACAAGTATACCTTCCGCTCTATCTGTAATAATTTTTCGTAATACCTTCGCAATGATACAGACTGGAGGAAAAGCGTAAAACTTAAATGAATTCCAATTTATGGTAAACGCATTTATAGCCAATGAACCTGGGTCTCTTTGCCAGGACACATATTTAGGACACTTTCTGTTTAATCTAGTTGCGAAAAGGTCTATATCAGGGTTACCAAATTTAGCAACAATACATTTGAATGCCCACTCGGTAAGCTCCCATTCCGTATCAGGATGGAGTTTTCTTGATTCTGCGTCTGCTATATCGTTATCCTTAGACCTAATATATGAAGCAAATACAAATATGTTTTTACTTTCACAAAATCTCCAAATGTCTTTAGTTAATTTGTTGAGATGGGGAAATCTTACTCCACCCATACGATTGATATACGATATAGCAGTCGTATTATCAATCCTTAACAAAATTTGGCAGTTACTCATATTGGATGCAAATATTCGCAAGCCAAAAAAGGCGGCTAACAACTCCAGATAATTAATGTGCTTAGTGGATTCGTCAGAACTCCACTGGCCGCTAGCGGTCTGCCCATTACATACTACCCCCCACCCAGTTTTGCTAGCATCAGAATAAATCTCTAAGATGTAATTATCTTCCCTTATGGGATTAATAGCGGTCTTAATTGAATTAATCCACCATTCGATATCATCTTTTAAAAAGGGCGGTACGTTCATATGACTATCATAGTTATCGCCTGATTGTAAGAGAGCAAGATATTTACATCTTTCTAGCTGTTTTGTATAGAGCCAGCCAAACTGTACAGCTGGGCAAGCGGAGGTAAGGAGACCTACTACACGGGCGAAATATCGAATCGAGCAGCGCTGCATGAGTCTTAGTTTTAAAAGTTCTTTTAAAGTATTATTTCTTTTTTCATCGGTTAAACTAATGTGAAATTCTTTTGTGTCAATTACAAAACCAAGGTAGGTACATTTGTGAGATGGGGTAAAACAGCTTTTTTCCTCATTTATAATAAAACCTAGGGATTCGAGCAAGTTTCTTGTTTGAGAAATATTGTTTAAGCATTCCATATATGTTGGTGAGACGCAGCAAATGTCATCCAAATAAATAGTTGACAAGTACCCTAAAGATCTTAGTACTGACATGACTGGTTTTAGTATTTTGGTAAAGACATAAGGAGCTGTACTTAGGCCAAAAGGTAAAACATTAAACTCGAAAGTTTTTCCTGACCATTGGAACCGTAAATACTTACGGTAGGACTCATTTACCAAAATCAAAAAATACGCATTATGCAAATCTAAAGAAGCCATGAAATAATCTTTAAAGACTAATTTTAAAGTTGTCCTAAGATCTTCAAGCTTAAAATGTTCAGTTATAATAAACTTACTTAAAGCTTTTAGATTAAGAATAAAGCGTGGTTTACCATTTTTCTTTTTAATTATAAAATAACTTGATAAAAATTGATCTTCGCATGGTGAACATTCAGAGATAGCACCAGATTCTAAGAGATCATCTATGGCTTCTTTGTGATAAGCAATCTCAGGTTCTGTTAGCTTAGGTAGACTAGGCACATATGTTTGAACAACCGTTTTGTAAAAGGGTATAGTATAACCTTGCACCCACGACAGTATAGTTGGGTCACTCGTGATTTGACACCATTGAGAATAAAAGAGAGAAAGTCTGCCTGAGCAACGTACCGTATCTAACGGCGCTGGTACGGGCGTTGCCTGGGTCGCTGTTGCTGCGGCTGCTGCTGTGGCGGCGGCGGCGGCGGAGGGGGAGGTGGAGGCGGTGGCAGTGTCGGAGCCGGATAGAATGGCCGTTGCTGTTGAGCATATGGCGGCATTGTGGCTGGTGCTGGCGGGTATGCAGCAGGGTTCTGCCTCCTCGAGGCTGGCTGCCTGCTGTTTGCCAGCTGAGGTTTGGAGTTTAAATTACGAGGCTGCACTCGTGACGCTCCTGATTTGGGTTTTGCTGCCTTTATTTCTGACCCAGACTTACTAATAGCTTTTGCAGCTTTTAGGGTATCGGCCAATTTCTCACCAAACAGGTGGCTATCAATTTCGGTTTCGTAAAGTTGACCTTTAATGTCTTTTTTTATAGTAGCGCAAATAAGGCTCCTTCTTTTCATGGATTCATTGAATTGACTGTCACATAGTAATTGGGCACCTTCGAGTAGAGGTTTAATGATTAAAGGGTCTTTGTGTTCGGCACTAACTATTTTTGTTAGAGCTTCCCCGATACACGAGATGGCGGCTGCTATTTGGTTCTGCCTGGTCTCAGAAGCTTTGTCTTTACCAATCATTGTTTCTGATAAGGCGGCCTTTATTTCCGCATTAAGAACCGGAGCGGACAATTTGGGGCAGTTTTCTGGCACTAAATGTTTCTCAAGAAGATTTTTTCGAGCTTCTTTTGAGAGGCCTGAGGTCGCAATATGCTCCCATCTAAGCGCAATGTCTTTTTGAATTTTTTCTCCCATTTTCTTTGATTTTGATGGGGAAGCGCCTAGCAACTCTAGAATCTAGTCATCCAGTGCACATTCTTCCGTGCCTATTGGTGTAGACGGGCCCGGGGTGGGCTCAAGATTCACATTAATTGAGGGTAGGCCGAGCTGTTCGTTCAGCTCAATTGAATCCGTTATCAGGGATTCGTGGCCACCTGGAAGTGCATAAAATAAGATTATTTTATTACTTTGCACCTTCACTTTGAATAAAGTGGTAACTACGAAAACAAAATTACCTACAAAGCAATAATTGCTAAGTATTTGTTTATCTCGTAGTTAAAAAAAATAAAAATAAAAAAGATTTACTAAATATGGACTTTTGTTACTATGTACAAAATTATTCACCGGCACAGTCAAGAAACGACATGAAAGTGCTAGTATTTGTACAGTTAGCATCGGATAGCAAAAATTATTCTTATAATATAACCATAAGGAAAGTATATGCTACGTTAATTCTTTGCATCTTTTTATTGAATTTACTAATGCCATATTCTAGTAAACTTAAAACAAAAAATATTCAGTTACCTTCGCTTACCGGCAGCACTGGCGAGGCCAGGGTATTTCTAGAATCGCTGCTACTGTTACTTATGATGCGCAGGGAACGCCTTTTTCGTTTCCGCAGCTTTTTTTCAAGTTTTTTCATCTTCCTTCTAATATATTCGTCACTATCTTCATCATCATGGCTTCGTTTCGGCATGATAAATTTTCGGAGAGATACAGACTATAAGCAAAGAGAGACGTGTCGACTAGCGGAGCACTGAAACGCGAAACAGATAAAAAAAAAAAAAAAACAGTTTTTTATCTGATTGCGTGGTTATTATGTGAAGTATGGTTGCTAGTCTTTTTAGCTAGGTGTTACTTTCAACTAAATGAGGTTCAAGCCGACTGACCGTTATACCAGTTAACGGGGTTGCCATAGTAGGTATAAAATTAAAATATTAACAATGACAAATAACGTTAGAAATAACGTTGTTCTTTTTTAAATTAGATGTTATTTTTAAACTATAGTGTCAGATTAGCGAGTTGCTACGCGAAACTACAATTGTTCTCTAATCTCGAGGATGAAGCACAAAGTATAATGCTATAAATATGGCGATTTATATAAGTTGCAGTTAGCTCGATAACTGTTGAGGTAAAGACTTAAGTTTTGATTGCCAGTGATTATAAAATCAGAGCGTCACCCATCACGAAAGGTGGATTTTGATGAGCGTAAACGTTAATTTGTATGCTATAAAGGGTGGACCGCGTATGTCACATTAACGAAACCTATTTTTTACTGCAAATCCACGTTTATGAATGAATGCAAAAGGTTGTGAGATCTGAATGACATATTATAACTTTTTATTGTTTGAATTCACAATAATGCTAGTTTATTATCAATGATGTTGTTATCGCTTAAAAAAAAATTAAAAAACACTGCAAATAACCTGCAAACCAAACACACAGCCTCATCAATATGTCAAGCGAACTTACACTCCTTCAAAAAATCATAATAGGTAGGTACCAAACTCCGCATGCTTTTTGATAAAAATTTGACAGCAAAATGTTGTTCCCGAAGAAAGCTCTTATCTGAGCACTAGATTTAGTCTATATATTTTTAATTTAGCTTTTTATTCCTAAAATTAAGTTTTGCATCTTTTATTAATTAATTAAGCCTCAAAGTGAATAAGCAAAATCGAATTTTAATGCCATTTTCTTTATTAATTACCTACATCAATCAGACTTAGTTTTCGTAAATAATGTAGGCCTAACTTTATTAAATAAAATTTTTACTTTGAAAGAAAACTAATTATCTTAAAAGTAATGTCAATTTTAATCGTATTAAGTAATAATAGATTAGAAGTCTACGGTTTTTAAGTTTTCGAATTGCGAAGCTGTAGCACAGAATACCTAATAGTACTACCGTACAGAAGACTCACTCCCTAACAAAGGTCAGGTTTAGGTATAAAATTATACCTAGACTCGCAAGAGCTACCCGCCTGCAAGCAAAATTGAAACTTATTACCGCGCGCGAATCGTGAATTTTCTTTGTGCGCTTCAGTTTTATGACCGAGCTGCGAACGTCGGCACGGGGTTGTCACTTGAGAAGTTTTTGTACCTCTAGTTGATTAAATAGTTTTAAGATAAATAAGTAGATTAAGCATTACAAACGATGATTCTGTAAACTAAAAATTCCATCTGAATGTCGTGTGTTCGATTCTCACGGGTGTAGGTATTCCTTTGTAAACATTACCCTATCCTGTTCCTAACATTGTTTCTGGGCACCTAATTAAGGATTTTTATTTTAACTATTAATAATGAAGTACTTAAGGACATATGGAATTAAAGAAGAACGACCGGCTGCCGCCGCCTCTTTTGCACGTAGGTACCTAAGTACTTCGATGACGCGCCATAATCGTAGTCTGAGAGCTGTAGCTTAATTATGTTAAGTTAGTTTATTGCACAGATGGGCAATTAACTGGGTATTTCTAACAAAATAAAATACAAATAAGTAAAGAAATAAAATGTGTTTATTACAAAATTATCTTACAATTGCTTCTTTTAAGTTATTGTTTGATTGTGATTTTCCAGATTTAAAATTTCAATGATTAAATCTCAGAGTCGCAAATATACGTAGTGTCATGAATAACCTTAACTTTTATAAGAATTATATTGACGTTTAGGCTTAGACGACATTGCGAGTGTCGGCAAGTAAAAAATATATATATATTATTAAGTATGCGCAAGCGCGGCGTTCACGTGACCGTGCGCGACTGCCGTGCGAGCCGAGCGACAGCCCACTTCCATACGCCGCTTCGGGCGGCGCGCTGGCCGAATATACCTAAACTGCGGAGTGACACCCCCTGGCTGTAGTGGCAATGGGCAGGTCACATCGCTTTCTGAGCTGACAACTATTGGGGAATAATGTTATGATGTAAGCCGGGAATCGAACCCCTGAGAATTTTAACTAGGTAGATTCGGTGGGGGGTAGTAGAACGAAAAGCATTGTTGATCTATTTTAATGGTTTTTATATATCATTTAAAGAGCTTGTGTTCTAATGTTTGGTGAAATGACAAAGATCTAAAACTATTGAAAAATCATCGTATTCAACGTCGAATCGAGTGTCAAGTGACTTGTCTCAAGACAACTTGCTTTAGACCCGATAGCGTCTTGAAACCTACTTCTACAGGAAGAGTAGCCTTCACTGAACCCAAGAAAAGCAATAAAAACTAAACACCCGTTATTTGTGAACACTATATCAAGAATCACTCGACATTGGCAGAATCACTGCTCAGCTTAAAGAGCGGGATTGAGTCCATATAAAAAAAAGTAGGTACCTCTGAATGGTGCTTAAAGCTCAGAGGCGGCAGTGCTTCAATAGTAATTACCAAAGTAAAGCCTACGCTGCGGTTGTGATTGGATGGGTGTCCATTCCAACCATATTTAGTGACATTTATAACAAGCATCTCCGTGCTTCGGAAGGCACGTTTAATTGGTCCCGGCTAATATCTCTACTGATACTAGTCAGAGGCCTTAGGGCGGCTTAATAACACCTGACAGTAAGGTTAAGACACTGGCCTTATAACACCCCTCCACCAATCAGCACTGAGCCTGCGTGGTGAAGTATGATCCAAAACCCCCTCGTAGTTAAGATGAGGCCTATGCCCTGCAGTGGGACAAACGTCCCAACGCCTTTAAACAAACTTTACTTTACTTTTACCTCTGAAAGTGTGTTAACTGAACTGAATAATGATGAATGATATGTATAATGGTACAAGTTTCCTAAAATAAATCTAATTAGTCCGTCAGTTGGATTAACAGAAAATATTGGACAGGTATTTGTTTGTTTCTCAATCAAACAAATAATGATGAAGATATAGCCCGTTAAAGTTCTGCGTAACGTCACGCCTTGCGACACTTTCTAGCAAGGCGTGACGTCACGTGCTCACTTTGATGCGCTTTACCTTCGTCATTTTTTGTTTAATTGACAAAAGACAAAATATGGGTCCAATATTTTTTGATAATCTATCTGACGGACTAATTAGAATATCTTTTTTTGACCCAGGAAACTAGCCTATTGAGTCAAACTTTACTAAAATGTAGACGTACTATTAGAGGCGATCCTCTAAATAAAACGGTACATTAACTTATTATAATATTATTATATTGATACGGAAAACGCGCGAAAACACAATTACGACGCATGGAGAGAAGAGGTACGCTTCCTCCGATGACAGTTGATCGCTAGTGCCGGAACCGCTCATAGGGATGTTTCCAGCAATCGATTCCCCGCTAACAGTATCTACCTATTTTCCAATAATTTTTGATTTCCTCTGTTAATGTCCACACTTGCCATCGATCGCATCGCTCGTGCGTTTCGTAAACCTTCGCTGTACGCTCTCGCTGTAAACTTCAATGATTTATCCGACGGCCGCGAGCGCCAATAAAAATGTTTAGTATCACAATCACCTGGATTCGAAAACATCGAATAAAAATATGTTTCCAAATAAAAATAGGGTTGTAAAAGTTTGCGCACATGTCGATTTGGTATCGGATCAGAAAAACGTTGTCAGGAATGACCGGTCATAGTTTTCAAATAAATTTCGATTTTATTTTCTAGTCTGTTTGTTGATGTTTAGTTAAGATTTATTAAGGAAAATGGATATTTGTATGGTATTTCAAAATCGGTATACACCCAAACCTAAATCGCTTTTCATGGCAACAGTCAGAATTGAAGTTATATGATAATCATCCAGTTCTGGCTTTTTCTGGCAATCTGATTGAGGTATGATATGGTGTATACCGATTTTGAAAATTTTAATGTGTTCGTCGATTTTTGATGCTTGCCGTACTTATACAAATAATCCATAACTCGTCATTACAGCCACAAAGCGTCCACTGCTGAACAAAGGCCTCCCCCAATGACTTCAACCATTGGGGGGGATTGCCAATACTCGCCACGCTTGGCAGGCGGGTTGGCGAGCGCAGCTTTTTATAAGATTTCGCACGCAGACGCTGCTGCCCGCCTCGTGCTACAGGAATTAGTCGCCTCTTACGACACGCGTTGGCAGTGGGGAAGTGTATTCTTTACGGCCGTCCCCACACGGCACAATCCATAACTAATAAATCTAAATAAAACATTCTTGAAAGTGCTGTAGTCTGTAGTTTTCAGTTGAATTTCCGTTAACGGAACTAAGGTTAGCATTTATTTATTGTAAGGATTTAAGTTTTTTTTATATAAAAAAAACAAAAAACAAAATTTTCTTCTTTGATTTAAAAATATACACGATGAAGAGATAGGGCGGGTAATAACCTTTCTATCAGATAATAATAAATTAATCCGCCATAGGGCTCTCACTAGGTTCACTGTCAAATTTGTTAATTTTCTTACGTGTCAACTAGTAAACTATCTAATCTAATCAGTAATAATAATCTGTTTATCTTTATCCATTAAGTGGAAAATCTTTATAGCGCAATTACATTTATTGCTGACATCAACATTCATTAAAAATTAATATCTCGCTCGCCATAAATAAAAAAAAAATCGCTCCCAAACAATAATAAAAGAAAGTGTAACACGCCAGTGGATTAAATAAAGCGGATTCATTACGTGAGCCGAATGTGCGAGATAAATAGTATGTGACGGGCGCCGCATACGAAGTCTTTGCGCCCCGAGCACGAACACGGACATTTCTTTTAACGATTCTAATCCAGCAGATACGATTGTGTTTATATAAGGATATTTTTAGGATTGTTAGCCAAACTAGCGTATTACGGTTTCAATCCTATGTCTTTAAAATGGTTTGCCAGCTACCTTACCGGACGATCCCAATACGTCGAAGTTCATAATAGCAATGGTTCTGTTTCTTATTCCACCATATCTAAAGTAGTCAGAGGTGTCCCACAAGGATCAATATTAGGACCAATACTCTTTGTGTTATACACTGCTGATATCATCAAAAATATAGAAAATTGCAAGTATCACTTATACGCCGATGATCTACAATTGTACATTTCATTCAAACCCGAAGCTACTACTGCAGCAGTGGACAGACTAAATGAGGACTTGAATCGTGTTAGCCACTGGAGCGATCGCCATAACTTAGTTTTAAACCCCAAAAAATCTAAATTTATAATAATGGGTTCAAAAATCGCCATTGACAAAATTACGTCCCAGGACCCAAATGTGTCTATGATGGGTAAACGATTAGATAACGTGAAACAAGCTCGTAATCTAGGTCTTCTAATGGATGAAAGGTTACAATTTGAAGAACATGTATTAGAAACAATGCGCAGCTGTTTTTACAGAATTAAAGTTCTTTATCGTATCCGCGATTACATAGATGTAGAGACGAGAATTATGTTATGCGAATCGCTTGTACTTTCTAAACTCAACTACGTCGATACTGTATTTGGAGGGTGTTTATTGGGACGGACGAAGAAAGTGCTCCAGCGTATTCAAAATGCATGTGCTCGTTTTTGCTTTCCTGTCCCCAGACGCTCACATATAACCCCTTTCTTAAATCGCAACAACCTATTAAAAATGGCCGCTAGACAAACCTTGCACTTTGCATCATTGCTTTTTGATGTCATCGTCAGTCAGAAACCGACATATCTATTCCAAAAATTGAAATTCGCCCAATGTAAAATGAGGATTGCTAAACGTCTAATGTGTCCACAATACAGAACGACTGCCTTTCGTGGTAGCTTTCGCTACGCTGCTACGCTGCTACAAAGTGTTGGAACAACTTGCCACCGCCGATCAGAAACTCCAAATCAGCTGCTTCCTTTAAACGTCATCTTAGGAAATTTCTGTTCGACGAGCAAGTCTCCGTCAAATAAGCAGTCGTACCGTACTGTACAAATTATATTATTAATACATACCCTTAACACCCACACCACACATACACACAAACACACACACACCACACAAACACTCGCATGCACACTGCACACATACCCGCACAAACATACATACCATTGTTCAGCTGTTGCAAAATTGTAATTGTACATAGTAAGTTTTTATGTGTAGTAGTACATAATGTATTTTGAATATCCCTTGATTATTTTATAGTTTTTGTTTTTCGTCGCCGGTAACGCCATCTTCCTAAATATACGGTTTCCACTGAAAACCAGCGCAGTGGCTAGGCCCTTCACCTACGCCATCGCACATGCTGAGTGGATACCATTTGGTTCCTTAACACTAATTTCAAAATTTATAATAAGTCATGTATTCTCTTTTCCTTGTTGTCTCCTTTAGTTTAGTTTATTTGTAATAAAATTATTATGTATGTGTTTATGGACCAATAAAATTTTTCTATTCTATTCTATTCTAAATATTTCACGATTCTAGTCCAACAGATACGATTGTGTTCATATAAGCAAAACGCGGATTAGACACTGTAGCTTTAACGTTATCGTTATAAACATCTATACACTAAAACGAATCGTTTAACTTATCGTTTTAAGTAAAATTTTGAGATGTCTTAAATATGATTTTAAATTTATAGAAATAAATGTTGCACCTTTTAATTATAACGGTGTAAAGCAATCTTAATTTATAAGGGGTCAAATATGAAAAAGAAGGGATATAAAGAATGAGTATTGTCTATTTTGAAGTTTGATTTACATGCTCTACTTACTAATTTTAAAAATATTTGACGGAAAAGGCATCGTGAGGAAACCTACATATTTAAATTACAATAGGTATGAAGAGATGATCTAAAATAGTCTGCTACCTCTGTTACAGAAAACTGATGGCAATATCTTCAAATGTAATGTCTAGACTTTTTGTAGGATGATGAATTTACGCCAACTAGAAATAAGACAATGCGCTATCGAGACGAATTTTTACTGACAAAATTAAAAAACAGGCATGATCGTTTGACGACCTCCGTAGCCGAGAGGCGAGCATACCGGACTTGGTGTCGCTATCTCTGAGGTTCCGGGTTCGATCCCCGGTCGGGTCAATGTAGAACAATAACTTTCCTATATTGCCTCGGGTCTGGGTGTTTTGGTACCGTCGTTGTTTCTGATTTCTGTTACACAAGTGCTTTGGCTACTTACCACAGGATCAGAGCAATGTTTGTGATGTTGTCCAATATTATCGTGTGTTAAAACAAAACTGTGCAGTATTATTTTTAAAGGAACATATCAAGTACATGAGCGAGTATTTTCGTGCTGGGCGGACCTACTCCCTGGAGTCCCGAGAGGGAATTAAATTACACGCAGCACGAAACTTGGGTCAAATACACGGAGAGCGTTTTTATTTTTGTTACAAATTAAAACGGCTGCAGGTAGTACTCCAGCGAGTTAGGACCAACTCTCGGTTAAAAGCTGAAAGATACTGAAACATTCAGCTAGATAGAGAAATATCATCAACATTTTAGTTGTTTCACATGTTGTATAACTGTTGATCAAGAACTATATCATTAAATGCTTGAAGTCGACTTATCTGAAAATGTTTTGTATGAATTTCAATAAAAAAAATTGAATTGTCAGTGACAATTCAATTTTCAAACAAAACACTAATTGTCATACTTTTGAAGTATGGAGTTAACATACTTGTAAAACAGACAGTGAATTTGCCAGAGGTGTGCCATTCTGGTGAATGGAAAACATAAATGTGTTTAAAAGTTTTTGTAGGTACAGTCTACAATAACTCTTACAACCCAAAGATTGAATATTGCAATACACATCAAATCATCATAAGGATTTTTTTTTGTTAATTGTTAAGTTGTAAGTTGTTGTCAAACTTTTAAACTTGTGACGAATGTCAAGTGATTAAAACTTTTCGAGTTCAATCCAGTTTTATTTATAAAAAACAAAACTGGGTTATGTCGTTTTACTTGTTTTCGCTAACTACACAGCTCAAAATAGCGTAGTTTCTACGCCTATCATAAAAACCTTATATCGAAAAAACATCTGTATTGACCCGAGTTGTAAATCTAACCCTTGGCGTTTAAGGTGAACCACCGTCCCACTACACCAATTGGGCCGTCGAATATCTAATTAAACATTCTGGTTATTTAATCAAGAAGAAGGTGCTTTCATGTTTGTTTTATTTCCATTTTCACATGTTATCGTTTAGGCCAGCATTTCGTTTTGCATTACGACGTCAATCACACTAGACAGATCAAAGTACAAAATATCAAGTTCCTTCTGAACCAATTTCCAAACAAATTGACGTCAATAATAGTTGAGAAAGTTTAATCAGACGTTTTAATTTAATAAATGTTTCGACTTATGTTCATTTTATGGGTTTTCCTCAGTCTCATGTTATATTACCTACTGCGGAACGGAGAAGGTATACGCGTACAAGCGGTCACCCTAAACAAAAGGTTGTTTGTTTGTTTGTTCGTGTGTGCCCTCGAATATTGAAATTTATCTTCGAAACAGTTTGACCGATTTAGATGCGGTTTTCTGTAAAGGGTTGACGAATCATCAGCGATGGTTCTTAGATAAGTGTTATGGTGTCGTAAGAGGGCGCTGCACTATTTTTTATTGCTCTATAGTAGGGTTTATTATGTTGCTGACAGATGCAATCGCCGCGGCGACGCACGAAAATTAAAAATTAGAAACTTAAAATAAAAGTTAATTTTTTTTTAGACGAACCTACGTCAAATTTAACCTTTGAAGTTAGTACTCGTTGAAAAAGGATAAAATAAAATCTTAAAACCTCCCGACCAATAGGATGTAAGGAACAAAAATAATCCGTCAGGGGCATTATTTGCTGATTATTTGAAATTACACTCTATATTTTTAAAGGCACACCTCAAATTCTTTTTCGGACACTATTTAAATTTTTAATTTAGTTAGTCTAGCATCGTTTACCTTACCTACTCGTCACCAAAAGCGGTATGAAGAACCGCGTTATCGAATTACGACTTTCATTATGCGTTATATATACTCCATGTCTCCCTGTCACTCCCCGCATGCGGCATGTCGACCGAACTATCTAACAAAAATGCGCCACAGGGTAAATACAGGGTAGAGAAATGCAGCCACCGTCGAGCTAGGGGGCGTCCCACACTACACTTGCCAAGTTGTGGTCTCAAGTCTAGAACCCGTTTACTTAACCTTTTATTGTTTCTGCGACAGATGTGGCCGGCCCACTGCCACTTCAGCTTGCTACATTTTACTACTTCGTGTTTATTTTTTTTGCGTAATACTACATATTCCATCCAATAATATATTTCTTTCAAAAATGTCTTATGTACAAAAACCTTTATCATCATCATCCTTCCAGATTGGCCGGTTGAAAGCGGCCCGCATTCAGCGGCTTCCTGCAACCTTTACCAGGTCGTCTGTCCACCTTGTAGGTGGACGTCCTACGCTGCGCTTGCCGGTACGTGGGCCTCCATTTCAGAACCTTTCTGCCCCATCGGCCGTCAGTTCTACGAGCTATATGCCCCGCCCACTGCCACTTCAGCTTGCTTATCCGTTGGGCTATGTCAGCAACTTTTGTTCGTTTACGAATCTCCTTATTCCTGATTCGATCTCGCAAAGATACGCCGAGCATAGCCCTTTTCCATAGCACGCTGTGCAACCTTGAGCTTTCTTATGAGGCCCATAGTGAGAGGCCACGTTTCAGTTCCATATGTCATCACTGGTAACACACACTGGTTGTAGACTTTCGTCTTTAGGCACTGAGGTATTTTGGACGAGAAGACGTTACGTAGTTTTCCGAACGCTGCCCAGTTGAGTTGGATTCGACGATTGACCTCCTTCTCAAAATTTGACTTACCCAACTGGATCACTTGTCACAAAAACCTTAGACCTTATCTAAAAATAGTTCTTAAATCCCTGTAGCCCCTGTAGGTACAGCAACAAGAAACATATTAAAGTAAACCAAACACTGACACAGACACAGTTTATTCTCATTTGCGCAAAAACGATCGGTGAGGGCGATCCATCAACGGAGATTAGCCTGCCGTTGCGTTGCGTTGTTATCGATAAATTCTCTATCGAGTATCGATCTCGATCATAACATTGATATGTTACACGCGATTTATGTGTTTGGGTATTGTGTTTATTTCAATTTATCTGTATTACTTAAGCAAATAATTTTGCAAGTATTGCAGTTTACCTAGTTTAATTTAATAAGTATTCCATATTTAATAAGGTCAACACACATACATTAATCTATGATAATATTAAAGATTAGTTATTTTATTTTGTTAGTTTAGCTATTATGGATATACTTTAGACTAAATTGAACTTTTAATTAATTGCTATGGAAGAGCGAAGTCACCTATCACAGGCATTTTTTGCTTAAAAGGTGACTTCGATCACTGCTTGTAAAATGTAAACATGGTTCTGTTTTTTTTTTAAATGTAACTTTTTATGTTTTGATGAGTGAGTTTACGAGTACATGTGACAAAAATAGTCATGTCGTTTGATTTACTCGATTGAATTTTTATACTTCCGAGAGATTGTGCTTTATATTTGTTAATTATTTGGTTTTGATACTCAACTCAACTCGTACCAGAGAAAAAGGTCTCTTGACTGAAGGACAGACGATTAATACAGTGCAGTTTCATTCCGTCGCGCGCGCTCGAGCTAACCGGTTGTTACCATACGTCACATCGCGCTGCCATCGATACCCGGGCCGAAGTACGCAGAGCTTGTTATCGCTGTGCACAGACCAATCAACGAGATAGAAGCCGCGAACATTTGTAACAGGACCACCATGACCAGTTCTTTCGGACAATGTGAAGACGTTTTGGATCAGGCGCAACTTGAAGATGTTAGCATGGATGGACCCTCCATTGACAGGGAGTCGCCTCCTGGATACGTCACATTTCGAAAAGGAGTGGCAAACATAGATGTGTCGGAACTTCGCAGTGACTTTAAAAAGTTCCAAACAACCATGCTAACTATGCTTGAGAGTTGGTTTAATAAACAGGATGAAAAATTCACGAAATTCATGAGTGATTTTAATGACATCAAGACATCAATTGAATTCATGAATGATAACTTCGAGGATTTAAAATTAAAAACCGAAGATGTGGCAAAACGAGTCAGTATACTTGAAAAAAAGTCAGCCAACTCCAGTGACACGCTTCGTCTTCTCCAATTAGAGGACAAAATGGACATTATGGAACAGCAAGCACGGATGTGTAATGTCGAAATAAGTAATCTACCGGAGAAACGCGGAGAGAACTTGCCTGCTATTCTTGATAACCTTGCTGCACACATAAAAATTCCTATAAACAAACAAGATGTTGTCTCGATTCACCGAGTACCTCAAGCCGCTGCCAGTAGCTCGCGCCCTAAGAACATCATTGTAAAATTATCTAGTCGCCTACTAAGAGACAATTTCCTCGCAGCTGCGCGCTTGAACAAAGGCATTAATTCTACCCTGCTTGGTATTTCGAGTGCTCCTTACAAAATCTATATTAATGAGCACCTTACGCTAAAAAAGAAGAATTTGTTTCGAGATACTAGGGAAACAGCAAAAAAGTTTGGCTTCCGCTTCGTCTGGGTCAAACATGGTACCATTCTCGTCAGAGCCAATGAAACATCACCAATCATGGCTATTCGCTCAGAACAAGACCTGCCGAAAATGGAGTCAAAAAAGTGAAGATGACGTCTTTCACCCCTGTGTTGTAATTACTTCAGTACTTCAAATAAATGTCGTGGTAAATCGTGTGTGTAGTGTGAACATTACCGAAAATAATTATCATAGTGCGTGTAGCCTCTTAGTCGTGCAGTGGTCTATGTGTTTGCGACTGTGGACGGGTGTCGATTGTATGCGGCTTACCCGCATATTGTTATTGATTCAAGTAATCATAAATGGTGTTTTATTAATAGTAACGTACATATTTAGGCACCTAATGCAATTAGCAAGCATGTTTAAGGTATGTGTTGGTGGCAGCGGTGGTTGCACCAGCCGAAATCCTATATATTTTGCGAATTGTTTTTCTCATTTCAAGCTTTTGGCAGATAGATACTCAACATTGGTATATGTTTCGCAGTATAGTAATACTAATAACATTTCAATGCGTAACAGAGAAAGATAAAATCGTTATTTACTACCAAAATTGCAGAGGACTCAGGACAAAGCTGAACACACTGTTTATGAATATTCTGGTCGAATCCTACGATGTTATTGTGTTATCAGAGACGTGGTTAATACCTACCATTACTGACAAAGAAATCATCGATTCGCGTTTTGTATTATTTCGTTGTGACCGGGATCGAGCTGCGACGGGCCGCCGTGATGGCGGTGGGCTATTGGTGGCCGTGCGCCGCGGCATACCCGCCGTACGCTGCTTGCTCGGATCTAGCCCAGATAAACTTGTAAGTCATACAAACATTATTATGCCTCCTTCGATTGATTACGTGTTATTAAAATTGAACATACAGGGAGCGCATCACATACTTTGTGGCGTGTACATCCCACCGAACGAAAAATTGGCCACTTATACAACTTTTTTTAATGCGCTTCAGTTTGAAATAATTAATAGTAATCCGGATAAATTTTATGTAGCTGGCGACTTTAATTTACCTCAGATAACGTGGCAAAAATATTGCTCTTTTTCTTCTTACCCGTATGACGCAAACAACCCTTATAGCGATACAACCTTCTTTTTTTTAAATTCTACACTGAGTAAACAGCTCAATAACATTGAAAACTTTATGGGTCGAACGTTGGATCTATTCATATCTACCGATCACAACTGTATTTGCGAGCAGCCTACCGATACGCTGGTGCCACCTGACAGTTTGCATCCTCCCTTTTACGTGCAGATTTCCTCTGTTAGCCCTAGTAAACCTATGAAACCAACGTCTACCCCTAAATTTAGATATTTAGAAGGTGATTACCCTGCGATAAACGAATGTATTAGAACCACGAACTGGAATAATATATTTGAGCCCTTGTCCTTGGAAGCGTCGGTGAATGCCTTTTATGAAAAGATTTATGATATTATAAGGAAACACGTACCTTTAAGAAGTTATAAATCGAATAATTACCCTATATGGTTTTCTCGCCCTCTTATACATATTTTCAAAGATAAAGAAAAGGCCTGGATTAAATGGAAAAAAACGAATTCAAAACTTCACTATGAAGAATTTTCATTATATCGCAATAGATTTAAGAAACACAGTAAGTTATGTTTTGATAAATATATTGAATCTGTAGAGGAAGGAATTAAAAATGATGTTAAACAATTCTGGTCATTCATAAATAGCTCTAAAAATAAAACTTCTAGTATTCCATCTATAATGACATTTAATAATCTTGACTCAGATGATCCCGAACAGATCTGTAACTTATTTTCACTTTTTTTTTCATCTGTTTATGAGCTCGGAGGGGATGACACGGACTTGGAAAACTCACCCATTAACGTTAATTCAGACTTGATACTTACGGACGTGTTCATAACTACTGATATTATTGTCAAAAACCTTAAATGCTTAGACATCACCAAAGGACCTGGGCCTGATGGGTTATCACCTTTTTTCCTAAAACATACATCTGACACAATTGCAGTTCCATTGTACATACTGTATAGCAGAAGTTTGAAAGAAGGTCTCGTTCCTGAGGCTTGGAAATCTGCTAACGTAGTACCTGTTTATAAGTCAGGTGATAGGAAAAACGTTACTAATTATCGCCCTATATCACTGCTCTCCACCTTATCGAAAGTTCTTGAACGGATAGTACACGACAATATATATCCACACTTGCACAAAATTATTATCGACGAACAACACGGATTTGTTAAAAATCGATCAACTGTCAGTAACCTCGTCTTGTACACGAGCTTTTTATTTGAATCGTTGGATGCTCGTGTACAAGTAGATGCGGTTTACACCGACTTTTGCAAGGCTTTCGATAGGGTGGATCATGTCATGCTTCTCAAAAAGCTAGCATATAATGGCATCCATGGTAATTTATTGAGGTGGTTCTCGTCATATATAAGAAATAGAACTCAAAAAGTAGTCCTTAACGGCTTCAGTTCAAATAAAATCGAAGTTACCTCTGGGGTAGCACAGGGTTCGATATTGGGACCTTTACTATTTGTCTTGTTCATTAATGACATAAATAACTGCTTTGAACATTCGCAATTCTTACTGTACGCCGATGATCTCAAAATTTTCCGAAACATTAGTACTCTAGAGGACTGCAACAAGTTGCAAGAGGACCTAGATCGTTTTTCGTTGTATTGCAGGGATAACAAACTGAATCTTAGTTTACCGAAGTGCAAATCTATAACATTTACAAAAAAAAAAAAAAGTTTAAATTTTGAGTATTCTCTTTGTAATACTCCATTAGAAAAAGTCACTTTACTTAAGGATCTTGGTGTCTTTGTGGACTCAAAACTCCATTTTCATGTACATGTCGACCACATCGTAAATAAGGCCTTCCAAATGTACGGTTTTGTCATGCGGTCATCAATGCCCTTTAAACGTCCTTCGTCATATCTTTTGTTATATAAATCTTTAATCAGATCACAACTTGAATATGCAACTGCTATTTGGAATCCACTATACACAAAATACAAAGATCAAATGGAAAAGGTCCAACGAAAGTTTCTACGATCATTAAACTACCGTTGTTTTCGCTCTAAATCTTCTTATAACGCTCTTTTAAATAAATTTTCTCTGCCGAGGCTTGAGGTTAGAAGAATGCTCTTGGATATTATGTTGTTATATAATGTATCACATGGCAAGTTTGACTGTATTCAATTAACCGAAAAAATGCTGCTGCACGTACCGCTTCGCTCTTACGCCGTCCGCGAGACTCGTAAGCGTATTTTATTCGCACTAAGACCATGTAAAACGAATGCAGGTGAGCGATCTCCTCTGCGCAGAGCTATGGACTTGTACAATGCATACTTTACTGACGTCGAACTCTTCTCTAGTTCACCTGCTTCGTTCAAGAAAAGTGTGTGCGAAATTATCCATACCTTAGGGTTTGGGTAATTCCGTATCTTTATAATGTCACAGCGTGTACACCACAATATTATAATTCACAACCTGTTATAATTCGTTTTAACTTATCTGTGGATAATGGTGCTGATTACATTGTTAGTAACACTTACTTAACTTACATTCTAGTACCTAAGCAGCCAATGTAATTGTTTGTTGTCCCAAATAAAGGAGAAAAAAAAAAAAAAAAAAAAAAAAAACATTTTAAGGATTCAATTCCGGGTTTTCAAGTACGGAACGCTAAAAGCTACAACAATTGCGCTACATGGCGAACTTAGCTATGTCAATGTTTTCGATTCTAGGTAAACATACTAAGTCTATTGTGAGTCGCAGTGATTGTGTTTTATCTTTAAAAACTTTGAGTTCAAAAAGTAAGACTACAAATGATCCCAGATTAACTTTATGAAGTAAACGTAGAAAAACCTTATCAAAATGACCACGAAATAACTAAAATGCCGAGCATATTGCATATAAACTTTACCAAATAAGAACAGACGATCATAAAATTATCTAAGTTTCGACCGCAATTTTTTGGTGGACATTTTATTTTATGACATATCTGTCGGTGACCATAAATCCTCAACCATCGATACTCCCGATCGCATCCCTAGGGGTCCCCAGGGTCTCTTTTTGCCGGCGTCTTGCAAATAAACGGTTGGCGATGGCTGAGCCCATCCCGAGGGCAACATTGCCAGATTATGTGTGACTACGATAATTATCTACGTCCTTGTTTTTGGATAGGTAGCGTTCCGGGTTTCGAATTGGAGTTTGCTTATTACTTTAAAAAAATGTATTCGAAATTAAAAATCTTGACACTTTTCATAGGGTTTTTGGGTGTTGCCAATTTTGTTAACTTGTAATATATTTTAAGACCAGTTTGTAGAAGTACTGTTTCATTTATTCGTGTTTTTTTTGGAATTAGAGTAATAAATATATCTCAGCTTACGGTTATTAAATTTTCAACATTTCCAATGTAATATATTCATACAGGGTCGTAACCATTAGGTACTAATTAGTAAAGATAGTGGGTGCATGTTTTAAATAATGTTTATTTATTTATGCAAATATAATTAGAAGTGTTTAAAAATAAGGGCTTTTTTAGTTACAATTATTCGCCGATGGTAAGTTGTTGTTTAACAAAATCAATTTTAATTTTAACAATTGTATAAAAACTATTTATAAAAAGTGGAAAATAAATTAAAAGTTTCGGATGATTCGGACAGAAAGTCCATACAAGTAAAGCAGCATTGTTCCGAGGGCGGGCGGACTCGCCCGAACTTGCGCAATAAAATTGATGGGCTGAGTTTGCTTAACACTGTTATTGTCTCGTTTTGTTCTTTAACTTGAATTTTCAAGTCATAAGCGATTAGCAAGCTGAAGTGACGGGGCACATACCACGTAGAACTGACGGCCGATGGGGCAGAAAGGTTCTATAATGTAGGCCACTTACCGGCAAGCGCAGCGTAAGACGACCAGCCACAACGTGGACAGACGACCTGGTAAAGGTTGCAGGAAGCCGCTGGATTCGGGCCGCTTCCAACCGGACAATCAGGAAGTCACTGGAAGAGGCTTATGTTCAGCAATGGACGTCCTATGGCTAAAATGATGATGACGAAGCAATTGTAGGTGAAGGATGCATCCAGATAAGTGGGGCCAAATCGTGATCCAATTTATGCTTACTCATTAACTCTTCGAGTGTGTGGATTGTTTTAGGTCGTTTTGTTATTAAGAAGCCCAGGCTGGTACAGTCAAAACTATTTATTTATAACTTTTAATATGGACACAATATTTCAACTATCACAGCGTATGAGGAAGAGATTAATGAATGATACAAAAAGAGCTCTTCAAAACAGACTATAATATAAACCATTATAGACAACTTGAGTTGCTTGCTTATGCTGACTTGCTTATGCTTATTAAGACTCGTGGAAACGATGTTCATTGGCGACCTTGGTAGCCGAGAGGCGAGCATACCGGACTTGATTTCGCTATCTCTGAGGTCCCGGGATCGATTCCCAGTCGGTCAATGTAGAATAACTTTTCTATATTGTCTCGGGTCTAGGTGTTGTGGTACCGTCGTTGCTTCTGATTTCTGTAACACTTGTGTTACAGAAAATTTTGGCTACTGACCATAGGATCAGAGCACTGTATAAATATCTATAAATAAATTGTTTATTTGTAACGCAAAGCACACACTTTATAATAATTTAGATAAAAAATAATAATAATATCATTAACAAGTAGGTAACTTTATGTATGTAAAAACACGTGCAAAGAGTGGAGTTTATTGATTATATTTTATCAATTTATTATTAACCATTTAACTGCTTGGACCACCCGCGAACAAACACCAAAACGAGTGGAGTTTTGAAATTTTAATTGCTTTATTGGTCGAGCCTCTCAAGTTTACGTGTTATAAACGGGTTAACTGTTCCGTCGTTAATTATGATTGTTTGCGCTCCTCGCTCGCTCCTCCTTTGTTATTTGTAGATAGAAATCAACAAGATCGTTTTCTGATTGCGAATTATTCGATCATGGTGTAATTGTCGTGGACGTGTCCAATTGGAAAATAGCTTTCGTTTCAAATTCAGAATGACTTTGTAGTCAATATTATTTCAGTCAGTTAATTCAGTCTATAGGCCCACTTTCGAGATTTGGCGAAGAGGGGAAGCGGTGCATTTCAGTCACCTTTAGGAATTTACTACAGGAAACAAGACCTACTTACAACATGCAGCTATCGTGGTTATGTCGCCCATGCGCTTATGTTATTTAAATAACTACTCCACTTTATGTGTTTTTTTCAACCGATTTAAAAAAAGCGGCCAAGTGCGTCTCGGATTCGCCCATGAAGGGTTCCGTAGCAGCAAGTAACTATAAAAGTTCTTGTAAGTAGTTCGTTGTAACTTTGATGAATAATACTCGTAGTGTAAATTGCGGTTTACGATTTATGACATATTAAAAAAACTACTTACTAGATCTCGTTCAAACCAATTTTGGAAAGTTTGCATGGTAATGTACATCACATATTTTTTTTAGTTTTATCATTCTCTTATTTTAGAAGTTACAGACGCGCAAACTATTCAGTTTAGAAAAAAATGATATGAGAAATCTCAATATCATTTTTGAAGACCTATCCATAGACACGTATTGGTTTGATGAAAAACAATTTTGAGTTTCAGTTGTAAGTATGGCAACCCCCAAAATTTATCGTTCTTTTTTTCTATTTTTGTGTCAAAATCTTAATGCGGTTCACAGAATACATCTACTTAACAAGTTTCAACAGTATAGTTCTTATAGTTTCGGAAAAAATTGGCTGTGACATTCGGACGGACGGACAGACAGAAAGACAAGACATGACGAATCCATAAGGGTTCCGTTTTGTGCTTTTTGGCTACGGAACCCTAAAAACGGAACCCTTATAAGATCACATTGTTGTCCGTCTGTCTGTCAAGACCCTGTATCTCGGGAACGCGAGGTGTTACGGAGGTGAAATTAATACCATATACTTAGGTTTACAGTCCTTTGAAGCTGTAAAAAATAGGACTTCTAGGCTTAAAAATAAAAGATACGGCAGATTAAGCCTCAAAAAATATACGTTTTTTGCGGTTTGATCTGCCGTTGTGTTTTTTTTCCACACTGTCAAGGTAATTAAAATTTATAGGGTACCTTTCGTTGACCTAGAACTATGATATATGGCAAGTCATAGTATCTTCTTCAACTACAACTACAAATATGATGTATACGTTTGTTTGTTGTTACCACAGGATCAGAGCAATGTATGTAATGTTGTTAAAATTCAAATTCAAATTCAAATACTTTATTCACCCGAAACATGGTAGATACATAGATGTTAAAAATAAATATACATAATTGTGCAAACATGTTTCGCTAATTTGATTAGCATGCCACACACAATAGGAATTAAAAAAGAAAAGAAAATTAATATTCTGGAAAATAAATGATTTTATTATTATATTTATTTATTTATTATTATTTGTAATTAAACTGCGAAGGTATAATCCTGAACTACCTATTTATAAATGTACCTATAAATTTGTACAGAACCCTCGGTGGGCAACTCCGACACGCACTTGTCTGGTTTTCTTTGTCATCGATACCCCAAAAAAAAGCGTTTAACACTTCTAACCAAAACAACGCATAAGGATACACACGTCTTTGATTAAGTAATAAAAATGATAGCGCAGATTCATCACGCCGAACACGCCATAAAAACTGAGTACGTCCACGTCAGCGCCGCCGATATATCACCCGCTGCAGCTGCGCCTCGACATTACAGAAGGAATTACCTGGACGAGTGGGAGTGGGAGTATAGTCGACTTACGAAAACATTGATCACTTTCGGCCTCTGTCACATTAAGGCTAGTATAGTCGCCAAATGTTAACTAGCATGTTGTTTCAAAAGCCTACTTATTTAAGCTCAAACGGCCAAAAAAATGTGATAAAAATGGTTAAAATCTATACAATATTTAGAGCAAAGCATTTGTTTCTAGAACATAAACATTCGAATAAAAAAAATGAAATCATTCATAATCGAAAACAGGATTTTTTTTTCTCATTTTTCGCTAATAAATACGCAGCGATTGTCGTAACGGCCACGTTTTAATTGCACGCTGTTATGAACCGTATTTTAATGAGTTTTCGTGCAATATTTGTACTAACACGCGTTGAGTCGCTAATTTATTTAGGGCACTACTCGCCTTAAGATTTAACTTCAAACTAAACTTTTAAGCACTTTTTTTCTATTTAATTTAACATTTTCGAGTTGATTCGAAAAATTCTGAACTTTTTAAAATATTGCCTTAAATCAATCGACGAACCGCGCAGTCATCATCATACGTCCACTGCTGAACATAGGCTACCCCCAATGACTTCCAGATGGACCGGTTGGAAGCGGCCTGTATCAAGCGGCTCGCAGTGAAGCTCAAGACACTAAATTTATTTACTTAACAAAAGTCTATCCGTGGTTCTTAAAGTATCTGTTACGTACCTATTCATATACAGGGTGGCAAGAAAAGTGACGTCCAAAAATTTTTTTTGGTGCCTCGTGTTTAGAGATATCTGAATTTTTGGACGTCACTTTTCTGGCCAACCTGTATTTATAAACTCTATCTCGTGAATTGTTTGTGAAAAATAGTAAGTTGCGACACAACTTTGTATAAAAATAATCTTGTGCCACATTAAAGTGATCCTGATGATTATTTTACCCCAATCCGACCCCACCATACCGGTGAAATCCGACAAGTTAATTAATGTCCCAAAAACCTGTACATATCTCGCAATCTTTGCGGACCCGTATGCACAAACATGACCCGCCCACGGCGCCATTAATCATCCCTTAATTTTTCGATGGAACTTTTTAATCTCGTCCTAAGCTAACAGAGGGAGCAAATATTTGACAGCCCATGTTCAGGGATTGGTTAGTTTTGTAGCTGACACCTGTAACTTTGGTGAAATGTTTTTGTAAGAGTTTTTGTTGTTGAAACAAACTTAGTGACGTAGGATTTGCTGGGAATTGAAATAAACTAAACAATTTACTAGGGTTATCTTTTTTCCATTTAGCTCTGCGGTTTCAGTAAAGATGTTTTGTTTTACTAGAATAATAAATTGTATCCCTACTTAATATTATAAATGCGAAAGTAACTTTGTCCGTCTGTTACGCTTTCACGCCTTAACTACTGGTCGGTTAAAGGTCTGGAAGAGATTTGTAGACCTTATTGGCGATAAGGCCTTTAATGTTTTTTAAGTGTATTTATCTTTTGGACTGATTTTGATAAAATTTGGTACAGAGATAGACTATATACCTTGGGAAAGGACATAAGCAACTTTTTATCGTAAAGCTAAACCAATTTTGAAATTGTGTATGGCAAAAGCTTAAATACTAGGGAAGGACAAAGACTATAAAATCCGTTTAGCTTTACGATAAAAAGTTGCCTAGCTTTGGTCTATCTTTGTTTACCAAATTTTATCAAAATCAGTTCAAAAGATAGATTATATTTTCATTACAGTTCCTAAGCAAGTTAAATAGAGTATGACAAACCGTATTCCACACAAGCAAAGCCGTAAGCACAGCTTGTAATTTATAAAGTTGTACGGTTTTTGTAGTTCTACCACCTATACACATTATTGCTAAGAACTAACTATACAATTTGTAGCCGTAGGGTAAAAAAAAAAATTGGACGTGTAAAAAAGCTTAATTAAGGCCTATTTGCAGGAATAACTTGTTTTTTTTTGGATTTAAACAAAAAGGACTACCCAAACAAAAAAAAAACACTTCCCCATATTAAACCACTGACAAACTGACATCAGTTTGGATGGAAAAGTTTTTTTCTTTTGTGATTTCGATATTGGTCCCGTACAAAAAGTTGTAGTGTGTGAGCTTCAATATCACCTTTTATAGTTCCCCTGCAGATTCCTTGTACACCCTGTATTTACTGTAATTACAAGTATCTTAACGTTCTCGCCGCCGGTCACCCACAAGATGGACAGACTTCATAAATTCTTCTACGAAGCGTTCCCTAGTTGAGTGTGCCCGCAGTGCCACGAATAGAGAAGAAAAGAAAAAGATGGAGAAAGAAAAAAATGGAAATGAAAGAAGATGGAAAGAGAAAGATGGAGAAGTCTTGCAAAAGCCGCAAACAACTTATCAGACAGTCCATAACCTCGACCACTCCGCCAGGAGTGTACGACTAAGAAGAACAGTATCTATAGAATTATATTTACATATTACCAGCTTCTGAAATGAATTAATGAATTGTCTTCATAAGGGAACATTGTTGTGTTGCAGAATCGCACTTAATAAATTAAATTGTATTCATAAAACGTGGATAATGATGTTGGTTGTACAATTACGCAAACTATTTTATAATAAAATTGTTTAGCCTAAGAATTGTAAATTGTTTTTTATCCAATGTAAAATAAAATAAAGAAATAATAAAAAAACAGAAATTGGATTTGAATCTTTGTCACTTCTTATTAGTATACAAGTGAGCTAGTGTGTGCAAATTATTCTTCTAGACCACTAAGTAAAGAAGAATGGCAAGCTTCTATAGAGCTCTGGGCCCAAATTTTGAGCCCCCATTCATTAATGAAATTAGCTGCTTCTCGTACAACTAAGCAAGGCTAACAAAAAAGTTAGTCGAACTTACCCTCTTAAAGAGATTCAAGAGATATTAGTGAAAACAGGAAATGGTGAGGTTAGCTTATGGGTTATTGTGTTTCGTCCAATTAGCATTAAAACAAATTGCATTCGTAAGTAAAACTCATCTGCAAAACCTAAGAACTTTGCAAACAATATTTTTGTAACACTTTTGCTTAACATATTTCAAAATAGAAAGTGTTACATACAATCCGACAGACGAGTTCCCGAGATAAAGGGTCTTGACAGATATATGTATGATCAGACGGATAGATAGATACTCTTTATTGCACACCATACAAGTAAAATACACATGATTTTTACAGAAAGATGTACAATTTAGATGTATAATTTAGTAGCGGTCTTATCGCTAATAGCGATCTCTTCCGGACAACCTTTAGGTAGAGGACAACCATTAAAGAAAGGGGAAGGTGGTGAAGACGGACTGCAAAGTGATCCTAAAAGGGTTCCGTTTTTTTCCTTTTAAGGTACGGAACCCTAAAAAAGAGTATTTTAAATTACGAATGGTCCATTTACAGTTGTGTTTCCTGGAAACAGTCCACCAGAAATTAGGTACATAGTAGATAGTTACAACTAAAACACCTATCTCCTAAACATCTACCTAGGACGCGGTCCCCACAGGTCAAGACAAACTGTCGCCGCGATGCGACCGCGCTAATGTTAGTTCCAACTTTGGACGGCTGAGGTCTGAGAGACCCTTATGCCTTGACTTTTGGTCTGAGGTAGGGCTGACACATTTGGTTACCAAATGCATTTCAAATGATTAAAAATATACATACGAATTTTGACAGTGCACACCTATAAGTTGCTTCTAACTCAGTGGCGGCAGTGGAGGTGCTTGTAGCTTAGTGACGGCAGTGGTAGTGACTTCCAAAGGTAAGCCACCTACGTTGCGGTTTCAATTGGAGGACCATTTCATTCTTCAATATTTAGAGCCAGTTTTACCACTTGCTGATAAGTTCCAGATAACCTATCTGGCACTTTTTTGACAGCTTATTGTATCAGCAAGTGGTGAAACTTGCCCTTAGTTTCATTTATCACCAGCATCTATATCGCTTGATACTAATCGTGATGCAAAAAATAATATTTTTTGTTCATGGCAGCCCTAACCATCCCGTTGTTTAGGGTGACCACGCTCGACAGTTACAGCTTTAGTTAGCACCGGTTCCAAAGGGTGCGTTGAAGGTTTATGCCTTCCAAAACTCGCGGCGAAACCTTTCACGATTTATTTGGAACTAATTCCTGAACTAGCTATTTGTAGTTCGGAGATTAATGTTATTAAAATAAACTTTGGTAGGTAGGTATTTATGAAATTTATTTTAGGTTAAAAGGAAAGACTTTCAGCTTAATTTTTATGATTCTGTGTTGAGTAACTAAAGTCCGATTCGACCGAACACAAAGTTAAACCAGTTTAACTATCACGAGAATAGTTTTTCTCCTTGAATCTCCTCGTGGATAATTTAGTTTACGTTTTTCCAACTTACTTGAGGAATACACTTTATTCGGTATTGCTATTCTATGGTTCAAGTGTGAATGATAGACGAATGGATAAACCTGCTAGAAACCATGTAATCCGTTTCTTCTAGATTGACATAAACTGCCACAACACTTTTAATTTTGTAGGATAATAGTGTCAATGCCAGATAATGACGTCTTGTCAGCTTCTAGGTGACAAGTTTGGATTTGACAAGTGACATTTATTATTCTCAGTTTAATCTTTTACTCGGCCAAAATCGTCCGTTTACTCGTGTTTAAACCTAATTTATAAAACTAGTGGTTAGTAAAATGCAAAAACAGCTTACTCTAGATTAAGCAGTGGTTTAAGCTCGAGTAACTACTTACTCCAGTTTGGTCGAATCGGCCCAAGTCTAATATTATAGTTAGGGTTAAAGGTCATATTCTCGTGATACCCAGACCAATTAAAAAGATACCTTTTTTACGATTTTAAATTATTTGGCATCTTTTTAACTATTGGTATTTTTTGGAAATTAAAAAAAACAAATTGGAAATTCGAGACAATTGTCAACAACAAAAAGACATGTTGTTAAAATAAAACGAATTTCCTGATTAAAATAGGAAATGAGAGTAGATATAATTCACATAACTGTGAAATTCCTATAAGGCAATATAGTTCTAAATAACAAAGCACAGTTAAGAGTATAAGGTCTCGATAATTAAGAGCCAACAGGAACAGGAGCGTGCGTGACGTCACGGCCTCTCAGGGACTTAACGTCGGTCGCAGCGACACGCAGCATGTAGAGAAACCAGTTTTAAGAATAAAACAGGACAGTGTTTTAATTTTTACTACAATTTTTTTACAGATTGTTTTAATCTTAATTTTAACATAGACAATTATTTTAATCATAATAGTGTCTAAATCATCTGTGGCAATTATGGTGTCTATGATTTGTTTATTCTCATTTTCGTTTGGTGCTTTGTAAGGAGCCCATATTGAGTGAGCTATTATCACTTTTATTATTTACTATGGAGATTCAGTTTGAATTATATTTATTTGAAGTAAGTTTTCATAACTTTAGCTTATAACAAAAGACACCAAATTCAAGTTTAATATGGTGCGTTTTAAAAATAAATAGAAGTAATAATAAAAACATGTGTGTAAAGTACAATAGAAATAATGTTTTATCCTAAATGTTGACACTGTTGTAAAATCTGTTAATTTTGCCCGTTCAAGTGAGCCCACAAAATTTAAAATTGCTTAAATTTTTGCAAATATCTACTCATGTTTGCATTATGTACTGATCAAATTTAATTGGTGGCTGGAGTAGAGATATTGTTACTGAATATCAATTACTTAAACTTTTTCAAATAATATGCATTTTACAACAACAAATAATTTGCTAAAAGTACCTGTATGTAGTACAGGTAAATAATTATTAATTGATAATGTTTAATGAGTAAGCCGGGCAAATATTTATTACATTGTTGATAAATACATTTTACGAGGATATCAAAATAACATCCTCGTTAACAATACTAATCGCAACAATATATCGTTGAATTAAATCATGCGTTATTTTGGGACTTTTGAGAAATGATGGTCACACTGTTTGCAGCGTGTGCGGAAAAGGTGGTTAAAAGTATATTGGTTCGAATAAACCTCATGTAACAGGGCGTGACTCGGGAGATGGATGGATTTTATAACTTTTGCTCATTCAATCTACCTTTATTTACGTTTATGGGAACATACTGTTATAAACATTGGATTGTACTCGGACAAACAAGATTCGTTCTCGTGCTTTTAACAAAAACGTCACATTTCAACCCTCTCAAATCGTTAACTGCTCTAGATCTAAATCTAGTTATATATATAAAAGAAAGTCGGGTTAGTTACACCATTTATAACTCGAGAACGGCTGGACCGATTTTTATGATCTCTGATTAATTGAATTTGTCTTCGCTCCGAATAGCAGAATAACTATACAAAACACGCAAATATTCATGAAAAAAATTTTTATGTAAGGGCGGTACGAAGTTCGCCGGGACAGCTAGTATATACATAAAAGAAAAACGGGTTAGTTACACCCAGTTAAAAGTCAGGAACGGCTGGACCGATTTTTATGATCTTTGGTTTGTTGGATTTGTCTCTGCCCCGAATAGCAGAATAACTAATAAAAAATCTGAACATTCACAAAAAAAAATAGGCGGTACGAAGTTAGCCGGGACAGCTAATATTAAATAAACTTACAATATTTTAAAGACCAATTCCATATCTTTTGCGAAGGGATTCATGAAAATTAAACAAAATAATTTCAGTTTTGCCAAATGGTTTACTGACATTCAGTCCAGCTTTTAATTCTATGCAATAAAATAGCTGCATGTTAAAACGTCAAGCAATCAGTTAGCTTTTATATATTTATCATTTCAGCCTTAGGAACTCCACTAATGCTTCGTTCAATGACTTCTATCCAGCGGCTTCTTGCAACATTTACGTGGTCTCCATTCTAAAACCTTTTTGTCCCTTCTGAGATCAGTTCTACGTGCTATGTACTACTGCCACTTTAGTATGCTAATCCGTAATCTAAATCGTCATCATCAGAAAGAAAATATTGCACTTCGAATGTTAAATTTTAAATTTAAAGGTAAAATGTGTTAAAATTTTGCATGCCGAATCGCGGTTAAATATGCAGACATTATTATTGTGACCACCTGTACTACCATATTTTATGCAATAAATACTATTTTTATTTCTATTTTAAGTGCCCGCCTTGCCCCCCTCTCTCCTATACAGGCAGATTAATAATTTTAATACGACATCAAATTACAGTTAATTTGTATTAGTTTCATTGTATCAAAAGTTTTATTAACAGAAAAGGTAGCACAAACGTATTTATGGTTCGGAAGTAGCAAGTATCAGACGCCGCAGTGGTCGTTTACAACTAAATGCACGTAATTAGCTCTTTTACGGCTCCGTAAAAATTACATTTACCGCGTTATCTGCAGTGCCAATGCACCATTGTTACAACGTTGCAGTTTTAGAGATGCTTACTAATATAAACCACGTATAATGTGTATGAAACCACTACTAATATACAATGTGGCGGTTAGCACATTAGTTAGTTATACAGGGTGTAACGAAAAGGTGAAATAAAACTTTAAGGGGTTATTCTACGCCTAAATTACATCAACTTTTTCTATGAAACCAACATCGAGATCGCAAAAAAAACACTTTCCCATACTAAAACGCGACCAGCTGGCATCAGTTTGTATGGAAATGTCATTTTTTTTTTTAGATTTTGATGTTGGTCCCATAGAAAAAGTTGATGTAATTTAGCCTTAGAATAACCCCTTAAAGTTTTATTTCACCTTTTCGTTACACACTGTATAATGGTGTCCAAATTAGACCCGAGTTCGCCATCATGTTTTTAAAGAGTCGGATTAACCAAGAATGGGTTTTTCAAAATAAATATTTTGGTGTGTTACCAATACCATTAACTATCCGAGTGTTAAGTGCTGCAACCGCCTGTTGACTTGATTGAGGCTAACTTGGTTTAACTGAAAGTGAGCTAGATTGTAAAATGTTAATACAAACGACAAGAGTATAACCTACTATAAGGTTGTCTGGAAGAGATCGCTCTTAGCGATAAGACCGCCTAAATTGTACCATTCTAAATTTATTGTTTCTCTGTACTGTTTTTTTGTGTGGTGTGCAATAAAGAATATCTATCTATCTATCTATCTACTATAACCTGGCTAGCTTAGACCTGTAGCTACTATATATTTTAAAAAAGATACATATATTATATGCAAATTCAATCGGTTGTTTGGGAAGTCAAAAATCAAATTTGCAAAAGTCATAAAACAAGTTAATTTTAGGTCTTACTCTGCTAAGATAAATGCAACTCTTTTTTTTTAAATGAATATTGGACAACATCACATACACAACACACCCAGACCCGAGACAATATAGAAATGTTTTTTTTTCGACATTGACCGACCGGGAATCGAACCCGGGACCTCAGAGATAGCGACACCAAGGCCGGTATACTCGCCTCTCGGCTACGGAGGTCGTCGAATATTATAACATAATATTCTATCATCTCAGTTACGATGATATTAAAATATTTATCTTTAATAATAAATAAATGATCTCTAAATAAAAGTCAAGTTAAAGTCAATGCAATTATTTTAAATATTATTTTAAATTTCTAAGTCTATTTCATAATAAAATAAGGATTATTCGACATGCGAATATATTTTTTCAACGGGACTTATCTAATTGACACCAAGGCTGACAAAAATTATTATAAAGAAAATATTTTATTCTGACAAAGAACAATCCTGTTAATAAAATCCAACAATAGATTTATATTATTATTTATACTGAACCATTCCGCCAATCCATCTCACCCTTCCCCGGTTTTTATTATTCATTAGCGGTAAGCGGTAAACGGGCGGTGTAATAAGACCGTTTCTATGCTGCGGGTTCGACTCCCGGCCCCGCACCGACGGGTTTACTGGTAGAATGGTATTGTGAATTGTTGTTATTGTTTCTGTTACCTGATTCTTGTACTTAGTAAGATATATTGGGCGGCTAGCATATTTGGGGCATGGAAAAAATATAGAACAGTATTTTTGTGAGATATTTGCCGGCATCTGAATTGAAATGGTAACATTAAAATGTAAAATATGCGACAGACGACTCATTATTTGTCACGGTTCTGAAGTCCTCATCATCATCATTATTTTAGCCATAAGACTTTCACTGCTGAACATAGGCATCGGGGGCGATTGCCAATACTTGCCACGCTTGGCAGGCGTGTTAGCGAGCGCAGTTTTTTATAATAATTTGCAGGCAGACGCTGCTGTCCGTCTCTTGCTACAAGAATTAGTCGCCTCTTTCGACACGCCTCGTGTTGGCGGTGGGGAAGTGTATTCTTTACGGCCGTGTGGGGACACGGAGGTGCCGTTTTGAAGTAAGGAATTATTATCCTTGTGACATGAGTAGACAATTAATTAAGCCAGCGGCGTCTCCCTGCACACCCAAATGTAAACCAATTTTAAAAAGTATATTTTTTTAATTGACCCTTACCAGAAATCAAACCTGGGCCCTTTTGTGTTGAAGACGAGTCACTGCGCCACCTTGTCTAATTGCCTACTACAATATCTTACTGCATAGAATTTCTTTTCTAAATGATTTTCATTTTTAAACAAAAAATCTTTTATTAGAATACTGAAATCTAAGAAACGAATATCAAAATAAAAGACTACCGTCACGTATATGGTTCGCGCTTCAGTTGCGGGTTTGAATCTCGCAAGGGGCAAAATAAAATGTTTGTATGATGAGCACGAGCATTCAAAGTAATGTATGTTTATAAATATATTTATGTTTATAAGCTGGTGCTATGTTGCAATGGCATAAGCTAATGGGCATAAGCTTTGCTTTGTTTAGGGTTAGATAATAAGGATGACGAAAAACTTATTTTCGTCGTCTATCTGGTAGATTATTAGAATGTATTGGATACGTATCAAGATGCTCGTATTACAGAGATACATTGATCTGAAATGTCACTTGACGTCACGTAATTCAGTAGTGCCCCCACTCCCAAACTTTGAGGCACTTTAACTTTGTTATTTTTTGGTTAATTGACAACAGAAGATTATAAAGAAGCGGCGAAAAGTCATTTGGTCATGTTGATTTTAAAATTATGATTTTATTACTTATTTTTTGCATTTATTTATAGCTCTTATATCCTACTTTTGACCTCTATATTGCATTCATTTATCAAACCTAAGTATTTTATTATTTATTTGCACAAAGTTATAGCTCTCTAGCGAAACAAACAGAGGTCGTATTTTCCATTAAATAAGGCTTTCGGGTAATCTCGTATGTTTTTCACAAAGTCACTTTACATCATACTTAAAATATTCGCGGCTCGCTATAAAATACGGGTCTTAAACTTAAGATCAGTGATTATTCTACAAATTAGCAAATTAATTTAGCCTTACGGTATTTAAACCAGCCCAAAAGATTTATTGATTCAACAAAAAAAAAAACCGGCCAAGTGCGAGTCGGACTCGCGCACCGAGGGTTCCGTACAAACCTGTAGGTACCGTTATGAGTAAAAGTTCGAGTTTTAGTTCTCAGTATGGGGAGCCCCCAAAATGTATTATTATTTTTCTATTTTTTTGTGAAAATCTTAATATAACTGTAATAAATGTGCAAGAAAATGTTTTTTAATAATACATACACCTTATATACAAATACCTTATAAACCACAAAAAAAACGCACACACGCACAAACACGCAATCGTGTAGATTTAATTTGTCTGATGTGTTAATATTATTTTTAGCTTTTTAGTGTTTTTAAGTCGGTTTTTTTTAATAAAATTTATTTATTTCATCTATTCTCAGTGATAAATCCTAATCTAACTACTGAACTCCGATTCCATCCTATTTTTTTCCACCCTTAGGTGTATTTTTTTTTCAGTAAATATAATAGCTTTGAAGTATTAGCTATTCAATAAAAAAAGAATCATCAAAATCGGTTTACATTTGTCGAAGATATTGGCAAATATAGATACAAGAATAACGAACCAAAACATTATCTGAGTATATTTCTGATATTTTCTCAAAAACTGCTAAATCAATTTCGATAAAATTTATATGGGACCACCTCTGAAGTATGATCTACCAAACAACAAAAATCATCAAAATCGATTCATAATTGGTAGAGTAATCGCGTAACATACATACAAAAAAAACAAACAGTTGAATTGAGAACCTCCTCATTTTTTGTAGTCATTTGAAAACCCCCTTAGACATCTGACTAGGCTTTACGACTAGTATCAAGCGATATTAGCTATTATGACCAACTTTTAATGTGCCTTCCTAAGCACGGCCTATGTTCAGCAATTGACGTCCTTCGGCTGAAATGATGATGATGATGCCTAAATTAAGCCTAAAGCCCAGACAAAGACCACAGTTCACCCAAAGTATTCAATATGAATCATGTGATGAAACAAAGACCCACACTGATACAATCCGCTTCGCATTTGGTAATTGCTTGTTTGTAATTAGAACGCTTTGTTTGATGAAATAGGCTCCTTTCAAGCATTATAACTTAGAGGTATATAGGTACTTAAATTAAAACGTTTACTTTACAATGATACGTGGACTTATGTAATATAATATTGTCTTTCCTACTTGCGTCGATTAATCTCTCGTCTCGTCGGTCGTGATCGCTTCTCAAAGCGTAGCGAGGCAGACATTCTTCTTAAATCGTCGTGTTCAATTCCTGGTGTGTATGCTAAAAGACGCTCCTAAGAAGACACATTGTCTGTCACCGCGTTATGCAAGGATTATACCTTTGTAATTTTATTTATTTACAAAAATAATATAAAATTACAATAAGTAACAGTTTTCTCTGCACTAAGCAATAATGATTGTATCGCAGTGACCAGGAATTTAATTAGAAACAAAAAGTATACAGTGAAACCTTGTTGAGAGGACGTATAACAGTTAATTTAAGCAATGTTAGTTTCTTAACGATAAAGTAATTAATTTAAGTAAATTTTCGACTTTATAATTAGAGGCGGTTGATGTTGGTTTTGAGTTTGTGCTGTGTGGGGACCGGCCGTAAAGAATACACTTCCCCACCGCCCACAGCCGGCATGTCGTAAGTGGCGACTGATTTCTGTAGCACAAGACGGGCAGCAGCGTCTGCGTGCGAAACCTTATAAAAAAACTATGCTTGCCAACCTGACTGCCAAGCGTGGCAAGTATTGGCAATCGCCCTCGATGATAGGTCATTGCGGGAGGCCTATGCTCAGCAGTGGACTTCCTATGGCTGAAATGATAAATGATGATAAAGGTGTTTTTATGGACTGTTTACAGGGTGGTGAAATCTACTGCCTCAGGTTCAATTGTTCAAATATTTTGACAAAGATATTCGTTTTAAACAGGGCATTTCAAATTTTATATAACGTTATATATTTTTTTGGATTTTGAATTTTTATCATAATAATCATAATCATACATCTTTATTTGCGTCAAATATGGTATGCAAGGTCTTGATCACATTAAAATATAGATTTACATATTGGGCTACATAAATTAGCATGTAAATGTCACAATCCAAAAAATTCAATGTTAAAAATTACAAAAGGTCAATCTACTAAATCAAATCTAAACTAATCTAAATTGTTAATTAATAAGAATACAGAATGTCCAAATATTAAGAAATACCCATTCATTAGAGTCTTTACATTCATTGTTAATTATGTAACTTATAAATATTAATTTTTAAAATTAAAGAAATCTTTTAGGCTATAAAAATTATGATGATTGAGCCAACGGAACAAATGTCTCCTAAATACTGCGGTACTGTGCATTTTCATTTCATTTGGTATTTGGTTGTAGATTTTGACACACATAGCGAGGCAACTTTGATTGGATATTTGGACGACTTAAGATAGTCTTTAAGGATAAGCCTATTATTTAAGCTTATTTTTGTATTTAATATTTTTATTTCAATCCATCATTACTACTCCATACGACATACGACCTCCGTAGCTGAGAGGCGAGCGACTTGGTGTCGCTATCTCTGAGTTTCCGGGTTCGATTCCCGGTCGGTCAATGTAGAAAAAAAACTTTTCTATATTGTCTCGGGTCTGGGTGTTGTGGTACCGTCATTGTTTCTGATTTCTGTAACACAGGTGCTTAAGCTACTTATCATAGGATCAGCGCAATGTATGTGATGTTGTCCAATATTTATTTATATCACTATCATTTAATCAAAAAATATCTCTGTTATTTTTTATTTATTTGGAATAGTAAGAAACTACATATTGTCACGTTATCCAAAAACAAATTGACCTTAAGTAATAATACAAATAAATATGTAGTCAAATACACTATCCACGCATTAACAAAAATAAACTTACGAGTAAACATAAATTTAGCAGTAAAATGTATAGGCGCACACATTCTAGTAAATTAAAATAAATAAATTCTGTTGTTTTACAAACTGTATTATTTTGAACTGGTTTAAACTATTCATGTGTGTGCTCAACGATTTTGTGATGTCTTAAATACTAAAGATAGCGGCGGATCGAGTCCTAAGTAAACACAATAATCTCGTAGTTTGCGATCGAGTTTTGATGAACTGCCTCATGTCTCATTAATAGCTTGTATTTAGTTTGTGAACTCAAGAGTATAAGTCATTGTCCTGGGATAACTTGCGTAGTTTCCCGGAAATTGTCTTCGGAACTGGCTTTGGTGTGCGCTAAAATGTTTGATAATGGGCTAGTTTCCTGGGTCAAAAAATGATTATTCTATTTAATCCGTCAGTTAGATTATTAAAAAATATTGTACCCATATTTTGTCTTTTGTCAATCAAACAAAAATGACGAAGATAAAGCGCATTAAAGTGAGCACGTGACGTCACGCCTTGCTAAAAAGTGTCGCAAGGCGTGACGTTACACGGAACTTTAACGGGCTATATCTTCATTATTTTTTGGTTGATTGAGAAAGAAAAAATACTTGTCCAATATTTTCTGTTAATCCAACTGACGAACTAATTAGTTTTTTTTAGGAAACTAGCCCATTAGAAGCGTTCGATGCATGGCTGTGTACTGGTTTGTGTAAAAAGTTAGACAAGGCTTTTTAAGTATAAAATTAATAAGTACTTGTCTAATTAGAATCTTACCCTATACAAGGTGTAACAAAAAGGTGAAATAAAACTTTAAGGGGTTATTCTACGGATAAATTACATCAACTTTTTCTATGGGACCAACATCAAAATCTCAAAAAAAAATTGACGTTTCCATACAAACTGATGCCAGCTGGTCGCGTTTTAGTATGGGAAAGTGTTTTATTTTGATGTTGGTCCCATAGAAAAAGTTGATGTAATTTAGCCGTAGAAAAACCCCTTAAAGTTTTATTTCACCTTTTCGTTACACACTGTATACAAGAGTCTGAAAGCTGCTAACCATCTTTCAAAGATTTAACATACTTCCCCTGCCATGTACGTACATTCTAAAAACTTAAAAATTCGTTCGGAAACACTCCAACTTTTATTTATTTATTTATTTAAACTTCATTGCACAGACATTTAAAAAAAAGTTGTACAAATGGCGGACTTAATGCCAAAAGCATTCTCTACCAGTCAACCATGGGGCCATACAGAGATGGTATAGGCGGTGCAACAAAAAACAACTTGTGTTAAATTAAACCATACAAAACTAAAACAAACTAGATGAATATATACTGTTGTACATACTAGATACATACATAGATAGCTATATACGGTATATACATACATAAAATATATACATACATACTTATACATAATATAATTATACACAGATCTCATGCCAGCAGAAATGATCACTAATATTGAAAATAAATTGTTATTTTTTATACTGAAATATAACAAGTTACCGAAGTTTATAACTAATTGATGTTAAATTTATAAAAGAAAGAAAAATCTTAATAAAAATGATATTATACCTCTACAATAAACAAATACTTAAATGCTAATAATCTAAAAAAATATATGAAATCCGGCAATAAAAAATACTTGAACGCCATATAAAATACAATTTATTATATGTATTCATTTAGTAATTATTATATATATTTTTGATGTATTTTAATTCTTTCCAATTTCTTAAAAGTAATAATTTAGTAGGTGTATTATATGTGTAGCGTCATACTCTTTGATCATATTATCTAATTGTTGGGTGTAATAAATAAAATAAATAACAAATAAATAAACTCCTAACACCTAACATGTTGCCAGTGTAACACATGCTTTAGAACTTTTAGATATTTGTATTTCTTTAATGTTATTGTTTCTATTAATCAGTTACTTTTGGAGTCGGTGCAAATGAAAACATCGAATCTCTCATCGGCTGGCACCGACTCCAAACGTAACTGATTTTTGACTTTTTAGTTTTTTGAAGCCGATTTATTATTTTTTATATATATATTTTTACAACGTATTAACGAATGATCGCTGCTGAACATACATAAAAAAAAACTGACGAAGAGAACCTCCTCCTTTTTTGAATCAGTTAAAAATGATCTGTCAAATGTACCTATTTCTAACACCTATGTAACAATATAGATCGCAACAAATATATTAAATAGAAAATACGTCACTGGATACGTCAAAGTTTTGCCGTACATCTGTGAGTCATGATTTCGCATCGTAGCACGTACCTGTGACAAAGACAAAGGTTTATAAAGAACAAATATGAACTTACGTTAAATGTTTATAAAAGAATTTAAAACTACAATGAACCCTTAAAAATCTTTAAAATATTTACCCTACAAAGCTGTGTCCCCAAAACATTTTTGGACTACTACATCGTCAAATACGGGAATAAACATTTACTATTCAAACCAATTTGATTTACGCGCTGCTTCCGCGGGATTGTCTAAACATAATGTGTTATTTCACTCTCCCTCCGTATAAATAAGAGGCCCTATACATGATGAATTCACAATATATCTCGCCTTTATTCCAACTTGTAATAAGTAAAAAAAATAAAACGGAACGAGAGACATTCTTTTGTTTTTAACAAACAGGCTTTGAATTTGTCTGTATCGAATGTTTATTACTCTGTACCGAATGTTTAACCTAAACAACTGTTACTTTTAACATAGTAATAAAAAAATAACCGACTTCAAAAACACTAAAAAGCTAAAAATAACTTTTAAACAATCATACCAAACAGTAATTTTTGGAGTCGGTGCAAACAACCACATTCAAACATTCCACGGCTGGCACCGACTCCATTATTAACTGTTTGGTATGATTGTTTAAAAGTTATTTTTAGCTTTTTAGTGGTTTTGAAGTCGGCTATTTTTTTTATAAAATTTTGTTTTATTTGTCTGTTTTTCAGTGTTTTTTTTACATTCTAAATGGCGATCTGTGATGTAATTATAGCTAAATTGCTTCTCATGACGACTTAAATAGGTCCAAACACGGCTATGATACATTGTTTTATCACAGAGTTCCGGTGCTTACCTTCCGCCTTCTTCATCAGATCAATTTGATGGTATCATTCTCACTAGAATCATTTATTAAAATTTGATTTGTCGACTATGGCAAGGCTTAACTGTCTTAATGCAAGTATCTTATCGCGTGGGTGGGGCGTGCGTACCTTACTCATGGAAGACTTAATGTGGCCAACTATGGTCTCCTTCATCAGTTCCACCTCTGAGTTCTGAGGTCGAGAAATATGAACAGCTGTTTTTTGCATTCAAAATAATGCTAGTTTATTATTTCAAGCTATAATTAGCACAGCTATAAAAACTTGAAGAAATTCGCCAACATTACCATGTACTCCGTAGCTCAGTTGGTAGAGCAGTCGCCCGGATCACGAAAGGTCGTGGGTTCGAATCCCACCAGACACAGTTAAAAATATTTTATTCAAGTTAAATTATTTTCCTTGAAATTATTTATAAATTAATAGTCTTAAGAAATCTCAACATGGGAAAAATGAAAATCGTTAAGAAACGAATGCTTTACCTCGGTGAAGATGCATCTATTTTTTCTTTCCTAAGGCTAAAAATGCTTAAAAGAAAAAAAATGCGACAGTCTGGTCTTTAGTTTTGAAGCCAAAAGGCATATAAATGTTGTATAAACATGGTTGGAAACATCCTGTAGCAAGTACCTATCCTATGTGTGTAGTATATAAGAATAATAATAAAATAATTTAACTAGAAACCACACATAGGTACTTACATAATGAAGGAAAAGCTTCATTGCTATTTTAAGTTAGAATTTGGGGTTCTGAAATGGCCTTCACTCAGTTATATATCAAGGAACCAGAAAGGTATCTTAATAGTACGTAGGTAATATTGTATACGGTACTCTTGGCTCACTATCGGGTAATATTTATTTAACGCCCGCTCCTCGAACATTCTGATTACTGTTTCTATACATATTGTAATAATATTGCAACCATATGATAATATTAACACGATTAGTCCCTTACAAACTTCTATGTTATTAGTTCGTTCATACCGGGGACTCGACTCTCGAAGATGAGCTTTTTTAGTATGATAAAAAAAAAGTGACGTAACCACAAATTTACTATTTTCGGACTTTTTCCTTCTTGTGCTATAAGACATTGACTCTTACCAAATTTCATGATACTAGTTCAATAGAAAGTACCCCATAGGTTTTGTTTTCTCGTTAGTTTTTATATGAGTTTGAACTTACAGCATCTTTTGAATGTTGAGTTCGAAGTATTTTTTTCACAGCTCCAAGGCACTGCAAACCTGCGTAATTGATATTAATTTCAACTTGATACCTCATACCCAATATCAAATGTGCGAATGAGAGAAATTGAAGTTTAACTTTACTTAGCACAGTGTCATCATGTGCTTGACAAAACGGCAACATCGCATTTCGCTTGAGTAGAGCGCGTCCGAGAGTTGTGCGCGTGTCTGGCAACTGTACTGGCAACGTCGTAAGAAAATACCGGTATTATTTAGGTATAAAATACCTGTATTATTATAATACCGAGAGAACCGAAATAGAAAATACCGGTACAACCCTTATTTTACCAGTATTTGCAATACTGATTCCGAGGCCGCGTGCGTTACACGGTGGTCAAAAAGACCGCCCCACCCCGTCGTATGCGCAGTTAGCAGTCCACCGCTCTAGTCAACTTAAGGCTGCCCCGTGCCAGTTGACCGCATTCAACACACTATGAATATAACTGACAAAAGAATGATACTGCTAGTCAAAGTGCGGCGGGCCATTAAATCAGTAATGTGATGTGTGCTTTACGGTATTAAAGAATCAAAGCAAAAATCCTGTCTCACTCATACAAGATATTCCATAATTTAAAACAAAGTCAGAACTAAAATATTAGATTCCCGCACATTCCACAACGCAATTCCGCCCGCGAGATATTTCACATTTTCTACTTCAATTATTAATTAAAGTTTGCCGGCACTAAAATATTACCGCTCCTTTTTTTTTCGCTCTTTTCGCTCCGCTCACTCTACAGTTTCATTTCGCATTCGCTTTTTTGTCCATTCCCCTTTCATAGTTATTATTAAAAGTGCAGTCAGTTCCACTCAAAGATGTTCCGATATAAAAGAATGAGGTTATTGTGTACGTCATCGTATATTCTCATTTCAATTTTCAAAAGGCAGGGGTCGTTGGAAAAATCAATAACAAGCAAGAACCGTTATACAAAAATAATAATACACTTTTTCAATCGGGAACTAAGAAATCTAAATCAAAATAATTTTATTGAGCTATCCTTCATATAGAAATGGCACACTGTTTTTGATCACAAATACTTAATCTAAACCTACGTAAACTACAGGGTTACATTGCAAAGGGGTGCCACATCTTTAGGAGTGGCTCAGAACCAGTAATTTAAACGAACTATGCAAAAACAAAAAAAACACATTTATATATTCCTATCCGCTGTTGTCCTAAAAATCGTACGCATACATAATTTAACTAATTCATTTAAAAATACACCGTATGTGCACTGCGTTAGGTCCTTGTTGGCTCGCCGTACCTACGCCGCTGATGACTGACCGCGCTTTCGTAGTCTCTCTATTGACTTTATTTTCGGATATTTTAAAGTATTTTTTTTTGTAACATACTATTATTAAAAATATTAACGATTAAAATGCTTCTCTATATTGTTATCTAGATCTTGTTTTTTAAATTTGGCACCCCTTTGCAATGTAACCTTGTAACATACTATACTTAATGCACTTTCAGCCTGATAGGTGTGGCTTTGTGTTTAGTGTTGCCCGTTGTGAATATTTCATCACTGATTCAGTGGTTCTGTCAATTTACAGATTAAATAATCTCGTTACTAGGTTCTGCTTCTTAAAATCTTTATCAAACGTTTGTCAAAACACATTACTATATTATAAATAAACACAATTATTATCTCTCTGTTTAGAACTTCGCCTCAGTGTACTGTTAAAGTCATTAACAAATACAATATTTGGTGTTCATTTAACGAGCACAAAAAATCACTTACGAACATTAACGTGGACAATGGTTTACAAAACCCTAACGTACGTGTTACTTTATCAGTGATACGGCTACGGCTTATTCAGTACCGTGTGGGGACGGCCGTAAAGAATACCCTTCCCCACCGCCAACAGGAGACGTATCGTAAGAGGCGACTAATTTCTGTTGTAAGAGATGAGCAGCAGTGTGTGAAATATTATAAAAAACTGCGCTCGCCAACCTACGAAGTGCAGCGAATATTGGCAGTCCCCCCCGATGATTAGTCTTCGGGGGAGGCCCTTTTTCAGCAGTGGACACGTCCTATGGCTGAAATGATAATGATACGGCTAAACACGCTGGCGCCATCTGAGATTTGCTTTGCCTGTGATTCCCCATTATAATACACTACTAACCCCAAAATAATAAGCACGTTAAGAAGACAGTTCTCCAGTTAAATGTTTGATATATCACTTGAGAAAAAAAGAATGGCTCAGTTAAGCAAACCCACGTCTCATAGCATGCCGGGTGAGTGCTTTTCCACTGAGCCACCGAGGACGAGAGCTTCTGACCCATCGAAAGTTAAACGTTTCTCGCTGTCGAAGCCAGCAATTTATTTGATCAATAAATATATAACCTTTTTGTGGTCTTCGTCCGCCATCTTGGATTATGCCCTAACAGGTCCGGCCACCGTACGGTTGGACGCCCAACTGCCGTTGCTAATAAAACGATTTATCGTATATTTTTGTATGAAAAGCGCTGAATCAAATTAGAAAAACGTTATCTCCGATAAATTTGCTACAGAAATGTCTATCATACACAGAGAATACCAGTAAACTATATAAAGTTGGTCGGATTTTATGTATGATGTCAGATTTTCACTAGTATTTTGAAAATTTGACAACATCACATACATACAATGTTGCGACTTTACGTATACCTTAGTAGTATACTACCGTCAACGAGAGTAAAAAACACGTGCTTTTATTATATATACCTTACTTATTATAACGTCGTTGGTTTTCGGCAAAAAATAAAAAAATAATAAGAATTAATGTAACAAATAAATCGAAAAATAAATTATGTTGTCGTTATACAACCATAGTTTGTCAATTCATCTCAATTATATTTCTTGTAGTATAATTACAAAATAAAAACTCTACTCGAATGACTATTCTAATTTACCACTAAACGCCAGAATATAAAAATGTCGTTAACCAAACATTCATCGAGTCGGAATCCATTAAACGAAATAAACAAGAACGCGACAAAAACCCAAAAAGAATTACGATCGAGCGTCGCGATTGTAATAAAAATGATAACTTCTTTGTAATTAAAAGGGAGGGAATTAATCCAGAGGACAGAATTAACAATCTGCTGGAAAAAAAACGCCAGAAATGAGTTTTCTTTTCAACTTTCTCGTGAGACGAAGCTAATTTTTTCTCGCGTCAACGAGCGTCTGATATTTGCCTTATTTGGCGTTTCAGTTAAATATGTTTTTACGGCGGTAATCAAATGAAATGTTTATGAAAGTGGAACGTAATGACTGGGAAAAGTTAAGTTCTTGTGAGGAAGCAATCGTCAAATGGTTTTTGAAGTTAAACATTTCTGTACAGACACTACTATTTATTTTACTCGTACTATCTTTGAGGTTACAGTTTAGTGTCGTGTGGACAAGAGTTGCTAATAATTTAGAAAAATAATTACAGTTAAAAGAGTTCTTTTTAAAAGAGGCACACAGACAATGCTTCCAACGTCAGTTTAAGTTAGTATGCATATGTGTTCCAAACACCATGAGCTTTTATTATTATTATTAGTTTCAGTTTGCAAGTGAAACTCGATAGCCAATCTTAGTTAAAATATAACGACTTTAATCGATAAGATATTATCTGTATGGACTTACATCATATACTTATGTTACAATGTCCATCCGTGAACGCTTACCTTTGGATTCTCTATTACACACACTAGTAGTAGCGTAAAGTGTTTATTAATTTGTTTAATTTACTACCATATTAAAACTGATTAAAACGATAACACTACATGAATACACAAGGAAGGCGGCAATCAGAGAAGAGTGGCGACGTGTTGTGAAGCTTGCCACCTACACCTGAAGTGATGACCATTCTGACAAGAGTGTTATCGATTGATATTCGACGAAGAAGAAGAAGAAGAAAAACCATAACAATTGCTTTCTATGTTTAAACAAAGGAACATGTCTGTGTATAAACTCAAAACAAGAGTGGCCAATAGCAAATCCACTAGGCATTGCATCTCTTTACTAACTTTATAGCAGATAGACACTCCCAATAAAACCCAATTAATAAGCTCGCAAACCTATTTTACGTACTTTGCGTAGGCACAAATAATGAGATAGCCGCTATCGGCCGCGGACGCAGTGGCCCATAGATTATGCTAAACCAGAAGCAACTGAACTCATAAAGCCAGTGGCCAGATGGGTCCCCAATACGCAGACTGGCAGTGTTTAGCGAACGCAAATGCATCTTTTCTCATTTTGGACATGTTTTATGTCAAATTTTAATCACGACGGCCACGACAGGATTCAGTTCCCGCAAAGGGTAAATATTTGTGTGATGAGCACGAGCATTTTTGTACCTGAGAGTGGATGTCTATAAATTTTAATGTATTTAAATCAATTATCTAGTACACAAGCATTGTTTAGTTAGAGTGAGATTGACGGATAAATTAATTGATGTATTTGTTATTAATGAATTATTTATTTATTTTGAGAGAAGATTATTGTATTTTTAATTTATAGCTTGGTACAATAAATTAATTATTTACTGTTTGTTTAACCCACTTAGTCCAACTTTAGCATGACCACCAAATCACGATAATGATATAGCGATTTATCGACACCAACTGTAAAACTATCTGGTTTAAGATGTTTATTATTCTCACAAAGAATTACATAAATTCACTTAAGTGAGAAAGTTACGCAATTTAAAAAACTAAAATTTCGTATATGCAGACATACATTCAATAACTTATTTACTATGTGTTGATTAGTAAGATAATCTTGCAAAACTCGCAAAAGCATGAGGGTAATCATGTTACACCCGCGCGAACACAGATGAACTACCTAGAAGCACCGACTGCTCGATGCTCGGTAACAAGTGCGTTAAAGATGCTAAAAAATATGATAAAAATGATAGATATAGTCGAAACTGATTCACCGTGCCAGTGACGTCACTTATGATCACTGTTTTGATAAAAAATGAACATAGGGGCTATATCTATCATACAATCATTTTTTTTTAAATCAGTTTGTGCCGATAAATCTCTATTATCTTTTCGTGTTTTGGCGGTCATCCCAGGGGGGCTGGGGTCAAAACACTGTGGAAGACACACACAAAAGAGGAACACAAAGTAATTAATTTAATTGTTATTTTGGACATCTTTTTACCTGTACAAGTAGTTAAAAAACCAACCTCCAAGGCTGGTTATTTGTTAATACACAAACAATGGAATCACTGCTTTATATTCCAGTCGTACATGCGCGCCTTGGCTTTATTCAACCCACGAAATAAATCTTTCCCTTATTTATCCTTTCCACAACTAACCTATTGTTTTCCTTGTGTTCTGTGGAGTGATTTGGTTCCCTTTTTCGAGATAGAAACAAAAAAAACTAGGTGTGTGGTGCCAGAAATACTGGTGTCTCTCCCATTTCCCATGAAATGTGGTGGGAAGGGCCTTGTAACTAAATGTATTGTTGGTGGGAAATTCGTTTTACGTGAAAATGTATTTGTGGCAGAATACCACGGTCTTATTGAGCTAGGTACCTGTATAACAAACTAAAATTGCATGTTAGGATGAGTGTTATTATTTTTCTTGTGATTATTCACACTACAAAGATAAGTGTAGCTTATCTATTTCTTTTACAATCTAACACCAAATAAATTTAGCCCCAAAACAAATCTTGTATTATGGCAACTGGATAACTGACATACTTAAATACTTTTTATAAAAATCTGTGACTTAATTACAAAATTAAATGCTCGTGCTTATCACTAACCTATTTTGTAGATCTTGAAATAAAATAAATTAAAAGAAAAATCATAAAAATATTTGACCCTTGCGGGATTCGAATCTGCAAACGTTGACTTTGTAGTCCAGAGCGCGAACCACTACACCAGACGGTCGTCAACGTGTTTACCATGCACTGATGCATATTTTTAACCGACTAACTCAGAAGGAGGGTAATGTTTTTGTAAAAATAATCTGACGACAGTAGTTTCTTGCGCAGCCTCTTCATGGCACTAACACTGGTACAGTAAATAATTGGGGCAAGAAAAGTGCCCCATACGTGCCTATTGACGACCTCCGTAGCAAAGAGGCGTGCATACCAGACTTGGCGACGCTATCTTTGAGGTCCCAGCTTTGATTCCCGGTCTGTCAATAGAAAAATAACTTTTTCATATTGTGATGGGTCTGGGTGTAGTAGTACGTTGTTTCTGATTGCTGTAACACAAGTGCTTACCATAGGACTAATTACCATAGGACTAATTACCATAAGACCAGATCAATGTATGTGATTTTGTCCAATATTTATTTATTTAGGTATAATATTATATGTCAGGAGAATGTGTTTATTTATAGTAATTGTAATTTATCTGTGCTGTCAGAATAAATAAGACGTGTTTCTAAGATTAAAGGGACAAATGGCGTCTGTCAATAATAAATTAATAATTTTCATGACTGGGATTGATTTTGTTGGAATTGCCATGAATAAACTTTAATTGTCGTTTCTTTGTTTACAGAGCAACACAAAATTGTTTATTTTATTTGTCAACCCCTCGAAATCAAAAATAATATCTTATATATATTATTTATGTAATGACCGTTATGTTAATAATTGGTACATTTAATGTGATGAGCCCCGGGTTCGATTGATCCCGGTTAGGTCAATTCAAAAAACGAAATTTGCAAAGCTTGTGTCTGGGCCTGTTGGGAGACGCCCGAAAAAAAAAATTAATACAAGGATATTAATTGCTTACTTTGAGACACTAACAATAGAGTGCGACGTGTAATGTTTAACGTAATTAAGTGACGTATGTTACTACAAAGTTAAGGGAAATTAATTTTGTATTTTTAATCTATTTCTAAACAAGCCAAATTTCATGGTTAAAACCATGATGCGTTGATCTATTACTACTACTATAAAAACCCTTGTTTTTCAATCATTAAACACAGTTGAGAACCGCCTCTTTTTAACCGTCTTAAAAAAAAGGAGGAGGATCTCAATTCGGTTGTATGTTTTTTTAATTTTTTTAAAATGTTTGTTACCTCAGAACTCAACCATTAATGAAATGATTTGAAAAACTCTTTTTTCTATTGAAAGGGTATACCTCCAGATTGGTCCCATTTTTTTCAAAATTCTGATGATGGGATCCATGAGGAATTGAGGGAACTCCTAAAATATTATAGACCAGGTATACATATAGCGATTTTAATATATTTAACAACAAATCAAGCATTTGCATTCAGAAAGTATCATTTGCTAAGGTGGAACTGATGAAGGAGACCATAGATGGCCATAATAGTCTTCCACAAGTAAGGTACGCACGCCCCACCCACGCGATAAGATATTTTCATTAAGACAGTTAAGCCTTGCCATAGTCGGCAAATCAAATTTTAATAAATGATTCTGGTGAGAATGATACCATCAAACTGATCTGATGAAGAAGGCGGAAGGTAAGCACCGGAACTCTGTGATAAAACAATATGTCATAGCCGTGTTTGGACTTATTTGAATCGTCATGGAAGCAATTTAGCTATAATTACATCACAGATCGCCATTTAGAATGTAATAAAATACTAAAAACTGACAAATAAAACAATTTTTTATAAAAAAAAATACCGACTTCAAAAACACTAAACAGCTAAAAATTACTTTTAAACAATCATACCAAACAGTTATTATTGAATTGAATGTTTGAATCTGGTTGTTTGCACCGACTCCAAAAATAGCTGTTTGGTATGATTGTTTAAAAGTTATTTTTAGCTTTTTAGTGTTTTTTCGATTTACATCTCCCTACTCCGCACATAACATGGCGGCCCTCACCGTCCTATACAAGTTCCGGTACAATAACGTCATTTTCTTTTTCACTCCCATTTAATTCTGGTATCAAAGAAAATAAATATTAAGTTAGGTATTCTGTTTCCGACTCTGATACCTAAGTATTTGTTAGTTTAACAAACGGGATTGCCCTTGGGCCCAGCTCTGTCTAACCCAACGTTTTTAATCCACGTTCCGAACTCAAAAGTTGAATTTACTTTGCCGGGATTAAGTGCCCTTCGCGAATGATGAACGACGCTGAATCTGTTATATTTTAACATATATTTTTGAATGTGCGTACCGTAACTACGGTTCGGTCCTTAGGGTCCGTTTCCACTGATGCATAAAAGAGAGGAGCTGTATATTCAAACAAATTCTCGAAACCCTTAAATAATTTCGGACTGGTAAGTCTGTCCGATTAAAATACTTGGCTATTAGTGCTAGTAAAATTTGTCGACGTCTGTAGCTAAGAGGCGTGTACGCCGGATTTATAGCGTCGCCATCTCTGAGGTCCCGGGTTCGATTTCCGGTCTGGTCTACGTAGAAAACGAACTTATCTATGTTCTCTCGGGATTGTTGTGTTACCGATCAGACCTATGTAGGTAATGCTGTCTAATGTAAAAAAAATATATTATCAAAAATTCGCCCACACCAGTCCACTGTCGGACATAAAATAAAATAAATATTGGACAACATCACATACATTGTTCTGATCCTATGATAAGTAGCTTAAGCACTTGTGATACAGAAATCAGAAACAACGACGGTACCACAACACCCAGACCCGAGACAATATAGAAAAGTTATTTTTCTACATTGACCGACCGGGAATCGAACCCGGGACCTCAGAGATAGCGACACCAAGTCCGGTATACTCGCCTCTCGGCTACGAGGTCGTCGTATGTAATGCTGTCTAATTTAAAAAATATATATTATCAAAAATTTGCCCACACCAGTCCACTGTCGGACATAGGCCTCAACCTATGCACGCCACTGCAGCGTGATTCTTTTCTCGTCGCTGCTTAAGCAGCTTTGCGTAGGTATGTCATCGCACTCCATGTCGTCCTACACCGAGTGTAATTTTAGTATTTGGAAGCAAGTTTCATAAATCATTTATCCTTATTTATAGTTATAAATCAACATAATGTGGGTGTACATTTATTTAATAACCAAAAAAATAATTCGTTTTTATATAATTTAAAACCGCCCTCTTACGCATAAGAAAAAGAAACAGGCTAATTAAATTTGATTAATGAACATCGAGCGAAGGTAGAATAAGAAAACAAATATTTTTTTCCTCTATATACCATTCGAAATGTACAAGCCAAAACAATATCACAATCACAAATAAGATAAAATCAACGTTGTGAAAGTTTAATGTATTTACAGATTTTTTCCTCCGGGCAATTGTAATAGAGATCGATTCAATAGGCTCACTTCGGGACAATGTTTAAATTCTTAATTAATAAAATCGGGTAGAAACAGATCTAAAGTTGTAAAGGCCATATTTTTTTTGCGCCAGTACAAACATTTTAGGAAATTAAACACTAAATTATAATATTTACAAAATGTTGATACATTCAAAGTTAGTCGCCTATTACAAGTAGACTTTTAGTGCCTATGTAAAAGTAAAAAATTTGAAAATTAAAAATCTGTTTTTATACAATTTGACAATGATTTTAATTTATTTCCAAATTATTTATACCTCCTCCTCCGGTGAGTACGAATAGTTTTTTTCAGTATTTTAGGCAGTTGCAATACTCGTAGTAGTGAGGTTCGTTCTTTGTTTCACTGTTGCCTTGCTGGAATGACACTATGTCCAGTAAAGCTAGAAAGAATGCGTGTCTCATTATAAAAAAAAAGATTGTTGGAACGCATTGTCGTGTAGTAATATTCGCACGATCATAAAAAACCCTACTGTATCTAAGTCTATTAGGGTAATCAAACCGCCAAAACATCTTGTAAAAACAACATTCTATTTGACCTATTTTCCTCAGATAAAAATTACCCAGAATTTTAGAAAGAACATTATTTTGTACGTACTTGAAAAAATAACTGTGTAATATTTCTATACATTTAAAAATATGTATATAATTCAAATTCTAGTATTTTTTTCGGAATAAACCAGAAACGTGATTTCTACCGCAGTATAAAATTATATATCCGAGTTCACGCATCCGCTTTATTTAAGCGTAACACAGACGTGAGCTGGACAGCGACGGATCAGGAGTACGGCGGGTTTAATAACAGGTTTAAATGGGCGCCCACAGACAGCCGGCGTGCGTGGCTAGCCGTTCCGCTCACGACTTCTGTGTGTGTTACGCTTAAATGTTGCTCATACATTCTTACTTATTTAGATTACTAGATTAGATACTTAGATTTTTGGCCAAAATTGTTGGTTAATATGAACATAAAATATACAAATCATTAATGCTAATAAAATTTCAACCTATACACGAATTAAAAGTGAAAAACCAGTGAAATTCTGCAATTAGTTAGTACTATGAGTAACTATGACAGGAACCTCGGCCCCTTCCACGGGGCACGGAAATTAAAATAATAAATAAGAGAATCATTAGGAATTCGGCGACGAATTTCGAAGGCGACTGTTGAGTATTTCTTGTATTCAAATGGAATTTTCGGGAAATGTTTCACGAGAATACTGCAGCAATGTTCTTTTGTTGTTAAAACATGTTTAATGATGTAGCAGCTAGTTCATACTAGTTTTAGGGTTTCGCACCAAAATGACACTCTTTTAGTAAGCTTACAATGTCTGTCTGTTTGTCTGTACGTCCATTTGTAGAACAGTTCCCCACTAGGGTGTCATTTTAGGTGCATCGTAGAAATGGCAATGTAAAGTTTAAAATGTTTATTTTTTGCATTTACAATAATGCTGGTTAATTATATCAAGGAAAATATTTTTACTTTAAAAATAAAATTCAACTGCCTCTGGTAGTATTTGAACCCACGACTTTTTGCTATCCGGGTTACAGCTCTTCCAACTAGAAAGGTCGTGAATTCGAATCCCACCAGAAACAGATGATTCAAGTAAAGATATTTTTCTTTATACATAAATTCGTGAAAAGTGCAGACTCCAGTAAAACATTTAAAAAACGGTTAAGGTGTATTAATTTTTTTTAAATCACTTTGCAAGTATTGTGGAATACTATAATGATAGACAGAGCACAAACAAAAATAGGGAATATGCATGAAAAAAAATTGTTTTTACTAAATTTATAGAAAAATATATGAAATTATAGTGCTAAAAGTAAAAACTAAATTGATTTTAGGTAAAAAAAATACCGTCATAGAGTAATTAGAAATTAAGGTATACCTATCTCTTTCTAAAACAACTTTTACTAATAAAAATGTATGGCGGACGTGTAATGTGACGTCACGGTACATATCGGATCTCTTTGTCTAACACGCCACTTTAATGGGCTGTAAGTCAGGTATTTATCAATATTTTTCGAAAATTCTTAAAGTTTTATTAATTATATGAAATGAAATGAAATTGTTTATTTCGGACACATGATATATGTGCTCCGATATATATGATATTACAATTAAGTCCTATTTATTTTAAGACCAAAAAAAAAAAATTTAATATTTCCCATTGCATAATAAAAATATTGTGCAAAATTCCAAACTGCAACCTTTTTGAAGAACATTATTACTTAATATTGAGCAAAATACAAAAACAGAGCGGATTTTAAAATCCAAAACTTTGAAGATAAAACCTAAGATAATAATAATGTTGATGTAAATATACGGCAAAACTTTTATAACGGAAGGTGCGTCGAAAATTCACATTAATGTAAAAACAAATAACGTTTTGTAGAAAAGGGTGTGGTGCGAGCATAAGCAACAATAATCTGTATAATATATCGTTTTATTAAAGTACATTTACTTAGTTTTGTTTTGGTCAAAGTCTATAGTGTAAAAGTGAAGTAAGCCTATTACATCCCATTGCAGGGCTCAGGGCAGGTATAATCAAGTACCTAGTACAAAATATTGCTTTAATTTGAAAACCTCATAATAATGGTATTAACTGTCAAGACAAATTGAAAAACAAAACGTTGTGTGTTTGTTTCAAACTACCAACATTCAGATTTTTATATTATTTTGATTTGTGATATCTTGCTTTTTGTCAAATTACATTATTCTTGATATTGTTAAATACACTTGATGGCTTAATCCTTTGATTGCCTTAATTAAGAAACTTGAATATTGAACATCACCATCATCATAACATAAGTTTTTCCTTTAGAGGGGCGGAACCTTAAAAACTAATTAAATATTTCTTCACATCAGAAGCATCCTGGCGTAAGTAAAAAATAGCTACTTTTCAGGAGAGCAAAAATAAACTTTGTCCCATAATGTAATCGCTGAATACGAAACTTAGATTGAAGAAAGGAGTTCATTATTACAGAATATTTATTTTAGTAAGTCTTTTAGTTGATGGTTATGACATTAGGCCTTTTTTTAATACTAAAAAGTTTATATTTTTTTCTAAAGTCGTATCATACGCCCCTAAGCATCTGAGTTTTAAAAATGTTTTAGACGTATAACTTTGTACGCCTTTATGGCTCTAATAAATGTTGACGAGATAATAGGCGTATTTGAATGTTATGTCTACATAAAAGTTCTAGAATTAAGGCGTAACTAAAATTGCGGCTGATTAGCTGATCAAATCCAAATCATTTTAGGAACGCATTTATACATACGCCAATAGATACGCCTCTATTATTCATAATTAACAAGAACTGTGTGTTTATATAAAGATGTAACCGTTTAATATGCCTGTAAGCTTCTAATATTTTGCAACAATTTCGAAAAGTAATGTACGTATCAGCAAAGTAATGCTGAATGCCTTTGGAAAATTTATTTGTTCTGAATGGCGTAAATAAAACACACTTTACGTAAAGAGGTTCATTTATTTAAACTAAAGTAAACTAAATAAACAAAATTTGGGTATTTTAAATAAAGATACCAATTGCCATAACCGTTAACTATCATAGTGTAGGCAAAGTTTAACATAGAACAGATCAAAAAAACTATTGTAGTGCATAGTAGCTTTAACATCTAAAAACAATATTAACAAATTATTATTATCATTTGCAATACTTCACTAAACTCAAAATCAGTCTAGGTATAAACCTATGTAAAAACAACAAAATACAGTCTTATCTGTTTTTTTATAGAACAAGTCACCAGTCTTAAATCAACATAATATTCACCTTAAAGTTAATTTTATAAAAATAAAAAAAACCGACTTCAAAAAACTAAAACGCTAAAAATAATCTTAACACTTAAGTACCTTATCAGTTACTTTTGGAGTCTACTTTGGAGGAGATGTTTTACTATAGTATCTTTGAAGTTTAAGCTATTCATTAAAAAAAGGATCCTCAAAATCGGTCCACATTTGGCAAAGATATTAGGTAAAATATATACTAAAATCAGTTGGCGTGGTACGGAGTTCATGCAATGTTTGATAATTTTCTTATAGATCCCATTATCAGAATTTAACCAAATTTATATGGGACCATTCTGAATGTATTACCTTTCATACAAAAAAATATTTATCGAAATCGGTCAACACAGTAACGAATGATCGCTGAACATACATAAAAAAAAACCGACGAATTGAGAACCTCCTCCTTTTTTGAAGTCGGTTAAAAATCTAGAAAATGTAACAAATACCTTAGTTTAATTTATATTAGTAACAAAGTAACAGAAACATTATAAATTGTACTCTGGTAAACAAATTAAATCAATAAAAATTCGGTTAAAATCCCTACCTACTATATCTTATAGGTAAGCACGCAAATGACTAAAAAATATAGTAAAAACTTGACACTACTTTGAACCAAACGGTCTCTCCGTTTAAGATAAAATACCTAACAACCTAACATTATGTAAATCTCCAAATATTTCAACGGACGGCATTTGAAATAAACCTATTATTACATATTAATCAACATCATTTGTTCATTTTCAACAGGATAACTGAAAAAAAAACGTTTATTTACAAATGAAGTGTTAACTTACCTTTTTCATCGAAATTAGATAATTTCAAAACCTTAGATATCCTTTTTGATCTATTATTATTTGTTAATTTACGCACAAGCACTTCACTTTACGGCTTCGAACTGCCAACTAAAATCAACAACAACATCATCTTACTCTTTCACTCATTATGCTGTATTGCAGTTCTATCTCTTTCATTGCCAAATAAAGCAGATTAGTTTAGAAGCAGACAGGCGTAACAGTAATTACGCCTTTAGTTACTAAAATCATTACTAAAATCCAATAGCATACGGATGTAAATTATCATGAGTCTTAATATTTTGCAATATGTGATGTTTTGTTCTGATCCATAATGGCACTACTTGTGTTACATGCGTATGCTTCGAAACACGAATTACACTTAAGCCCTTTGATTTCGGGTATAAAATTGTAAATAAAAATGCTTTCAAAAATTGTGTTAGTGCTGTAGAAAGATTGGGAAAAAGCTAGTTTAGTGACAGTATAGTTGCATAATGGCTTAATTACAACTTACGCCAGGATGCTTCTGATGTGAAGATTTATTTTTAGGAAAATCAGGGTGTACGAAGAAGGTAATAAAGTAAAACTCATAGGTACTACTTATTTATGGATTAATTATTTCAATAATGATGATGTTATAATTTTTTTTTGTTGGAACATCAACAATTTTTTTGATCTTGCCCTATCTTGGCGTCCAAAGAAGGATGAGTAAATTTTAATTCGAGCGACTAAATGTAATATTGAATTTTTGTTATGAACCTAAAAATAGTTTGTCTGATTGTATTTTTCCCGCTGCAACTGAGTCCACGCCCCACTGTGACACGTTAATGCATCTTGATGGATGCGCGGCGCTACTGACAGCGGCGGATTATTGCGGACAAGAAAAACAGATGGCGCCGCCATCGCCCACGGCCCTTTGTTTTGGTCCCCTTTATTGTGTAAACTTCGCAAACTCGCCCTTAGTCGTAAAAGTCGAATTTTACCTATACGGTGTCCAAGAAAATTTGACAACTTTAATTCTTCTTGCAAACAAATTTGAAAGGTAAGTACCTGTCATCTTTATCGTATCTTGTGGCACATTGTAAAAACCATTATCGTCATTTTACAAAGACTCGTAGACGTAATTATCATCATCGTTTCAGCCATAGGACATTCAGTGCTGAGCTTTCCCAAATGACTTTCAGATTGACTGGTACTGGACTACTGGACTGGAAGCGGCTTGCATTCAGCGGCTTCTTGCAACCTCTAACACGTTGTCTGTCCATCTTGTGGGTACATGGTGGCTTTATAGGTCCTACGCTGCGCTTGCCAGTACGTAACCTCCATTATAGAACCTTTCTGCCCTATCGGCCGTCAGTTCTACGGGTCATGTACCCCGGCCTCTGCTATTTAGCTTGCTAATCCGTCGGGCTATGTCAGCGACTTTTGTTCGTTTACGGATCTTCTTATTCTAATTCGATTTTACAAAGAATTACCGAGCATAGCCTTTTTCATAGCACGCTGTGCAAGCTTGAGCTTTCATAAAGTAAGGGGCCACGTTTGTATTCCATGAGTCATCACTGGTAACACACACTGGTTGTTGACTTTCTTTTTTAGGCCCTGAATTATTTTGGATGATAAGACGTTTAGTTTTTCGAACGCTGCCCAGCCAAGTTGGATTCGTATTAGACTAGTAGACTGAGCACAGAAAAACCCAGGGGCTAAGACGCAGGTGGACTTAGAGCTGACCTAAACTACATGCCCAATAGCTGATGTCGTTCGGGACAAAAAAGTCTTTGGACCACCGTAGTTAGGCTTTAAGCTGTTTAAGAGCCATTTCACATTTTTAGTGCAAAATCTAATATTTCCAGCGCCTAATTTGCGACCTTAGGAATTATTTTAAGAATGTTAAATACATGCAAAAGCAAGCCTAATCTTTGGTTTAGACGTTTAATGTAGCACATTTGCAAATAACACTATTTTTTATTTATAAAATTATCAAACCCGCCACCTCGAATGACGTTTAATGTACGAGAATATAGATTTATTATCACAATAATTCAAAATAAAATTAGACAAATTGTGAATTATTTAGAAAAATTGCGCTAGTTTACTATGGATTTTTGTTTTAAATTAAGCATATTTACAATTAAAAGTTTGTGTCACAATACCTTTGATCTTTATTTATTTGAAATATGTTATTTTTTTGAAAATCCAATCGGGTAATTAGGATCAAAAACGCTTTCACAACTTACCCTAAATCCAAAATTTTCGATGCACAAGCGCGCGCTCCATACAAACGGCGCGATTTTGTGAAATGGCTCTTAAGGTATACGAAGAATTATCAACTGAAGTAATAACTTCAAAACATCTAGATTAAGCCAATCAACAGGCACATGTTGTTGTCTAGCAGCTGCATCATCATCAGCATATGAAATTCTACTGCTGGACATTAAGCCTCCTCCAATGCTACAGCGAGTGGCTCTGGGCACTTTGACTAGGTCGTCAGTTCACCGGGTAGAATGCCTGCCTATGCTGCGTCTTCAAGTTCGTGGTCGCCACTCGAGAACTTTCCTTTTTCTGTATGAACTACAGCAGCTACTTTGATTTAGTAGTATTATTTCAGGATGGCTGTAGAATGTGAAGTGTAGTGTGTACCTTACGGGTAAACCATTAAACATTTCATTACGCATTTTTTTCAAGTTTGAGTAAGAGTCATTGGTTAGCAAGCAAAAGAGCAAACAAACCAGCAGAAAATTCGCGATGAAAGTCCGAGAAGCAGCTGGAATCACTTGAGCTACTATGAACTAGATTGTATAGGTTATGATTGTTTGGGAACTTTGAGTGAATTATTCTTGTAAAATGCTAAGCTTGAACCTTTTTGACACACCAGATTCCCTTGATTGTTTTGTTGTGTATATATTTTTTGTGTGTGTCAAATAGACGTTCTTTTTCTATAAATGAAAAAAAATATTTTATTATTTTTCTAACTTCTTCGCTTTTAAGGACAGCCTCTATGTATACTCACTAAACTATAACTAAATCTAACTTTTCTTCGGACAGGCTTATCAATATGGAACAGGGAACTCGTACAAATACCTGACATACGGTCAGCCATTTCTACGAAGTTACTGGTCTGATGTTTTCTTTTGTGAATATTAAATGATGGAGTATCTTTGGTCATGATGTAATTAAATAGCAAAACGATTAGGCTCTTGAATGTTGGAGAAGTAAAATGATATTTAGACGGGTGATTTATTAACATCGGAAAAATACTTTTCCCTGACATAATGTATATAAAACCAGCTATGCCCGCGACTTCGCTTGCGTGGATTTTCGTAAAATTCTCGATGTTTTTATAGTTATTCTGATATTTAGAGCTATTTGTTAAATTTGTCTCCATCCAACAAATCAAAGATCACAAAAATCGGTCCAGCGGTTCTTGATTTATAAGTGGGGTAACTAGCCCAACTTTTATTTATCTTTAGGTGTGTTTGAAATGATAAATACACCAAAATAATTAATATTCTTTATTTTCTCAGTCAAGAATAGGATGTTTTTTTATTATTAAGAAAAAAAAATACAGCAGTTTAATCATAACTTCTTCTTATAACTTGTTCATGGCAGTTTATTTCCAAGTAGAAGCAGAAGCAAGGAATAATTACTATCACTTTAAACTTTGTCTGTTTAATGTTTTGCTTGTCTTTTTCCAGTAAGATTCAGGTATCGTGTAGTTACTCTTTCATTAAGGTAGAGACTAAAATTAAATTGTGTATCACATGCGTTTAAAAAGTAAAGCCCGAGGAAAATTTAAACGAATTCTAAAACAAAACAGAATCATAGTAAACAAAGTAATACAAAAGTAACTTTTTTTTTTTTTTTTTAAAGGTCTTTATTAACACAAAAATGTACAAGTATTTACTAAGAACTAGTGTACATGTATATTCCTAGTTTTAGCATACAGAAAATAATTACTAGTTTAGCAGACAAAGATACGTCCATATAAAACTTTACGTAGTGATAATGGCTATAAGTATGATACATAACAAATACAATTATAAGTTATTTACTTACACGGTATGACGATAAAATGTTGTGTTCACTTTGTAACAGTTCACACTTACTGCAGAATTATAAAAAAAATAACACTACCACACTACGCGTCCTGAGCGTTGAGTATAAATTAAGTGAGCATGATTATGCAAACATCTTACGGCTAAACTTATTAAAATACGTAAATCTTTAACGAAATCACATTATTGTACAATAATCCAAAAGTAACTGATTAGGTACTTAAGTGTTAAGATATTTTTTAGCGTTTTAGTTTTTTGAAGTCGGTTTTTATTTTTTTTATAAAATTTACTTATTTCATCCATTTTAGTGATAAATCCTAATCACAACAAATCTTATGAGTGCAAACATAATTTAACTGCTGAACACCGATTTCATTTCCTATTTTTCCACCCTTAGGGGTGAAAATTTTTCCAAAAATTTTTATCATAGTAAGTATCTTTGAAGTATAAGCTATTCATTAAAAAAAGAATCATCGAAATCAGTCCACATTTGGCAGAGATACAGGTAAGATAGATACTAAAATCAGTTGGCGTGGTACGGAGTTTATGCAATGTTTGATGATTTTCTTATAGATCCCATCATCAGAATTTAACCAATTTTATATGGGACCATTCTGAAAGTATTACCATTCAAACAAAAAAATAATTATCGAAATCGGTCAACGCAGTAACGAATGATCGCTGAACATACATAAAAAAAAATTTTTTAAAAAAGATACCGACGAATTGAGAACCTCCTCCTTTTTTGAAGTCGGTTGATAAAACAAAACACAACTGCATAAAGTGTATTAAACATGTTGTATCGAGTCGCAGTAGCCGTTAAATAACTACGTCATTTGACGCGATCGTAGCAATGTGGGGCTGCTATTACATACTTATTTATAATCGCAGCCCCGATCAAACTGCCTAGTTTAATTGCCCTGCAGGTCATATCGGTCGGAGAATTGACAACTGTTGGGTAAGAATGGATCTCGAGTGGCGACCACGAACTAGAAGATGTAGCGTGGGTCCATCCTACTCGATAGACCGACGACCTAATGTACTTTGCAGGAAGTAGTTGGATGCAAACTGCCTGTACGATTACATCGCACATTGCAGCGTCAACGCTTTGCGTTAATTGTTTACCTACGTAATTATTTCATTTTTCATTGCTTAAGTTTTATAATTAGTTCACGTTCGATTATCATTGTGTGCACACATTATCAAGAATAAATCGATTACAAGTTCGACAAGTGTTTTCCTGCTTTCACTATTATCAAGAAAGTGTATGGGCGACAAGAACCATACACTGCCCAAAGCATTCTATGGGGGAGGAGGAGGAGTTTTACGATGCGAATAAAAATGCGAGTCCGCCGTTCTAAACAGTTATCAAACATTATAACAAATTACTGAAACTTTGTATCAATCAAATCAGATTGAATAACCTCTAACACAGCACACGTAATGCATCCCATGTCATAACTCACTCGCCTCGTCCATATCTCATCGCTGTAAATCGCGCGCGCACATAAATTGTTGCAAATGCGATGTTTTTCTGTTTTATTGCTTTTGAATAACGAGTACGAACAATGTGCCCGAAGTACTTAAAATTGCCTGTTAGTTGCGCAGAATAATAAAGTTTTTTTCTGAATATTTATCACCTTCTAAACCGGCCCATGAAACTATCTTAATACATCGTCGTCGCCATCAAGATGATTTTAGACTAGTTCCAGTTCAATTAGTAGCCAGTTCCTAGACAGTAGATTTTTGAAAAATATGAGTAGGCATAATTTCACTCTAAAAGGTCATCATTTGTCAAAGATATTTTATATTTTCATGCTTTTTTTGTTTATATGAAAAAAATCTTTCCAAAATTACACTAGACAAAGCAAAGCTTGTCATGTGGAGCTAGATAACGGACAAACATACTTAAATACGTCTATTTAACATCAATGACTTGGATGCTAATGCTCGTGCTCATTACACAAACATTCGCCCCTTGTAGGATTCGAACCAGCAACCGTCTGCCTTTGTAGTCCGGAACGCGAACTACACTAGACGGTCGTCTTCGGTTTTTTCATTTTTTGTTCCCTTCGATTGAAACTAGTTTTTCTGATGGTTTGTGGGACTTTTTTTGCAGGACTTAAAAATAGATTATTTGAAATGGTGTTTAAGTTTTTACACCGATACTCGTACAATTAGCCAGACTGTATGTAATGTAAATGTCGATACACTAAACTCGGACAAACATTTTGTAGGTAACAAAAGCAACATAAATATTACATTCGCGTGTCCAAAACTCCCATTCCGCTGCCTTTACATAATTACGGTTCTAATACAAACCTTCAATAGCGATCGCAAACAATAAAATTGAATTGCCTTACCCGAAAGCGGCCGCAATCCGCACAGAATGCCAATTGCGGGCAAAAAATTCTCAGGCGTTCGAAAACGCGGCGACTAACAATTTGTCCAAACACGACGGAACTCTTGACCGGGGAAAAGTTGGTAGAAAAAAATCACCCCTTTCACTGGGCTTTTTACACTGGCAACATTACGGCCGCCATTTTGAGCCGACGAAACGGAATAATTTAATAGAGTGACGGCTTTTGAATCGCACGCCATTTCCACCGTTTGATTCTTGAATATGTTTTTTATTCGACACAAACATTTTGCTTTGCAATCTGTTTGGGGCTGTTTTTTAATATAACGCTATTTGAAGTTCTCATTCTAGGTCATTATTTTGGTGGACCTATCCTAAAAGGCCTTTTTTTAAAAGAGAATGTTGGGTCATAAATCCAATACAATTAGTATGCAAATGGAGTGAAAAGAATAATAAATAATGACGGATAGACATACGTAAATACCTACATAATTTACCCCGCGACCTGTCTTTGTAGTAATCGAAGTAAATTGTAATCGAATGCGATATCGAATAAAATTGTCCAGTTAATCACGTGACTCTACTGTTCAGTCACGTGGTTTATCGGTTGACAATTTATTTTCCATCGAAGGAACGTACTGAATCGTGTGCCTCGCAAACGACAACATATATCAAAGTCAAGAATCATTAACATTTAATCAGTGTATTTTGTCAATTTTAAAAGCTTAAGGAATGCAACCTTTTCATTAGATCTCTCACGTTTTTCTTCTTCTTTTTCATTAAATTTTCTCATAATAGGTAAAGTACTTAATTTTAAATAATATAAACATTTCAGCCAGAGGACGTCCACTGCTGAACATAGGCCTCCCCCTTTGACTACCAGATTGGTCGGATAAAAGTGGCCTGAATCCAGCGTCTTCCTGCGACCTTTATCAGTTGTCTGTCCACCTTGTGTGGACGTCCTACGCCGCACTTGCCGGTACGCGGCCTCCATTCTAGAACCTTCCTGCCCCATCGGTCGTCAGTTCTACGTACTTTTATATAATATGCAGCCCATATTTGTTATACATTGTAAATTCAAGACAAAAGTAATTATTTATATAAACTCAGCTACGATTTTGGTATGCAATGGCGTATTCCGCAGAACATGAGAACTGCTCGTCAATGTAACATAGACTTATGGTGTTATGTTCTGTTTTTTTATCAACCGACTTAAAAAAAAAGGAGGAGGTTCTCCATTCGTCGGAATCTTTTTTTTAATGTATGTTCAGCGATCATTCGTTACTAATATTTATTGCACTCTTAAGATCTGTTTTGATTAGGATTTATCACTAAAAATAAATAAAATAAGTAAATTTTATATTTAAAAATCCGACTTCAAAAAACTAAAAAGCTAAAAATAATCTTAACACGTACCTAATCACTTACTTTTGGAGTCGGTGCCAGTCGATGAGAGATTCAATGTTTTCGTTTGCACCGAATCCAAAAGTAACTGATTTTAGGTACCTTTTGTGTTACGAGTAAGATTATTTTTAGTTTTTTGAAGTTTTTTTTTTTTAAGATTGCGTTTCATTGTATTAAGTATTTATTTAGTAGGTATGGAAAAGTGTTTTATCTAGCGATTTCAGTTGTGATCCCATTAAAAGGTGTTTGGATTTAAGACAAGTCGTGCTCCTGAATTAGGGACTCGAAGCGTGTTAGTTCGTAACAGCGCGCAATTAAACGTGGTTGAGACAATCGCCTTGTCGAAGGTAGCGAAAATTGGGAAAAATGATACTTTTCGCATTGATTTCATTAAAAAACCCTATGCAGACATTATAGTTATCAAGGTGGCCTACCAATCAATGCATGAACTATGAAAGAGAATAGCATCTTTTTGTAATTTTTTCAATGTTTTTTTTTCCTAAAATATAAGTACATACTAGAAACAAATGCTATGCTCAAAATGTGTGTAGGTTTTGACAATGGGCTAGTTTCCTAAAAAAATCTAATTAGTCCGTCAGTTGGATTAAAAGAAAATATTGGGTACGTATTTTTTTCTTTTCTGAATCAAACAAAAAATGATGAAGATATAGCCCGTTAATGTTCCGCGTAACGTCACGCCTTGCGACACTTTTTAGCAAGACGTGACGTCACGTGCTCGCTTTGATGCGCTTTATCTTCGTCATTTTTTGTTTGATTGACAAAAGATAAAATATGGGTCCATATCATTTTTTGACCCAGGAAACTAGCACATTCTAAGCGTATTTTTTAAAATAATTTTCTGACAAATCGAGCATAAGTAGTAAGCTATTGAAACTTTACTACTACATTTGGCGATAGAATGTCAAGCTATTTGTGAAAAAACGTTAGAAATGTTGAATTTCGCTGTTTGCTTTGAACGATACCCCTTAAGAAGTAGAATTATCCATTACAAGGAAGTAAACTAATAACAAAACGATAACATACTGATATTAGGTTAGAATTGGTTAGTTCGTATGTAGACTTATCTCAAAAACTACTTATCCAAATTAAATAATGAATTAACAAAAATTTAGAAAGAAACTTTTATTATTTCGTATAAGTGTGGTACACCACACTTATTGTTTAGCCTCTCGCTTGAAGTAAGGAATTAAAACTTTTTGACAAAAGGTCACGTAGGGACGGCCCTAAAGAATATACTTCCCTACCGCCAACAGGAGGCGTGTCGTAAGAGGCGAATAATTCCTGTAGCACGAGACGGGCAGCAGCGTCTGCGTGCGAAATGTTATATAAAACTGCGCTCGCCAACCCGTCTGCCAAGCGTGGCGAGTATTGGCAATCCCCCCCGATGAAAGTCATTGGGGGAGGACTGTGTTCAGCAGTGGACGTCCTATGGCAAAAATGATGATGATGACACAAGGTAGGTGTTTAAATCTTAGTGCTGGCAGCGCTTTGGTAGAGATTACCGAAGTTAAGCAACACACACCGTGTTTGTGAGGGAATGGTGACCCTTTCAACCATATTTAGTTACGTTTATGACAAGCATCTTTATGCTTTAGAAAGCACGCTGAATCTTGGTCTCGGCTAAGATATTAAGGTTGCTTGCAGGGGCGTGCATCCCATATAGGCTATTATGCAGAGCCTACCTTCATAAAAAATGACAGAACAGCTAACCATAATTATTAATTACGTATTCAACAATAAACAATAAATATTCTGTAACCATTTTGTCGTCTACCTATACTTATTCGTTACTAAAGCGCGCTACTTAGATCGTTCCTGTGCAATTTAATCAATGTTAGGCTGCCGCGAGATCGCCTACTGTTTCACACAAACTTACTCAATTTTCACTTACAGCCTACCCCCATCTGAAACCAATGCACGCCCCTGGTTGCTTGATACTTGTTGCTTGATTACTAGTCGTGAAGCCTGTCAGAAGCTATATGACAGCTTGATTACAATTTACATCTGACAGTAAGGCACTTGCCATAAAACACTAGTGCACCAATCCGCACTAGGCTCGCGAGGTAGAGTATTGCCCAAACCACCTCATAATTGAGGTGGGGCCTGTGCCCAGTGGGTCGTATACGGGATGTTCCAGGTTGTGCCTATACAGAATGTCCCGTATTTGAAGGGGAACCTTGTAACCACATATTCTTTACATCATAATAAACACCTTTTGTTCTAAAATGTGCATATTATTATTTAGTTTTCCATACAAATCAAATCGGCTATTTGGTGATTGTGTGTGTGAGTGAAGTGATTTTCATCACCAAATTAGCAAAAGTCATAGAACATTTTTTTTTCACCATGTATTAGGTTACATTGCGAAGGGGTGCCAAATTTAAAAAATAAGATCTAGGGAACAATATAAAGAAGCGTCTTAATCGATATTATTTTTATTAATCGTATGTATTTAAAATATCCAAAAATAAAGTTAATAGAGCGACTACAAAAGCCGAGCGGTTATTCATCAGAGGCGTGAGCCAACAAGGACCTTACACAGTGCACATACGGTGCCATTTTTTCATGAATGAGTTTAATTATCCGCGCGCGGATAGGAATAATTAAATGTATTAAAAAAAATGGTTCTTTGCATAGTTACTGATTCTAAGCCACTCCTAAAGATTTGGCACCCCTTTACAATGTAACCCTGTATAGAATATGTGGATATAAGGTTATCCTTAAGTTACAGGACCTATATAACCCTACTTGAATTTAATTACAAGGTACAGACAGCATTTTTTTGGTTGAACCATTATTAGGGTAAAATATGTCACAATAAAAACAATTTCTTTGTCACAACATCAAGCCTGCAAATGTACTGGTCTCCGAGAGGAAATCTTGCGCCTACTGTGCAGCCGTACATTACTCAGCTAGACAGCGACAAATTCATTCTATACCTACGCTAACCCGCAAATGTAAGCGACAGGTCTTTTAAGCCAATTATACCATACATTTATTTATCAGAATTCATTTCCAATGAAAAATATTGAATCTTTCTTTTGTTTTCGATTGTTTCATCTCTCTATTATTAAAGTATTAGCGCTTGACAAATTAGGAATACTATTTCTAGCAATAACTAATACTATTTCTTGCATACTTTTTATTTTTTTGGGGTTCCGTTGTCACCGCGAAACTCTTATAGTTCGGCCATGTCCGGCCGTTTATCTGCCTTGTCCGCGGCTTAGCTCAGAGACTCTTAGTACTGGAAAGCTATAAATAATTTGGCTTTAGTGTACATATTAATCACGTATAAAAAATCTTTTCATTTTTTCCCGTCTACCCTATGGTGGGGGGTTTGTTGGATTGGTTGTTTAAAAATTTTGTGGGTGTCTGAACACCATTTTTTGATTCGCATATCGTCGGCTTATTGCAAGAACTCATTAACTACAAAAAATTATCTAGTGCAGTTCAAAGCACAAAGGAATTGATTTGTATGCGTTTAATGTTATGCAAAAACACACTATCTTCCAGCTTTTCAAATTAAGACGTTATAACCAAAACATAAAGTCGATAACTTCTATTTTCTCTTTTGTGGTGGCCCGAAATTCACTAACCAGCAATAGTGGTTTTTAGTGATGAAGAAATGTGTGAATTTTCCTTTCTAGTAAATAAAAAAAGATATTAAGGGTATTTAGTGACTTTTTAAGAACAAGTATGTTTTACTTACATCACTGTAAGTAACGACTGGCTAAAAATCATTATCTGCATATAATTAGTTCTGTTAAAACATAATGTGCCTCGAAAGGGTTTAAAAGAATCTTAATGACTTTTATCTTATTAAATTACCAGTAGTACTAACATCATAGTTATTTGGCTAAAAATAATTAATGTCTTTTAACAACAAATGGCGCTCAAAAATTAAAATTTTTATTTAAATTAAATGCAGTTTATTACTTCTTCCAGATATATAGTGAGTGTTTTTTTACGAAAATGATATTTAATGACTTCTTATTCACGTATTTTAATTTAGTCTTTTTATTGCGCGCACAAACCAACGTGATGCGCGCTGTACAGAACGAGCAAGGGGCGCGAGGGCGGGGCCCCTCTGGCGAGGGGTGCAGACGTGTGGCCGCGCGGCCACGGCTTCGTCCATTTCGGCGTGGGACGTCTAGTGCCTTGTACCTACCGGTGCGTTTGGATTACTGGCAGTTAGTGATTTCTAGCAAAATGGATCGAAATTTAAATTTTAAACCCGGTAGACTAGCTCTACCGGGTTTAAAACTTGTTTGCTATGTTAACAATGTTGGATAATGAGTAGTATTATTATTATTAGTAAGTAGTAGTAAGTAGTATTATTACTCCGGTCTTCAAAGGCAAGGGATCGGTGCAAGAGTGCGGCAACTATCACGGTATACAGGTCATGTCCCACACCATGAAGCTCCTTGAGCGGATTGTGGACTCCCGGATCCACCATGTATGCTGAAGATATCGCACTGGTAGACGCAGACAGGGGCAGGCTGGTGAGACGCGTGAACGAGTGGAAGCAGTCATTGAGAGCGGTGGTCTGAAACTCAATGTGGCGAAGACCGAGTACCTGGCCAGTAACTCTACATATCCAACGCCTGTCCGCATAGGCGGAGACAAGGTCGAGCGCACGGACCAGTTTAAATACCTTGGATCTGTACTTCACGCGTCGGGAGACATTGATTGCGACGTCAAAGCACACATTGCTGCTGCGTGGGCCAAATGGCAAGAAGTGTCTGGTGTCATTAGCGACTGAATGCCTGTTAAGCTTAAAGGAAAGATCTATAAGGCCATCATTAGGCCTGTCCTTGTATATGGCAGCGAAGCGTGGCCGCTACTTGAGCGACACAAGCAGGAGCTGCGTGTCACGGAGATAAATATGCTGCGGTGGATGTGCGGAGTCACGCGAAATAAACGCGCGAGGAACTCGCGCATCCACGGTAGCCTTCGTGTCCGTGATATTGCAGAGAAACTGCAGGAGTCGCCTACGCTGGTACGGCCATGTTTTGCGAAAACCGGCAAGCTACGTAGGAAACAAATGTCTGGCCATGCCGCCACCGCCAGGTCCAGGCAAAAGGGGTAGACCCAAGAAATGCTGGCTTGACGTCGTGAGGGCTGACATGCGTGCCAATAATCTCACAACTAGAGACGCTCAAGACCGCGCGAAGTGGAGGAGTAAATCAAGGAAAGCGAACCCTGGGCTCTAAAGCAATGGCTTTGGACGCAACCGGGATTGACCGTTTAGATGAAAAAGAAGAAGAAAGAAGTTTTGTAGAGTTTTTTTTGTTACTGAGTTTGACATTTATACATTCACTCAAAATCAAAACTAACGCGAGCGAAGCTTGCTTATTCAGTTTTTTAACAAATTTTTGTTCATACGAAGGCTGAATATAAATAAATAAATAAACAAATAAATATAGAATTTAATATTAACATACTTTACTTGTCAAAAAGTACTAGTAATTTACTGGCAAAAGTTTGTGTTAAAATTAATGCGCAATTGTAATTCAAAATTAGTATTCTGAATGAGTCAATTTTCTTTCATTTAATATTTTAAACAATATTTTGATTTTTGCCATAAAATTAAATGATGTTCTTTCAGAAACGAAGTCCCTATTTAATTTTGAAATCTAAGTTCAGAATTTGTTAAGTGAAGATTAGTAATAAAATGTTTATGGCAAGAAGTCATTAACTTGTTTTTTTAGCTTTTAAAAAAATTACACTTGTGCTAGAAATTTATTTTTTGTTGATTTTAATAATAAACATATAACACTACTCCACTGCTTTTTTTTTCTTTGCTCCTATTGTATTTAACATCATTATTGTATGTTTAAGATTCAAAAAGTTCATTAATTTATTTCTCATCATTTCATTTTGGTCACTTAATGAGTTCTTGCAATAAGCCGACGATATTAGGTATTTGCGCAATAATAGCCTTGCAAATCCTATCTAGAGTCAAGTGTCCAAGGGGAGGCCTATGTTCAGCAGTGGACCTCCTGTGGTTTAAATGAGATGATGAAGTATCCTAAGTGGCAGAGGGGGTACAGGGGAGGGGCCGCTGTACCACCTCTGCCACCGAAATTGATGCTTTAAAATATATGAATACATTCACGTCTGTAGTAGGTACCTTTCTGTAACGAAGTTAACTGGAAAACTATCACATAGATATGATAGTTTGCCTTTTCCTAAGCCTATCTGAAGGTAGGTTTTGCAAGATACCGCGAGAACTTAAAATGTACCGGGAGTAGAAAATGACTTAAATGAAATTGTTAATTATGTATGTAAAACAGGTACCAAATACCTTTAATTTGTTAAGGGTCAACTCTACAAATACTACATATTGAGACAGTTACGGAACCTTACATTGCGCGTCGCCTGACACGCACTATTTTATATAAGGTCGCCTTTTATAAACGGGTGAAATTTAAAGAGCATCTACAAAAACATAAATGAATCATTTTTGTTATAAAAAATAGGAAATTTTTATTTGAGAAAAACGCCAAAATCTACTTTGATTTCAACGTAAAATAAAACATCCCGTGCCCCGTGCGTGCACCCCGAGGGAAGAGTGGGGCACGATTGAAATGAGAGAGACAGAGGTGATGACGTAGGGACGTTTCAGACTAGACAGGATGCTCTTAATTTTTTTTTGTTAGGAATAATAAAAATGAAAACTAGCCCGTTTTTAAGAACGAAAATAATATGGCCCGGTTTCCCTAATATAATTAGAAGTTCTGTTAAAGTTTTACTCGTTTATAAAAAACGACCTTGTATATATCTATATATATATATATATAACAAAGTCGGGTTAGTTACACCATTTATATGTCGAGAACGACTGGACCGATTTTTATGATCTTTGATTTGTTGAATTTTTCTCCGTCCTGATTATCAGAATAAAAAACACATAAAAATTCACGAAATAAAAAGTATGAAGGAGCGATACGAAGATCGCCGGGACAGCTAGTTACTCGTATATATAAAACAAAGTCGGGTTAGTTACACCATTTATAAGTCAAGAACGGATGGACCGATTTTTATGATCTCTGACTTGTTAGATTTGTCTCGGCCTCGAATAGCAGAATAACTATTAAAACATCGGGAAAAACACGAAAAAGAAGTTGTAAAGAGGCGATACGAAGTTCGCCGGGACAGCTAGTTACTACTAAAATAAGCCTTCGCTAGCCTTTAACTGAGCTAAGTTCAGTTAACAACTGGCTGTGGCTAATCGTTACTATCTTTCAGTGTTATTTTGAAAGATATTTATTTATTTGATGACATAATTGCAAAAAGAAAGGAATAAATTGTATTGGATATACTAACGCACCTTTTGTCTAGCTTTCCCAAGGTTTTATAGAGTATATCGTTTGTGGCTGACAAAATTATGTCATTAACGATAAAACAAAAAAAAAAAAAACCTAAAACATGTCAAAAATATACATATTTCTGTGTTGATAAATGCTTTTTTTATTGCGCCAATTTCCACAGTTTGTGTCAATAAATAAAACTAACTAGCGTCGAACAATTAAAAAATATTTTTAAATAGTTTCGTTGGTCTTTGTTTAAATGATTAAAGCGTAGTTCTTAAAGACCCTTTAGTAGTAAGAGTGTTACCCGAAATAACTCCAGCGTTCCCGGGATAACAGTGACGGGTTACTTATTATTTCGGCCGGGGTGACAAATGACCCGAGATAAAACGGGCGCCTTGCTGTGACGTCACTGCCCTTACACTGTTTTAGCTGTGACGTAATCAACTGACTGAGATAATAGTATTTTTCCGGTTATTTGTTTACACATTCTAATTGCATTAAACTATTAATGTCGATTTTTGAGTGTATGACTAAAAGTATTTTTAACTTAATAAACGGATTAATGACTTAACAAAATTTTATGAAACGCACACAGCTGTACCATCACATAGATGCCTCTATGATAAGTTAAGTCAAATCTTTGTTAAGTCACATAAGTAATTATAATTTTTCTTAATTTATCATTATTTCAGCCATAGGACGTCATCAGCTGAACATAGGTCTTCAAGATTGGCCGGATGGAAGCGGCCTGTATCCAGCGGCTTCCTGCAACCTTTACCAGATCGTCTGTCTAACTTGTGAGTGGAGGTCCTACGCTGCGCTTACTGGCCTCCATTCCAAAACCTTTCGGCCCCATCGGCCGTCAGTTCTACTTGCTATGTGCCGTGCCCACTGCCACATTAGCTTGTTAATCCGTTGGTCTATGATAGCAACCATAATCATAACATAATATTTTATTTGTGTAAAAACTTTTGTTCGTTTACGAATCTCTTCATTTCTGATTCGATCTCGCAAACATCTTGATTTTATAAATTAAAGTGGAACAATTGTTGATAGGCACTGATTCGTGCAGTGACACCCAGAGCCCCGAAAACGGACCGTCCTTCCGTTCTGCGACCACAAATTCAAATACAATTCAAATTCTAGTTTAATTGCGCGCCGTTATGAACTGTAATTTAAGTAGTTTTTGTACGATATTCGTACCAACATGAGTCGAGTCGCTAATTTAGGGGCAGTACTCGCCTTAAGCAGCTAAAGTGAAACGGAGATCATAGAGGTGACCAAACATTTAGCGGCACAAACACTAGTCGGCCCGGGTGCATTTACCTCTGAGAGGACATTCAAATGCGAGGGCCGCGAGGGCCATCGACGTAGTGCAGCCTCGTGTATGCGTATGTTGATTTGGAGGAGCGAATGTTTGTTTGCACCTACTTCAGTTGGGATAGCACATTAATGCATTTGGTTGATACATGGTCAGTGTGAGCCATGAAAGCCTGTGTATATTTTAACACCCTTTTTCGAGCTTCTTTTGTAACTAACGGACTAAGTAATCAAATGTTGGAAGTCGATTTAAACTTAAGCAGTTAAAAGCGACGTAAAAGAGGTGTTTTTGGACAAGTTTTCTGGCAAAAATACAGAATATAGAATGAGGAAATCAATATATCATGTAACTTATATGTTATAGTTTCCCGTTGTATCTAAGTACTAGTTATTATTTCATATAAACACTAAAAAATGTTATAAAGTACCGCAAATATCGCGAGCTTGTACACATCTATATTTTAAATGACGTTTTTGTTTAGCTTCAAAGTTGGTTTAGTTATTTATAACATATTTCGTGCCTTTGTGGTGAACTTTTTTTTTCAAATAGTCAACAAATTAAGAATTAAAAGGATTTTTAATGGATTTTACTCTTAGCGCCTACTTTTCCATGAGCGGATATTTTGCTTGCAATGATAATCTATTTGCACAGGAGCGCAACGGATGGATGTTTAGTCTGCAAGAAGCATTTGTATCATCTTAGGCACGTAATAGAAGTCACTTTAATCAACGTTTAGTGCTCAAGGTCACTTGCCGTACCCGTCGCCTTAATATTAACCGTCTTACTGTTTCGATCCTTTCTAAATATGTAAAAGGATGACATTTAATAATTTGATACAATCGCATCGAGATAATCTTATGAAGGCAGGATTTGGATATTGTAACTTTTCAAAGTGTGAGTTTATTTGTTGGAATAGCAGAAGCCTATTAAATCTGTAATTATAGTTCCAGGCTACGTTTGTTTGGAATCAACCACACTCAGGTTGTATACTAAAATCAGTAACCAAAGTCACCAAAATAGTTCTTCTAATAATTACAATTTATTGATAATTTGCTCTTATTGTACAGCTAAAGTTGCTTTGGGTTGGAAAATAAAGTTCCCTAAGTGGCAACCACGAACTGCAAGACGCAGCGTGGGCAGGCTTCCCACTCGGTGCACTGACAACATAGTTAAGTTTGTGGGAAGCTGTTGGATGCAAACGGCGCTGTGACGTTTTATGGGGGAAGCTTATGTCCAGTAGTGGACTTCTAAATGTCCATAGAGGATCAAAATAAGTGGCCTCGGGCCGTTTGCGACCTCAGTCGTAAGAATATGTGGCCTGCTCTTTGCCACTGTAACATAACTTACATATTTTACATATACCCTCATTTAAGATCTTATCTCGCAAAGAAACGCCAAGCATATCTCTCTCTATATGCTATGCTGAGCAAACAAGTTGCGCAACAGTTTGGTGCACACAGCAACAGAATTAACGGCAATGTTAGCTCAAGGTAAATTATTCTAAACAGACAGACGTCTTTGACACCCGCTCTTAGAGACTTTATTCGTCTTAAACGGTAAATAGTTGTATACCAGCGGAGCTAAGCTGGATCTTATAAACAAACGTCATCATCATCATTTCAGCCATAGGACGTCCATTGCTGAAGTACTCCAATTACTTTCATCGGGGAGGATTGCCAATACTTGGCAACTTGCTTGGCACGCTTGGCAGGCTTTTTAACAATATTGGAAATAAATGTAATATATTGGAAATTAAACCTAAATTCAAAATAACCTGAAGAAATGTGTGATATGCCAAGATTCTGAAGAATTGAACAAGGTCAGTGATCTAATGTAAGACAAAGAAAATAAGATATGAAACTTTTATAAAACCTAACAACTTGTCACATAGTTTCCGAAATGAATATTTTTTACTGATCAAATTTAACAACTTTCTCAATCAAACAAACGGTTCTAATAGAAAAGTCACTTTTTTAGGTTCTGACGCTAGTGTCATAGTAAGAGTTGATGTATTGAAGCAGTAAGTAGAATCATGTCATATGATAAATTAACTAAACACTTAAACACTTTTTCCCAGTTTGTTGCCAGTGTTATGATTTTCAGATACTGAAAAGAATTGGTTGACATGAGAAGATCTCTATTAGGTTTTTATAAGAGTGAGTTTTGTAGTGAGTGAGTGAGTTCATTTATAGTAGAATTATATTTTAATGGTGTTTACTTAGAATTATTATTTTTTACATATCTAAGTGACAACACTAAAGTCTAAAGTGTTTTATTTAATTTTAATTTGGTGTCTAATCAAATTTTATTCGTTCTTAATAACAAGGGCGAAAAGACTTTTATTTCTTCTTTTATTTTACAGAAAATTAAAGAGTGAATTGCTAATTGAATTCTAGACCACTGTCCTTATTCCATAATCAAACAATCAAAATGCAGTCACAAGATTGGACGGAATTGGCAACCATTGCAGTGGACTTATAGCAAGTACGGATGGGTCGTAATGGGCAGCTCGTGTTAGCGTCTCTAGTATTTGCGCTTGAACTCTAATGTTGGCTACCCACTAGCTGTTCGGACATATTATATTGGGGATACTAACTCCGAACGTTAAGTATTTCAATTGCTTTGAGACCATGACAGTAAGTGTGTGGTTTTACGCATAAGCTTATAGTATAATTGATTAAGTGCCCTTTTTCTGTGATGCGGATTGCCGTACTATACTAAAAAAAACTATCACGCGGGCTACATGCGCGTGGAACGCAGATTGGCTGTGGGTACACAATTCACGCGCGTGGCGCGTGGCGCGTCCGCCTGTGTGCGCACGTTCTTCTGCTCTTTACCTGCGTGCGGCCCGCAGTGCGATTTTACCTGCACGCGGACCAGATCCTGCGCGCGGGCTGAAATCCGTATCACAGAAAAAGAGCACTAATTGAAAAAATCAAGTCTTGATATTTTGAAAATAGATGATATTGGAAAACAACCTTTAGGCAATAGCCGTCTAGGCACCTTTTGCGTGACGATTTAGGCTCACCTACCCGGATCATGCGACACAATATGTGCCCTGCCTATGTGCCCTTTCGGTTTTGACAACGATGTTGGTGTTCTATCAATCCTTTTTAACAAAGATGTACAGTCAAGAAAAGATGGTACGATTTGGTTAATCTGACGAGTTATTGGGAGTCATTGGCGATGGTAGAGTCTGGGGGAAATCAGATTGGGACCAAAATGGGATTCATTGTTTAGGGCGCTATTTTTTACCTATTTAAGATATACCGTTTTAATATGAAGCTCTGATTTAACAATGCACATCAAACTTCGAGTTACATTTAGCCGCTATACCAGCTGTTATATCAGAATTACAAAGCTGGTTAAATCGAAGCTTTTCTAGGAATTACGACGTAGCCTCTAACGCTCTTCGTGCAGTGCTGAAATCCTTTCGTGAAATGAGCGTTGCGTAGAGCCACAGTAACCATAATTGTTAGAATACAGTAGTCTAGCTCAGTTTATCCACTGCTGCCCTGAACAGGGACTTGGTGCTATGTCCGAACCACTGGCTATGATTCTTGAGCCAAGAGGTTTTACGTTTTCCTGGTTTTCGGCTTCCTTGAGTCTTCCCCTGGATGATCAGTTGGAGAAATTCATAAATTAATATAATAATAAATATTAGACAACATCACATATTGCTCTGATTCTAAGGTATGTAGCTAAAGTGTTATAAAAATTAGAAACAATGACGGTACCACAACACCCAGAAACGAGACAACATGGTAAAGTTTCATATTGACCCGACCGAGGATCGAACCTGGGACTGTAGAAATGGCAGTACCAAGCAGTGTCATTCGGTCGTCTAAATTATGTAAATTATGGAAAGAAAAATTGATACGTTCATCTAAAAAGTTTGTTTTACAAATTCCGGACGAATGATTAATAATATTCAGTGTGTAAAATTAAAATATTAAAATAGTTATGTAGTTCCATTCTTAGTATCAACTATGAACTAGACAATTCGAAATGTAATTAGTCATTTATTTACTGACTGGACTGATGATCTAGTCAAGGTTAAGCTACGGGATGTGGATATGGCCCAGAGGCTGCTGCGGCGTGCTGTGTAGGAAGCTGCCCAGCAATGGACTTCCAAAGACTGTTGATAATAATGATCCTTAGTAGGCCTCTTCCAAAAGCTGATGAAAATGATGTGATGAACCTTAGGGATGGACACTAATATAATGTTGCACAAATTTTGCCTTACAGATTTCAGAGTAGATAAGAAAAATTATGAAACTAGTAGCAAAATAATGTAGGATCTGCAAAATGGTAGTACCCAATCCACTCCTGTCTAAAGATAGCGTTCTGAAGAAGCATGTAAGTATGTAATTTTTTTTGTTTGTATCAAGTTAAGTTACTTAAAACCGCATCAACTTTACTGTGGTATTGCTCTCCGTTAGGATTCATTTAGGCCTGCATTTACGCTTTATGGGTATAATACTGTACGCAAATGAAAGCAGCTTGGCTTTCTGGCAGATAATACAATAATACTACTGGTTGGAACATAAATGGAGCTCCTGTTTCATACATTTCATTCAAATTAAATTATTTAGTTATTTGAGTCATATAGGACTCCGTGACATAGCGGTTCTTCTTACTACCACTTGCCAAGTATTCTAATGGTGGAGAGAAATGCCACCACTTCCTTAATAAGAGATGGATGGATTGTGCAAGAGTAATATGACTGAGAAGAGAGTGAATGATCTGTGAGTAAGTGAATGGGCCGGATTGCATGGAAGATAAAAACATTCTGCGTTGACCCCAGCTGACCTTAAAACAGGGCAGGCGAATGATGATAATATTGATTCCATAGAAAAAAGTTTCTGTATTTGACAAGTTAACAAGTTTTGTAGGATACGTCAGTTTTAGTTCGTATGTGGCGAGATAGATGTCATTACAGATAAAAGACATTTCAAGCTACACGTAAACTATATAGTAAGTTGATGTAGACTATCCTAACAATCCAAAGTCCAGATTTTCATCACCGACAGTAACCTGTAACTTCTGGAACTATGTTCGGAGAGTCCCGACGGGCAATTTCCCGCGCTACCTATTACACGACATCGCATAGTTTGTAACATGGCTGCCACATAGTTCCCGTATGCATATTGACTTTTAAAAAATTGGTGCAGTTTTACACTTTTCGACCGACTAAGATGCCTTTATCATCTTTAGTAAACAATAAATTATAATGAACGTTAGTAGGTAATCATAAAAACCATCAACTTTATCTTTTAAATACAAATTGATTACACTATTATAACATCTATAAAATACTTAATAGAAATAAAAATCATAAAATTAGTTCTTGTGGCAGAATAGCCAAGAGCTGGCAGGTACCTTGAACAGCGATTAGGCATCGCAACCCAGTGAGGTACCGCTGCCAGCATCTTTGGTACGCTACCACATGGATAATTTTAATTTATTTTTAGTGATGTAAAATAGAAAATTTTGTACAAAGTGTAATTAATGGTTATGGTCAACTACGGAACTGGTCGTGGAGCGCGTGCTCCGACCCACAATTGGGCGGTAAGGAGAAAAGAGTAAGTGTAGTTCTCGATCTATTTAAATAATGTTAAATGTCCATTTTAAATTATGGTATAATTATTGTGACATTATTACCATAAATTGAACAACTTAACAAAAGTTAGAAATGAAAATGTTGCTTACCAAACAATTATTTTCTAACAGAATGGAATAACCACACTTGATTAATTAAATGTCTGAATAAGTCTTTTTATTGATAATATTAAAATGTATGACTGTTAGGTTAATAATATCCCAGTGGCAAAATCCAGGCAGCTGGTCTAGCCTAGCATGTAATTGTAAACGTAGCTATAACTGTAAACGTAGTTAATTTACAGACAACGGAAGGCCAACCTACCCAAAAAGTTAAAAGTCATTAAACCGATTTTCAACTTTAAATCCGACAAGTAGAGATCAATATCAATTGAGAAAATTTAACGTTTTGTGTTAAGTTGACGAGCTGTTGTCTGTACATTTTTTTGACACTGTGCTAGGTTTAAGCTTAGTTTCACCATGACAAGCGCGACAAGCGATGGTCCAATTCCCAGACGAGCAAATTCATCAAACAAACTTTTGTAAATTGAATCGCATCTGGTAGTGATGGAGACAACTCCGGCACAAAAAAACCGTTGTCTTGTTCTTTGGAGATTAAATAAATTTATTCCTCACAGGGTCAACAGGAGGCGTGTCGTAAGAGGGCACGAGACGGGCAGCAGCGTCTGCGTGCGAAATCTCATAAAAAACTGCACTCGCTAACCCGCCTGCCAAGCGTGGCGAGTATTGGCAATCCTCCCAATGAAAATCATTGGGGAAGGCCTGTGTTCAGCAATGCACGTCGTATGGCTGAAATGATGATAATGATGATGATTCCTCACATCAAGCCCATGACGATGGTGTCTTGTCTGGTTCATAATATTTATATGACTATTTATTATTAGCTCGCCACAAAAAAATCTATTCTAAAATTATCTTACAGCGTCACAATGACCAAAATCTTTAAACCTAATCATGTCGTTTATTTCATAATTGCTTTTTGACAAATTACTTGCTAACAAAACAAGGCTTGCCTCTGATTGCTGTAAGGAAGAGTCGTTAGCATACAATCTCGGATCAAAAGCACCTGATTTACCTTCTTAGCACATCAAAAAGCCCTGATGGGGAGGTATTAGGCCTAAATGAGCGAATTTCGCGGTGCTGCTTACCGTGTCTCACCAGAATTTAAGACCTTCCCTTCCCGTTTCGACACAAGAGAATCAAGACCAAAGAGGGGGTTTTAGAAGATAAACAGAGGTCGGGTTAAGATGGTGCTGTTTTGAGTTCATTTCCCTACCCCGTCCGTTGGCTTAATTCAGTTTGCAAGTTTGGTCGCTTGATGTTAGTTAGGTGTGATGGAAATGACGGATTTCTCGGAAAGAGTTAAAACAAAAAAGTATTTACGCAATCAGTTTGATCTATCTAAGTATATTATTTTTATCACCCGAAAAATAAAAATTAAACTTCGAAAATAAATCTCACTGGTTAATCAAAGATCACACAAGTCCCATAGAAAATATAACATAGACCAACAGTTTTATAGATATGTTTTGTTAACTTTTGTAAGGCTGCATTGACTGCACTTTGAAAGTGATAATGACACTCGTAAGGTTTCGAGATAAAATCATTTGGTCGAGACGTCACACGCACTTAATTGAACACGGCTCTAGAATTTATTGCAGACTAGATTCTGCTGATGAAACAGCAATAATGTTTAATATATGGTTTAATTTTGACAGCTGGTCCATACGAAACTGTTGCAACTACGCCAATATTGTATAGCTAAAAAAATGTGACTTGTGTTGTGAAAGAGATTTTTCCAGGCCTATTAAAAAAAATTTTTTTTTCTTTTTTACCACAAAGTTGAAAGGAAAGGTTTCAAAAATGCGCAAAATTGTTATAGTGTTGTTAGGCAAGTAGGTATGTAGAGAAGGTAATTGGAAGCAAGCATGTATTTCTGCTAGTAGGTGTTTGTTTGTCACGTTGAGAACTTCAAAAACCGGGAATATACACACAATTGAATGTTCCTAATAATAAAGCGATCAGTTTCTTTCTACTTATTACATATTGAAATTCTAAATGCAAATAGAATAAAATACTCAAATCAAGACGTGCATCCGCATCGAAGCAAGTATACATAGTTTATCTGTCTTTTTTCAAGTTGCACAAATTTGAACGTTGTGCCGTTGCTATACGATCAAAATTGGAAACACATTGCAAGGCCGACTGTACCTTTGAAGGCAGACCCTCAATAATATAAATCGTTTAGACGCTGCGTTGAGCATAGACTTATGCACCATGATATATAAATTTTTTGGGACATATTAATAAAATTAAATTATAGCGTTACTCCACTGAAAGTGAACTCTAAATTATGCAGAAAAGTACACCTTCTCAGAGGTCGATTCTACTGCAGGTGTAGTAGATATAAAGAGTGAAAAATATGGGCCAAGTTTGCTGTAATTGTACAGATGTCACTTGTACACCTGCATGCAGGATTTTTTTTTTAAATTAAAAATATAATGCTTATTAAAAAATATGTTTTCTGTCCAGCTGAATCACCTACAGAATTTCACCAATACTTTTTTAATACCTTGTATTCTTGTCAATGCTAAATCTATATCTATGCTCTAAATGTAATAACCAGACTGAATTTGGAACGTGTCTCGAGTAGAAACTTCACAAAAGCGCTAGGAGGAAGACTATTACAGATTATCCTGAAACTATTTGGACGCGTGGCATTCTCAGCCGGAGCAAGCAATAGCCGCTGATTGTGGCGACAAATCGTTGCCGCTTGCAGCGCTGCAATAAACGCGGGCCACTAAAAAAGGAAGTACACGAAAAAACCGATGATGTTCCACGTTTCTATAGTACCTCTGCCCCCCCCCCCCCATGCATGGCCTCTAAAACACGATATGGTATGATATAGCAATTTATCGACTCCAACGGTTTTTAAAAATTAAGATAGATATAGACGCCATGTTGAATGTTTAGCAAAACAGCGATCATAATATGTGACCTCCGGTACGACGATTCAACATAGTGGCTATATATACCATATTTTTGCAGTTGGTGTCGATAATTTGCTGTATCATGTTTTGCTGGTCATGCTAGTGGGCTTTTATATTTGCACACAGCCGAACTGACGGTTTTCATGTCGTAGTTTAGAATAAATTAGCGTCGCTGATAGGTCGAGTATGGAGGAGTGACGACAGGATCCTGAGATCCGCCTATAGTGAGGTACTTCGTGCGAACGATGGCTGATATAGTTGACGATAATTCTTCTAGGTGTCGACCGCACGGAGTGCCACTTAGATACATGACCAATTAATTAAGGCTAGTGCCAAGAATTTCGCTGTTTCTATGGCCCCGTGGGCTGGTGATTCGGCGCGATTTGCACCCGCTCGCAGCATCGCGCTAATGTTTTGCTGTAATTCACGCTAAGCGGGGATCCCGTGCGATCGGGACTTAACTTAGGCAGTTAATTCAGCGAATTGGTGTCAATTTAAAAGGATATAAAATATTCACACGTAAATGATGCTCGGAATAAGAACTTCGTTCAAGTGGCTCGCTGTACCAATTTTACAAGAACGCTTTTTCTAGCTTACTTTTTACTCTTGGAAGTAAACTTTTTACGTTAGTTTGATTTGAAACTTTATAAGTAGTAAGGTCTGCCAGATAATACAATAACTTGATAACATCAAACCGATCTGTTGATAAAACCAAGAGATAGATAGTAGAAGTCTTCAAAAGCTACCAGTAAAGCCTTTCAGTTTGGTCAGTCATAATAGTTATTTAATCAGTACAGGTCCCAGTAATATATATTTTCTCTACCACCGGTACTACATATCGGCTGGTGATAAGAAAAACACAACGGGTTGCACTCCGGGAGTGCTGGCAGAAGTGAAAACTTGAACATTAACGTTGTGCATTTTTGATATGTTGGAATGGTTAGGGAATAATTTCGCACGAATTGCTTTAATTATCAGTATAAAAGTACTATAATTTATGTGGTAAAATACAATATTCATTTATTACGCTATCGTACACAAATATGACAATTCTTCCTATCCTACACCGCGCCGATGGTCTACTTTCCCTCCGTCTTACGAATTTTCTATCAGGTCGCGTGTCCTGACGCGAGTTTATAATTTTTTTACCCATCCCAAAAAGTGCACAACGCCGCTAAATAAGTTTTCAATTCAACTCCGTCTTACGAATTTTCGATCAGGTCACGTGTCCTGCCGCGAGTTTAACATTTTTTTACCCATCCCAAAAAGTGCACCACGCCGCTAAAAGAAGTTTTCATTTTAAAAACGATTTTATCGATGCTACGACGACATTACAAAACATTAGTTAATGTGGCCAACCTAGTTAACAAGTCACATTACCCTTCATCACTCTCTCATAACGTTCAGCATTATGACCACAAACTATTCGGAATCCAATAAATTCACAACTCAAACTCGAACCAACACTTCTTCCGCAGACGTTCAGGAACACGCCGGGACATGTCCGGAACAAGTTCCAAGCTGTTCCAACTTGGCGTGTTCCGCCAAGAAACTTGCTTGTAATTACTAGAGTTTAAACTTGGCTGATTTTTACCGGACGAATGCTTATGTTGTTTTTGCCTTCAATTTGTTATAACACAGCCTCTTATTTCTGTCTCAGTGGAAATGCACCTATATCCGAATGTTTCAATATAATGTATAAATTATTTTTGGCTGTTTCATTTTTCTGTATTCGAATTTTTAGATTGAAATTATAGGTGGAGCTTTAAAAGTCATACTTGAGTTTGCCTTTTTATTAAAATTTAGCGTAATCTAATAAATTACTAATTAATTTAGTTGGAGAAATACGCGCTTAATGAAAACTCGGTTGAAAGTCGAGAAAGCAATATCTTAACTATCTTTTAGGGGAGTTCGCCTAAAATTGATTGCGTTAATTACGTCTGTTTATAAGACTTAAGTTTTCTATCCTTATTTACGATCCGCCAAGAGAAAAGAACTCGATCTCATTTGTACCTGTGCTTAATCTAGGTCTTAGGTTCATAGCTAATGAGATGGCTTATCTTAGGCTGTACGGTAGGTAGGTACAGTATTATACAATTTCGTTTTAGACATAATTTTATTGCATAAAAAAATTTTAACCGTCTAAGAATTTCATAACTTCAAACGTTTTAGTATGTTTTGCGAATGCACCTCCTGGTATTCTATTTTAGATACTCGTGTGTATTTCGTTAACCTTTTGTCGTCGTTCGCAGGGAAAAGTATCTCCAAAGTAGAAGTCTACTTCTTTGTTAAGGCGACGGGTAAGGCAATACTCAATACTCAATCATTTATTGCATCCATAATTAACTTAAGTAGAACTAAAGTACATGATGGACCCTGTAGGGCATGGCAATCAGGAGATGGGAGGACCACTTGTATTACAATGCAATTACATATTATAATTTTTTATAATAATTTATCTTCTAAATATTCACTTATGGCGTAATAGTGTTTAGAAATTAAAAGTGATTTTAGTTTTTTAACGAAAGTTTTTTCGCTGTTTAATATTTCTATCGAGTGTGGTAGTTTATTATAAATTTTGATTGACATCGAAAGTGGGCCCGATGAATACAGCACAAGACGTGAGGCAGGTGCTATTAGCTTGTCTTTTTTGCGTAGATTGTGTTTTACATTTATGTCTCCGCGTTTTTCGTAAAATTCTGGGTATTTTCTAACGAATTTACAAACCTCCAGGATGTACACACATGGCAGGGTGAGTATATTATATTCGACGAAGTATAGTTTGCAGCTATCTCTATTTTAAATATTGAATATGGTTCGAATTAGTTTTTTTGTAAAGTTAGGAGATCAGGGGCATCAGTACTATTTCCCCACATAAGAATACCATAACTCAGCCACGAATATGCATATGCGTAATAGGTAGTCAGTGCTGTCTGTATGTCGGCAAGTGACCTTGAGCAATAAGCGTCGACTAATGCGACTTCTATTACGTGCCTAAGATCATACAAATGCTTCTCGCAGACTAAACTCCATCCGTTGCGCTCCTGTGCAAATAGATTATCATTGCGAGCAAAATATCCCATAAATCCATTAAAAAACCTTATAATTCTTAATTTGTTGACTATTTGAAAAAAATAAAAAATTACCCTAAAGGCACAAATGTTATAAATACTCGTAACTTAACCAACTTTTAAGCAAAACAAAAACGTTTAAAATATAAATGTGTACAAGCGATATTTGCGGTACTTTGAAATATTTTTTAGTGTTTATAAGAAATAATAACTAGTATTTAGATACAACAGGAAAAACTTCAACATATAAGTTACATAATATATTAATTTCTACATCTTATATCCAGTATTTTTGACAGAAAACTTGTCCAAAAACACCTCTTTTACGTGTATTCTCCTTACCCTGCGCCGCCAGAATGTGGAAACAAAAATATTATTTACTATTGTTAATTGATGCGGGACCGAAATACCAACTATTGATTTTATTCTGTGGGCGAAATCACGGCAGGTAAAGTTTAAAAAACTCTGTATAAAGCTAGTCAACTATTTATTAAGTATAATAAAATGATCAATGTTTTGAACAAACCGCACCGTCATTGTCACGCTGCTCGGAACCCACTTCTTGTTTCCTATTAAAAAGTAATTGGTCAAGTAAGCCGACCCGCGTCCCTAAACTTTGCGAAATTTTATTTTAAAAGCATTATTGTCAACGGACGTGGTAATATTTAAGGATACATACTTTTTCAAATTATTTTTTAAAGCTATTTTATTTTAAAAACAAATTAATAATGTTTATCAGTTATCTAGTTGCCATGGTACCAGCTTTATCACTACATTCTACCAGCTAAAAAAATACTCTAACACTGTACTTAGTTTGGGGCTATATACTTGGTGTGATTGTAAGAAAAACATATTTAACTTTATTTAAATACCAAACTACAATTAGCTGACTGGCTCGCGAGGCCTGCCCCAAACCACAGAATAAATAATAGGACAAGTCCCAAAAGGCTACTACCACGATCACACCATATCTGTCATCTGTCAATTACTGGGCGTTGTTTTACCAAAAATAAGGAGGTGTTTATGAATACAAACAACTTTTTTTACCGGTTCAACATAGAAATCGCGTTTTTTTCTCCATTCAAACTTACGTTGTACCTCAAAAAAAAAAAACTAGACAGGGCTACATTGAAAAGGAGTGCCAAATCTGTAGGAGTGGCTCAGAATCATTAACTTAATCGAACTATGCAAAAAAACAATTAAAAAAACACGTTTTAATTGGTCCTATCCGCTGTTAAAAATCTTTAGCGTGGGTAATTTAACTTATTTATGAAAAAATAACACCGTGTGTGCACTGCGTAAGGTCCTTATTGGCTCGCCGTACCCTACGCCTCTGGCCGCACGTCACCGCGCGGCTTTCGTAGTCTCTTTATTGACTTTATTTTCAGATATTTTAAAGTAATTTTTTTCATAACATACGATTATTAAAAATAATAACGATTAAGACGCTTCTTTATATTGTTCCCGAGATCTTATTTTTTAAATTTGGCACCCCTTTGCTATGTATCCCTGTAGAGCAGCGATTCTTTTTTCATGATTTCGATATTGACCCCATAGCAAAAGCTGTTGCATTATTGAATTGATTGTTCGCCTCCTTAAATTTGGCTGCTGTTCAAAATAGCACCCTGTGTAAGTGCTTGGCCAAATATTTTATTTCTAAAAGAAAATTAATGATCATAAAGTGTGACCAAAAAAAAAAAATTTCAAACATCACGTAGCCGCTTGCAACTCGATCGGAATCCGAGCGAATTTGACACGAGTCGTTAATCAGCACGTCATCGTAACGCACGAAGAATGTCAATCTTATGACGTCAGCTTGTATTCCCAGCTTGTACTCTCAGATTTAGGAAACTTGGACTTTATTTTTCAAAGTGTATACCATTAGTCTAGAACATTAGTTGACGAAGGATTTTAGTTACTTTGTGTTTACGTCACAGTTTTACTGTGGTTATCGTGGCCTTGGCCTTCTCCATACCTTTTAAGACAAGACAACATCTCATACATTGCTCTAATCCCATGATAAGTAGCTTAAGCACTTGTGTTACAGAAATCAGAAACAACGACGGTGCTACAACACCCAGACCCGAGACAATATAGAAAAGTTATTTTTCCACATTGACCGACCGGGAATCGAACCCGGAACCTCAGAGATAGCGACACCAAGTCCGGTATGCTCACCTCACGGCTAAGGAGGTCGTCTTGTGTCTTGTTCTTTCTTCTTCTTTAGTTCTTTATTTAGTCGGGGTATGTTTCACCATGACCATGAAATACATGAAAAGTGGCAAGTTAAGTATTTACATTAAGAGCGATTGCTAAGATCCCTGTAACTTTTAAATGGGGAACCAGACAATTTTGAATGGTTCCGTCCTCAACAGGTGAAAGACCCTTAGAGAATCACTTAGTTGTCTGTCTCTCTGTGAGGACCCTTTTTACCAGGAACGCGTGGAAGTATCTTGTTTGAATGATTATCAAAAACACAGTTTTTCAATCGCTTGAAGTTCCGAATAAATGAAACTTTTAAGTCGACTCAGTCAAAAGATACAGCTATTTTTAGGAAAGGAATTAAAACCTATAGGGTACTTCCATTTGACCTATATAGAATCTTGAAATTTAGAAACAAGCAATATTTTTTAGCACAACTTAAGGAAAAAGTCCGAAAACTGTAGTTACATAATAAATAAAGCTCTAAAAATCTTATGAACGAACCATTTACTTTATTTACAAGTTTGTGCGTAACCTTTGGTGTGGAGTGCCTCACTCGCACTTGGCCTGTTTATTTACTATAGATACAATACCAGTCTCAAAAAGGTTTCTCTCACCACCAAGTTCGTATAAATCGGTACAGAGTCTAAAATATTTACAGGTAACGTGCTGGAATTTGAACTCATGCTTGAGCTACGGGTGTAAGGGCAGACTTCGAACATTAAGCTATATTTTGGCTTGAAAGCCTTCTATCTTAAAATTTATTTATTTAGACTTTATTGCACAGATTAAAAAATCATACAAAAGGTGGACTTAATGCCATGAGGCATTCTCTACCAGTCGACCATTAGGCTAAAATTGACTATTAACTCTTGAAACGAGCTGTCTCATGAGGCCGTGTACAATAAATAAAAATTAATGTGTCTCACACTGCGCTTGCCGGTACGTGGCCTGCATTCTAGACCTTTCTGCCCCATCGGCCGTCAGTTCCACGTGCTATGTGCCCCGCCCACTGACACTTTGGCATGCTAATGCGTCAGGCTATATCAACGACTATTGTTCGTTTACGGGTTTTCTCATTTCTGATTTGATCTTGCAAGGAAACACCGAGCATAGCCCTTTCCATAGCACGTTGTGCAACTTTGAGCTTTTTATGAGGCCTATATAATTAGTGAGAGGTCATATCTGTGTCCCACAAGGTGGACAGACGACCCCGTAAAGGTTACTGGAAGCCGCTGGATGCAGGCCGCTTCCAAACGGCCAATCTGGAAGTTATCGAGGGATGCCTAAGTTAAGCAGTGGACGTCCTACGAGTATGGCTGAAATGATGATGTTGATGATATTGTGTCTCGTTTTGCTAGGCTGAGAGATAGAAAATGCTAGGTTGCCAAATGAATGCAAAAAAAAAGAAGTTATTAATCCTAATTTGAGGGACATGAAATCAAATGGACTGTTACATAAATAAGCTACAGAATTTCCTACTAAAGACACAATATGTTGGTGCTACAAGGCGGATTTGTAGCAGGTCGCTATAAATTAGAACGGCTCACACTATATCATGGGCCAATCACTGTTGAGCACAGATTAGGTTATCTAGGATTAGGACGACGTGTTAATTCAATTGATTTATTGTGAGTTAATTTATGTCATAATAATATGTGCGCCAGAAAACACACCAGTTATCATGATCTTCTTTTGTTAGAATAAAACTGCTAAATTTAAAATAAAATATATATTTCAGACCCTCATATAAAGCCCTTTGATTTGGTAAGTCACACGGGACAGTTTTAATTTCTTTTTTATTTTTCCCTTTTCCCCCCATATTTAAAATTCGTTTATTTACGTTACATTTGAAATTTGGGTCACAGAAATTCAATTGGGTCGCAAATTTAAACTTAATCTGTCAAGTAGATTCGGAGCAAGTTGACTGTGACCGACGGACAAACTGACACAGAAGTTCTTAAAGGTTATTTTTTTTCAATTTGACTCATAAAATCTAAAAAAATCGTGAAATGATCCGGTATTTAGTTTTTAGTGGCTTTTCTGCAAGTACATCGCAATGGCGGCTGCAAAATGAGCGCGTTGGTTTTCACAAAGCTTAAGAAAACCGCCGGCTAATCTACGGAACTGTGACACACATTAATGTTATCTTTACTACACCCAATTTCAAGATGATATTATCTTTGGCACTTGTCTCCTTTGTGTAATAAGTATGAGATATCCTATGCACGTCATACGTCAGACGCGCATAAAATATTAACGCACGTGGCACATCGCGAGACGTCAGCGTCAGATTAGCCCTCACGTTACACGTAATCGTGAATTCTGCGTGGAAATTGGTATTACGTAACGTAGTGTGATATTTAGTTCATATCCAAATGAATTACAACAATTAGCGACGATTGTCTGGTGTAGTGGTTCGCGCTCCGGACTACAAAGTCAGCGTTTGCAGGTTCGAATCCGGCAAGGGGCAAATGTTTGTGTGATGAGCACGAGCATTTTTACCTAAGTCATGGATGTTTATAAATTTATTTAAGTATGTTTACCCGTTATCTAGTTGCCATAGTACAAGCATTGTTTAGTTTTGGGCTAGCTAGTTGGCGTGATTGTGGAAACAATTTATTTTTTATTATTATTAAAGGTAAAAGGCGAAACAAAGCAGGTAGCAAAAAAATATACTTAACAAGTGTCCGCGGCACATTCATCAGTCACTGATCATGGAAGAAGAGGCTTAAAATATTATTGAGCCTCAGGAATATCAACACTTATTTCAATTGCCATCATGTCTGCAGACCCAAAAACTATGGATATTACGATGTTTAAAAAAAATCGATCAAACTTGGAAATAGCGGTAAAAATTTCGAGACTATTACATACCTCCAAGATTCGGACCCTAGCTGCTCGCACTTGGCCAATTTTCTTTTGTGTGTCTTGTGTGTTTCAGAGCGACAAAAAATGCTGTATATTAGTTGCTAAGTTGTGGTCAAAGTCCATCTAAAATTGCCACTGACACGACATAAGAAGAAAAATATAATAAAAATTAAAATAATAGAAAAATATATGTAAAATTTTGTTATAACATGTCTTTATCATAGTTACATTACATTACATATTCTCTCTTCGACAGAATTTAAGATTAGTAAGATAGTAAGCGTTTCATTGAATTACTTTTTCTTTGTAGTTACTGAATACTTAGTATTTTTACGGGCAAATATTTCTTCTAAATAAAACAAAGGCAACACTAATGGAGGTACAACCTAAAAAAGTGAAATGTTGTTGTAGAAAAGATTCTATTAAAAAAAAATTGTTTAAAAGTCAAGACAAAGTGTAATATAGTACTTTTGTTTTACATAATTTACATTTTTAACTTATAAAATACATTTATTAAAATACATGCGTGGGTTTAACAAAACACATTTTATTTTTAGGACATTCAATTATTTTTATTAATATTTTTGTTAGGTAAGACCTTTTTAGGGTTCCGTACCTCAAAAGGAAAAAACGGAACCCTTATAGGATCACTTTGTTGTCCGTCTGTCCGTCCGTCCGTCCGTCTGTCAAGACCCTTTTTCTCAGGAACGCGTGGAGGTATGAAGCTGAAATTTATATCAATTACTCAGGTCTACTGTCCCTTGAAGCTGCGTCTTATAGCATAGATAAAGGAAAAATTACGAAAACCATAAATTTTTAGTTACATCACATAATATATATTTTTTTAATAATTTTAACCTTACTACCCATTTCCTCATAAACGCGTAGAGGTATTAAATTGAAATTCATACCAAATACTCAGGTTTATAATACCTTTAAGCTGTAACAAAATCAAACTTCTATGTCAACGCAATCAAAAGAAACAGCAATTTAAGCTGCATATTTTGAAACTCGCAAGTACTCGCAAGGGAACCAAAACCTAAAGGGTACTTCCAGTCGACCTAGAATCTTGAAATTTGGCATGAAGCAACGTTTTATAGCACACATAAAGGAAAAATTCCGAAAACCTTAAATTTTTAGTTACATTACAAAATATATATTTTTTAATAAATATAAACTTATTACTTTTTTCCTCATGAACGCGTAGAGCTATCAAGTTGAAATTCATATCAAATACTTAGATCTAATTGCCTTTAACCCGTGAAAAAAAAAATTCTAAGTCAACGCAAAAACGCAAAACGCAAAAGTACAACCATTGATACCGCATATTTTGAAACTCGCAACTACACGCAAGGGAATTAAAACCTAAAGACCACTTCCCGTTGACATAGAATCTCGAAATTTGGTAAGAAGCAATAGCTTACAGCACAGGTAACAGAAAAATTCCGAAAAGCTTAAAATTTTAAGTAGTTATACCACCAAAAAAATTGTGATTGTAAACATAATTGTAGTTACAGCAAAAATACCATAGTTATGACTCGATTGTCGTAATGAACGAACTTTGTAAACCTTGCAGGTTTGTACGGAACCCTCGGTGCGCGAGTCCGACTCGCACTTGTCCGGTTTTTTATCTTGGCTTAGCATGGCTTGGCTCGTACTAGGCCTCAACTACATCGAGTGACCCTTTTACGCAAATAACGAGAGCGCACTAGTTTTTCGTTAACTATGTCGCTGTGATTAAAAGTGCTGTTATACTTTTTGCAGGCTCTATTAGTAAAACTATTGCTTCTGTAGTTAGTCGAGCAGGTGTAACAAATGTACTCTTGTGCCGTAGGTTGGATCTTGGACACTTTTATGTTAATTTATTCAGTAAGTAATGGAAATCGAGAACGTTATAATTTATCTGTATAGTAAAATTTGATATCTATGCTCTCGTCAAGGCACCAAAGGCTCAATTCTACGGGTGTCATAATATTTGAACCTACACTTTAGGACTTTTCTAATATTTATTGTGAATACCATCTAGCAGGCCTATGTATTTCTGATACATTGGACTCCATTGAGTTCCATTCCAATTGCATATTATTATGTTTCACCCTGTATTTAGTTTGAACCAGCCGTTTTAAAATACGTTACATATTATTTTTATGTATGACTTTTTTCCAAGTATTTAAAATAATGAAAACATAATTCACAATTTCATATCTATCTGAATAACTATCTGAATAATAGACTGCTAAAAACCACTTCATAGATCCTACCGGCAATTTTCGTATAAACCAATAAAGGTGAACTCACAAAAACGGAGCGAGCGATCCGCCAATCTCATGTCAAAGTGTCGTAACTCGTGAATAAATGAAAAATCACTTAGCTCGCTTGTTTAGCGCGCAGCCGGCGATTAGCGCGTTTAGTGCAATGAGATTACGCCGTGGACGTGTAATTTGCTCATTGATTGAAAAAGCGCATTTTTAGTTAAGACTTATTACTCAATCAGATTTCGTGTTTTGGGTGATAGCAAATAAAAATGATTAATCAATTTTATTACAAACTGTGTAGGCAAATTTTAAATCGTTTCACATCATAATCAGTATTTTGTACTTTGTACATTAATATTTATTTTTATAATGAAAAGCAACAGTTTGGCTTTTAATTATAAGCTTGAATCTTTTTTCGTATTAGCGCTATTTCCCTGTTTATGGCAAATGACAGGTCCGGTTATAATATTTGGAGTGATGGCAATCAGACCCCTGTTACCCTTAGACAGGGGTAAAATAGTGACTTACTGGTAACATTATTTTATTAAACTGTAATTGAACAGGTATAAACATTTATTCATTATTCAGCTTGAAAGGGTTTAAACATTTTTGTAAACAATGTAAAAATTGGTTAGAGCTGTCTTACTCACTTATTATTGTAAATATTCTTAAGTTGTGTCCATCATAGAAATTACTTGATTATTTACAAATTTTTATTCTATACCACGACGTATACGAACTCCTAGCGATTTATCACGTTAGTTTATAAATTGAAGCGTCTAAAACACCTCATCTCGGATGACATCGTCGCACGGCGAGTGTCGTAAATAAATAAAAATCACTTAGCTCGCTCGCTTAGCGTCAGCTGCAGCCGTCAATTACGGTGAACGAAGCTGGGATAGCGCAAGCGGTACCTGTATAGATGAGACTGGGGAGTTACTAATATATTGGACGTGGTATTTAAAGATTTCGAAAAAAAAAAAACTGGGATATGAGATAGTCACAGACGAAAATTCAGAGTTCGAGGTTTTTCTGTTTTGTTACGGAGAATCGAAAAATTTAGTTAAATAAAAAAAAATACTGGTAATTTATCAAATAGAAAAATGACACAAAACCAACATGCCGGTTTTTTAATGGGCCTCTTTAGTTTGATGTTATGTTAAGCACGGCCGATGGGGCAGAAAGGTTCTGGAATGGAGGCCACGTACCGGCAAGCGCAGCGTAGGACGTCCACCTTCAAGGTGGACAGATGATCTGGTAAAGGTTGCAGGAAGCCGGTGGATGCGGGCCGCTTCCAACCGGCCAATCTGGAAGTCACTGGGAGAGGCCAAGGTTCAGCAGTGGACGTCCTATGGCTGATATGATGATGATGATGACACAAAAAATGGTGCCTTAACTTGAGTGATTTAGTGGCGTTCAGTCAATGTTACAAATTATGTAGGACTAATAGATAGATAGATAATATTACTATTAATATACTATTATGGTTTACCACACAAATGAAACAAATCAAAGTAAAAAATTTTTTTCAAATAATAATAATAAGAGTTTAAGCGGTCTTACCGCTCGAAATTACTAATGAAATTATTGTTAAATTTCTTCTCGTTGTCATTTGCTTTGTAATTTGAGTTATTTATAATGTCACAGTCAAGTTTAAAAATAAAACAATATTTTTCACGCAATTGTACAAGTCGGATCCTTATTCTACCTATTCACTTACTTGCATACAATAATTTAATCTTACTACATTAAATAGGTTATAGCTGCATCGTTATAAATTTAAAAATGCAGTAATGATTAAAATTATTGTGATAAAATACCAGATCCAAAATACTAGATCCCCGTCACGTAACAGCATCAATATTCATGCAGCATCGCCTATCATGCACTCTGCGAGTCGACAGACTGTGTCACCTGCCGTTTATCGAAATGCTAAATAAGGACGTGACATTCGAGTCTCTTTTCACCCGTGGTGTGAACAAGCCTTATCTACGTACATGAGCCACTTGTAAGAACGTTTGGAATGCTAAATGCTTGGGGGGAATTGATGTTGCTTTCTTTGTTATGTTAAATCCGACAGATGTTTTTTGACTACTGAGAACATGTTTGTGAGTCGCAAGGTAAAAATGTTTTCGAATTTTTCATGAAGAAAATCGTGTTGGTAAATAAAATACGATGCTACTTACCAATGACCATTAATTATACTGGAAACTTACCAGAAATTTATAAATTAACTATAAACTTTTATCCAAAACGTCACTTGATGGGTCTGTCGCCGAAGAGGTAGACCCAAGAAAAGATGGTGTGACCATTTGGTTAACCTGACGAGGGGTTGGGAGTCATTTGCAAAAGATAGAAATAGATGGAAGAGTCTGGAAAATATTATCAAATTATTATTTTTCTTCTTCTTTCTAGCTTAATTGTGGCTCCTACTAAGCTGTAGTAAGTTCGTCCATGGGTCTGGATACAGAAAATCTAGTTTTCGCAGTTGAAACGATTCTTACCAGACGTCCTTAACTTTTAGACAGGACTTTAGGGTGACTTCACTGCTACTGAAATCAGTCCTGTCCCAATCTTTCCCATTTTGTCTCCGCCATCATCATCAATCTTTGAAACTCCACTGCTAGACAATCACCTCCCCTATAGAATGTCTGTCTGTCTATAGAATGAATGTTTGCACCCAGCGGCTATCCGCAACTTTGCCTACGTCGTCAGTGTATCGGGTTTATTATTATTATTCCTAGTTTTGCAATAATGACTGCAATTATGTCAGTGACACTACTCCTCTACGAATCTCCTCATTTCAGATCTTATCTCACAAAGTAACGCCAAGTATAGCTCTCTAGCTATGCTTTGCGTTACTCTGTGAGATAAGATATAAAATGGAGAGCCATTGCAAATTGTAATTGCAACACGCACACTATACTAGAATAGAATACGTTTATTTGAAACACATGAAAGAAAAATATATAATAATAAAACTATAAAAGACATCTAATGTGTCAAAAAGCTTCAGCTCAGCATTTTTCGAGACAGCAACGGAACGCTGTTTTTTTTTGGGGACTGATAATGATAGGATCAGCGAATTTTTGGTCTGCCACTACCCTACTTGATAGCTGCGCAGTTATGACAAAAAACTTATCATGAATACTTAGTAATATTTTTTTACAATTTTATTACGATTCAGTAATCTCTTTTTAGGGTTCCATACCATACAAGTTACGTGAATTTGTTTAATACTTGTAATCTTGGTCGATAGATAAATTAAACATTTTAAATAGTTATTATTACTCATATATGTATAACAAATACAGAACTAATATATAAAAACACTTGAATAGCTTAATAATCTAACTAACCTCTCAAATTACGTAACGAACTCCTTTATTTTTTTACGTTGCGCTCGTTTTTTGAGTGACTTTTATAAAAATCGCCTAACTTGGGGTCGTAAAAATATTTCACTTCTGCAATTTCACACATTATAATTCCCTCTTAGAATAAAATATTTGTCCGCCGCCATTATTCATCACAAAAACAAAGCAACATTATCGCCTCTACCGGTGGTTAGTGTAACGATTTTACGACATGATCACTAATGTTTGACCATTTCATGAAGTAGTCGTGCGTAAGCTGTTTATATCGTCAAACGCTGAGCATTCATTGATCTGGCCAGACCACATCATGATGTAGGCAGCGGATTCTGTTCTATATCATGAAATACCACCATTTTATGAAATGATCGGTCACATCATGAAATAATCAATTTAACGATCTGGCCACGACATAGATACCGGTACGGAACCCTTCGACTCACACTTGGCCGGTTTTTTCTCCAATGCTTTTGACAAGTCACGTTGACCGTAATATTGCGTTACGCGTGACCGCTCTTGACACTCTTCATCTGCCTCTGACAGAATGACGTATTTGCAATTTTAAATATTTGTTTTTAAGGCTATACTACACTCTTCGACATTTTTTTAAATGACCACAGGTTATTGAATGTATACTAAGATTATTTTAATGAAAAAAGCTTACTGCGCTGTTAAATACTATTGAAGTGATAAAATGTGTGAAATGTATAACATATTTTCTTGTAAATAATACTGTCCCAGTTTTTTGTGCTGTTTTTTCTTACTAGCCAACTATATTCTTTCAATGGGGTGGTAGATAGGATTTATGTAAAAGCAAAAAAAGGGCCATGTAGGGATAATTGCAGAAATAAATTGGTTATAATGTTATTTATTACTTACACGTCAAATAACGATGCATAAATCAATCTTAGCGTTAGCAAGTTTTTTGAATGTGTCACTGAATTTAGTGTGTATTATGATAAACATTATGTAGTACGTCACTATACTTATTTGAAATTTTATTTAGTAGTTATTTATAACAGTTTTTACCCGCTATTCATTCGGAAAATATTTAAACACAGAAAATGTGCGAACGATCTTTATTTACCTAATAAATCGGAATATACAAGCAATTTTAGTATCCAAATATTCATTTTGTATCACGCTTCACGCATGAAAGTTATTAACTTTCATAATTTGACGGCAGCGAAATTGAATGTGTAAGCTTTTTTGACGTACATTATGATTTACAATACTATATACTACATTTCGTCGATATGTTTTACTTATATCGTAATTTAGTTTGTGATTAAGATTATTCATAATAATTTAATAATTATTATTGGACATCATCACATGCATTGCTCTGATCCTATGATAAGTAGCTTAAGCACTTGTGTTACAGAAATCAGAAACAACAACGGTACCACAACACCCAGACCCGAGACAATATAGAAAAGTTATTTTTCTATACTGACTGACCGGGAATCGAACCCGGAACCTCAGAGATAGCGAAACCAAGTCCGGTATGCTTGCCTCTCGGCTACGGAGGTCGTCAATTTATTTGACTCTCCAAATTATTTATTTATTTAAGTAACAACAAATTTGACGACCAAATAAACGTAGTGTCACAGTGATTGATACTAAACTCAAAGGGTTCTGTAATCGATTCCCAATTTGGGTTAATTCAAGTTGCATCTCAATCCAATAATTAATATTATTATTTATTTATTTATTTAATAGGAGCACCCAACAAATCTTACACCAATGATACAATTAACAAGTAACAAGTTTAAAATATGAGCTAAGTGTAGATTCAGTTACAGGCTGCCACGACTTGCAAATGTGAGTTTTAAAACAAGAACTTATTATTAAAATAACAATAATTAATAAACAACATCACATACATTGATCTGATCCTAAGGTAAATAGCTAAAGCCCTTGTGTATAGAAATCAGAAACCAGTCAACGACGGTACAGACAACAGGGCGCCAACCTTCCAAAACAGTCAAATTATCTCAACTGATTTAATCTCTTCGTGTCGGACTTAAGGCCTGTGTAGTCGCCAAATGTAAACTAGCAAGTGGTTTTTAAAGCCTACCACTTAAGCCCAGTTTGTCAGAAAAATACTTTAAAAATATGCTAAGAATTGTCAAAACACACACAACATTCTGAGCATAGCATTTGTTTCTAGTACTTATACTTCAGGAGAAAAAAAAACATTGAAATACAAGCAAATAGATGCTAAATTCTCCTTCTTCTTTTAAAGCGCTTGACCGATTTCAACACAAACCAACACCACCACCAATCAACTTAATAGCTACAATCTGAGCATAGGATTTTCTATGGCGTCCATGCGAAAAGTATTATTTAGCTCAATTTTCGCAACCTAAAGACGCAGCGACTGTCGTAACGGCAATGTTTCATTGCGCGCTGTTATGAAACGTATTTTAATGAGTTTTCGTGCTATATTCGTACTAACATTCGTCAAATCAATCAAATCAAATTGTTTATTTACTTAAAACAGGTGATTACAGAGCTCCGAAGATATGATACAGATTTGTGTTGCTTAAGACGTATTTAGCCATAATCTATGACATGCATAAATAAAATAATATAATAGTAGTTATTACAAAAATATTAGAAGTCAATTCCACGCATCTACTAAATAAAACTCAGGTCAATTTTGTGTTTGAGAAACTCATCTACCGAATAAAAAGTGTTTTTTATTAGCCATTCGCGCAGAGCAGCTTCAAGTCTATTTAATGTAAGCTCTTTAATATGACTGGGTATATGGTTATATATCATAATACACATACCGTAGCAATTTTTGTTACACCTTTTTGTTTTTGGCAACATGTCTAGTTGCGTCAAGTCGCTATTTAAGGGCACTACTCGCCTTAAAGTTAAGAATCGGTTCAATGACCTTTAACTAGGTTGGTTACTCTGGTTACAACACCAGAGCCAGACCCTCTTGTGAGGTGGCATCTGGTGTTCTTCTCGCAATGTCAAAAAGGTTCGCTTGTGGCGCTAACCTCCAGAACACCACTGACGTCATGCTTTTACGTCGAGTCGCCTTTAAAAAAATCATAGGACGGTGACAGACGGGAGTCTCAACCGTGTATCGCATACCAAAAAAAAAGTTCAGAGTACTGTCAATAGATTGAAAGGGTTTCTATGATCTCTGCGTGTAAGGTCTGTTTAATCTGTGCGTGCAAAGTTCACCATATGATTCTGACATTGCGTGCGTGGGTGCGTGTTGTTAAATAATTTTGTTTGATCAATGTTTAAGTGAAAATACATGAGAATAGTGATTAAATCGATAAAGTGGGTGTGTTTAGATGGATTTGCAGCATTAGTTTGCATAATGGAATGATATTTCAAGGTAAATTTTATAAAATGTAAACAAATATTTTGGCGGCCGCCATTGCTCGAGATTTTTGGTTAGTTTCAATATTAATTCGATAAATTCATATCAAATAAAGCTTTGATAAATCTATTTATAGAGTCAGCAACGTAATTAATTTAATAGATTTGTTTTAATAAGCCATAATTACTTACAATATCGAAATATTTAGCGCGACGGCACTTGACAACAAAAATTTATGATTTTGTTGGTCATTTTTAGAATATCAAAGTTTAATCCTTATCCTTTATTTTATGATAAATCTAAAGTAAATTTGATAAGCTTTATGAATACATATTTACTTTTTAGGGAAAACAAATGAGTTTTGTTCTACACACCATTTGTTCGAGGTACCTACCGATTTTAGTGTGATTTTGCAGTAGTATTTTCATTTACCTTAATTATGTATTAATTATTTACTTTTCTTACATTATTATTTCAAGAATAACAATATTATGAATCATTCTTTGTAATTCAGTCGTTTTTTTGAGGCTAATTGGCCAACTTAATTTTTTGCAAAAAAATATTTTCCCGTGTTATCGGGTGGTCTGCAAAAGACTTTTGCCAAAGAAAGCCATTATTTAGCAAAATTTTTATGGAGTTGACTTTTTGTTTGTTTGTGCTTAAAGTCCATTGTAAATTCGTATTGATTAATAATGAAATAAATGAAAGGCAATCTCTCGATAGAATATTGTTTATTTGGTAGATAATTACCTTTTATTGCAAAAATCGGGGAAATTTAAGGTCAGCTGGATTCATGTCGCTAATAAATCGCGTAGTTAACTCGAATTGCATAATTTAATACATAATAAAATAGGTTGTTTCCTAAGAATTCCAAAGGTATACAATACAACCCCCTTACGTGCGGGCTAAGCCACCATATGTTAGTTTGACCCAAAACGCGTCATTATCTGCGTCATGCGCTGCTCACCTGTGCCAATTGTAAGGTGAAAGTGATTTATTACCGTGCCAAAGGAAGGGAACTTATTAAAAAAAAAGTAATTTCAATATGAATGTTTACTACAGCGACACTAATTGACAAAGCTAAGATCTGAATATTCGTGATAAACCAAATACTATGCGGGCGATGTCTCAGACATGTCCTTTAATTTAGAAACATATATTTATTATTCTCAAAGCCTCAGCTTTAAACGATTAGCATACATTTCTGGTTGCATTAGCTCACATTAACAAGGATGCAATCTGCAATGCGACACATGTTTGCATATTTTGAGTTAATGTTTGGATGTGATTTAGTCGCTATCCGACGCTTTGAGAGTAAATTGATGCTACGAAATCGTAGCAGTCTCGTAGGTGCAATGCTACGGACTACGAAGCTAAATTGTGTAGCTGTTAAGAACGCGAAATTCTTTTGTTACCATCTTATTACAAAGAGATTTTTACGAGAGACAATTTTATCGGACTCAAACTTTTCTAATCTTTTTTGTTTAAATAAAGAAAGAAAGAAAGAAAGAAACGTTTATTCGACACACAAGAGAAAATAATAATAATAATACACAAAACAATATAAATTAGATATTGTGTCGAAAAGGTGCCCGCTCAGCATTTGTCGTGACAGCCACAGACTTATCACGACGCTGATTTTCGGCGGGAACCTCCGACGCTGGAACGTGCAGCGAGTGACGCAGCGGCACATCGGACCACCAGAGAATCCCAAATCCCTCCAACGGACTCCGGGCCCATGAGGAGCACAAGATCGGTCGGAGAAAACCCGGAACCCCCGATAGGCCGATGCACCGCCGCCCACAAGCACGGTGCCAGACGGGACAACATATTAACACGAAATTATAGGTACACGCCACACGGTGTCATTCGGACAGAGCGGAGTATCAATCCGGACGAGTAAGGTACGCCAAAATCGATTTCGGTCCGATTCGGATATCGGAACGCGCCTTCACCTAATCTGTCATCTGACTGACACTTCGCCCGAACGAAAATCATTATAACCTACACACTTAGAATAAAATTTAAGAAAATGCCAGCAAGTTCCGGCATACATGTGCTTTACAGTTTTCGCTGTATTTTTATTAAGTAACCGTGAAGTGAGCAGACACAATGTGTACAGTGGTCAGTGCCGTGGTCAGATGAGGATACAAATTACAATCATACAAGCTTTAGTGTTGGGCTTACTATTTACTATTGGGCTTTAGTGCAGTGCGAACAGCGAACACAGGCCGCCCGACACGCAGGCCCAAAAGGTATGTTCAAACAAAAAGAGTGTCTATTCATTTGTCTAATAAAAGTAAAAATATCATAGAATTCATAAATATAAATTAAATTTGCCTGTATCTAACCCACAGTGCGCGCGCGAACACGGCGGCGACAACCCGACGGCGGGCTCAAAGAAAGGGGATTTACACCGCAGAGAAGCACTGAAGGAACTCTTACGTTCCCTGCCTTCGACCAGATCCGTCTACACATACAGCCGACCACGCTGCGCCGGAACAACATGCCTCGCCCGCATGACGCGCAAGCCTCGATAGTAAGCACAATTATTATAGATAGATACACTTTATTTCACACCTGTTTGAAGTAATTGCAAATTTCGTGCCAAATAAAAAAAACTATTCTATCTAAATTTATTCTTGTTTTATTCGGCTGCTAAATGAAGTCTTTACCCATGGACTCTGGTCTTTTAACAGCCTAGGACCAATTTTTATGTTATTGGTCGGTAAATAACATATGGTACCTATTTAGCCTTAATGCTCATTAAATTATAAACAGGGTTACATTGCAAAGGGTTGCCAAATATAAAAAATAAGATCTAGGGAACGATATTAAGAAGCATCTTAATCGTTATGATTTTTAATAATCTTATGTTACGAAAAAAAAATACTTTAAAATCAAGTCAATAGAGAGACTACGAAAGCCGCGCGGTCATTCAACAGAGGCGTAGGTACGGCGAGCCAACAAGGACCTTACGCAGTGCACATACGGTGCAATTTTTTCATGAATGAGTTAAATTATCCACGCGTACGATTTTCAACAGCGGATATGAATATTTAGATGAGAACGAATTTTTTTTTTATTCTTTGCATAGTTCGATTACGTTACTGATTCTGAGCCACTCCTAAAGATTTGGCCCTGTATCAATTCCTGCCATTTATCAACTACTAACTCATAGAGACCTAAACTTGAATACTTAAATGAAGTTCAGATCTTGTTGTTCTAATTCTCATCTGAAGACTTCCTTAGAAATTACAAAGGTATTAATAAAGTTTGTCGAAGAGAAACTTAAGAAATGTACTCGTAAGTATTATTACGGATAGTTTGAGTATAAAGTATAGTTCATTTAATTGAAAGTGTTCACTTGTTTTAAAATACTAAGCTAGAAGTTTTGTCTTGTTCCGTCATCCTAGGCACACGGCCTTTCACTAGTCGGGGTAAGCGTGGCTTTGTTTCTAGATGTGACTAGATATATTTTGTTTAAATAATAATAATAATATCATTTATTTCAGACATCTTACATTACAGATGACATTATAATAATACGAGTAGGCCAATATAATAAACACCTTAGACTAGCATATAATATATATTGGACAACATCACATACATTGCTTTGATCCTATGATAAGTAGCTTAAGCACTTTTGTTACAGAAATCAGAAACAACGACGGTACCACAACACCCAGACCCGAGACAATATAGAAAAGTTATTTTTCTACATTGACCGACCGGGAATCGAACCCGGGACCGCAGAGATAGTGACACCAAGTCCGGTATACTCGCCTCTCGGCTACGGAGGTTGTCACGCATACATACAATAATGTAAGTTATATGTATTATTTTAATTTATTTGTTGTTTTGGCTTCGTACTCGTAATAACTAACTAATGAAAATGAAAATAAAAAAATATTATTTATTATGTAACAAAAGTTTGGTTACAAGAGTAGAGGTTGACCATCTTCTTTAAAGTGCGAGTGAAATGTGTGTGTGTGTGTGTGTGTGTGTGTGTGTGTGTGTGCGTGTGTGTGTGTGTGTGTGTGTGTGCGTGTGTGTGTGTGTGTTTATTACGTGAGATAACGTCTTCAACATCCTCATAGTCATACTAGTACTAACTTGAATTCGATTCGATTCTGATTTCTGCTTTTCAGTTAAATGTTATTGCTATGTAAATATTGCTATGGCCATTTATAATACTTAAGTATAAACGTAACAATTTAGATACGGAACACACTAAACTAAGTTGTGACGCGCTCTTAGTGTGTTTTTTATTGACTTTGTATAATGGCGGTCTTAAGATTCAGGCCTGGAATTTAATAAAGCGTGCGATCTCTGATCTCCACTTGATGGCATTTTGTATTGATTCGTCGGGGCAGTGTATCGCTTTTACACATAGAAACATACGCTTTATGTCATGTTACATGCAAAAAAAAATCATGTAAACTGCCTACGGGTTTCGATGTTAGTCCCATAGAAAAAGTTAGTGTAGGTATTTGAGTAGAAAAATCACCATAAAAAGAACAATAATAATAATTTAATATTTATTTCAGATAAAATCCATATAAATGTAAGTAACAATTGATCTTATTCTAGTGTTAGTAAAAGTGTAAATTGTAACATGGTAAAATGGTAATAATTAAATGGCTTTCGGTAGATCTCTTACGCTAGATGTATTGATAGCGGGTGGCAGGGGCGTGAAGCTGCAGCCAGCGGCGCAGCAGTGGGGAGTCCCACCGGTCAGCCAGCGCGCTCAGGATGCCGCTCGAGCTGGCGCGCACGCGTGCCCACAGTGAGGCGCACCGCTTTCTAATGATCGTATAGAAACAATCTATGTGCGCCTCGGCAAACATGGATGACGCACTACAGTGACGCGGCAGGCCGAACAGCATCCTAAACAATGAAGTTACCTTTTAAATATGGAAATAGGAAACGCCCTCATGGTTGGTAGACCCAGATTGTGATGATGAAATGAGCCATTTGACTCTTTTTAGGAAGGCTTGTATAGTAAAACTAGGGTTAAAATGGTATTTGCTTGAGAGTGGGACTCCATGGGGTCCAAATGTAACAATAAAATACATTAAAATAAATATTTTCTTACTTAATTTACATGTCAATAGAGAATTTCAAATCCTAAACGGGTATTCTACGTTAAAAGGCAAACAGACCTGTAAAATTAAAGGCGAATCCTTTAGACGTTTAAGGGGTCAAGATGTGCCAAAAGGCGCCAACGTATTGTGACCCCAAATTACGGATACAATCACCGCATTTTCAGGCAATTCCTGAGCTTTGAGAGGAGGGTAAAGGATCAGGTTAGACTGGCCCATTGGTGTAAATTGCAACAGAAGTATAATCTGGAGGAGATAGTCTGCGAAATGCAATTAGGAAGCGACGAGTGACGCTCTTGCAGTGCCATGAGATACTTTACAGTGTGGGACAATAAAACTACTTACTAAATTAAACAATAAAAAAGTGAGAACTTATTCGATGTGAATGTCAGACTTGTAAATTTATTAGGCTATTGACAAAAGAGACATACGGCTTCAGGATCTCTTTTCTTTTAACCGACTTCAAAAAAGGAGAAGGTTCGCAAAAGTAACTGATTAGGTACCTTACGTCTTAAGATTATTTTTATCTTTTTAGTTTTTTGAAGTCAGTTTATTTTTTTTTATAATAGGTTAATTTTTTTCGTTATTAGGCCCGATGAGCTCTCCAAGTCATGCGATGGTATTACTTCTATCCTTAGTTTAAGATAATTATTTTTCCAAGAAGATAATTTTGGGGGATAAGATGGCAGCGATAGAACTACAATAGCCGATTTTTATAACTAGCTTTTAATATGATGAGCTCCTACTACACTCACGACTCTTTACATGCGACTGCTGAGGGTACATTAATATTAAATAATGATAAGAGTATCTATAGTAAGCGGTATATATTACTTAAATTCCACGAACAATGAAATAATTGCGTAACATGCTGACACGCGTCAAGCGACGGGTGTTAAAAATGTGAAATGATTATATCGTTTGGTTAAATGGAATGGTAATGGTATGTACGGTCGTACATTCTACGAGTAAGAGTTTTTAATTCATGAGTATCGCTTTAAAATTTTAAAAAACAAAACACAATACACTGTTAAAACTGGCAACTATTTCAAACTAATCGAAATAAAACAAGAGCATTGAATATGAATGATGACCTTTAAATATTTCATTCGCTGCGCTACGATTCATTTGCATTTTCAAATAAATGCAGTTTCGTTGTCCCGCACTGTATACTGACGAGCTTGTTCAAAAGCTTTTTAATTGTTCGACTCTCTAGTATCTGTGAATAATATCTATCGTAGTATGGCCATGATCGTAGTTTGACACATAAGTATAGTTCTTGTTCTTTTGAGATACAGCTCAAATTTTGGTAACAAATTTGTTATCAATAAAAAATTATATTTCTAGACACATGTCTAGAAATATATTTTTTTATTGATACATAATAGTCATTTGACGTATGTTTGTAAATACCATACCTCGACTTAGCTTATTAAGGATATGTTTTCACTGAGACTGCGATGAGATCATACAAGCATTATTTCTTCAAATAACAACCAGACATTCTTACTACTATATACCTGTCTGGTTTTTTTTACCAATCTTTTCATGTCTGTAATTACAGGGATCGGAAATCGGTTATTTTACTATGGAACCTTAACCAGAATAATAAAGGTTTTCGCTAAGTTTATCATCACATATTTCGACTACCGACTTATGGTCGTATATCGTACGTATGGTGATGCTATGGAAAATATTTGATAGTAGTTTTGAAGATTTAACCATAAAACTAAATGGAAAATTTAGTTTTATGGTTAAATCTTCAAAACTACTATCAAATATTACAAATGGTTCTTATACATTCTGAAATAAATATTAACCGGTTTCGATCCTTGGCAATTAAGCGGCCCATTTGTCTCTTTTAAAAATAATTTGTTTTGGGAATTCTAACGTTGTATGACTACATAGAAAATATATTCTAGACGCCAATAAAAAACGCTCATTTTTAGCTACTAATGTTCGTTTCAAGTTTGTAATGTCGTCGCTTTAAAATTAACTGATAATCTTGGGCAAAAAGAGTCGGTACCGTAAAAGGATTCTTATTTTTAAACATAATCTTCATTTAATTTCTTATAATTTAATTTTAAAATATTAGCTACAGAAGGCTTCGTAACGACTAAAATACTATTCGAAGAAACCTCAAAAGTAAAGAGTTTTCTTAAATAAATCGCTTAAAACATTTCCTTGAAGCAGTAACGTCAATTTGTCGGAAACATTCCCGTGGAATACCTAATGTAATTTACTCTTCCGGGAATTCTAGATCGGGAATAATGAGATTGGAATGTACAGTGATTGAAAGCGATATTGAAGGGAATAGAACACTTTACACAAAAATACTTTTTGAAGAGAGCTGAGCTCGTACATGTATTGATTTCTGCCCAACTGCGCAAGAATTCAGATTATATTTTTTCTTACTAGCACAAATAACAGCATATGCCACAAGAGGTTCACTCTTACATTCGATGATCGATAAAGGGTAATCATCATCATCATCATCATCATTTCAGCCATAGGACGTCCACTGCTGAACATAGGCCTCTCCCAGTGACTTCCACATCAGCCGGTTGGAAGCGGCCTACATCCAGCGGCTTCCTGCAACCTTTACCAGGTCGTCAGTCCACCTTATAGGCAGATATCTAGATATATCATATTATTATATTTATGTTGTTCAAGTTTATGTAGTGATATTTTCACGAGAGACATAAAACTTCATATTAGGCACTCTGCATAAATTTCCCCTTTCTCCGTTATTGTCCACTATCTGAAGATTGATTGAAAGGGATCGTATAAGCTATAAGACGAAATTATGCATTTTCTGTAGACGTCAACTGTAAGTTCGTTGTATGGTGTGCAATAGAGAGTATCTATCTAATCCGGAATCAGTTATTTCTTCCCATCGTTTCTACGAATCTAACAGACGTTCTCATAAGACTAAGCAAAGCTAAGACAATGGCCATCTAAGGCCACACACTCGGCACAATAGGGGCATAATTAACCCAATGGAGTCCGCCATCAGGACAAAGGGGCCCGAAGATGATTCCAGAATAATTTGCGGGATAATAGGGCCCCGTCACCGGAGGAAACCGACGTCCCTTTTGTCCACTGTTTTTATACGAAGAGATTAATCGCTCGATTAACGCGAGGAAAATATCGGTGTAATTAAACAGATCTTAGAATTTTCATTCTAGTTTACTAATGCTCTTATTTTTTTAGTATTTTAAATAAATCAATATGCACCAGACCATTAACTATTGTCATGGTAGTGCTACTTCGAGCTACGTGTCAAATTGCAGATGCAAACCACTAGTGCAACGAATTGTACTATGAACTATGGCGACTAAATGAATCGCATAAAAGAAACTGGTGAATCACGCGACTGTAATGTTAAATCCTATAGTGTCACGTGGTTTTTCGGTCGCCAATTTGTTATCAAAGGGTTCTGAATCGGGGGCCAGATGTGAGAGAAGACTCCGACTACCTAGCTTCGAGTAACTCAGTTTTAATATAATATTGAATAAAATAGACGAATAACGGACACGACTTTCTAATCTGTACAGCATGCTCCTGTTTTCATGAAAAAATACGCATTTACGATGCTTTATCATCATCAGGATTTCAGAAACCATTACTAGACATAAGCTAGCCTATAGAACGGCACTGCAACCCACTTGCACTTGCATTACTGGGCTATACGTACTCGTACATCCAAAAATATTTTAAATGCACCTAAATATAAACATTAAAGTACCTCATCATCATCATTTCAGCCATAGGACGCCACTGTTGAGCGGCTCATGCTCAATGACCTATCACCGGGAGGGATTGCCAATACTCGCCACGCTTGTCAGGCGGGTTGGCGAGCGCAGATTTTTTATAAAATTTCGCACGTAGATGCTGCTGCCCATCTCGTGCTATAGAAGTAAGTCGCCTCTTACGACACGCCTCCGATTGGCGGTGGGGAAGTGTATTCTTTACAACCGTTCCCACACGGCACATTTATGTAGCTATTAAAGTACATAAGTAATCAATAATTAATCAGTGTTCGAAAAAAATAAAAATAAACGTATTTAATAAACTTTTAATCCCACTTATAAGTTTGGTAATTTTCCTTTGTAGCTCTTATTCATAATTAAACTAACCAAAAGTTAGCAGTTCACCGTAAGGACTAAATTAATTGCCGAGGAGCTGAAGTTAGTGTATTTGCAACGAGTTTCTTGTTGGGGTAATTTATGTAATAGGTTATAGTAATTAAGTTTCATCTCGCATGTACTTGGCTTTACAAGATAATTACTTTAGATGGTGCAGTTATCGTAATTATTTTTTAAGGGTAACGTATTATAACAAGTATCAAAACACATCACTAAATGCAATCACTCTTGCCAATTAACAATTTGGGATATTCCTTATTTCGAAATCATGACAGTTGGTCTTTGGGGCAGTTAAAAGTATTTCTTCTTTTTTTAAATCAATGTGCAGAAAACCGCTTTTTACAGTTCACGTCTACTCTATGGGTTTTGTGCTGACGTCATATGCCCTATGATACTCCGGGGAAGAACACGAATCGAGTGACACCTCACTCGTCAAAATCGGTCAAGCCGTTTAGGCTACAGGAGGTCACGAAGGAACAGACATATAAACATACATACATTCACTCAAAAAACCTTCTGGGTCAGTGGGGTAATAAGAAATCAAAATCCTTATCTTACAAGGTAACTAGACAACGGTTTTTTTTAGAAGCGTGTCCTAGCACACCCAGCCACTTCTATTTATGGTTTTTTACCTCAAAAGGTAAAACAGATCTCATATAGGATCATTTTGATGTCCTGTGCGTCTTTCAAAATCCTTTTGATAAGAGTGAAGTGAAATAAAGTTGAAATTATTATCAAGTAAATCAAGGGTTGAATGCAAGTCTTGTAAATCATCAACTTATTCTGCACCGACATTATACTCTTGCTAACCAAAAAAAGTGGTAGAGTTGGTGGATTTATGAGAAGGTATACTCGTACTACCTTTTTGAATGCGATCGAAAATGTCTGGCAATTTTTCTTCCTAGCGCCTTGCAGTTCTTAGTCGGCACGCTTTGACAATGATCTTAAATGTGGCAAGTTTTTAGAAATTTCTAGCAATTATTTGCCAAATCGTAGCTATGATTAGATAAGCTACCTACTCTATTGTACTGTTTACTGGTTGTTGTCAAGTACTTCACACATTTAACTTCACACCTCAAAGAAAACAAATACACACCGAAGGTCGTTTCCGAAACTCCGTCCAACTCGGTGTGTACTCAACAAATCCTCAACTAATCAGAATATTAATCCGTTAAACTAGCAAAGACGCCAATTATACACCGCATGAATATGCGCGCCGTGTCGACGCGGCGCGTTCAATCCGTAATCGCCATGTAAGTCGACATCGTCCGAAGATAGTGATGTGACATATTTTATTTCTTGAAGTATTTTTACGTGCCCTTTTTGGGGCTCCGAATTTTAAATCGTATTATTTTATTTCTTGAAGTATTTTTACGTGCCTTTTTTGGGGCTCCGAATTTCAAAAGTTAAAAAGAAATCGTTATAAGATCACTTCGTTTTCCATAATCTGTCTCTCTGTCTGTGTGAAGGTATGAAGTTGATATAATTATCAAATACTTTAGCTCGCAATCTCCTGCAGCTGTGAAAAAATTAAATTTTTAAGTCAACGCAATTAAAAGATACAGCAATTGATGTCGCATTTTTAGTTTATTCGCTAGATAGTTGGTTTGATTATAAAAAAAAATAATTATTTATTAATTTTTATGTTTGTAAGGAAATCAAAACCTGTAGGGTATTTCCTATTGATCTTGATAATAAAATTTGAAAGAAGAAATGGTTTTTAGTACAAAAAAGAAAAAATCTGAAAAACAAACTGAAAAAACTTATTCTGCTTTTCGGGACGAAGACAAATCTAAAAAATCATAAATCTTAAAAATCCGCCCAGTCGTTTTTGACTTATAAATGGTGTAACTAACCCGGTTTTGTTTTATATATTTAAAAGACTAGCTGTCTCGGCGAACTTCGTACCGCCTCTTCTTTTTTTTTTTTGTTTTTTCGATATTTTAATAGTTATTCTGCTATTTGGGGCGGTGAAAATCAAAAAAATCAAAGATCATAAAAATCGGTCCAGGCTTTCTTGGCTTATAAATGGTGTAACTAACCCGACTTTGTTTTATATATATATATATAGATAGATGAGCACACCTATAAATAAAATAGCGCCCCTATTCGACGTTCTCGGGACATCACTATCCAAATCCGAGTTCCCTCCGAGTTTCAGCGTAAGCTATGAGTTAAATCTCTTTCTGAATGTAATTTAGCGCACATGACGCTAATGAAATAATTTTGTCTTGACACTGCAGATTGGGTTCTGCTACAAACTCTCAACTAGTAACTATTAAGTCTCGTTAAAAAATATTTTTCTCAAGCTATGAGAATTTGATAATTTAAACAAAGATTCAATATTAACAAAACGAATTAAAATAATATTTATAATGATTTATAACATTAAAATGGTGACGTTCTTTTAGATTCTTGTCTATTGCAGTCTTATTAGTCCACTACACTGCCTAGCCCTGTCTTACATATTCCAAATATTCGCGCCATTTTTGGTCTCTCGATATCCGTGGTTCCCCACATAAGAAATAACAATTTATTTTTAACCTTTTTAACCAACGAACTGTCTAATTATTACTTTCACGAACGTGCAGCGGTAACCCTTATACCCTCAGTGGACCTAAAGCCGTCGTTCCAGACACCCGTCGCCTGCTTATTGCCGGAGCCCCGGCGTTATGGAACTCCAAACTAGAGCGGGGCAGACGTTAAATATTGCATAATAGTTTGTTTGAATGGATTTTAATAATAATAATTGGACGCTCCGTGACTTCAAATGACATTGAAACTGGGGTAGACGGTAAATTGAGATTTTCGCTGGAATTAAGAGCCTGAGCTACAAGAATAGAGATGGTTTTACCTAATGAAAACTAATTATCGTCTTATCGAAATTTGCAACTTAAAAGGGTTTTTTGTTTGGTTTTGGAGACCTCCACCCCTACCTTGATCACTAAACAGTACTTTTTCTATGTCAAACTCTATAAAAAACAAACTTGTAATACTGCTAAAGAAACCACAATCGTCTTTAGAACCAATCATAAAATAATAAAACTGGTTTTATAACGCACAGTATTCCTAATAGACTGAAATAGGCTGAGATAATGATGATGATTGTGACATTCAATAAACGTAGTATGCAGACTGACGATAGCGCCATGCTCTCGACCTTTAGACGTACTCTATCTAATCTGTGCTCCCGACCTGACACTAGTTGTAAAGTGTCCGTTACGTTATAAATGTCTGACCAATATGTCCGAGAAAATTGGACATTTTCTCAATGTGACTGGACATTTTGGACATTTATTGTCACTAACGCCACAATCAATTCTATTCAAAAACTATTTAAAAAATTGGTCACAAATAAGTGAATTATTATAAGAAAGACAGGCTTTAGTAGTGTTATAATCTATAACGAAATGAAATTTCTAAAATTAATTTATCTTTCTGAACGAACAAGCTAAAAAGCGTCGTATCGTTACGCGCGAGTTTTTTTTTAGTTTAATCCAGATCCAATTACATGTTTTATTGTATGTTTTTATTGTCAAATACTTAACATTTAAGACTTACTTTAATAATTCTTATTTTTTTTATTTATCCTAAAAAAATATATGTGACCATCGTGACAATAAATGTCCAATTTATTGTCACGATGGTCACATAAACAAAAACCGAGCATTTATCATAAATGACGGACGCTTATAGCATATGACCGTCAATTTACAACTCTACCTGTCACGCACTTTCACGAGCGGGGCGAGCAGGCGTTACGGTCGAGCTGGGTATTACTTACTGAGAAACTAGTTGTTTTAATATTACCCCAAAGCTCTAGACATCACAATGATGAAATTAAAAGCAATCTATCCTTGCACGCTTTTTACTGACCGATGAATTGATGAGCATGGGGGGTCCCCAAATGCGGTACGACGACCGCGTTATCGACTTAAAACGTTCATTAGTCACTATTTCGCGTGCGGTAACATCGACCAAATTATCAACTAATAAAAATGCACCCTAAATTTATAAATGGCTCATAATAGTTTATTAAACCTATAACTTTGCGCAACTTTATTTCATTTTAAATTAGTTAAGTACATCTCCATTTAAAGCTTACTTATTTTAAAACGGAAACATAACCAACATATAACATTACCATTCTATTAGTTAAGTTGCTAACTGTCATTGTACTCAAACTAAATCCAGCGGTACAAAACTGTGGCTTCGCAGCCATTAATCAAACTTTGACATGCATGCCAACTACGGAAAAGTTTTATAAAACGATGGTATTGAGAATTGTTAGGATTCCGCAATATATAGAAAGAGTAGAGAGATAGATATTGTTTTGTATCCGAAGGGTACCAACGGGACTTATTGCTAAGGTTCCGCTGTCTGTCTGTCGGTCTGTACGTCTGTCACTGTGCTGTATCTGTGTAACCGTTAAGGACACTTGAAATTTTCCAAAAGTAATTAAAATAAAAAGTTTTAATAACTAAAGAAAAAAACACGAAAAAAACACGTCGTGTAAATGGGACCTCCCATACAAAGAAACGACGTGTTTTTTTGGCATTCAACGCATTAACTAGTAAGTATAACTAGAATGCAAACTCTAATGTAAAACGACAAATGATAAAAACTGGTTAAGTGTAGGGAGACCTTAGTGTGTGAGTTCAACGCGCACTTGGCCGGGTTATTCGTAACAAATAAATAAAAGCCAGAAAACACACGTATTTTCATGGTCTTGAACTAAGCCTTTATTCTGTAGACCAGCACAAACCTGTAGACGGGGAATCTATAACCTTATCGCAATCAAATATAGGTATATGGATTAACATTTTCGATAACAATAAGCAGCTCCCAATAGATACGCCTTTAAGATACTTGCTCGCACTTATTTTCTTGGTAAAATAAAATCGTCATCGTGAACCCTTGACTCTCTACTTTCCAGTTAACGTCATCATATTTATTTATGAATATATTTTATCTATGTAGTCTATGTATTATATTATTTAGTTTATAATATTTGACATAGATACTGTTTGTAGTTTATGCTGTGATTATATAATAATGTTCATTTTTGTAACGTCATATGCACCGCCCACAAAACATCTCTTTTTAGCCTAATGGTCGACTGGTAGAGAATGCCACGTGGCAAGTCCACCTTTTGTAAATAATAAATCGTTAATAATAATAATAATAAATCGTTTATTTGCACAAAACACGGTATAAAGTTTAAAGTTTAAATAAATATAATATAATATAAGTATTTGCAGATAGTTTAAAATATTTGTAAATTTATTATTTACTAGCTGTCCCGGAAAACTTCGTATCGCCTCAGATTTTTATTTGTGAACTTTTCCCATGTTTTAGTAGTTATTTTATTCGGGGTAGAGAAAAATCTAATAAATCAAAGATCATAAAAATCGGTCCAGCCGTTCTTGACCTATATATGGTGTAACTAACCCGACTTTGTTTTAAATAGACAAGAATTCTAAAAACGCTGGACTCTACTGGTAATAGAGAAAGCCTGGACACTTTTTTTTTTAGTAAATATACAGGAATTGACATTTTACAGTTTTATTATATTATTATGTATAGATTTAGAAAATTCAATAAGTATCAATTACTTAAATTTTGTAACGTTACTTTTAATTATTCTCAAATAGTCTATCACAAGACCTATTTCATTGAATTGTAACTCCATATTTTATAAATTGTAACTCCATATTTTATAAAAGTCGATGTAATGTTTTTCATAACTCTGTTTCTGCGTATGTTTTAGTTACGAAATCGTTTTACAGCAAATTTTACATTCTTAATGCCACTTCAATAAATTCAATAAACAGAACAGGTTCAGACATTATTCGAAACTGAAACTGTACTTGATTGGTAAATATGTGTATTGAAAAAAAGATCTATTAAAAATTGTGAAAGAGTTCTCTGTAAAATAAATTTGGATGTTAAAAAAATTTGTGTACAAATAAAAACATAGACGGTTGCGTTTTTAGAAAAAGAGAATGTACTCGTATATTTTATATAACGTATAGGTTTCAAAGCAGGCTGAAGTGGCAGTGGGCGGGGCACATAGCACGTAGAACTGACGGCCGATGGGGCAGAAAGGTTCTGGAATGGAGGCCACTTACCGGCAAGGGCAGCGTAGGACGTCCACCTACAAGGTAGACAGACGACCTGGTAAAGGTTGCAGGAAGCCGCTGGATGCGGGCCGCTTCCAACTGGCTAATCTGGAAGTCACTGGGGGAGGCCTATGTTCAGCAGTGGACGTCCTATGGTGGTTTTACTTTGTGATACATTCCATTTAGCAATGGATTTCCAAAGGCTGGAAATATTAATGAAACGTTTACGCGTTACAATTGAATAAATTTCTTTCAATAAGGAATATGCATGAAAAAAAAATATTTATAAGAAAATATATGAAATCATAGTGCTAATAGTGAAAACAAAATTGATTTTAGGTCAAAAATAACCGTAATTAATTTAATAATTAGAAATTAAGGTACACCTATATCTTTCTAAAACAACTTTTACTATGAAAAAAGTATGGCGCGCGTGAAATCTGACGTCACGGTACATATCGGATCTCCTAGTCTAACACGCGACTTTAATGGTACTTATCAATAATTTTCGAAAATTCTGAGTTTTAATTATTATAATTAAGTACTATTTATTTTAGGACCAAATAAAAAAACATGCATATTCCCCATTGTAGTGTGTAATAGTACCTAAAAACAATAAAATAAACCTCCTTGCTTGTTATAATTGGAGTTAGCATTTCACATGCTTTTCTCCAAGTTGAAAAAATTGTGTTAGCAAAATGTATGTCAGCTATCTCCATATCGTAGCACAGAGCTGCTAGACGGGCTCGCTGACCTAGAATCCGTCCGGCTGTCTCGGGTCATCAATCAGTCAGAATATGCTTACACCGCTCGACTGTAAGAGTACCCTCAGTACTCACACTTGATTTATAGTCTGGTAACGACTTGCAATCTTACAGTATTGAGAATTTGAGACCAAAGAGGGGAGTATGCCTAATTTAGGCTTTTAGAAGAAACACACATCATATGCTTCATAACTTGTCTAGCTTAGTTACATGCCTGTACAGTTACAAGCGACCTTTGTCGGTCTTTCCTACAGGAAATACGGGAACAGTTTTTTTGTCCGAAATTTACTTGTCCGAATTAGACGTCTGATCGGCGAAGTTTGATCAACGTCTTTTTGCTATATTATGTAATGTTTGTTATAATTTTAAACCATCGAATTATCATTTGACTTATGTAGGTATCTTTTTACTACTACCAAAATAACTTTTGACTAATGGCCGAAGTCTCTTTTAAACTTTGTGATATGAAAATATGGCAAATAAAACAGTGGTGTAATGAATATTCCAAAACCACAGATCACCCCCCAGTAGATACCGCATCTAGGGTAATCGACGTTCACCACACATTTGTGCATTTGCACAAATAAAACCCGGCGGCTAAAATTTATGTTGTAGTCTCGACCAACTATCAGACCTGTGCGTTGCGCGTGTATTTTGACCTAAAAAAAATAATATTGTAGTGAAAACATTAATTAAATGACCATTTGTTTCGTTAAATGGTGTGGGAAGTCATCCAGGACATCAAATTATAAAAAAGATGGTATAACGTTCCACTGGTAAGTAAACTATTTTGCGTCGGCCAGTCAAAGAGAGCTCAAATTATAATGGACGTTATAACTATTCGTAAAAAATTCAATTGGCACGCGTTGGTGTCTTTTTTGAAAGTCTCATTACCGCATCAGCATTTTTATATATAGCCATTTCTTTCTTTGGTAACGCTAGTGTCTTACCTTGTTAAACTAAAATTATCGATATTTTATCGTGTAGGCATTCAGTTAATTAATTATCATGGTTTATTATTTTAGGGTTAAACTAAATTTATATCGATAAAAATCGAAAAATATCGATTTTATCGTATGGGAATTTAATGGATTAATTATTATGGTTTATTGTTTCCTCAAAGTTCAGAGAGAAAAAAAATATTTCTCCTACCTCCTTTTCACACGGATGGATGATTACTGGAATAAAAATCTTATTTCCTTTCTCGTTTCCCGAATCAAACTATCTTTAAACCAAATTTAATCTAAATCGGTTTAACGGTTTCAGCGTGAAGAGGTAACAGACAGACATACTTTCGCATTTATAATATTAATATGGATTTGTTTATTTAAACTTTATTGCAGAGATGTAAATTGTTTAAAAGATGGACTTAATGGCATGTGGCATTCTTTGCCAGTGCCAACCATTATTAGCCATTATTATTTTAATGTTATGTAGATGATAGCATTTAGTTTCTAAAAGCATAGCGTAAATTACACACTATCTAATAACAATAATAAGTTGTTTCAAGTACTGAATCAGATGTTTGTTGCATACATAAGGCCGAGGCTACGCATATTTTTTAGTCTGTGTCGGTAGCATCCAATGGGCTAATTTCCTGGGTCAAAAAAAGATTATTCTATTTAGTCCGTCAGTTAGATAATCAAAAAATATTGAACCCATATTTTGTCTTTTGTCAATCAAACAAAAAATGACGAAGATAAAGCGCATCAAAGTTTGGGAGTGACGTCACGCCTTGCTAAAAAGTGTCGCAAGGTGTGACGTTACGCGGAACTTCAATGGGCTATATCTTCATATTTTTTTGTTTGATGGAGAAAAGAAAAAATACGTGTCCAATATTTTCTGCTAATCCAACTGACGGACTAATTAGTTTTTTTTAGGAAACAAGCCAATTGTTCAAGCAATAGTTAGTTAAACTTTGTCAGTTTGTTACAAATATTAACCAACTAGGCACCTAGTTTACATCCTTTTAGTTCTTTTTTTTGTTTATTACATTAACTTTTATTTTTGTTAAGTGTGCCAGCAAAATGATTGTCTTAAGAAATGTAAAAAAATCACGATCGTAGTAAATTATAACAAAGTTAAGTAAAACTATTTCAGCCAGGTAGGCTTAACAGGTTACTGACTTAGCTTGTAAAATATATTAGGAGAAGAAAATTACTTATATGATGTTGTTAGTAATAATATGTTTAACACGGGAAATTACGAAACCCTAAATTCCGCGTGGCCCGACATGCATTTGGCCGGTTTTTCTTGTATATAGTTTAACAAGAAAAACATGAAAGAGTTCTCGGTTAGGCTCGGAATTGGAAAACAATTCAGTCGCAAGTAACATTGCTTACTCATTTGCGAATAACAACAAGCTAATTTTGTATTTCGGTAAAAGCAATTTATATAACGTTGATGTCAATACTAGTCAGTGTCATGTCAATCAAGTATATGGTAAATATTCAAAGAAAAAAACTGAATATTCTTCCTTTTTCTTCATAACTCTTTTCAGACAACCTTAGTATATAATTTATATGATCGGACTAACTTACCTAGTGACGTCCGATCCTCAATTATGTGAAGTAATCTCGTCCTCATTGTGTACAATGTAGTACGCACTTTTTGCTACTGCACTGATTACAATCTTCAAAGTTAGGCGCGTGCATGAACGCGTCAATAAACTAAAAAATAAATAACCGGAACGTGCCCGCACCGTCACCTATCAATGTCATCTGTCACCTGTCAATGTCATTATTTCAAAGGATTAAACTGGACACAACTTTCAAAAAGAAGGGAAACTAAGTAGTATGTAGGTATTTATAGCATATAATCTTTTTTGTACTTTAAGGATTGATAAATACATATTAACTGGGTCGGGCTGGGGATAGGATGAGGACGAGATTACTTCACATAATTGAGGATCGGACGTCACTAGGTAAGTTAGTCCGATCATATAAATTATGTTCCATAATCTCGTCCTCATTGTGTACAATGTAGATGTTCAAAGAGGAAAGTTGTGTCGACAAAGCAATATAAACATTTATTATGATCATTTATATGATTTGCTAAAGTCTTCGCACATGATAAAACTTTATTTTATTAACTATCTATTGGTAGATGCTTAATTCAAGTTTTATCTAAGTTTTATCTAACAAGGATATAGTTGTTTGATTAATTCATTGGAATTAATCAACCAACCCTGTATATCGATACAACCCTGTATATCGATACAACCCTGTATATCGATACAATCCTGTATGATGATACACTTTGTGTGATGATATACCCTGTATGATGATACACCCTGTATGATAATACAACCCTGTATGATGATGATATAACCCCGTATGCTAATACAACCATGTATATTGATACAGTCCCATCCCATTTGATGACACAAACCTGTACCTATTTTATACCATACAGGTGGGCCAAAAAATGTGTAGGAATTCTATAAAATCGAAAATAGCAAATTTTACTTTAATTGCAATACTCTTTTATTTTTCTTAAAACTGTAAGTCTTTATGAATTTATAGATTTGCTGGGACTGAGACTGATAATCCACCTGTTGTACACTTTTAAGTTTGTGCAATAAAGTTTTAAATAAATACCCCGCGCTATTAAGTAGGTATATTCTTTACGAATAAACTAGAGATCACGCAAACGAAATCGCGGGGCAACAGCTAGTTTAATAAGTTGTCATGGAAATGGAGCCAATGCTTTGAACTATTAATATCCGTCTCATTTATCCAGTAGTATGTAGTACATACTTAGTATATGGTTACCTAACAAGGTAAATTTATCGACGTGCAAGTAGGTAGTTAAGCTAGTATTTCTTCTGAAAAGACTTATTTTATTTTATATAATAAGAAAATCTAGTAACCTTTTAAGTTATCATTGTCTGTAATACAATTTTTTATGCAAATAAATTAGTCTTAGGTATTCTTAATAACTCCTGTTCAAGGTGTAGTTCCAAAGTAAAGGAAACTAAAATAAATAATATGGATGTTTACTATCGCAAATTTTTCATTAATTATATGTTATAAATAAGGAAATTATATACAAATACTACTAGTATTGTTCCAGTAGGGATCCTATTTTGTTGACAATAGTTTCAACATTATTTTACTGAGAAAGATTGATTTTTACTCATCTTCTTAGAAAACCGTTATATGTGTTACACTTGTATGGCTGGAAATCAGTATGAGACTTCCTGCACTTTATGTGTGGATCCCTGGTAGGGGATATTAATAAGTTAATGAAACAGTCTGAATACTTATTTATAAAAAGATTCAATGACTGGTCAATTCTTGTAAGCTAATAAATAATAATAATTAAATAAGTAATAATTTACCAATACATCACATCGGATAAGATAGAAAGTTTACTCCGGCTCAAAATACTTGTAGCAGCCTTACAGCCTTAGTCCAATAACAAGGTAAGGCAACATTTATTGCCTGCATTGCCTTAAGTATTGCCACTGATCAATGCCTCTATCGTCTCATCCATTTTTTTTTAATTTTTTTTTTTTTTCAATTAAGTTGTTAGAAATTTTCTGTCATTATTTATCATCTCCATTTTTGCTTTACATGGTAATTTAATATCTAATAAAATTATTTATACATAGACTTACATAGGTACTTGACAATCTTCAATTATAATTGTAAGATTCATGCCTTAATTTAAATAATAATTTTAAGTCAGTAGTATATTTTTTATGAAGTTTATAGTTTCATGGATACAATTTTAATTTTTTAATTATGTTTTAATAAATCATATTTTATTATAATCATCTATTTAAATATGAACCTTTGTTATCCACCTGGGATAATTCAGTTTATTTACTATCTTTAGTATCTTGATAATTTAATGATTGGATGATTATTTATCTTTGTCTTCAATTTTTGGTATCAAACATTTTCACAAATAATAAAATGTCTAGAAATATATGGTTTATAACAAAAATATATTAAAAATATATTTAGGTCAGATTTGAAAATTCAAGTTATCATTGGAACTTTGTGTCTAGTTTTGAATTTCTCTTACTTTTCCAAAGGTAGCAGGTACCTACTTAAAAATTAAAATAATTGGTTTTCGACCTTATGACAAGTACATAAGGATCAATTATGGTGCGACATTTTTGCCTGTAAATAAAGCTGCATAAATCTTTCCATGGGTTTTTACTGACTGAAAATATTGGAATATAACATACAGTTACAGTTAAAAAAGTTTTTAATTATGGTAATTTTTATCTTGTTGATAACAAGGAGAATTATTTTTCCATTTCTGTAACAGTGATCTTTACTCACATTATTTGTAAGTAACACTCATCTTGAGTGTGTCTTTATTTCACTTGATGAAGACTAGAAATAATCTAACTAGCCATGGCGATCAGCTAGAATAATAACCTTAAGTCAGTAACAGTGTTAAATTTTAATTGCTTTCATAGATTATTATAGAATCTTGAGAATTAAGCTTGATACTATGAGAATTTAAGGTTTACCCGGTTGTAACCAGATCTAATATTATAAGTTATACAAATGGGATACCATATCAGTTGTATAGGAACATACAAACATGCACCAGCCAACATCAATTTGTCATGGTCTCCAAACAGGGAGTCAACTTCCCTGTATTATGAGGTACAAGACAATGTATCTCGCCAGGGTCATTCGACCAGAGTATCAAACCTGGGACCTTTTACGTTAAGGCACTTCACGAATCAAGTGGACTAATGATCTTTAAGTCACAGATATCAATTAGCAATGTCAAGTAATGTTTATTTATTTATTTAAGCTTTTTAGTAAAATATAAGAGATTTTTTTTTTTTTATTTTTTTTTTTTATTTTTAGTAAAATATGGTCATAACTACATGAACTATTGGAGTAAACAGGTTGTTTTCTATGGTATGCTTTATAAAGTCTTGCCCTCTTGGGCCAACATCAAGAAGTATCTCAATTACTTGTGGTAAAAAACTTGTGGAAATCCACACCGAGATAAACCATAATTTGTAAAAGCGCTATTTATCATTGACTTGTATGTATATAAATGGGGCAGAATAAGACAAGCAGATCTGAGACCAACAGATTGTCTTGGTACCATTAATGGTTGCCAAAGGCCCAATTTGATAGTAACAACTGATGAAATTATTAAAAACTTAAAATCTTTATAAACAGACTGAAATTGTCTAGGTAAGTATATGACTTGTTTACAAAAGACTCAGAATTCCTTAAGCCTTCAATATCAGCAGGCAAAGGAGCTTCTTTCATAGCCTCCTTAGAGTCAAAGTGTTAAGTTGAAAAAATTACTAAGACGGAGGGCATTACCTCATGGTCTCGGTACCCATATTCTCCCTCCTCTCTTTTTTTTCTTCAGTGGCATTCGAAGATATGTATCGTCTTGATACTTTTGTGTTCGACTATATTTTCAACTTCAATTAATGAAGTCGGTCTCTGGTCAACCTTATAAGATTTGCAGACCCGCAATATTATAACAAAAATTTTAAGCCACAGGCTAACCCCTCGTGAAAGCAAGTGGAAGTGTTATAATTCTGCTGCGAGACAGAAAAGAGGAATAATTGTTGTCTCGGTACATATGATGCGCTAGAAGAATTTTATAATATTAATAACTTACCTTATGCTATTACAGATCCTTTGTAGTATATTTCTGGTGCAACATTGTATCGGTCTCATGGTCAACTCTTCATGAAGACTAGAGCCATAATGTTACGTCTCAGGAGGAATCCCTCGAGGAGACGCTTCAGACTGAACAAAAACCCACTGGCCACTCCATCGTAAAGGCCAGTGCTTCTGTACAGAGCAGTTTCTGTGGAGTCATTCGGAGACATAGAATGAACATATTGATCACCAACGGCCAACCTCCCGTGAAGGCTCCGATGTCATTCATTCTGAGACATGAGAGACAACTAGAATGAACTTAATGATCACCACGGCCAACCTCCCGTGAAAGCTCCGATGTCATTCATTCTGTCTCGTTTGCGGGCTGAAGAATAACGCAACTCTGTCACACACACTCCTTGTTTTCATGATTAATTTCTGGCTGATTATGTTGTTGGAGTGGAGGCCACGTCTCGGCGAACGTAGTGTAGGACGCTTCTCAACTCGATGGGCCGACGAACTCGGGAATATGGCTAGATACATTTGTATCAAAGCAGGAGATCGTACTCCTTGGCGCTCTTTGCGTCCTTCCCGTACGTCCAGCAGTGGGCTGTAATAGGCTGAGATGATGGTGATGGTGATGATATTATAAATATAATAACACTAAAATTAGTGTGCTGTGGTGGTGATAGAAATCGTAGTAATCGTAATAATTGAGCCGAGGTATCGGTCCAACAATTTCACAAATTCAACTGACAAGTTTTGTTTTCCAGCCACCATACTTTTACACAAACATCACCGTATTTTCTTCTTGGTTTTTTGCATTTGTATGTAAGCTGTTAATCACTAATTAGTTTAAAAACTAATTTGCTCTAAATATTTAGGTCTTCAGTGCTGTGTACAAAAAAGTACAAAATGACATTGACAGGTGACAGATGACATTGATAGGTGACGGTGCGGGCACGTTCCGGTTATTTATTTTTTAGTTTATTGACGCGTTCATGCACGCGCCTAACTTTGAAGATTGTAATCAGTGCAGTAGCAAAAAGTGCGTACTACATTGTACACAATGAGGACGAGATTATGGAACATAATTTACTTGATCTCAACAAGCCTTTATAAACAACATTTACAACAAACTAGTGTTCTTTGCCAACTCGCTTTATCTCGGGCCAATTTGCCGGCAAAAACAGGCAACGGCCCCGCAAACTCATAAAAAGGAGTCATTAAACGGAATAACTTTAAAGGCATGACGACCTCTTGTAAGCAAAAAATCGCTAAGAGTCCACAAAAATATCCACTCAGTTCTGTGTTTGTAATTTAATAAGGCATCATGGCTCGTTGAGTGCTAAGAACTGTCAGGATTTTAATGGGGGGGAATCAGTGTTTTTGTAAATAATGGGTGAAGAAACTGTCCTTCTTAATTGTAAAACTACCCAGTTGAAGTTGCCAGAAGCAGCTAGATGCCTGTGTCGAGCAGTGGATTCCAGGCCGATGTTGATGATGATTGATGAACACTTTAGTTTTCTTTAATAAGGAAACTGACTTAAACCACACCCTAAATAATTTGATCCACACAAAGAAAAAGAAGCCGAAAACAAAACTGGAGCTCGTTCTGGTTAAGAAGCCTTTAATTTTGATAATGTCTTCCAAAGTTTCTAACAAATGTAATCAGAAGTAACATAAAGAGGGCGGGACTGAAGACATTTTTTAAAATAATAAGACGCAAAGACCGCGGTAAAATGAAACTGTTTATAATTAACCTAACGGGTTATCGGGGGACATTTAACTTCTTTAACACTGGGTTCATTGGTGTTAAATTTTATTTCTAATTACTAAAGTTAATGAGCACGCTATTATGGATTTAATTTGTGCGTTTCGTTTAATTGGTCTCATTATTAACGCCGACCGCGGTTGGTCGAATAAATATACTGTATTATTTTCAAGTTAATATCCCGAAATGCCTTTTTCATGTTTTATCTAAAATTAAGTTTACAGGAGCCTAACCTTAAGCTCTAAAAATTGTATGACTTCAAACTTGTACAAACAACATAAGTTATACTAACTACCTAATGATATGCATGTTAAACTCACTTCGAAACTATAACTATTCATGTATAGTGTGGATTAAATGCAACCAGGGAGATGTTATTTATCCGAAACAGTTCACCACCGCATTGAAAAACGCTTCAAACTCCTGGAATGGAAAGGATTCAGCACCAATATTAACGGCGAATAGGTACATCACTCGACTTCAAATTGCTGATATTGTGGTCATGGCAGAATCGCTCGAAGAACTCGGAACTCGGCACAATGTCTCTGAGCTAAGCCGCGGACCGACAGGCAGACGAAGGACAGACATGGCGAAACTATAAGGGTTTTTCTGAAAACGAATTGTTAAATGTGAAACCGACATTACAAAACAATTGACGTACGGGTGGGACTAGAAATTTTCACAACTGAACTTTAGAGAAAGAATGTTGACTTTTTTAAAATTAACAACAAAATATATGGCTTTGCAATATGATACAATGGATGCAAACCATTAAATTGTTTTAATTAGTCTTTACGAATACAATAAGTCAATTTGTGTCTATTTTCCCAGGTGAGTGGTTGCGTCTTTATTACGGTAATTAAAGTATCACATTAACGTCTAGACTGTTTGAAATCATCAGAATAGAAATACATGAAGTAAGCCTAGTGCCCCTTTTGAACGCAAATACAGGTGTACATATTACAGGTGGACGACAGAATGAAGCCTAATAAAGAATATATCTTATGAAGTATGAACGAAAAGCTTGACACGCTTAGTTTTCATTTAGTTTTAACGACTGCGTCGTGTACTCTTTCACATCCGTGTTGTCAATTTCTGACTTTTGGCCAGTGTCTTATACATAATAATAAATAAATAAATATTGGACAACATCACATACATTGCTGTGATCCAATGATAAGTAGCTTAAGCACTTGTGTTACAGAAATCAGAAACAACGACGGCACCGCAACACCCAGATCCGAGACAATATAGAAAAGTTATTTTTCTACATTGACTGACTGGGAATCGAACCCGGAACCTCAGAGATAGCAATACCAAGTCCGGTATGCTCGCCTCTCGGCTACGGAGGTCGTCAATATATTATAATACAACATAATGATACCTTCCTGACTTCCACTATTTCCACATACACAATGAAGCTACTGATTCTTAGTTCTATTGGTGAAATAATACCAATTAGATGTGATAAACAATTACGTATTCTTAAAGGTCAACCAAGACCTCAAACTGAACTGAACATAATAAAGATGATCGGGAAAGCGGTCGGACAAAATAACTCCACTCAAAGAATTAGCGGGCTTTTTCCACTAAAACCCTCTTAGGCGTCGCAAAAACAAAATGCCCGAACATTAATGTTGCCATTAAAAGTATTTACTTATACATTACTGCAAAAAGTATTTATTTTTTCAAAGACACGAAATTAAGTGCTATTTACGTCAATAGATTTATCTTATTTCGGGGTTCATCTTTAAGCTGTATTCTTTGGTTTTCAACTCTGATGCGGACGTTTAGTATTCCTTAAAATATTTCATATCCATTGCTGTTTTTGTATGTCTTCTTTAATTTTCCTTCCTTTCTTGAACAGAGGTGTAAACGAAAACTGCAAATGGGATCTTAAATTAAATCTTAGCATAGTTTTGTAGATACATGCCGGGTCTTTTAAGGCACTGAAGATAAACATCTAACAAAAGGAAAGGTCGCCTTCGTGAAATTTCGTTTCCCATTCCATGACCTTTTTTTCTTGAATAGACCAGATTCTTTCATTTCGCCAGCATTCCACTGTAGATGATATTGATAAAGGGCCGATCGAAACTTTCGGGTCACGGTGACGCCACTTACGTAGCGATAGACGCCGAATGCTGGATGCACAAAGGGCCAACGGGTTTTGTGGGAAAATTGATGAAAAAATACAGAGGGTTGGTCACTTCTTGTAACTTGGAGACATATTGGGCGAGTTACAATGAAGCGGAGAGCTTTATAAGAAGGCACAAGAGCCATTTTGTAGAATGATTGATGTCTACAGCGAATACAAATATGTAGATAAAATGCCAAATAATCACCGTCTGTCTATCTATCTACATAAATAATATCACAAAAGCAAAAGCAAAGATAATAGCGATTTGTCTTCTGCTAATGCTGATTTTTATAGAGATTTCAGTAATAAATACGAAGACTTTTTTTTCAAAAGAAATGTATAATTTTTAAATGCATACCTATTCAATTTCTAATTGATTTTTAATAAATATGACTTAGTCTGCTTTAACTTCAGAACTAAGCCAAAGAGGAATAAATAAATATCCCACTGGAAAACACAATAGCAGGATATTAACAAAGTACATTCTGTATATATTTCATTCAGCCGTTAGAGCGCGAATGATTAGCCAACATATCACCAAACAATCATCATTATATTAATAATAAGATGAGCTAGAAAAACCTTGACTTACAAAAGGACAGACAGACAAATAACAGCAAAGGGTTTCCGTTTTGCCCTTAGATACGGTACCCTAAAAAAAGATGGCGATGTTTTCGCAACACATTTCGTTAAAACATTGACGTACAAAAACGTAGTCTTCCCCAGTCGGATCGTAACGCAATAACACGGTTTGTTAGTCATGTAGCCCCTCAGACGAGACTCGAGGTTCGAGTCCCGAGGGAAGGCGTACTTCAAAGGAATGCACCCAACTTTGGCTGTGTAGGAAACTCAGTTTTGGAAATGACAACTTAGTATGTTCTTGCATCTCAAAGCTTAATCACGTTTATTTTAGTTTATTACGTCAACAATATAAGCAAATTTTCATAATCCCGGAAAATATAACAAAGAGCATGTTTTCTTTACCTGTCTATTAATTAAGCTAGTTTTTTTAAGAGATTTTAGATGATAGATGCTGATAGATAGCTGTGCCATGTGGGGACGGCCGTAAAGAATACACATCCCCACCGCCAACAGTGGGCGTGTCGTAAGAGGCGACTAATTCCTGTAGCACGAGAGGGGCAGCAGCGTCTTCGTGCGAAATCTTATAAAAAACTGCGCTCGCCAACCCGCCTGCCGAGCGTGGCGAGTATTGGCAATCCCCCCCGATGATAAGTCATTGGGGGAGGCCTTTGTTCAGCAGTTGACGTCTTATGGCTGAAATGATGATGATGATGATGATGAAGCTGATAGATAAACAAATATTTTTTCTGAACTTATCTATGACCCTTTACTTGTCACGATAGTAATATTATTAATAATAAAACAAAGTAATTTATAACAGTAATAGGAGTTCACACGTTAACATTGTCATATTTATCATATAATTTTTCTGAGAATTTTCATGTGCAGTTCAGTTCTACAATACCGTTTAAATTTTCAGGATTGCTGGCAATGTTTAGAGTAAATTTTACGAAATGAATTAATTGTTATTCATTTATTTACTTTTCATCTAACTAAGCTCTTTAGTAAAAACAATCATACTATTGTCTGGTTTTCTTGAAAACTAACATGTCTTTAACTAACATGTCTGCTTGGCAACCATTAACAAATCAATTGTGCTGCCAAAAACTAGAGGAGCTAGTCAATGTTCAATTAAATACAAATTACACCATTATTGGTGTTACGAAATAAACTTTCGCAGATAATGAGTTGTTGTTTCGTAATAATGATCGTTGTCAATTAAATCTGCAGTACGACAATCTTTCAAGTATTCAAGTATTTATTTTGCTTACCAAGTGTGTATAGATATTATGCTAGGTACAATTATGCTTAAGACTTAGTAATCTGACTCTGACTGAATCTTTATCTGATTATCCCACACACATTATCAAATATGTTCAAAACATTGCATTTAAATTTTATGTCTAAACAAAGTTTATTTAAAAAAACTTGTTCACATTTAAAAACCAATACTTACTATAAAGCAATGTGTTTAACTAATCAAGCATACATAAACGAGACACAATAAAAATTCCATTGTTATGGGCTCTCATGAGACCGCTTATGTTAACAGGTTAAAGGCCTAATAAATCAAAAAAGTATTTTTTTTTTTTACAAAAGTACAAGCCTTTTCATAGCAAACACTCATCAGATACCAATATACCATAATAAAATTACTTTGTGTATACTTCCTTAGCAATTAAAGTCAGAAAATTGTTGATGAGACATCAATCTTTCCGAGTTTTAGGTCGGTCTGGACTTAGGACCCTAATAAAAGAAACACGCCCAAATCTAGTGCCTCGTAAACTCCGAACTCATTAACCTCATGAAATTCTCAAGCCTCATACGAGAGCCAACTCCGAAAACCTATTTGAGTAGGCTATAAATCCTAAGTCTAAAGTATTCAAATATGAAAATTTCGGGAATTTGTTGGCAAGTTTGATTGCTAATTCCGGAGTATATGCGCAACACAAAAGAATACAGTGAGTCCATTCTAAGTGTTGTGTGTCATCGTTCTAGTGTCGTGTGGGGATGGCCGTAAAGAATACACTTCCCCACCGCCGACAGGAGGCGTGTCGTAAGAGGCAACTAATTCCCGTAGCACGAGACGGGCAGCAGCGTCTTCGTGCGAAATCTTATAAAAAACTGCGATCGCCAAGCGTGGCGAGTATTGGCAATCCCCCCTCATGATAAGTCATTATGGGAGGCCTTTGGCTGAAATGATGAGTCCATTCTAATACAATGCCAAGGATTCAATATTTGTATACGTTATGGGATCAAATCGGAAATTAGGTCATCCGGCAGAAGACCAAAGTCTTGGACATAATCCGAGCTAAGAGGCAGTGGGCTGGCCACATCTATCGTAGAACTGATAAAAGGTAGAGTAAACGGGTTCTTTAATAAATACCAATAAAACCAATTTATTTCTGTAAATAGGCCTAAATTAAGCTCTTTTACACGTCCCAATATTTTTTTTTACCCTACCACTGCTTCGGGACAATATTGTGGGCTAGTGCCGAGAAGAAGCAGCGCAAGAAACTCGGTTACTATTGTCAGTCTCTTTTTAAATAGTGTGTTTAAATTACAAGATACAATTAACCTGTGCGAGCACGGCAGTATTTAATTCCATACATTTTTGTGTAATAACCTTTTTTCATTAAAATCATCTTGACATGCGATATTTGGAACGGCAAGTTTATCTTTATTCCGAGTATTAATATTATGCATGTCATGAATGGAGACCGCGTCTTAACAAATGTAGTGTAGGATGGCACCTATTTTGATGGACCGACGACTTAGGAAGATTGCTGTGGCAATCCGGCAGTGGCCGGATAAAAAAGCCGGAATTTTTGGCGCTCTTTGCGGGAGGCTTACGTCTAGCAGTCCAGCAATAGGCTGATGAAAATGATAATGATTTTACTATCATTTTGAAGTGAAGGCGTTATTGCCGGTCACACATGGGTAATTTTAAATTGTAGTGTTACGTGGGCATTTGGTAAAGTGGGCTAAAGTCCAAAACAGTAACCTTTGCAAATAAGAGTCAACCTGTTAAATTCAATGGAATCCTATCACTCCAACGTAATTCACGCAAACTCGAGAGCTTTTTTTTACTTTTGTACGATCGAATAAGGGATTTTCTTGTTTCGCATGCATACCCAATATCGTTCAAATTACTGATACATTTTTGGTCGAGTTAAAATAAAAATAAAACTATGCACCTACTAGAGTGGGCCTTCTTAACCATCTTGTCGTGTGCTATACGGCACTTGTAAATTTAATAATAACGAGTATATTTTATCGGGTCCGGACAAAGGCGCTGTTGGGCGCACCGGGTCTTCCTAAGTAATGGTGGACTGTGTACTATGGGCTGTTTCCTCAGGTTGCTCTTTATTAACGATTTTAGTTACCAGATTGTTGATATCGAGTTTGGTTAAGACGGAAAATTAGGGAGCGTATTTTGTGTTTATAGAGCTGAGGATGTAAATGACTGTTTTTGTTATTTCCAATTAAACTTACAGCTAGAAAATTTGTAATTGAAGTTAAGGGGATAAAATTAAGTTCATTTATATGTTGCTAATGTTAAAAAGTTGATTAAAATAGTTCTTATGAACATAAGCCGCTAATAAGAACTGTCACGACAAATGCTGAGCGGGCACCTTTTCGACACATCAAATTTATATTGTTTTGTGTATTTTTTTTCTTCTCTTGTGTGTCGAATAAACGTTTCCTTCTTTCTTTCTTCTTTCAAAAATTAATAGACTTAGGGTCGATTTTCGAGAGTCAGATAACTTTTGTACGAAGAATAAGTTTAACATGCTGACAGTTTCCGAATATAGTATGTGTCAAAACGTCAATTTTATCGTTGGATAAAAGTTATCTAGCTATACTGAAAAATCAACACCTAGTCTGCTCCAGACTCAACCTAAACTCCTGATTTAAATTTGGCTGCCAGTCTGCATCTGTCATTGTTTGGTGCTATTAGAGACATGATGAAGTTAAATTAAACAGATTGTAAACTTAGACTTACAAGCTCTATTTAGTTGGGGTCAAGTTAAGATTTTTGTATTTACTAGATAAATTTATTAATTTTTTATTTATTTATTTACTACTTCTAGGAAAGATATGTAACAATAAATTAGTGAAATACGAATTCCATTTAGTAGCACCAAGTCAATGCTTTGAGCTATGTTTTTGATACACAAAAATTTTGTATCTCTACATCGTCATCCTAAAACTGAAAACAGTTTGAATTCGAAACTGTCCAAACTACCCTATGGCGTAATAAAATGAAATATTTTGTGTGACATTTTCAGTGCAAATATTTGCACAACGTGGACATCGTACTACTGTACAAATATAAATCGAGATAATACACTAATGTGATTGTAAAAAAAATCATGTGTTGGATTCATAATATCCAAATGACACAAATAGTAACTTTTTTCTAATAAATCGTGCAAGCGTTTTAAATATTTATAATAATTCTGTGACAGTTACTCAAAAAATTTGCTTTTTTTATTTTTATACCCGGGCAGTTGTGGCGTGCGCTGAAGGCGCACAGCCTAGGTCCGCCCCGCTAGCGGTCGCCGCGACCCGGCCGAGTGTGAGGCCTCAGACTCGTACGTGTCGAGCCCCATACTAGCAGGCGTGATCGGGCCAATGTGGAGTGCAATGCACCCTACCAAGCGGCAAACCCGCTAGTGGTGGCGCCGACGGGACCGGAACTGCCGAAACAGGCCAGACCGCTGTCGGGATAGTAAAATATATCTGTATATAGGCTGGACTGACGATACCATTTCATATTAGTAGAAGGCGTTGTTTTAATTGTAATATGCGTGATCTAATTATTACTTAATGGCGGGACTTTCTAGCAATAAAATAAGATTATGTTGGATAGATTGATCAGGCGGATACAGCAAATAGCTAATTAATATTAATTCGCACCTAATGTCACAGGACGAAAACAGTTATATCGTTAATATTACTCCTTATCTAAATTACTACTTTAAGAATAATGTTTGTAGTTTTAATTGGGAAAATATTGTTTCTTAAGCAAAGTTATTTCATAAGTATTATCTATATATATATAAAAATGAATCTCTATTTCCCTTGGTCATCGCATCACGTGTGAACGGATGGAACAATTTCGCAAATTCTTTTTTTGTCAGAAGGTTCTTTTGAAAAAAAAAAAAAAGTTGCGCAGAAAATTCTTTCTGAATAAACTAAGGACCACGCGAACGAAATCGCGAAGAACAGCTAGTTTATTATTTGAATTATACAAGCAATACTAATCAAAATCCCTAATCCGTGACTTATCACAACGGTGAGTTAAGCAAATAGGTATTAATATCGGTTATAAATTCCGGGATTTATTCCCGTAGTCCTGTATTTGTAAATAGTGATAAATTAATTAGCGGAATCCGGGACGCCCAAGGGGACTGAATTGATTATAATTAGTTTTCACACCCGACCCTTGGCGGTTGTGTTAGCGTTTTTACGAATGTTTTTATAAGACAGTTGAAAAAGCTGTAAAGAGTTTTAAACAGCTTCGATTTTGGCGTTTTTTCATCATCATCATCATCATCATTTCAGCCATAGGACGTCCACTGCTGAACAAAGGCCTCCCCCAATGACTTAAAATCGTGGGGGGGTTGACAAGCGCACTTTTTTATAAGATTTTGCACAAAGACGCTGCTGCCCGTCTCGTGCTTCAGGATTTAGTCGCCTCTTAGGACACGCCTCCTGTTAGCAAAAACTACTTTAAACTTTTTGGGCGGCTCTTTTCTGCCCACCATGTATAGGATGTACCGTAAATCAAGGATAACCTTGTAACCACAATACATTCTTTAGATCATATTTAACAACTTTTGTTCTATGACTTTTGTAAATTTGCATGAAAATTTATGGACTTCCCATACGATATTACCAAACAGCTGATTGATTTTTTATAGAAAAACTTAAAAATTATACTAATGCATATTTTTAAATAATAAATAATAAAAAAATGTTTCAACATCATCATTTCAGCCGGACGTCCACTGCTCAACAAAGGCCTCCCCAATGACGGGGGGATTGCAAATACTCGCTACGCTTGGCGGGTTAGCAAGCGCAGTTTTTTATAAGATTTCGCACACAGACGCTGCTGCCCGTCTCGTGCTACAGGAATAGTCGCCTCTTACGACACGCCTCCTGTTGGCGGTGGGGAAGAGTATTTATTACCGCCGTCCCCACACGGCAAAGTAAAGAATAAATTCTGTAAAGAATATGTGTTACAAGGTTATTTTTGCGTTACGGGACATACTGTGTATACTTATTTTTATGTTATGACATTTATACTGCCCGTAGGCAATTATTTAAATAGTGTTGAAAATTTAAAAAGCATACCTTTGAAAAACTTATTACTTTATGAAGTTATCCCTAGCTACTTTTGTATTTGTCAATGGATACAAAATAATCTATTATTATGGATCTTATAATAAATAAAGAACAACAATCAACGTTTTTATTCGATATAAACTTAGAATGAAATATAATTAACGCTTGGCCTATGTTATGACCTAAATTGCACTAAAAACAGAATAGAGAAATGACTTAGTTACAAAATGCACAGTCTAGGAATCGTCCTATCCCTAGTTAACCCGCCGTCAAAGTGAAGTCAGCTCGTAAGTGTCTTCAACAAATCGGCGCTCGGTGACCAGACGTGACGTATCCTCTGAAGCAGCGCGGCAGGCAGGCCTGATGATCGTGCAGTCTCGCTCCCTCTTCATTATCGCGATAATAATGTCTACAAATTAAAAAACAGAAAAAATATCTCTTATCAAATCCATTTCCCTTTCATTACATAATCAAAATGGCCGGCAACTCAACCGCCTTCCAATTGAAAACTCTCGAACTACTACGCAGGAAAAAAGATTAAGCCCCTAACTATGACAGTCATCAAAAGAGGGGAGCGAACAATGGGGGGTAAAAAAGACAAAAAGGGGTAGTTGGGAAGTTGAGTGATATTTCAGTAGCAGACGGAATGCGTCGGACGGGAGACCAAGTTTATTTTAAAGTTGGACGGTTCCGCACCGGTTGTGTGGAGTAACTTGTACCTACTTGTGCGAAGGCAATTACTTGTTCGAGATGTTTTAGAGTTCTGCGGACTAACAAGAAACCCTTAAGTTTAGACATCTTTGTACAATGAAGATGACGACTGGTTAAAGAAAATGAAAATCTATTTAGACCGTCAGATTATCAAAAAATAATGGACAATTATTTTTTCATTTGTCAATAAACCAAAAAGTGACAAAAATAAAGCACGTCGAGTTTCGGGAGTAGGGGGCTCGTGACGTCACTATTAAGTCAAAATTGTACCAAGACGTGACGTCATGCGACATTTCAAATCAATATATCTCTGTAATATTTTGAATATGTAAAAAAATAAAAATTACGTGTCCCATACTTTTAGATAATCTACCTGATCGACGAAGAAGAAAAGTTAGTTGTCATCCCTATTCCGCCATTTAATACATTTTTTGAAGTCCCTTTATCCTTTTTCTAGTCGGAGTACGCTTGATCCTAGTTAATGCAAGTCTAGTTATATGACATTTGGAGCGCTTGTCACCAGACCTCCGTAGGTCTGATGACTAACGTAAAATGTCATAACCAAACTTGCCTTAATAACAGTGATCGGAGTAGGTAGATTGATTTGATGTACTTTGGTAGTGCTGGCATAATATGGATATGCCATTTTTAAAAACTGAAACCAAGAAATTCCAGAATCAATGTTTGAGATCTTTGACCCCAAATTAATCTACACACACACACACATTCATACATACATCATTACAAGGGTTACGGAACCCTAAGATAGGGTAACCAGACTATTTCGGAATATAGCTATAAAATGTATAAAACTAATTTTTGTATATTTTACCCTTTAATTAATAAAAACTAAAAATATTTTTTACATTATACGGGGTTTTTTCAAGCCGGTTTTATCATGTGTTTAATTTTTATTTAAAGTTTTTTGTACTTTTTGAAGTAGTTATAACCTATTTATTGAGTCCATTTCAATGAGCCTAAACACGAAACCTTTGCTGTAAGTTTCTGAGGAGTTAGGTATCCTGCAGATTCCAGGTGATGCTGCAACATTGGTCCAATGTTACAGTCTTGCAAAATAAATTAAGCTGCAGGTTTCATTAAATTAAGATACTAAATTTTGGATCAATTAAACCTGTGGATATTGCTCTCATCCCTTTATCAATAAGAAAAGGCCGAATCATCTTCAAACGACTAACAAATTTTCAAAAATTATAGCTTAGAACATTCTCGATTAAGTCACCTTTTAAACTAAGAACAACAATTCAAATTCAGTTTTTCCGTTTGGGAGCAATCGATTCCACAGGCAGACACACAAAAATACACGTTATAACACCTCGTTCGTTTAACTTCCTAGTGGTTGTACGCGTAAAGCAACAAAGACGGCATATTTTTACGACATTTTGTAGTTATAGGGTTTGAGAAACAATATTCAGTCTGAAGTAATTTTATATTGTAAAAAGCAAAAATACATGTTCTCATGCGTTTACACACTCCGCACACTTGTAGCCGTAAATTCTTTTAGCTTTCAAAAGTCGCATGAAGTCGAGCCAAGAAGCCGTGTATAGGGCAAAGTTACAAGTCGAGAGAGTACTGGCTGCATAAAAAGCAATCTCACGGTTATTTTAATTTAAGAATCTAATTTAAACATTTTAAAAAAACTCCGACACAAAATAAATATGCAGCATCATCTCAAGGCCTCAATCATCATTTATCTAACACCTGCTCATTGCGACCAATATTATGAGCCCAAACACGCTGTATCTGCAGTAATTAGGAGTTGGGAATCTCTCAAATTCCTTGATGCTGCAGCATCAGTTCAAGGTTGTCATGTCTTGGGAATACTACTACTAAGGATACAGTGCATCATTTCAAATCAAACGGACCTGTAAAGTTTGCAATAAGCTGAAAATCCTTTTGCCAAGTAGGGAATGAGCTGATAACCTTAAAACGGCAGAACAGATCTTCATAAAATATAGCTAAGATCTATCTCTGTTATATCAGCATTTTTTAAAAAATACATCAAAATCGGCCCATTCGTTTGGGAGCTACGATGCCACAGACAGATACACAGATACACACTTTTTCGTCGGGGTTTAAAAATACTAGCGCACAGTGAAATTGTGACCTGTATGACCTGAAAAAAGAATAAGAGTAAGTGAGATCTGGGAAACGCACCCTCACGAGTGATGGAAGTTAATAAATTTCTATGACGAAATAAATCCAACGCGGGCTAAAAGGTTGCCGCCAACCAGCTGGTAAAGACAACTCACTGATTTTCATAATCTTGAAGTAAGAAATCAAAATCCTTCTATAATAAGGACACTGAATACCAGACAATGAATTTTACCAGGGGCATCTCCTAGCACGCCCAGACACAAAAAATAACTTTTTTAACGCGCCGATAAAAATAACTTCTTGACCAACGTATCAGTCTGTACTATACAACGTGTTAATGAAATAACGCAAAATCTCTTTGGAGCCGATTCTACTGCTCAACTACAACAACTTTTTCTATGGGACGAACATCAACAAAATCAACTCAACAAAAACTCAACAAATCAACAAACAAAAAAACGTTTCCGTACAAACTGATGTCAGCTGGTCGCAGTTTAGCTATGGGAAAGTGTTTTTTTGCGACGACTCGATAATTAAGCTTTAGATAATTAGGCTAAGATCTGAAAATGAATCAAACTGATAGAACTTGTACGTAAAAATCCACACTGTAATCTATTATTGAATTAAAATATCAATGAAGAATTTTGCTAACCGTACACAGAGTGCCACCTTCTCAGATAGCAAGGCCCCGGTCGACTGGATTTTTGTATTTTGTACGTATACGCTTACATTTCAAACGGACTCACTTATTTTAGATTTTAACCTATTTAGAAACATGTCACATTCAATAACCATACAAAGTGGTATGGATCTATACGTGTTAATATTATTTTTACGGATATTTTACTTGTGGTTTTTCTCATAAATCCTATAGTTTTCTTGGTGTTCATTTAAATTAAAATTGAGATCTGTAAATTTAAGTATAAAAAATATCATGATGGTTGCAAAACCTTACTGAAGATTACTGAGGTTCTCCACAGCTTAGTTGCGAAGAGTAAGTATCTGGTAATCGGTCAGACTCTCACATAGGTAAACAAATATATTTGCTATGTAATTAGACTTAAGTGCAGACATTTGTCACATTTTTGAAGAGATATACATATAACTAACTTATCATATTATTTTAATAAAAAATAGATATGTTACTAAAAACAATTTATTATTTCTTAAATTTGTGAAATAATGCTCTGACTTGACAAAAACATTAGCTTAAATTACCAAGCAACCAATAAGATCAAAAAAGAAAAACAAGCTTCTAGTGAATATAAAATTGTATTCAAGAATCAAGAATTGTTGAAGAACTTGAACCCACAAATGCAAAGTTCCACTACTATTTACTAACTGTTCAGACAGTGAATAACCAAGCTGACCTTTTAAAAATCTTAAAAGGTCATATCTAGGTCAATGCAACGCTTTGTTTTCAAATTTAGTGGAAACAAGATAAAATTAAATGAAGTGTCAACTTTCAGGCGAAAAGCTTACCTGGTAGGTAAACACCGAATGTAAAATTAAAAACAAGCGATTTATCACAAAGGCTTTATGGTTTGTGTTTCCTATACGAAAGCGAATAAATTACAAAGTGGGATAATGCAAAAGAGTTTCTAAACCATTACATATTTATGCTACACTTTATAAAAGCGGATCCCACCCCGGGAGGGGGGGAGTCAGTTATTTCACGGTACATAAACATTTGATTTTGCCGGGCCAGCCGGATATTATAACACTATGTAACAGTTCCATTATTTTTGTACATGCTCCAGCACGTAGTTTGAGTAGTTAGTGAAAGGTTTTGTAAGGCTGATATTCTGAAAACGAAGGATTAAGAAAATAGGACATTTCAGAATTCCTCCTAAAATCAGGGACTTAAAAATGTATTACTTTAACCTTTATAGCGTTTGACGTAAATACAATAATGTTCATTTACTGTTTAAATTAACTTCTAGAATGGAGGCCGCGTACCGGCAAGCGCAGCGTAGGACGTCCACTCACAAGGTGGTCAGACGACCTGGTAAAGGTCGCAGGAAGACGCTGGATGCAGGCCGCTTCCAACCGGCCAATCTGGAAGTCAATGGGGGAGGTCTATGTTCAGCAGTGGACGTCCTATGGCTGAAATGATGATGATGATGATGATGACTGTTTAAAAGTTGCAGGATGCAGGCCGCTTCCAACCGGACAATCTAAAAGTCATTGGGGGAGGCCTATGTTCAGTGGCCGTCCAATGACGTAATAATGGTGATGAGTGTGAATGAGGTGAGACTGCTTTTTTTTTTCATTTAAATATTACATACAAAAAACGTTTAAATAAATATATGAAAATTATTTAGGGCAATACTAAAATTATGCTAAATAATGAGATTCGATTCGAATGTGATTTTGGCAAGGTGGTAAGACGTCCAGTACTGCATAATAGCAAATATTTAACGTTCATGCGATTTAACCCTCGTTTCTTTTACTTACACCACTTTTTTAGTAATTCCAAATTGTAATCTCCAAACGTGATTTTTAGATTTATTTTAAATTACGTTAGCTTACATAAATATCAAACAAATGCTGTAAAACTCTAAAGACAGATAATTTGTAGTAAAAAACCTTTGCCTATCTAAAAGTCTGGAAGGTGCCAAGATCTTCGGCAAGTCTGAGGACAATAATTAAAACTATAAGCATTAGGCAGTAACAAACGACCTCTGTAAACACTCCCCTCCTCTGCATAAGTTTGGATTTGCCAACAATGCTTGGAACACTTGCCAAATTACCTTTGCATGTCGAAAAAATTTTGTCACCTTACTGTTACGGTTCAAAATCGGTTAAATTAGTTGCATATAAAGTGAAAGAGGAACAAGCCAAAGCATTACAGCTCTAGCTGCAGCTTACTCTATTTGCATTGTTAATAGAGGCGACTGATTTAATATCGATGCGTTTGTAAACCGTGTCTGAGTGATATTTAATAATAGTAGTGTTTATTGCAGTGTTGCCACTGTCATAACAGAAATTTCGGGGCAGATTTCAGACCTTAACGTATTTTTCACCCTTTAAGCAGGCTCACTGTCAGTCATAGAGTAAATATAAACTCAGACTGCATTTTTCGTCAGCACTATGCTAACAGTACGCTGTACCGAACAAAGGCCACTCGCTTGAACAAGAAAGTGTGTTTACAAATGTTGTGACCAAAACGAAAAATTGATCAATTCATGATGTTTCCGAGCATATCATGAAATGGTGGTTTTTCTCAATAGGTATAGAATAGTACCCACATATCATGATGTGGTCTGCCCAGAACAATGAATACCCGGCGTTTGTCGATATGACTAGTTAAACGCGTTTCATGATATGATCAAAAATTTAGGGATCATTTTGTAAAATTGTCACAAAATCCACCGGCCGCTTTATTTTTGTGAAATAACAAGGCGGCGGACAAAGTCTGTAACAGAAGTGAATAATAATGTGTAAATTAAACATAAATAATATAAAATATAACAGTGCAGGGAAATGTCATGTCGTTACGCCAAAAAGCTTGGCAATTTTTGAAATTGAAAACTATTGAAATGTTTTATTTATCTATTGACCTAGATTACTAATATTAAATGAAATCCAATAACTTTAAAAAGTATTTTAATTTTAATGATATGGCCAAACATCAAGTGTTGACGTTTAAATGATATGATCAATATTAGCTGGCTATATCGTGAAATACCGCCATTTATGAAATAGTCGGACATAGCATAAGGTCATCAAAGTCAAAGTCAAAGTCAAAAATCATCTATTCAATTCAGGACAAAATTGCCACTTATGAACGTCAATAATAACATTATAGGCCCTTAGGGGGCCAGAACATGTCTCCTTATTTTTTGGGCCCTACTATCGCTTCGAGACAAGACACAGACAATCTGGCAAGTGCTGAGAAGAAACGCCGGAACAAACTCAGTCACCACTAGCTGCCACACAAAAAATATAAATCAAAATAAACAGGTAGGTACATCAGTTTAGTGCAGGCGGGACTGACCATATATTCTTGTCATCAAGATAGTCTTGAATTTTATAATACCCCTTAGACATCAGTGTAGTTTTGACATGTGACTTAAATTTATTAATAGGAAGTTTGGTAACATTGTGAGGTATATTATTGAAAAATTTAATACAATTTCCCAAGAATGAATTACTTGTTTTGGCCAATCTAAAGTTTGGGACTACAAGTTTGTTTTTGTTTCTGGTGTTATTTGAATGAATATCACTTTTCTTTATAAAAAGATCTAAATTTTTGCGTACGTACATGATATTATCAAATATGTATTGAGAGGCCACAGTAAGTATGTTAATTTCTTTAAAGAAATCTCTCAGGGATTCGCACGGACTAAGTTTGTATATAGCACGAATGGCTCTTTTCTGTAAAATAAAGATGGTATCGATGTCCGCAGCAGATCCCCACAAGAGAAGAGAATCAATTTTAAGAATTGGCCACGACATATAAAATCATGGGTCCGAACGCTGAGCTGTTGACCATTCTACGGTAGCAGTAAACTGCGTAGTTTACCGTCGGCGGTCAATACGTTCGGTGTGAAAACTACCAACAGGTTATGCAAGGTGACTTGTAATTCAATCTTTTCTATTAAAGGGATCTAAAGGGGACTAATTTCAATTATATTTATCATCGATGTTCACAATTTCGTTATGTAAAATTGACATTAAGTAAGACTTATCGATGCCAAGGTTACAAATTAAGTTTTTTACGGCTGCATAAAAGAAACAAAATAATTTTTTTATGATTTAACATTCTCACGTTATTTATTGGTTGTCAATCTGTCACCGGCTGCTGGGTCAGACGTTGGATTGTACTGCTCACAACAGCAAAAGTATGCAAAGTATTGATGACTTCTTTTCACTCCTTCGCAATAAGACTCAATCCATTATTGAGAAGATAAATGCAAGTGAAGGATCTAAGGAGATTGGCTCGTTTGCTGTAAATTATGAGGAAATCGATGCAATCCAACTTGAGAGTGCTGGCTTATAGGCAATAGCTCCCGTGATTAGTTGTATGCATTAATCTTGGGCAATGTTTCTCAACCTTTTGATTAATAAATATTTGAAGTCGAAAAAATATCAGTATTTATTAACATGAAATATATAGAACGCCATAGCGAGCGGTGCTAAAAAGATAATATTATTTTCTGACAATTTTAAAGAAATAAAAATTATTAAACATTGGACAATATCCCATTTATTGCTCTGATCCTAAGGTAGGTAGTTAAAGCACTTGTGTTATAGAAATCAGAAACAACAACAATACAATAACAACCAGACACGAAGCAAACAAAAAAATTACCCGACGAAAATCGAACCCGAAACCTCAGAGATGGCGACGCCAATTCTGGCGTAATCGCCTCTCGGCTATGGAAATCGTATATAGAGGTAGTTTAACAATCAGGTCATTATAGAATTCTTTAATAAGGACATCTTGGTCTAGTGGTTCGTGCGGAGGTTTACAAATCCAAGAGTCGTGGGTTCGAATTCTTCAACGGGCAAGTCTATATATTTTAATAATATAACTACCTATATCTATTATTAAATGCCATAGCAAACTGAACAAATTGTTATAATATTTGTTTTAGACTAATATCAAAAAGAATTTTATATAATCTGCCGACATAAGGAGAAATCTACGACGACTTCTTTTTACGAATTTAGTGACATTAATATTCGGAATCAGTGAAAAAAGACACATATCAATCAGTATTTAACTAATTAGATTTTTGTAATGTCAGATATATCTTTTTTCTTTATGACGGCAGGAATGTACCATCGAGGTAGATGTGCTACTATTTCTGAAAGTAAAAGTCAAGTATACTAAAGAAAAAAAAGTACACTTTTCCAAAGGAAAACATGCATACACATTTAAGTGCGGCAACATTCTCACTTTCCACGTTTCGGACAATTACTGACCACTATCTCAAAGACGTTGAGAAACACTGCCCTAAACAAAACGGACCCGACAAAGATCTGACAAATGGACTGGACTAAACTCGCCACATTATCTGGGCACGGCAACTATGTGTCTCGTGCCACACAGCTAATCTCGCCCTTATTTCTATATACAGAAGCGCTACTTTTAATTGTTCCAAAAAATAGGGTCTAAGCCCAGAAATCCACCATTACGAGGAACGACTCGGCTCTAAACGTGGCCTTAGGGCCCGGCAGTTTACACTATACGGCACACAGCCCAAAAAAGCATACTTGTAATATCACATAATCCTAAAAGTATATTTTTGTATGTTATCATTCATAGCCACAGTTGCCTGAAAAATTTACTGAAAAGACTTTCGTTTGTTGATTTACTTAAGAAATATACTTTATACTCCGCCTCTGACTACATTACTTACAGTGCCTTAAGATTGACTGATAGAGAATGTTGTATAGCATTAAGTCTCCCAATGGGCTAGTTTCCTAAAACAACTAATTAGTCCGTCAGTTGGACCAACAGAAAATATTGGACACGTTTTTTTTTTCTCAATCAAACAAAAAATGATTAAGATAGCTCGTTAAAGTTCCGCATAACGTCACGCCTTGCGACACTTTTCAGCAAGACGTAACGTCACTCCCAAACTTTGACGCGCTTTATCTTCGTCATTTTTTGTTTGATTGACAAAAGACAAAATATGGGTCCAATATTTTTTGATAATCTAACTGACGGACCTAATAGAATAATCTTTTTTTTAACCCAGGAAACTAGTTATGCAATAAAGTTTAAATAAAAAATACTAGTTAGACGTTTGTAGGTTGCCTTTATTAACAAGCTAAAAACGTCGATCAAAAGCACGTTTCTTGTGTTGAGATCCCCTTTGTTTTGTTTGTTTTAGTAGATAACTGTTGTTATAGCCCATACTGCACAATTCTGTGAAAATTTCAAGTGTCTACTTGTTACGGTTCCCTGTAATAGACGGACGGATAGTCAGACAGTAAGCCAGTCCCGTTAATCCTTTGGGTAAGGAACCGTAATAATATATTTAAAATTAAGGAAGAGCAGTTGAAGACGGTAAGCAAGTCCCGTTGCCCCTTGTAAGGAACCCTAATCATTATTTAAAACAAAAGAAGAACAGAAAAAAAATTGATTCAAAGGATATTTAAACGTTAGATATAATTATCTACATAGATAATTTATAGTTTAACTGACACCAGTTATGTACACACGAGTAAGTAACTAGGTAAGAGTAAGTAATTAAAACTGCCGTTTCTTATAAGAACTGTAGGTACACCTGCACATTTTTTTACCTAGAAATATTATTCTGAACTTTTACCATTAATCACAGTCGAAAGTTTCGCTAATTAGGTAATAAAACTAAAATATTCAAAATGTTTGATAGAATCAATTATTTGTCGATAGTTTTATGATTGTGACTGAGTAATTAATCTGATGTAAGTGATGATGAATGAAATTATTACATGAATTAATAATGAACTAATAATAGCCCTTTTTCATACTCGAACCACGACATAATTATTTATGGGTATTAAAAAATTTGCTTTATACAATGCGCTCTACCTCTAGAGTAAGATTTTGTGTCTATGTGTGCGTTGTAAAATAAAGTAAAGTAAATCTTAATTTAATTAAAAACATGGTATAATGAAGATCTGACAATATTACGAGTGCACATGTCTCGCTATCTTAAATAGCATGCAAAATTGACAAACAAATATATTACTTACATATTACACTTTACAAATTATGTAAAAACAATTAAAATTAAAATAGCATACTTAAACTCGAAATCTTGGAACACTTGGTCTCGAACTACTGTCATTGTTCCGAGATTTCGTGTCCGTAAGCAATGTCTATGTGTGCGTTGATTAATGAATGAAGCTGAACTTCTCATACCCATAACTATTATTTATTCTGTGCTAGAACTCTGTTTAGCAGTACAATCTAGCGATAACCATGATACCGTAACTCGAGTGTGTTGGCTGTTATATTTTATCTACTGATAGTAAGGAGCGAAAATAAATTGCTCATAAAAAGTAGGACGAGTTTAACTGGGTAGGTGACGAATCGATTGGAGGCTCAGCGCTGAATGTTTAAAAGCATTTAACAATGGTCGGTTTAATAGGACTTTTACTGTTGCGAATAGTTATGGGCTAACGGTTTTATCTGTAAAATAAACTTAACTCCACCGACACGTACGAGTGGTAAGTTAGCAAAGTAACTCATTCGTTAACGATGACGTAATTTGTGAAGTCGACCCGAGTATTGTATCAAGTATGACCAAGTGTAACTCTGGTCCTAAATTTTTGATTTCTGACTTCTTTTATAAACTAGGTATATCTTAGTATCTCATTTAAATAACAAATATAAGTATAAAAATATTTAAAACAAAATAATATGAATATTTTTAAATTGTCGGTACATTTTAACAGCTTTTAGCAGTGATTTGTAGGAGATAGAAGGTGTAGTTTGGAACAAAATCATAATTAAAATTGTTGCTTCTATCTTCTTATCATTATCTTCTATCTTACTACTAACACACATACATATTTTTAAATTGGAAAACGAATAGCTTATTATATAGATTCAAGTAAAATTATGACATCAAACTATATTAATACTATAGTTTTCATCTATAAGTTGATAAATAGTGGAGGTAAATATTTATACTAAATTAAATCATCATCATCATCATTTCAGCCACAAGACGTCCACTGCTGAACACAGGCCTCCCACAATAACTTTAATCGGGGGGGGGGGGGGGGGGATTGCTAATACTCGCCACGCTTGGCAGGTGGGTTGGCGAGCGCAGTTTATTACAACATTTCGCACGCAGACGCTGCTGCCCGTCTCGTGCTACAGGAATGAGTCGCCTCTTACGACATGTCTCCTGTTGGCGGTGGGAAATTATATTCTTTACGGCCGTCCCTACACGACACTAAATTAAATACTTATTATTATTTTTAAAATTAGATACGTAACTACAAACTTATTAATTATTAATAAATGTTAACTTCTTGTTTTTTGCATTCACAAACCAGATGCTGTATTTTCTTATAGGAATTGTTAAAACAACAAGTCTGAGATTGATAACTAATTAAAAAACACTTTATAGACTTACTATAAATAACCCTGTTAGGTAAAAAGAAAAACAAAGTGCTTAAATCCACCGAATACAAACGAATACAATTGACATCGTAAAAACGAAAATAAATTCGAAAAGTCTAATTTGTCAATAAAAACATTAAATTTCCGATCTCCAAATAGAATAAATTCGACTGATAGCACTGGCGCGAACGTTATTTGCAATTTATATGAGTTATAAAAACGCGATGTAGTACTGTTCAACGATAGTTTATTTTTAACAGAGATTTAAATAACAGAAATTAAAACAATGGTGCTAACACAAATATGACTAGCAGCTAGAAGTTGTTTAATGTACATTAATTTATAAGTTATAACACTAAAGAATATGTAAAACATATTATTGCGTAGCACGAACAATTTGAGATCTTTTAGTCTATCAAACATAATTCACTTAAAAGTGGCCGTGTGACAATAAAATTTACATTGTGTCACCTTTTTGTGACTTGCCGGGATAGTTATTTTCTCGCGGGATTTAGTTTATTCATTGGAAATTGATATGACACCTCCTGATAGCGTTTTCCCCGATCCTAATCAGCTTACTCTTGACCACGATCCTAGAGGTGGCAATTCTTCATTACATTTAGAGCAATTATCATCAGACCTCCGTAACCCTTGGTGAAGGTGTGATTAGAATCTTCAGTCGCTGCCTAGCAGTCGTGACCCGGCAGTGGCTGCCAGTTTGTAGGGCACCGTTCTGTAGGAATTTGTAAGCAGCGCTTTCACATGTCGGCGGCTGTGTCACGTTACAAGCGAGAAGACTACGCCCCCCATGCCCCTCCCTCCTCCGGCAGCATGACACAGACACCGACATCGGAAAGCGCTGACTGCTGGGCAGCAACCGGCAAGATCCGAATAGTACATTTAGGTGGAACTGGATCATTATGAAATATAAGGCTGTGAATACAGTGACAGATTCGATCAGCGATTGATATGCCTGGCATCTAAAAATAACAGACAATGAAGAAAATACTAAATAAATAATTTTGCATTGCGTGAATAATTCATATTAATAACATGAATGCAAACATTTACATTTCACTTACCTTGATGATGCGCCGATCTGCGATGATAATCTCCAACAAAAGCCTAAAAACGGTTCCATACATTCAAAAATATTCCAAAACGGTTTTTGATGTGCGGAAAGTCTAAAAATACCAGTATTACCTTTGGAGACGATTATGAAAGATAAAAGTTCTTTACTTTCTAAGATACTGTTGTTATTTGAGAAAATAAATTCCGTTTACCTTCCGCGCCGCGATATTGAATGCAAGCGGGCGGAACCTCCATAAACAAGCTTTTTCTCTCTCTTATCATAGTAAATTCTGTGAATTTTGTTTAAACTCGGTTCGGTATTAGGCAGTCATAGCGGGCTAAGTAAGTTTCCTTGTAAATAATAACAGTTACTTGCGTTGAGGGTTTGAGCCATCTAATCACGCTAGTTGCGCGGAATTCAGGAGGTGGTTGAAGGCACAGGAATCTGACGAAGAGAAAAGTTTGGTAAGGATATTGGAAGAAAGTAAAAAAAACGAGAAGATTATATTCAGTCTCTGTGTCTAGCCTTTGTCTTGATAAAGCTTTCGACTCCGTCGAGACCTGGGCTCTTCTGGAGGCTCCCTAGCTTGATGGACCGACGACCTTAGGAAGATGACTGGTAGTGGATGGATGAAAAAGGCGGTAAATCGTGCTCTCTGGCACTCTTTGGGGCAGGCATACGTCCAGCAGGGGACTGCAATAGGCTGGCATGATGATGATAAGACAAAAACTTACTGTTGCATAGAAAGAATGAATAAAATAATTATTATTATAGTATATATATTGTAGTGTCCAAAAAACCATTGTTATTCTTCGAAGTTTAGATAAAATGCTTCGTATTTTGGGTTAAAAATTCTTTTCAACAAATACCTGGTCTTCAAAATCCTGGGCATTTAATTTTTTACAGACTAGGTAGATATAAACGATGATGTTTAGATGATCTTGGACAACTTTGATCATATATTTGAGTTATTAAAATAATATTAATAAATTTTACTTTAACTTTGTGTTATTAGAATTTTAATTGTTATATTCGAATAAAAATATTGATTTTGAAACTTGAAATACATATACTAGTTTCTAAATATAATAGCAAATAACTTTTTTGATAAACACCTCGCCTTTCAGATTCAATAACGCTTCTGTCTTATTACTCAATCCCAACAAAGATCCCCTCCACATCGCTGAAGATACTTTTAAAAATCACTTTACCGAAAGGGTAAAGTGCATTTCTTCGTTCAGATCGTTCTACTTCTAAGATTACTGGCGGTAATGATAAGAAAATAACGACTTAATGGAAAAATTAATTAAATGTTAAAAAATAGAAATACAATCTTGAATAACATTTAGAGGTTGGGTTATGTTTTTTTTTCTTATCTTATGGTAGACATGCTATCAATGTGTGAAACAGTTTATTTCATGAAGAATAACTTTTAATTCTTGTTAATTACTTATCACATGTGTTTTATTCTTACTGAAATCTTTTTTTTAAACAACCTAGTATTTGTTCAACTGTGATTTACGACAACGCTGCTACTACGTAATTACTAAACACAAAAGAAAGACTCTTATTGCAAATACCAGACTTTCAGTCTTAACTGAAGGCTTAACAAAGGTTTGCTGTTTAATTAAATAACTTAATTTATCACATTTTGTGCTTGAAGAAAACATTTCTGAAGCTACATACGTAATTTCGTTCGAGGGCGTTCATCTTACGAATGTCAATAGAAAGTCTCGTAGCGTTTGATTTTTGGTTTAGCTGAAATTTTTGTTTGAAAAGCAATAACTTATTTAGAAATATGTAAGGCACAAAAAAATAAAATGTATACTAAAACTAAATATATAATTGCGCAGACAACACTTTAATCAAACTTCATATTAACAGTGTTATGTGTGTGTGTATACAACATAAATGAAAATCAACACTTTTATGTTTCATCAGTGATAATATATATTAGATATATAACGATAATAAAAAGATGATGACATAAAATCTAAATTAATCTTTATAGATACAATAAAACGAAAAATAGTTTTGTCAGTTCTATTGTGTTCAGTGAATGTACAAACAATTCATATATAGGATGAAATGCTTTTGCCGCGTTGTCAGCCTTCACATGTTTGCTGCATCAGCCGGCTTAGTGTAATACGTTGAGGGATTGTCCGACGTTGTTGTTGGAATGGAGGCCACGTACCGGTAAGCGCAGCGTAGGACGTCCACCTGTGGACTAGAGTTGGGCTACAAATAACTTTCATTTTAGCTTCACATACCGAAAAATTACGAAGGAGAACAACCTTCAGGAAAAAAATAATTTTAATTGTCTTAAAGTTATGTATACTGATCGTTTTTGTATTGATTCGTAGTATAACGTTTTACTTGGAATTGAATAAGAACACGTGTGTTTGTATTTTAAAATGGTAGCACCTGTTCGCGAGTATGACGTATGAGAAATATCCCGTGCAAGCTGTTTCGAAAATAAATTCAGTTTATGGTTTTATAGAAAACGTTTCGAACTATATAGTGTTGTTGGAATACGGCGAAATTCATTCTAGTACATATGAGTATAGTAACTGGGCCTGAAGTCCGATTCAGAACCCTTCGAAAACGAATTGACAACCATTAAATCACGTGACTAATGTTAAATCGTACGGTGTCACGTAGTTTTCCAATCGAGTAGTTGTTTTCGAATAAATCTGAACCAGAGTGTCGGTTTACCAAATAGTACCAAGTCAGTTTACCAATGGTCTGAGTTTGGCATGTTTGCCTAGATTTTGAATGTTAATTTTTGAGCCTAAGCGTACAGAATGACAAACTTTTGCTGAGGCAACCTAATCCTTTTATGTAGAGGATAAAATATTTATTTATTTAAACTTTATTGCACAAAATAAATTCGTACAAAAGGTGGACTTAGTGCCATGTGGCATTCTCTACCAGTCGACCATAAGGCTAAACAGAGATGTTTTGTGGGCGGTGCATATGACGTTACAAAAATGATCATTATTATATAATCACAGCATAAACTACACACAGTATCTATGTCAAATATTATAAACTAAATAATATAATACATAGACTAAATAGATAAAATACATACATACATAAATATGATGACGTTAACTGGAAAGTAGAGAGTCAAGGGTTCACGATGACGATTTTATTTTACCAAGAAAATAAGTGCGAGCAAGTATCTTAAAATATCCTTTCTTTTTATACAAAATTCAAATAAATCTATATAAAATATATAAAACAAAGTCGGGTTAGTTACACCATTTGTAAGTCGAGAACGGCTGGACCGATTTTTATGATCTTTTATTTGTTGAATTTGTCTCTGCGCCGAATAGCAAAAAAACAGGGGAAAATATTCAAGAAAAAAAAATTATGAAAGGGCGGTACGAAGTTCGCCGAGACAGCTAGTAACTGATGAAAGTGTATCATAACTATTCTTCACCTATTTATACCAGGTAACTTTTTAGTTTGTGTGAAAGGAGACATTTCTCGTACGTACGGCAACGTATATTTTCCTAATTCCTTGTGTAATTTTCTCTTAGCTAATATTCGATTTGTCTAAATAATTTAAAAAAACGCTGCTTATGCAACTAGGTCGAAACGTCGTTTCTTGTTGCATATTTTTTTTTTAAATAAATGACATAAACTCATCTTTCTGGTTCTTTCCTTTCTACAAGAACATGTAAAAAATAACATCCAAAAAACTTTTTACTAACACTAAAAATAATTACTTTCTCTCTCTACCCATTCCCAACTCTCCCTCACACAACTGCCTTTGTTTCACTTACGCCAAGTGTTCTCTGAATAAAATAATAAAAAATACCTCTCTAAACTTCCCGCTGACAAACCATTTCATCAGGGAAAAAATCTCGGAGAACATACCGCTGTTACGTCGAGGGTAATTACCGTTGACCCAAATGAAACTTCCTGCTTAACAAGACCGGCTAGAAAATAGATCAGACAGCCCACGTCCTGCTGGAACCGACCGACCGGAGGATACATCACCGACCGACCGGAGGATACATCACCGACCGACCGGAGGATACATCATCATCATTTCAGCCATAGGACGTCCACTGCTGAACAAACGCCCCAATGATTTATCATCGGGGAGGGGGGGGGGAGGTAGACAATAATCGCCACGTTTAGCAGGCGGGTTGGCGAGCGCAGTTTTTAGATTTCGCACGCAGAAGTTGCAGCCCGTCTCGTGCTACAGGAATTAGTCGCCTCTTACGATACGCCTCCTGTTGGCGGTGGAAATGTGTATCCTTTACGGCTGTCCCTACACGGCACCGTAGGATTAGGATGACTTATTTTTCTTCAATTTTCATCATCAAAGTTTAAATGTATGCTTCTCATGATATGAACAACTGTTACCTATTGTCTTTAACATTTTAACATGATAATATTTTTATTTTTTTACAATCAGTTAACTATCCTCAAACTATGCAAAACTTGTACTACAGCGACTAGATAACGGATAAACTTATTTCATCATCATCATTTGCCTGCCCTGTTTCCAGGTCATCCTGGGTCGGCGCAGTATGTCTTTCTCTTCCATGCAAGCCGGTCACTCGTCATTGAGTCATTCACTCCCTTCTCAGTCATATCTTTCTTCACACAACCCAAACTTATTTATCAGGTACAAATGAGCGTGTTTAACTCACAAACATTTGCCTCTTGCAGGAGATACTGCTTCTTGGGATTAAGTTCACCGTATGTACAGTCAACGGCAGGTCAACTTAGCCAAAAAGTTAAACCGATTTTCAACTTTACTCCGACACATAGAGATCAATACCAATTGAGAAAATTTGACGTTTTGAGGTAATTTAAAGTGCTGTTGTGTGTAAATTATTTTTATAGTATTTATGTTTTTGTTAAGCTCTTTTGGTCAAGCTGTTTTTTTCATGCTGTGGCCGGGGGGAGGGCGAGCGATAAATTAAACAAAAATGGGACATCTCTACAGAGCCGTAAACAATAAACAAATTAGAGACTTTCCTGCGCGTGTGGTATTTTTAGAGGATTTGGGACTTATTAATATTCAATAAACGACCCGTTTATATCTTCAAGGGTTTCATCGTGATATTATATTATGTATTTAAAAATAAATATTTATTTTGCGTATTCAAAGGACGCTGACACATTTAAGAGACTTTTGAGACAACAATTCAATATAGATTTGTTTAAATATACAGCTTATTCCGGGTTAAAAACCCTGAAGTGATATTTTCAACCGACTTCAAAAAAGGAGGAGGTTCTCAATTCGACTGTGTTTTTTTTTTTTTTTTTTTTTTTGTATGTTTGTTACGCGATTACTCCGCCAATTATGAATCGATTTTAATGATTCTTTTTTTGTTTGGTAGATCATACTTCAGAGGTGGTCCCATATAAATTTTATCGAAATTGATTTAGAACTTTTTGAGAAAATCAACAAATATATTCCCAGATAATATTTTGGTTGTGGTTCTTGTTACCTATCTTCGACAAATATAAGCCGATTTTGATGATTTTTGTTTTATTGAATAGCTTATACTTCAAAAATAATATGCTAAAAGTTTACAAAATAAAAATCACCCCTAAGGGTAGGAAAATAGGGAATGAAATCGGTGTTCAGCAGTTAGATTAGGATTTATCACTAAAAATAGATGAAATAAGTAATTTTATTAATAAAAATAAAACCGACTTCAAAACACTGAAATGCTAAAAATAATCCTAACACTTAAGTACCTAATCAGTTACTTTTGGAGTCGGTGCAAACAAAAACATTGAATCTCTCATCGGCTGGCACCGACTCCAAAAGTATCTGATTAGGTACTTAAGTGTTAGGATTATATTTAGCATTTCAGTGTTTTGAAGTCGGTTTTATTTTTTTTAATAAAATTTACTTATATGTTATCAGTTGCGTGTGAAAATGTAGACTTATCTCATATATAATAATAATAATAATATATCATTTATTTCGGAAAACAGGTTCCATATACAAAACATCATTACATTACATTACAAAACAATACATTCATTAATTTATTAAAAATTTAACATAATAAACAATGCCTTAATAGAATTCAATTGAAATAAAAATATAAACAAGATTAAATTAAATTAAGTTAAAATTTCATGTCAGAGTCAAAAATTATACCTACCTAAGGCTCACCCAACGAGCACAGTCGCACATATGATTTAAACTAAAATTTAATTTAACCTAATTGTTTACCCAAGAATATCTAAGCTATTAAGTCATTTGACGCTGCGAGCGGTGTACTCGTAAGTATATGCTACGATAAATAACATTAAAACGTTAAATAATAACATATAAAAGAAGGATACAGTAGAAAAATAAACCTGATACAACTCACTGCAGAGAAAACGCCACGCTTCAATTTAACTACTACTGAAGTACTATCACAATAAAATGAAATTCCTAATAGAGATCTCATTATTATCACCATAGTAAACGCTTTTTTATTGACTGATATCACTGCTAATGATATTTTATGTCAATCAAATGTTGATGGAAGGTAAAACTGAGTCATAGATGAAGATTCGTAGAAAATAGAGGGAATTAAAGCCAGAATTTTATAAAATCTGAAAAACAAACCCATTACAGTAACTCGTCGTCACTTCGACGGCGCCGTCACCTCGGATGGCTTCGCTCTTGCACTAGTGTTGTCATCTACAGCCATTCTATCGATGGTACCAATATCATCGGTATGTCGTAAAACAATATGAGTAATACAACTAAGTGTTAAACTATTGATTGACACCAATCGGTAGTCATCATCATCATTATCATTTCAGCCATAGGACGTTCACTGCTGAACATAGGCCTCCCCTGTTGACTTCCAGATTGGCCGGTTGAAGCGGCCTGAATCCAGCGTCTTTCTGCGACCTTTACCAGGTCGTCTGTCCACTTGTCGGCAGTATTGTTACTATATTTATTAATTAGCTATAAATATACACTTTAGCAACGACAATATACATACGAACGAAGTTCTAAACAACAATTCTACCAATAGATTCAGTATTATGAATCTTATCGACAGTTATCATTTATAACCGGTTCATTTTCATATAATATTCTGAAAGTTATATTAATCGTGTTAGAGTTTATCTTAAGTTTTAAAAAGTACTGACATTGAGTTGTATTTTTTTCCTTCTAATAACTTAACATATTTTCTGTTAATAAAATGACGTAATAACGTGAATTTGTACAACGTATTATGATCTTTTTCATAAAACTATAATTGTTAAATTTTCATGTGTAGATTAAGGCTGCTGTTACTAAACAAGTTCTTATTCTTTTTGTCTTTCTTATTGTTTGAATCAGTTTTTAATTCAAAAATAATTACTTACAAACAGTTTAACAAGAAAACTTGTTTGAAGACAGCCCTCATACTTTGCTTATTATTTTTATCAGGATGATATCTGTATTAACTCGCAGTACATTCTTGAAGTTTAAAAATAACAAAAATAAAACGTCCGCTTACATTTTGCAGTCATATTATGACCGGTTATCAATTCAGAAGTTATAGTTTTACTGTTATGTATCTCTCTTTCAGGTGTGTCAAATAAACGGTTTCTGTTTCTATTTCTAAATAAGCAGTCGATTATTCGATCATAGTTTATATTATGTAAAATAACATAAAAAATGATTATTTAAACAACTTCAAAAAAAGGAGGAGGTTCTCAAAACGATTGTATGTTTTTTTTAAAATGTTTGTTACATCAGAACTCCGCCATTAATGAACCGATTTGAAAAATGCTTTTCTCGATTGAAAGGGTATACTTCCAGATTTGTCCCATTTTTTCAATTCAACTCTGATGATGGGATTCATGAGAAATTGAGGAAACTCCTAAAATATTATAAGTATGCATTTAGCAATTTTAGTATATTTAACAACAAGTAAAGCATTTGCATTTAGAAAGTCACTTGCTGAGTTGGAACTGATGACGGAGACCATAGTTGGCCACGATAGTCTTCCACGAGTAGCGATAAGATATTTTCATTAAGACAGTTAAGCCTTGCCATAGTCGACAAATCAAATTTTAATAAATGATTCTGGTGAGAATGATACCATCAAACTGATCTAATGAAGAAGGCGGAAGGTAAGCACCGGAACTCTGTGATAAAACAATGTATCATAGCCGTGTTTGGACTTATTTGAATCGTCATGAGAAGCAATTTAGCTATAACTACATCACAGATCGCCATTTAGAATATGAAAAAACACTAAAAAAACAGACAAATTAAATAAATGTTTTATAAAAAAAATAACCGACTTCAAAAACACTAAAAAGCTAAAAATAACAGAAACGCCTTCAATAGTGTTGATTTTGATCTTCTGCTGGGAACACTGGGTTCGCTTAACATATCTCCAACGGTGCTTGACTGGTTTCATAGTTACTTGCATGGACGCCGGCAACGCATTCGTGCTGATGACTGTTTCTCTGCATGGTGTGACATCAGTGCCGGTGTTTCTCAAGGTGGCGTTCTGTCTCCTCTTCTATTTGCAATTTTTATTAATTCAATCACTCTCAAATTATCATCTTCCTTCCACTTGTATGCAGACGATCTCCAAATATATTCCCAAGGGCGCCTTGAAGACCTCTCTAGTGTAGTGAAGTTGATAAACACTGACTTGAACCGTATTCTCAGCTGGAGCAAGTCATACGGACTCAAGGTCAACCCCTCTAAGACGCAGGTTATAGTGCTGGGTGGCTCTCGGCGAATTTGCCAGGATTGACTGGAGTGCCTTGCCACCCATCACATTCGACGGGGTCCTTATACCATACAGCAAAGTCGTAAAAAACCTAGGTGTTTACATAGATAGCGCACTAACCTGGACGACGCAGATTGCGGAGGTCAGCAGGAAGATGTTTGCAACGGCAGCGTCAATTAATAGACTACGCAACTTTTTACCAAAACCTACTAAAATTGCACTAGTACAGGCTTTACTTTTCCCCATTCTTGATTATGCAGACTGTAGCTACTTAGATCTCAACGAAAGTCTCCTAAGCAAGCTCGAGCGCCTTCAGAACTTCTGCATTCGTATAATTTATGGTCTACGTAAGTACGACCATGTCTCAGAATACCGAGCTCTGCTAAAATGGCTACCTATTCGACGTCGGCGTGAATATCACATTCTTTCTTTTCTATTTTCTATCCTATTTAATCCTAAGTCACCGCCGTATCTAAAGGAGCGCTTTAATTTTTTGCAACCTGCCCTAGGTCACGAAATGCGGTCTTCCAATAAACTTCGCCTCGTTTTTCCACTCCATTCTTCTCAAACCTATTCCCACTCCTTTACTGTGCAATCCATCCGCCTATGGAACTCCTTGCCATTGTCTATTCGAGAATCTGAATCGCTTCACAGTTTCAAAACTAGACTTAAAACCTATCTCCTTTCACTGTAGTTTTCTCCTGTCTATTTTTCTTCTACTTTATTTATTTAACCATTTTTCCTACATCTTGGTCACTAGATTCTTTTTCATGTTAATAGGGTATTTATTTATTTACATGTATTTATTTTAAGTATGTATTCATAGTATGTCTGTATTATATAAGTATTTTACTATGTACATGTACTAGGTAGTATGTATTTTATTTTATTTGTTTGTTTAATTAGTTTGTTAAATTTTTTGGACTTTTATGTTTTGGTACTCTTTACCGCCTCCCTTCTCTCAATATTAATTCAACTTTCCTCTACCTGAAGGTTGTCTGGAAGAGATCGCTTCCAGCGATAAGACCGCCTAAATTGTGCTATTCACTAACTACTTTCCTGTGATTTGTTTTTTTGTGTGGTGTACAATAAAGAGTATCTATCTATCTATCTAACTTTTAAACAATCATACCAAACAGTTATTATTGGAGTCGGTGCCAGCTGTGGAGTGTTTAAATGTGGTTGTTTGCTTTTTAGTGTTTTTTAGTGTGTGTAAGTAGTTATTTTTAGCTTTTTAGTATTTTTGAAGTCGGTTATTTTAGATAATAAGAGTTACAATTTAGAAGAAGAAGAAGAAGCAACATTACCGTATTGCTTTTCATGAACAGTACTGTAACTTTCATCTATCGATAGACTTTGGTTTCTATCGATCTTATAATTGACAAACGATCACAGCGCTATCCTGCACCCGTTTTATTTGCTTTTCAGGTGCATTAGCGCTATATCCACACATTTTATAACATACTCATTTCTATCGAAGTCCCTATTACTGTACTTATGTGATTTAATAAACCCATAGGGTAACATAGCAAGGTAGTGCCAAATTTTTAAGAGCAACTCTAAATCAGTAACTTTATCGTTAAGAACAGTTTTAATTTTTTTACTTTCAAATCTGCTGTCAAAACGTCGAGTTTCATCTCGATGATAATTTACAATTCAACAAATTGGACCGTATTTGCACTGCATACAGTTCTGATTGGCTCGGCATCGGCGTACGCCTATGATCTCTAATGAATGTCCACGGACCTCGCGTTTTTTTTTGAGAATATGCATTACATAAAATACAACTATCTACAATAGAGGTAAATAAAACATCGATAAAAACACAATTGCCGTATTTTAAACTGTATCCTCATTATAGTAATCTGTGAAAAATTCAAGGTTTAAAATCGATAACAATTTCAGGTAAAAGTGGACATCCACTTAATATTATTATCGTCCTACGCTCTTTACTCTTTAAATTGAATACTTTATTTTAAAATTCCTTTCCATTTTCCTGGTTAAATAACAGCGTCTCAATAACGCAAGTTGCCACCCAATCGACAGCTCCATCGATTCCACCGTTGCCACATTTTGTTTGGTTTGCACTGCATTAAGACCATTGGATATGTTACACTTAATATGGCACTATTCGAGTTGACAGATACTATTAGTGCGATATTTTTAAAAGGAAGTGCATCATGGTGGGCGAGTTTATGTCAGTTGTAGCTCAGTCAGGCTTCTTTTGCGTCCAGTTGGGTAGATTTGGAAGCCTTGAAAGTATTTTATTGCTATATCCTTACTTTGATCGAATGAAAGGATCTTAGTTCTTTATCTGTCAGACTCAAATTACCTACATGTGGCAGTGTAACATTTTTTTAACACAATAAATCTTTATTCTTTTATTCCAATCTTAAAACTGCTTTTTTTAAGAAATTTGGCGCATATCAGGTAATCTGATCGCATCACCAGTTTCATGATAAAAGCTAGTTTTAATTTTATATTTTTTTATTATTGGAGTTTGGTTATTTTGGTCATGGCAGAATTGCTTGAAGACCTTCCAGTTTCCCAACAAGTAGGCTTTCGAATCGTACATGGACAAAACGAAGGTAATGTCGAATGCCCATGTTGCGCCCTATCTAGTATCAATAAATAAATGAATTATTATCAGGAGCTCTATTCTCGAAGTTGTCTACCCACTGGAACGTCAGACGACACTTTAGTGTCTACTTAAGTTTTTCTTGACAGTTCCGCGGTTGGACGTTCAAGTGGCTACCTGGGACAAGTCATCCAGTTGGCTAGGTTCAATTTTGAGAAGGAGGTCAATTGACGAATTCAACCCAGCTGCGCTACACAGTCAAGTTGGATTCGAGAAACATAACGTCTTCTCGTCTAAAATACTTCAGTGCCTAAAGATGAAAGATTGCAACCAGTGTGTGCTACCAGTGATGACATATGGAACAGAAAAGTACCTCACTATAATCTCACTACCATAGGCCTCATAAGAAAGTACATAGCGTGCTATGGATAGGGCTATGCTCGGTGTTTCTTTGCTAGATCAAATCAGAAATCAGGAGATTCGTTAACGAACAAAATTTGCAGACATAGCCGGACGGATGTGCGGGGCACACAGCACATAGATCTGACGGACGATGGGGCAGAAAGGTTCTAGAATGGAGGCCACGTACTGGCAAGCGCAGCGTAGGATGTCCACCCTGGTGGACAGTCGGCCTGGTAGGTTGCGAGAAGCCGCTGGATGTCATTAAGGGAGGCCTATGACGTGCTATTGCTGAAATGATGGTGACAATAGAAGGATGCAATTTTGTATTTTCAGGTTATGGTTTATAGGAATACAAAATTCCACCCAAAACTAATTATCTAGACCTAATAGTACATATATTTGTTTTTATGAATTACAATTAAACAAATTGGCATCTCAAACTTTCGTACTTGCCAATATCACTGGGATCTAATTATAGTATGAGGTTTACCGTCTTGAAATCTCTGTCAAATCGATCAAGTATTTACATGAATTCGGTCGTTGGCTTCTGTTCCAATTTATATTTAGGAGCGTTTAATAATTGTATATGTGGGTGGCAATCGTAGGCGTACGCCGAGCAGAAACAAGGAATGTTGATGATTAATTAATGTCATATTTTTTTTAATATTTTTATTGGCGACTGAATAAACGTTTTTATTTTCAACTCCTACATTTATAATTGAAATCCAAAGTGTATAATTCACACAACTAAACTTGTTTTTGCCCTCAAACAGCCTTAAACGCCACACTCGCCATTGCCGGGATATTTAGAGACCTCCATGTTTGTTTGATACCCGGCGGCTAACTAAATTGTTGAGTCGACTAAATAAACCTTGCTTTAAGTACAACATGCTTGGGTTTTTAAATGAGTTAATTTGTACCAGCTCTTGTAGTTTACGTAAAAGCGTGGGCACTGCTTTAATAGGTGGTATACATTTGAACATATTACATGAAGTACCACACTTTTATGGAAGCGTCATGCAATTCCATCATTTACAGCTTAATTAATGTATGAATAATAAATAAATTATGAATAGATATGTGCCAGACAACTCTATACTTGTTATGATCTTGAAGTAAGGTATTAAGGTAGGGGTGTCTCCCAGCCATTTCTCAGATTTGCAGTCTCCCAGCCATCTATCTCAAATTTACAGCCTTCTAGCTATCTATCTCAGATTTACAGCCTCCCAGCCATCTACAAATTCACAACCTTCCAGCCATCTGTCTTAGACTTACAGCTTCCCAGCCATCAATCTCAGATTTACAGCCTATTAGATATCTATCTCAGATTTACAGCCTCCTAGCCATCTCTCTCAGATTTACAGCCTCCCAGCCATCTCTCAAAGATTTACAGCAGTTTGCCAAGCTTTTTTCCAATAGACTGACTCGTTCCTTGAAGGATTACCAACCCGTAGAAGAAGCTGTCTTCCATTGTGGATACTTAACAGTGCACTACATCTACGCTGATCGAGAAGTTTAAAATATCTAACTGGCTTTGTGTTTTGCCATTATCGACAAGAAGGATTTAGACAGTGTCGAGCACTGAGCCGTTTTCTGTGTGACCGAGAAGTGCACCAAGGGGATATCGTCTTGCTTAAGTTGTTTATCACGTTGTGAGAATAATTTTGCGTTTTGCCACTGATCAGATTTTACTGGCTGAAACTGTCTCAGATCTGCAAATGACGCTCGCAAACATGAATGAATCTTCTCTTGAGATTGGTCTGAAGATGAGCATGTCTTAGACGAATTTTTAACGACAATCACACAGAGAAATGTGTTGTGTGCCACGCTGGGGGTTTTGCTTCATCATCATCATCATCATTTCAGCCATAGGACGTCCACTGCTAAACATAGGCCTCCCCCATTGACTTCCAGATTGGCCGGTTGGAAGCGGCCTGCAGCGGTCTTCCTGCGACCCTTACCAGGTCGTCTGACCACCTTGTGAGTGGACGTCCTACGCTGCGCTTGCCGGTTTCGCTTATTGGTAGTATACTATATGTCGCAATAAAACGAAGATCAAAGGTTTCAGACATTTTTAAGCGAATTGATTGGGTGGGACACATTTAGCAGGAAAAGAAAACTGTCGGTGGACAAAAGCAGTAACAGAGTAGTGGCTTTTATTGTTATCGTCATCATTAGCCAATTGAAAATCCCCAACTGGAGATCGGCCTTTCCTTTAAAGTGCCACAGCAAATCGATCTGGGCCGTTTGCATCCAGTAGCTTCTTGAAACCTTGACTGGGTCGTCAGTCCACTGTTTTAATGTTTAAGATTGTACAATTATTAAATCTTGGTGCCTTTGACACAATGACACCTTTCTAATTTAGTTACGTGGATTGTGTTAATTTCTATCGCCCACTTGCAGTTTATGGAACGATATCAAGCATAGTATATTTCTCCTGCGATACAATATGTTACACATTCCTTTATTTTATTGTGGAAATATAATGTTTGCAACCCTAGCAGAATGAAAAAATCAAAGCAATCACGCCGAACAGAGGCGAAGATTATTATTGTTTGAGGCACGTATGCTGGCTAGTAAGCTTACTGTGGAATGTAGTAAATGGTTTTATCAATGTGAGAAACAAAATAAGTAACAGGTTAGTTTTTTGTCGATCAACACAAAATGGGACCAAGCTACGAGGATAAAGAAAAAAAATTTTTTTAAGCTTCAGTTTTAAACACAGATTTGTAGTTTTGGCCATTAAAACTCTATTTCGCATATTAAATCACATTCAAGATTTTATTTATTGAAGTTATCTAGTAATTGCACATAGGTACTTGTTTAGTATCGGGATGTGGTACGCGAGTGAAACATTCGGCTGTTATTAATGCACTGATTTATTGCAATGGAAGACATCGCGTGGCGCAGCACGCACACACGTATATCGCACTTACACATACATACATAACAGTTCCTCCCCTTATAGATAATGTTATGTGACTTTACAACATCAGTATCAGATAAAAGACAATAGACACTTGAACGTTTACAACTGTGGCATGACCTAACTAGAAGTTATTTGGTAGACTGGTTTCCGCCGCTGTACCATTATTTATGGCTTCATAAAAATCTTCGCCTTCATCAGAGTCCACGGGACGACGACCGCCTCTCGTAGTCGTCACCCAAGAAGGTGGTGGCGGCAGCTCCCGTGACTCGTCTACGCCTGGACTCGCTTGTGGCGAAGCGCTGTCACCTGTGCTAGTGCGGCGTCGCACCCCTCTTGTAGTGGTTACCCAGGTGGGTGAGGACTCTGCCTCTTCCTCCCCTGCAGCTTTGGCATTGCTGTCATCAATAGTAGGTGAAGGCGCGATGGATGATGAGGTCATTTGTATACTAGGCTTTTCTTTACTGATTTCGATTTCATCCCACAGTTGCATTTCGCTGTCTTTACCTTTATATAAAACAATTTGGTTTTTGTGTTTCTTAATTATATTTGACGTTAGACAGTCTTTAATAATGTAGACACGTTGACCTAAATTCTGTATAATTATCCCTTTACACCAACTAAATTTATTTTTATTTATGTATCGCTTGTACAGTACACATTGTCCAACGAAAAACACTATATTGTTACCCCCGAGGGTTTCAACCTGCGAACACTGTTTCGATCTGACGGCATCAGCGAGCGAGGTAGACGAGGGCGGCGCGACGGATGGGTGCATCAGGTCTAATCGCGATCTTAATTTATGACCAAAAACTAGTTGAGCCGGTGATGTGTTTGTTAAGGAATGTAAAGAATTACGATAATCAAACATGTATTTAAATAAATTCAATTTACTATCTCGTATATTTTTTGAATTTAATATACTCGATTTGATGCCTTTCTTTACCAATTTAACATAAATTTCGGCCTGACCGTTACTGGCAGGGTGATACGGCGGAGAAGTCACATGGGCAATTCCGTTCAAAGTGCAAAAATATTGGAATTCCTGTGAACAAAACGCCGTGCCATTATCACTTACCAGCGTGTGAGGCAATCCGAACCTCGACATAAATTCATACAATTTTTCTATCAATGCCGCCGAAGTACAATTATTCATTTCATATACCTCAACCCATTTGGAAAATGCATCTACTATAATTAAAAACATTCGCCCGTTTAAGGGTCCTAGGAAGTCTAAGTGTAGCCTATAAAAAACGTGGGGTGGTTGTGGCCAAGGACATATCGAAACCCGCGGCGGCGACGGCCGCAATTGGATACACGTTTCGCATGAACCAATCATTTTTTCGATCGCTTCGTCTATGCCCGGGAACCATAAGCGAGAACGGGCCTCGGCTTTCGTTTTAACTATGCCTAAATGTGATGTGTGTAATTCACTAAGCACTTGTTGACGCAAGGACTCCGGTATTACTGCCTTGTGTCCCCTCATGAGGCAACCATTTTCACAAGCTAACTGCGATCTACATAGAAAAAAAGGTTTAATTGTTTCATCTTTAATTTTTTGAGGCCACCCATTTAAAACAAAATTAATGACTCTTTTTAAAATATTATCTCTGGACGTTGCGCTTTGTAATTCTCGAATCGTTAAGGGCAATGATCCGTGGGTAACAAAATTGACATAAGCAGTGCGGTCGTCCGGTCCCGGCTCCCCCCGCGTCCCGCCGGCAGTCAACGTCGCGACCGGCAGGCTAGCCCGCGACAAGTAGTCCGCACTGTTATCTTTACTTTTTACATATTCGATTATGTAGTTATAGCCGCTTAAAAACAAGGCGTACCTTTGCAGTCGATTTGCCGACATTTCTGGGATTCCCTTATTAGGTCCGAAAATCGCGAGCAATGGCTTGTGATCTGTACGTAGTATAAAGGGGGTTGATCTGCCGTATAAATATTGATGAAAGCGGCGTATACCGAAAATAATAGCCGTAGCCTCTTTTTGAATTTGTGAATATTTTTTCTCGGCGCTATTAAGCGTCCGCGATGCGAACGCGATCGGTTTTTCCTGCTGATCGCTGTCAATCTGCGATAAAATAGCTCCTAGCCCATAAGGTGACGCATCGACTGTAACAATAATTTTCGCGTGCGGATTAAAATGTGTTAATATTTGATCTGACGTTAATCTTTTCTTTATTTCAAGAAAAGCTTCGTTTTCAGTTTTTGACCATTGCCATTTTTTTCCTTTTTTTAATAGCTCATACAGGGGACATAAAATCGTCGATGCATCTGACACAAAACATCTGTAATAATTTACAAGGCCTAAAAACGATTGTAGTTGACTGACGTTAGTAGGTATCGGTGCTTGTACAATTGCTTTAATTTTCTCTGGGGATTTTTTTAACCCTTCACTAGTGATTACATACCCGAGATAGTTAATTTCATCCCTAAAAAATTCACATTTTTCTTTTTGTAACACTAGCCCTGCATTCTGTAACCTCTGTAACACCTGATGCAGCCTTTCCAGGTGCTGGACCCTATCCTGGCCTGTTATTAAAACATCGTCGAGTAGGCACAGTACACCACCAACACCTGCCAGTAACCCTTCCATGACACGCTGAAATATAGCCGGTGCCGATGACAACCCGAACACTAACCTAGTATACGCAAAAAGACCGCGGTGAGTATTTATACATGTATATTTTTGTGACTCCTCATCCAAGACCAGCTGGTTATAGGCCATTGATAAATCAAGCTTTGTGAATTGCTGTCCCCCATGAAGCTTAGCAAATAATTCGTTAACAGTTGGTAAGGGATACTGGTCTACTACCAACTGTTTATTTATACTTATCGAATAATCTACGCATAGGCGGACTGATCCATCTCGTTTTAAAACAGGCACAATTGGGGACGCATAGTCTGATTGATCAACCGGTCTTAGAATCCCTAAATTAATCAACCTATCGATCTCTTTATCGATTTTGTCCCTGAGCGCAAAAGGCATTGAGCGAGCTTTACAAAAAATTGGATTCGCGTTTCCTTTAAGAACTAACTTAACATTGTATTTATTAAATCGTCCAAGTTTACCTGAGAATAAGTCTGGATAAAGTGAATGTAAAGAATCACTTGTACCTGATTTTAACAAATCACAATTATAGACAGGTGCTAATTGTAATTCAAATTTTGCTATGAAGTCACGTCCGAGCAATGGCGGGCCTCCACCCGGCACAACAAACAGCTGGAGTTCGTGTACACGTTCCCGCCATTTTAGCGGCAATCGCACGCACCCTATGCATCTCAACATTCCGCCTGTATAACCTATCAATCTATTAGTGGTACTTGATAATGGCACGGAGCTAAAATGTAATTTATATGTTTTTTCGGACATTAAAGACACAGCCGATCCACTATCTATCTCAAACTGTAAATTTATTTTATTAATATTCACCGTTTCTATTAAGGGTTCACCACTTAAAGAACGAATATTAAAAATTGAATTCGATTGCAACTCACCGTCATCATCTTCGCCCTCGCTTACCTCGCCCTTTTGTACGTATTTCACCGATGAAGTGCACATTCTACGTAAATGTCCTTTCTCGTGACACTTTTTACACGAATAATTAGCGAAACGACACTCCGCGGTTTTGTGATTTGTATAACCACAAACGGCACATTTCGCTTTGTCACATTTCCTGGTGGTTTTGTTGTTACTGTGGACTCTGAACACCTCCTGCGCGGCGGCGCTGGCGCTGGCAGTGACGGCGGCGCGCGCGCTGCGCAGGCTCTCGGCGAGCTCGACGGCCTTGGCGAGCGTCATCCCGGCTAAATCTTGCACGTACAGCTTTTCTTTTTCCGCTCCGGGCAGCATACCCATAATAAATCTGTCCCGCAGAGCCTCCTCCACGTTTGTGAAACTGCAGCGTGCCGTAAGCCCGCGCAATCTTGCTGCCCATTGCGAAGCCGTTTCGGTTGGCAGCTGGATCGCCGAATAAAAAGTATGCCGTTCTCCAAAACCTACTTGTTTAGGTGTAAAATGTGTATCTAAAAGATTCAGAATATCTTCGAATGGCACCTGTTCTAGAGACTTCGGCAATGCGAGGTCAGCGGCCAATCCGTAGGTACCTTCAGCGAGTGCGCTTAATAAAATAGCACGTCTTTTCACTCCTAATGGATCCTTTGTCGCGTCGATTTCGTTCGCGATAAACCATTGCGTTATCCTGCCCTTAAATGTTCTCCAAGTAGTTTGGGTGTGGTCAAAAGTTGAGATCACTCCGAGTGTGGCCATTTTATATTTGTGAAGTGGGTAGGTAAGCCTCTCGCCACTGTTTAGTATCGGGATGTGGTACGCGAGTGAAACATTCGGCTGTTATTAATGCACTGATTTATTGCAATGGAAGACATCGCGTGGCGCAGCACGCACACACGTATATCGCACTTACACATACATACATAACAGTTCCTCCCCTTATAGATAATGTTATGTGACTTTACAACATCAGTATCAGATAAAAGACAATAGACACTTGAACGTTTACAACTGTGGCATGACCTAACTAGAAGTTATTTGGTAGACTGGTTTCCGCCGCTGTACCATTATTTATGGCTTCATAAAAATCTTCGCCTTCATCAGAGTCCACGGGACGACGACCGCCTCTCGTAGTCGTCACCCAAGAAGGTGGTGGCGGCAGCTCCCGTGACTCGTCTACGCCTGGACTCGCTTGTGGCGAAGCGCTGTCACCTGTGCTAGTGCGGCGTCGCACCCCTCTTGTAGTGGTTACCCAGGTGGGTGAGGACTCTGCCTCTTCCTCCCCTGCAGCTTTGGCATTGCTGTCATCAATAGTAGGTGAAGGCGCGATGGATGATGAGGTCATTTGTATACTAGGCTTTTCTTTACTGATTTCGATTTCATCCCACAGTTGCATTTCGCTGTCTTTACCTTTATATAAAACAATTTGGTTTTTGTGTTTCTTAATTATATTTGACGTTAGACAGTCTTTAATAATGTAGACACGTTGACCTAAATTCTGTATAATTATCCCTTTACACCAACTAAATTTATTTTTATTTATGTATCGCTTGTACAGTACACATTGTCCAACGAAAAACACTATATTGTTACCCCCGAGGGTTTCAACCTGCGAACACTGTTTCGATCTGACGGCATCAGCGAGCGAGGTAGACGAGGGCGGCGCGACGGATGGGTGCATCAGGTCTAATCGCGATCTTAATTTATGACCAAAAACTAGTTGAGCCGGTGATGTGTTTGTTAAGGAATGTAAAGAATTACGATAATCAAACATGTATTTAAATAAATTCAATTTACTATCTCGTATATTTTTTGAATTTAATATACTCGATTTGATGCCTTTCTTTACCAATTTAACATAAATTTCGGCCTGACCGTTACTGGCAGGGTGATACGGCGGAGAAGTCACATGGGCAATTCCGTTCAAAGTGCAAAAATATTGGAATTCCTGTGAACAAAACGCCGTGCCATTATCACTTACCAGCGTGTGAGGCAATCCGAACCTCGACATAAATTCATACAATTTTTCTATCAATGCCGCCGAAGTACAATTATTCATTTCATATACCTCAACCCATTTGGAAAATGCATCTACTATAATTAAAAACATTCGCCCGTTTAAGGGTCCTAGGAAGTCTAAGTGTAGCCTATAAAAAACGTGGGGTGGTTGTGGCCAAGGACATATCGAAACCCGCGGCGGCGACGGCCGCAATTGGATACACGTTTCGCATGAACCAATCATTTTTTCGATCGCTTCGTCTATGCCCGGGAACCATAAGCGAGAACGGGCCTCGGCTTTCGTTTTAACTATGCCTAAATGTGATGTGTGTAATTCACTAAGCACTTGTTGACGCAAGGACTCCGGTATTACTGCCTTGTGTCCCCTCATGAGGCAACCATTTTCACAAGCTAACTGCGATCTACATAGAAAAAAAGGTTTAATTGTTTCATCTTTAATTTTTTGAGGCCACCCATTTAAAACAAAATTAATGACTCTTTTTAAAATATTATCTCTGGACGTTGCGCTTTGTAATTCTCGAATCGTTAAGGGCAATGATCCGTGGGTAACAAAATTGACATAAGCAGTGCGGTCGTCCGGTCCCGGCTCCCCCCGCGTCCCGCCGGCAGTCAACGTCGCGACCGGCAGGCTAGCCCGCGACAAGTAGTCCGCACTGTTATCTTTACTTTTTACATATTCGATTATGTAGTTATAGCCGCTTAAAAACAAGGCGTACCTTTGCAGTCGATTTGCCGACATTTCTGGGATTCCCTTATTAGGTCCGAAAATCGCGAGCAATGGCTTGTGATCTGTACGTAGTATAAAGGGGGTTGATCTGCCGTATAAATATTGATGAAAGCGGCGTATACCGAAAATAATAGCCGTAGCCTCTTTTTGAATTTGTGAATATTTTTTCTCGGCGCTATTAAGCGTCCGCGATGCGAACGCGATCGGTTTTTCCTGCTGATCGCTGTCAATCTGCGATAAAATAGCTCCTAGCCCATAAGGTGACGCATCGACTGTAACAATAATTTTCGCGTGCGGATTAAAATGTGTTAATATTTGATCTGACGTTAATCTTTTCTTTATTTCAAGAAAAGCTTCGTTTTCAGTTTTTGACCATTGCCATTTTTTTCCTTTTTTTAATAGCTCATACAGGGGACATAAAATCGTCGATGCATCTGACACAAAACATCTGTAATAATTTACAAGGCCTAAAAACGATTGTAGTTGACTGACGTTAGTAGGTATCGGTGCTTGTACAATTGCTTTAATTTTCTCTGGGGATTTTTTTAACCCTTCACTAGTGATTACATACCCGAGATAGTTAATTTCATCCCTAAAAAATTCACATTTTTCTTTTTGTAACACTAGCCCTGCATTCTGTAACCTCTGTAACACCTGATGCAGCCTTTCCAGGTGCTGGACCCTATCCTGGCCTGTTATTAAAACATCGTCGAGTAGGCACAGTACACCACCAACACCTGCCAGTAACCCTTCCATGACACGCTGAAATATAGCCGGTGCCGATGACAACCCGAACACTAACCTAGTATACGCAAAAAGACCGCGGTGAGTATTTATACATGTATATTTTTGTGACTCCTCATCCAAGACCAGCTGGTTATAGGCCATTGATAAATCAAGCTTTGTGAATTGCTGTCCCCCATGAAGCTTAGCAAATAATTCGTTAACAGTTGGTAAGGGATACTGGTCTACTACCAACTGTTTATTTATACTTATCGAATAATCTACGCATAGGCGGACTGATCCATCTCGTTTTAAAACAGGCACAATTGGGGACGCATAGTCTGATTGATCAACCGGTCTTAGAATCCCTAAATTAATCAACCTATCGATCTCTTTATCGATTTTGTCCCTGAGCGCAAAAGGCATTGAGCGAGCTTTACAAAAAATTGGATTCGCGTTTCCTTTAAGAACTAACTTAACATTGTATTTATTAAATCGTCCAAGTTTACCTGAGAATAAGTCTGGATAAAGTGAATGTAAAGAATCACTTGTACCTGATTTTAACAAATCACAATTATAGACAGGTGCTAATTGTAATTCAAATTTTGCTATGAAGTCACGTCCGAGCAATGGCGGGCCTCCACCCGGCACAACAAACAGCTGGAGTTCGTGTACACGTTCCCGCCATTTTAGCGGCAATCGCACGCACCCTATGCATCTCAACATTCCGCCTGTATAACCTATCAATCTATTAGTGGTACTTGATAATGGCACGGAGCTAAAATGTAATTTATATGTTTTTTCGGACATTAAAGACACAGCCGATCCACTATCTATCTCAAACTGTAAATTTATTTTATTAATATTCACCGTTTCTATTAAGGGTTCACCACTTAAAGAACGAATATTAAAAATTGAATTCGATTGCAACTCACCGTCATCATCTTCGCCCTCGCTTACCTCGCCCTTTTGTACGTATTTCACCGATGAAGTGCACATTCTACGTAAATGTCCTTTCTCGTGACACTTTTTACACGAATAATTAGCGAAACGACACTCCGCGGTTTTGTGATTTGTATAACCACAAACGGCACATTTCGCTTTGTCACATTTCCTGGTGGTTTTGTTGTTACTGTGGACTCTGAACACCTCCTGCGCGGCGGCGCTGGCGCTGGCAGTGACGGCGGCGCGCGCGCTGCGCAGGCTCTCGGCGAGCTCGACGGCCTTGGCGAGCGTCATCCCGGCTAAATCTTGCACGTACAGCTTTTCTTTTTCCGCTCCGGGCAGCATACCCATAATAAATCTGTCCCGCAGAGCCTCCTCCACGTTTGTGAAACTGCAGCGTGCCGTAAGCCCGCGCAATCTTGCTGCCCATTGCGAAGCCGTTTCGGTTGGCAGCTGGATCGCCGAATAAAAAGTATGCCGTTCTCCAAAACCTACTTGTTTAGGTGTAAAATGTGTATCTAAAAGATTCAGAATATCTTCGAATGGCACCTGTTCTAGAGACTTCGGCAATGCGAGGTCAGCGGCCAATCCGTAGGTACCTTCAGCGAGTGCGCTTAATAAAATAGCACGTCTTTTCACTCCTAATGGATCCTTTGTCGCGTCGATTTCGTTCGCGATAAACCATTGCGTTATCCTGCCCTTAAATGTTCTCCAAGTAGTTTGGGTGTGGTCAAAAGTTGAGATCACTCCGAGTGTGGCCATTTTATATTTGTGAAGTGGGTAGGTAAGCCTCTCGCCACTGTTTAGTAGTTTAAGGTTAGTGTTCGGGTTGTCATCGGCACCGGCTATATTTCAGCGTGTCATGGAAGGGTTACTGGCAGGTGTTGGTGGTGTACTGTGCCTACTCGACGATGTTTTAATAACAGGCCAGGATAGGGTCCAGCACCTGGAAAGGCTGCATCAGGTGTTACAGAGGTTACAGAATGCAGGGCTAGTGTTACAAAAAGAAAAATGTGAATTTTTTAGGGATGAAATTAACTATCTCGGGTATGTAATCACTAGTGAAGGGTTAAAAAAATCCCCAGAGAAAATTAAAGCAATTGTACAAGCACCGATACCTACTAACGTCAGTCAACTACAATCGTTTTTAGGCCTTGTAAATTATTACAGATGTTTTGTGTCAGATGCATCGACGATTTTATGTCCCCTGTATGAGCTAAACAGTGCAATACAACTTAATTGCATCACGTTTTTTATATGAATACAATCAGCACCGTTATAAAAAAAAAACATATTTTTAAACCAGTTGCAACATTTTACATGCTGCATCCAAACCTGTGTTCAGCGTTGTTTTTCTTGTGGCGGCAGTTAATAACCAGTGAGTGTGTGCTGACTGGCGCTCAGTGCGCTCAGTGGCTGTGTAGTGTTAACAGCAGGTAGAGGGGAGCCTGATTGGGAACTTATTACATAAACGGACTTTTCAAGGATGACGTTTAACCGCAATTGGTAGACAGAAATACTTTTGGCTATGGGCACTGTAATTGCGCTTTTTCTTTGGTTTTGTTCTAAGTTTAGATTTCGCAATGTCCATCCATTCGTCCATCAATATCAGTATCAGCAGTAAATAAATATGCAACAAAAGTTATACCGCAGTTGTAAATTGACTTAAAGTAAGGACTGAGACGCCATGATACTGGGCTATTACTGCTCAAGCACATCAAAACGTTATGAAATAAAATTCAAGTTTAATAAAATGATTAAATTATCACAATTTTATTATTGTTGCATAAATAGTGTCTATGCAGTGTAGAGCGTCCATCCACAAGGTGGAGAGACGATGTTAAAGGTCGCAGGAAGCCTCTGGATGCAGGCCGCTTCCAACCGGCCATTCTGGAAGTCAATGAGGGAGGCCTATGTTTAGCAGTGGACGTCTTACGGCTGCAATGATGATAATGATGAGTAAGTTCAAAGTAAGAACAAATTAAACAAAATAAATGATAATTTCAGTTCCTAATCAAGGCAGCGACATGTAACCACGGACACGCAAAAACAAGTTTGCGTGAGGCGAGTTCGCGCGGAAATTTAATTAAACCCAATTCGAACCATTCGAAATCAATCCCCGATACAACCGCCGCAAATTGGTAGCGCTACAGCGCTACATGGTCACGCTGTGCTTTTTAGCTTTCCATACTAATTATATTATAGTTTCACAGTGTCCATATGTCCATTTATCAGTAAGTGTCAGCTATTTCGCAAAGTATATTATAGTTTACTGATATCGGTGCTACAAAGGTAACATGCACGACTGCTTTGTAGCAAGCTGTGGTAAGTAGCAAGATCACAGGGTCACTCGTTAATTCAAGTCCTGTCGAGTCACAGTCGAGACTATAGTTCAGCTTGCAGAAATAGTCTGTAGGATTTTTACCTTTAGATCCCATTAACCTGCTCTGAAGGTTAAAGTCACTATAGCCTAATGTTTAATGGGTAAATGAAATTCCTAAGTAGTGCGTGGGTCTCTGACTTTCTGAGAGTCCTCGTGTTGTTGGATCCTTAGAGAGCAAGTGGTCGTCGATTAAAGTCCAGAGCCGCTTATCCAACCTTAGCCGTTAGCAATAATTTTTGCTCCTCGGTGTGGTCCTGTAGGGTCCATGCAGTTGCCGGCGAGTCACCATTTGCCACTTTTCAGTCTGAGACAATAAACCAAGCTAGTGGTCTCCAGTCATTTCCCAGAATCTATTCCGTCCATCTTTACACATCAAACTGCAATCATCTGCTGCAATAATTCCTGCAAACTTTTTGGGGAAAGATTGGGTTTACCCTATGATGTAGTTGAACATTAGACCCAGTTTTTGTACCGCTGTACATTGATGACCATCTGGTGTAATAGTTTGCACTCCATGTCATGGATGTTAATAACGTATTTTAGTTTGTTTATCCGCTTTGCTTAATTTAGGCCTAGATTATTATATTATTCACGTAATGACTAGCGTCAAAATAATTTACTAACATAGTATTAAGTATCCATTTGTTATTAACCATTATTGGATCAATGTTGTCTTATGAATAAATGAATAATTATTGGTGCAATAGTGGAAATTTGGTGTTGTTTATTAATTTGTATGTACCTGCATTTTTTTTAAATTAAAATTTATTTGCATCATGGTACATGGTATCTGCATTTGATATCCTACACACATGTAATTTTGGCCCTAAAGAACACTACATTTATATAGTCATTTCATTTTATTTATTTATTACAAACATCTTAAAAGCTAGCCTTACAGATAATTTACAGTATAATAAAATCAATAAATAAGTTGGGCAGTGAAGACCATGATAGTCTAGTTTCTCTGTCAATTGGTTAATAGGTCAAACGGTGATCGTTTCGCTTTAAATGTAGTAACCAAAATTGCTGTATTTAAGAGAAGGAGAGATAGAAAAAGCTTCAGATCAATCAACTAACTTGGATATTGGGAATGAAGGCATATTTATTACGTAAAAATGAACCCTTGTTTGTACATAATGACTATCAAGACTTCAATGCTTCACCAAACTTCGAGGTTGAATGGTTCAAATTGTTGTATATCATTTATTTATTTCGCAATTGTACTTTCTGGGCAATGCGTCAAAATAAATAAACCTCTAGCGCATCAAGTGGAAACCAATTCAGATAAAAACCTTAAAATCACCTCATCCTCATCATCTTTTGAGAACATAGAACGCAGCAGGCAGCGGCTCTGGGCCGTTTGCATCCAGCGGCTGCCCGCAACCTTAACTAGATCGTCAGTCCACCCGGTGAGAGGTCTGCCTATCCACGCTGCGTCTTCTAGTTCGTGGTCACCACGTACACAGTTTTTTTTTAACTGGAAAAGAAATTGGTAATTTTCTTTGGAATAAACCAAATAGACCGAATAGCACATTTATTTGCATTAGACATTATTTGGTATATGTATACAATTGACTGTTGAAATTAGCCAATTTATTATTGGTATCATAGTTTAAAAACTATGAAACACTCTTTTCTATGTTTTGGACTCGACAAGACGAATCAAAAATTTTTTTATTTCATTTATTTATACTTTACTTTACACATTTACACACTTTACTACATCATCATCATTTCAGCCATAGGACGTCCACTGCTGAACATAGGCCTCCCCCATTGACTTCCAGATTGGCCGGTTGGAAGCGGCCTGCATCCAGCGTCTTCCTGCGACCCTTACCAGGTCGTCTGACCACCTTGTGAGTGGACGTGCCGTGTAGGGACGGCCGTAAAGAATACATTTCCTCACCGCCAACAGGAGGCGTGTCGTAAAAGGCGACTAATTACTGCAGTACGAGTCGGGCAGCAGCGCCTTCGTGCGAAATATTATAAAAAACTGCGCTCGCCAACCCGCCTGCCAAGCGTGGCGAGTATTGGCAGTACCCCCCCAAATGACGAGGACGTCCACTTTACTACATTTAAAAATAATTGAACAAATGGAGGACTTAATGCCAAGAAGCATTCTCTACCAGTCAACCAGTGGTCCAACAGAGAATAATCCCAAACAGAAATGTTTTACTAGTAGCGATTGAAGAATTTCACAATCCACTTCCTGGGTCAGATCATCACAATAGTGTCAAATTATTGTATTGTCATACAAACATTAGATACTTTTTTTTTGTTTTTAAAACATAAGCATAAGTAGCTAAAGCACTTGTGTTACAGAAATCAGAAACAACGACGGTACCACAACACCCAGACCCGAGACAATATAGAAAAGTAATTTTTCTACATTGACCGACCGGGAATCGAACCCGAGACCTCAGAGATAGCGACACCAAGTCCGGTATACTCGCCTCTCGGCTACGGAGGTCGTCATCGTCACTTACAAAGTGTCGAAACGATACGTTAGTAGGTTGCTACTGCCAAGATTTGTTTACATAATAGTTAGTTACACGTAAAGCTAATAAAATTTGTTAAAAATGACAGAAGATTGTCACGTCTTAAAATTATTTCCTACCGACTGGCGTAAAGCGTGTAGGCGCCGAAATTTCACTAGGCTGAATTTTTGCGCCTTTTTACTCTTACCAAACTAGAGTTAACAAGTGGCATGAACTGGGTTTCGCGCGTTTGATTCGCTGGAACGCGACTACGGGTGCAAAGCCACTTTTGTCTCTAAAATAAAAGGTTTGATATTTTACAGCGAATAGCTCGTGGTTGGAACTTCAATTAATGGATGAGATAGAGTTGATGCATGTGATTTAATAATAATAATAAGTGGATGAATAGATGTAAGATTAATAACATTGGTAACTTCTGTTTTAAAGTCACGCGGTATTTTATTTTAAAAAAATAAGTCAAAATCTTTGAAATAAAGTCTTCAGGTCTATACTCATGAACTTCAAATGCTTAAGCAGCAATAGCAGAATGCATGTTTTAAAAGTTGTCAAAAAAACTCTAAAATAAGAATGTTAAAGAAGAAAGAAGAAGATAAATTTATACCAGTTTTTTTGGCCAGTCTTCGCTCAGGGCAAAAAGTCGTCCCGCTACCTTTAGTAGGTTGTTTGCCGGTCCTAGCATGCGGCCTAAAAATTATCATTTTCGACCGACTCAATTTGCCAGAATATTCTGCATGTGTGTGCGTATCTATAATAAGCTACTAAATGAATTGAAAACGCTCGCTAATAATTTATTTAAGAGTAGGCTCTATAAATGGCTCGGTGAGCGTAGTTTCTACGATTGAAATGACTTTTTTACATTAAGAATATGACTCATTTCACTCTTTTTTTTTGACATACTTATTGCAATGTATATAATTGATTTGCTTAATTAAATCTATTGATATTAATTAAATTTTAATTTCATTGTAATTTTATGATTGATTGTTTTTCACAAACTAAATGTTATTTAAGTTTGCATGCTATCATTAAGTAACAAAACATGAGCACACAATGACATTGTATCAACTCATACTACCATGTTTTAAGCAAATAAATGATTAATTCTAATTCTAATTCTATTTTTTAATCAAGTAATTTACTAAAGTTATCATCTTACTTTTAAAGCTTATAAATCCAGCTTTTTTCAATAAAAGGAGAAGAGTATAAAGCAGACGGAATGATTTAAAAAAATATATGTTCAGCGATCGTTCTTTACGTGACATTTCTATGTTGTTTTTTTGTTCGAATGGGAATAGTCCCTGGATTATAATAACTGACGTTTTTCCGTGGTCATGTTTGTGAAGATAGAACCAGCATTTTTCATGTGGATTTAATGTCCGCCAATGGGTTAAAAAAATTCAATAACTACGTGTCCTGTTTTTAACAGCCGCAGGCAATTTTTCCGTTAACCTGCGCGGGCTGGTAATTGTGTTACTTGCGTTGTTAGTACCAAAGCAAAAAAAGGAACATACTTTTTTGGTTCCGAAGCATTTTTTGAAGAAAAATCAGGCATTTAATTTTGTCGACGATTGATGTACTTTTAACCGACTTCAAAAAAGGAGGAGGTTCTCAATGCGGTTGCATTTTTTTTTTTTTAATTTTTGTTACCTCAGATCTCCGCCATTAATGAACCGATTTGAAAAATTATTTTTTCAATTGGAAGGGTATACTTCCAGATTAGTCCCATTTTTTTCAAAATTCAATTTTGATGATGGGATCCACGAGGAATTAAGGAAACTCCTAAAATATTATAGGTATACACTATATATAGCTACGTATAGCTAGTATTAGCGAAAGTTTGTATGTTTGTTTGTTGTGTTGTTGTGCCATGTGGGGACGGCCGTAAAGAATACACTTCTCCAACTCCAACAGGAGGGGTGTCGTAAGAGGCGACTAATTCCTGTAGCACGAGACGGGCAGCAGCGTCTGCATGCGAAATCTTATAAAAAAACTGCGCTTGCCAACCCGCCTGCCAAGCGTGGCGAGTATCGGCAATCCCCCTTGATGATCTAGGTCATTGGGGGAGGCCTATGTTCAGCAGTGGACTTCCTATGGCTGAAATGATGATGGTATCATCATCATCATTTCATTTCACATCATAATATAGCGATTTTAGTATATTTAACAACAAGTCAAGCATTTGCATTTAGAAAGTATCATTTGCTGAGGTGGAACTGAAGAAGAAGATCATAGTTGGCCACAAATGTCTTCCACAAGTAGCTATACGATATCTTCATTAAGACAGTTAGCTTCGTCATAGTCGACAAATCAAATTTTTATTAATTATTCTGGTGAAAATTGTACCATCAAACTGATCTGATGACGAAGGCGGAAGAGGTGCCCTTCGGCACGCCTAAAATTTTTAGTTCTAATTTAACATGGCTGAACCGTATTGACCTAAACTTATAACGTAAAATTATTGTTTAGCCTAACAGTTGTTTTGCCACTATTATAGTTTGGTCTGAGAATTGAAAGCCCTAATTTTAGTGCATCTAATTTTAAGACGATTTCACTTCAATAATAAAAGCTCTGATTTTTGAATTTCTATCATGCAATAGCTAATGTAAAAAATGTATTGGTCTAAGAAACGAATTGCCAAAAAACCGACACCAAGCAAAACCGACTCCACGCAGTCTTGTCTGCCTTACCCCTAGAGTGTAATTCAGAAGCGCGTAGGCACGGAAGGGCGATGCGGCCCGCGGGTTGAGGAGCAGGGGGCTGCAACGCACGCCAGCAAGCCGAAGCTGCGGTGGTGGGCGAAAGCCATCTGCGACGATAAGCTCGCGTGGGACCGCCGGAACCCCGCAGTGCCGGAAGCTGTGACAGAAACTATGCATGCTGCATGTTGCATGCTCACTTGGATGCTGCATGCTTGCTTGAATGCTGCTTGCTTGTTTGCATGCAAATCAAATCAAATATTTATTTGCAAGAATACAGTTTTACATTAAAGTCTTCTAATTATTTGGTAAGTCATTAGTATTCTGCCTGCAAGCAGACGGGCAAATATTAAATTATATTGTTAGTAGCTTATGTAATTTTTATTAAATAATTATTTATAAAATGTCAATTTTTGACGACCCAATATATACCCAGGCAGAAGGTAAGCACCGGAACTCTGTGATAAAACAATGTATCATAGCCGTGTTTGGATATATTTGAATCGTCATGAGAAACAATTTAGCTATAATTACATCACAGATCGCCATTTAGAGTGGAAAAAACACTAAAAAACAGACAAAAAAACCAAACTTTTATAAAAAAAAATGTAATAAATTTTAATTAAAAAAAAATAGTATACTTAATATATTTTTTTTACAATAACTAAAAAAATGAAGCTAGCTTACGTACTATAGATTTTGTTTTAAATTAAGCATTTTCTGATTTATTATTGAACCAAAAATACAAAACTTTTCTATGAGACTTACTTCCTCATACTAAACCGCTGACATTAGTTTGTAGTAAACTTTTTTTGAGATTTCGCCTTGAAGAAAGATTATAAGAATAAGTAGTGCTTGGAAATAGCTGTCAAATTATTTCAATTAACCAAACCCTGAGATACTAATTGAATATTCAAGGTAAATTCGCAATGTTTTGTTTCCTTTGAACACTAAACGCGAACCTTCATTACGTAGTACCTCTAACTATACCCAGAATTGTTTTATATCTAATTTGGTCCTAATGCGGGATCTAGTGATATTATCTCTGGGAGACTACTTTGATGACTTGCTTGCTATGGAGATAACGTAAGGGCTCTAATTGGAATTTAGATTTGAGACTTAAAGTTGTTCATAATTAATTAGAAAATTTTGTTCTTGTTTTACTTTAGAGTTTTCACAAGACATACTAAACTAGCTTTCGCCCGCGGCTGCGCCCGCATGGAGTTTGGTCTGTCTCTTTAAGTCGTTATCAACGACCCATGTCACTTTCCAGATCAAAATAATACAATAAACTACATCAATGCATCGCTCTAAAAGTAAAAAAAATAAAAACCGACTTCAAAAAACTAAAACGCTAAAAATAATCTCAACACTTATGTACCTAAACGAAAACATAGAATCTCTCATCGACTGGCACCGACTCCAAAAGTAACTGATGAAGTACTGAAGTGTTAAGATTATTTTTAGCGTTTTAGTTTTTTGAAGTTGTTTTTTTTATTTTTATAAAATTAACTTATTTCATCTATTTTAGTGATAAATCCTAATCAAAACAAATCTTACGAGTGCAAACATAATTTAACTGCTGAACACCGATTTCATTTCCTATTTTTCCACCCTTAGGGAAGAAACTTTTTCCGAAAATGTTTTTTTATATTATCTTTGAAGTATAAGCTATTCATAAAAAAAAACATTAAATTCGGTCCACATTTGGCAAATATATTAGGTAAGATAGATACTAAAATCAGTTGGCGTGGTACGGAGTTCATGCAATGTTTGATAATTTTCTTACTCGTATAAATCCCATTATAATAATTATAATTTAACCAAATTTATATGGGACTATTCTGAAAGTATTACCTTTCAAACAAAAAACGAATTCGGTCAACGTAGTAACGAATGATCGCTGAACATACATAAAATAAATAAAAAACCGACGAATTGAGAACCTCCTCCTTTTTTGAAGTCGGTCGAAAAAGCGACGCTAGCACCAATGCATTTGAACAAATTTGATTACCATAAAAAAGGTTATAGTGAGTCAACCCGAAAAGATACTCGTATTCATATACGTACATACGTACGTGTTACGTACTTTTTAAAACTTAACAAAAAACTAAAACGCTAAAATTAATCTTAACACTTAAGTACCTAATCAGTTACTTTTGGAGTCGGTGCAAACGAAAACATTGGTCTCTCATTGACTGGCACCGACTCCAAAAGTAACTGATTAGGTATTTAAGTATTAAGATTATTTTTAGCGTTTTAGTTTTTTGAAGTCGGTTTTTATTTTTTTTATAAAATTAACTTATTTCATCCATTTTAGTGATAAATCCTAATCAAAACAAATCTTATGAGTGCAAACATAATTTAACTGCTGAATACCGATTTCATTTCCTATTTTTCCACCCTTAGGGGTGAAATTTTTTCCAAAAATGTTTTATTATAGTATCTTTGAAGTATAAGCTATTCATTAAAAAAAGAATCATCAAAATCGGTCCACATTTGGCAGAGATATAGGTAAGATAGATACTAAAATCAGTTGGTGTGGTACGGAGTTTATGCAATGTTTGATGATTTTCTTATAGATCCCATCATCAGAATTTAACCAAATTTATATGGGACCATTCTGAAAGTATTACCTTTCAAACAAAAAAATAATTATTGAAATCGGTCAACGCAGTAACGAATGATCGCTGAACATACATAAAAAAAATAAAAAAAAAGATACCGACGAATTGAGAATCTCCTCCTTTTTGAAGTCGGTTGAAAAGAGGAACAATTCTGACGTACGTAACTAAATTTTTACGCAGCGCAACGGAACATTTTTCATTGATACTCCGCTCAATAGGAGCGGTAGTCGTAGCGTAAAAGTCAAAGTCAAAAACCAAAAATCATTTATTCCATTTAGGATAGAAAATTGCCACTTACGAACATTATATTATATGGGGCAAGAACATGTCTCCTTATTTTTTGGGTCCTACTAGCGCTTCGCGACAAGACACAGACAATCTGGCAAGTGCTGAGAAGAAACACCGGAACAAACTCAGTCAACACTAGCTACCACAAAAAAAAAACAAAGAAAACAGGTGGGTACATCAGTTTAGTGCAGACTGGATTGACCATACATTCTTGTCATCAATAATACCCCTTAGACATTAGTGAAATTTTGACATATTGTGACTTAAATTTATTAATAGGAAGTTCGATAACATTGTAAGGTTTAATTACTTGTTTTGGCCAATCTAAAGTTTGGGACTAGATGTTTGTTTTGTTTAAAATGTTATACACTCTAAAACCTTCTTCGATAAATTGACTATCCGACACAAAAATAGTTTTTCAATTCGAACTCGTAGTTCCTGAGATTAGCGCGTTCAACCAAACAAACAAACAAACTCTTTAGCTTTATACATTACTTTTTTTATGGTAGAATAAAAAAAAGTGGAAAACACTTTTCTAGCTTTGACAGGGGCCCACCACGGGTCTTTCTTTATTCCTTTCGTTATTTTTGCTAGATTATCCGCCATTTATTTTTATTTTTAAGTACAGAACCCCACTCTTCGGGTACGTTATCCCAAAAAAATATTTTAGACAGTCTCGTTCGATCTCGTCTCGATCGTTAGAAACTTCACAGTCTACGGCTACAAAAAAAAATGGCAACTTGTCCAAACAAACGGAATTCAACTCTGCAATAAACTGCGCTCGATTGCGACCGAATGGAGCCGCGAACAAACCGTGCGTAGGACAGCGTGAAATTCAAGAATTTTATTTTTAAAACAAAAAGTGGCTTCGCACTTCACCGCGGAATATGTACGCGACCGACCCTCGGGAAAAACGCTCGTTTTAACGGCACAAATAAAGCATCATATTGACTCGTTAAACAAGAGTTTCGCGTCTCTGCGGAGATTCAAAATGTATATAGATAGGTACTCGTTATTGCACACTACACAAACAAAAGAGCAGGAAATAAATACAATTACCATTGCACAATTATGCGGTCTTACTTATAGCTAGAAGCAATCACTTTAACAAATGAAATGAAATAAATATTTATTTTCCTTAATATTAAGAACAAAAAACATTGCTACTGGTATTAAAGATGACGAGAGAGATGAATAATCTGAGCTTGTGCTGGCTACTCAATTAGATTTATTGTCAAACACTTGTTTTAGTTCTGTATTTGAAAATAATGAGAATTAAGAATTAAAAAATACAATTTCAAATTAAGAAAATTTAATCTATCGTAAAATGTTTTACTGGAAGCTTTAAAGAATTTTTAGAAATAATTTTTGCCATGGAGTTCAGACAATTAAATAATTGCCGTTTGTAAAATTATGACATGCTTTCAGCTTTTTTCAATATGTGTTTTTAAACACAACCGAATCCTCACTTCGTAGGGTTTCGTACCTCATACAGTAATTGCGATTTTATTTTTCGGACCAAAACCGTATTTGTTTAGCTTTGTTGTGATTGTAACTTAAACCCTTTGATTTAAACAAAAAATATGTAAATTGTTCTGGCATAAGTCAGTTTGCGCAAAAGTGTAAGCCATCTCTGAGGTAAAGCAAAGTAACTTCAGTAGGAGACTGTAGGGAAGTTCCCCTATGCTACGTGGTGCTCGCTGACAGGAGAGCCACAGACGAGTTGGAACTGCAGAGTATGCCTATGTCCCAAGACTCTTAATCCCAACACACGTGGCTTTGAAGGGACACCGTCAAATTGAAGTGGGTATACGGATCTCTCAGAGGCCGGGAGTCCCATATTACCTTTTACGTACGTTAGTGATGCGCACGGTAGCAGAAGGTGGTTGGATCATTGTGTAGTAACTGACGCTGCATGGCAATGTGTCAAAAGTGCTACAGTTAAATATGATGCATATTGGTCCGACCATCTTTCGCTAATAATTAATTGCAATTTAAATTTAATTATAGCAAAAATTACCCTTAGTCATAGGCCTATCAATAAAGTTAAATGGGGAGAACGAACCAAGGATCAGTCAGATAGTTATTTTAATATTTGTAATAACCAGCTAAAGCATGTTGATTTTCCAAATGAGTTTCAAAACTGTTGCAATGAAATCTGTCATAATAAAAAGCATAGATGTATTATAGATAATTTGTATGATAGCGTAGTATCTATATTATCTCAAGCGGCATCAGTATCATATGATGTGAAGGGCGACAATCTGAATACTCGTTTACCAAATAGACTTAGAGGATGGAATACTCATGTAAGTAGTGCGCATAGGGAGGCCAGGTCTAAATTTCTTATGTGGGTGTGGTACGGCAGACCTAAAAGTGGCACTTTGTACGATGATATGGTAGCTAGTCGTAAAATCTTCAAGGGCAGACTAAAATGGTGTAAAAACCACCAGGAACAACTTAAGATGGACGCGCTTGCAATCCACCATGGAAAGGGTGATTTTAGAAAATTCTGGAAATCCACGAATAAATTGAATTCTAGACCTGGCCTGCCAGCGGTCATCGATGGTGTTGGTGAGCCCAAAGCTATAGCGGATCTTTTTAAGGATCATTTTGCTGTACAGTCCCCACTGAAATCTGCGGGGTCGGTGCCCGATGCTGAGACTGAATTTAAACATAACAGCACTTTGGTGACTGGTAAAACTGTCGCTAAAATTATACAGTCGATGACAAAAGGCAAATCACCAGGTCACGATGGTCTCAGCATCGAGCATCTTCAGTATGCGGGTCCACACCTTCCTAGAGTGCTTGCATTACTTTTTAATCTGTGTATAGTGCATTCTTACTTGCCGCGGGACTTGATGAGAACGGTTGTGGTACCAATTATTAAGAACAAAACAGGCGATGTGTCGAGCAGATCGAACTATAGACCTATATCATTGGCAACAGTCATAGCCAAGGTGCTTGATGGTGTGCTGAACTCACAGTTAGATTGTTACTTAGACATTCACGAACTTCAATTTGGATTTAGGTCACAATTATCCACGGAAAGTGCAATCCTGTGTCTGAAGCGCGCTGTCAGGTACTACACAGACAAAAGCACTCCTGTGTATGCATGCTTCTTGGATTTGTCTAAAGCGTTCGATCTGGTCGTGTACAGTATCCTGTGGAAGAAGCTAGAGCAAATAGGAATGCCTCCAGAGTTGATTTCCTTGCTAAAATACTGGTACGACAATCAATTAAATACCGTGAAGTGGGCAAACGAGTACTCGGAGCCATATAGGTTGGAATGCGGAGTGCGGCAGGGAGGGTTAAGCTCGCCAAAGCTTTTCAACCTGTATATCAATGTGCTGATTGAGGGGCTCAGCAGTATGAGGGTCGGATGCCACATCGGTGACGTATGTTATAACAATATCAGTTACGCGGATGACATGGTGCTGCTGGCCCCCTCCATCAGTGCTATTAGGAGAATGCTGGCTGTTTGTGAGTTATATGCTGATGCTCATGGATTGGTGTACAATAACAAGAAAAGTGAATACCTAGTCTTTAAGTCTGGCAACAGACTACCGGAAGTGGTTCCCCCAATTAAGCTGTATGGATCGCCTCTTGTTAGAGTACGCCAATTCAAGTACTTAGGTCACGTTGTCACGGAAGACCTAAAGGATGATGCTGACATTGAGCGAGAACGCAGGGCGTTGTCGATCAGGGCGAACATGCTGGCTCGCAGATTTTCTCGTTGCTCGACTCAAGTAAAGATCACGCTTTTTAAGGCTTACTGCACCTCTTTCTACACGAGCAGTCTGTGGGTCAGCTATACTCAAAAGTCGTATAGCACCCTGCGTATACAGTACAATAATGCGTTCAGGGCATTGTTGGGGCTGCCGCGATACTGCAGTGCATCGAGCATGTTCGCGCACGCAGAGGTCGACAGTTTCCCGGCCATACTGCGCAAAAAAGCCGGCTCACTCTTGCGCCGAGTCCGCGGCAGCCGCAACAATGTTCTGAAGGCCATCGCCGACAGTGGGGACTGTCCACTAGTCGAGCACCTAAGCAGGCTTACTCGATCCCTTTTAGTTATTAAGTACTAACACTAATTATTAAGTTTCAATGTTACTAACACTTATGGATCTCTGTTGTCCGATAAATAAACATTTTTTTTTTAATTTTTTTTTTATTTTATTACTCTCGGCCACCTCAGGGTTGATTGACTAGGCTCTTCGTTTTATGGAATTGACGGGCCCCTCCCGTCCCGCCCATCCATAGACTTTAATAAACAATTTAACACAGAATAAACAGAGCTAGTAATTGTGTCTAAATCGGCATTGGCTTGCCTTTGACAAACCGCGGCCGATGGCTCTGAAATGTGGTTGGTAACGACTGACAGCTAATATGGCCCAACCCCAATTTAACTATTTGGTTAAATATTCGGCGGCTTATTTGTGTTGGAGTTACAATGCTTTAAATTGCATACTATTTGCAAACTCACCACTAACTTAAGCTTGTTAGCAATACACAACACAATTTAGACCACAAAACGGTAAATAGTCATTATTTAAAAAAACTACGAAACCATGACCATACATGGATGTTGACCATATTCACAAATTATTCTAAGAAACTAGGTTTTTAAAATAAGAACTTATTTCACTTAGCAATTTGCAAAGATCGATCTTAATTCGCTTTGCAATCAATGAATCTTAAGTAATTCAATTTTGTGTTTGGGATACATAGATAGAAGTGACGTCACACATATTATCTATTCATAATGGCGATTTTTTAATAGTACTCGTGTAACAGTATTTTCCTTACGTAAAAAATTGGTTAGGAAGGTCAGACTGCAGTCGCTTCATATATTATCATAATACCTTGACCTGTCGCATCTGGGATCATAGTGAAAGCATACCCTAATTAGAAACGGGACTAAGATCTAGAAGGATTAAGAGCGTATTAGTACGCGATTGCCGCAGTGGCGCAGAGCATTTAGCTTAAAAAGATGGGTTCAAGTCCCGGTCGGGGTAATTTTACCATTTCAGCCGTAGAACGTCCACTGCTGAACATAGGCCTCTCCGAAAAAGGGAGGGGGGGATTGCCAATACGCTATGCTTGGCAGACGACGGGTTGGCGAGCGCAGTTTTTTATAAATGTTCGCACGCAGACGCTGCCCGTCTCATGCTACAGAAATTAGTCGCCTCTTACAACACGCCTCCTATGGTGGTGGGGAAGTGTATTCTTTACAGCCGACAATTAAACTTAAAAAGCCCAGACAAAAAAGTTGTGTCTTAGGTATACCTCGTAACAAGAACTTCAATAAATTTCTTGCTTAAAAAAAATAGGTACTTAGAAACATTCTCTCAGTATTGACAAATTTATTGAGCATAAAATAAATAAATAATTATATAACATTGGACAACATACATTGCTGTGATCTTGTAAGTAGTTAAAGCGCTTGCATTTTATAGAAATCATACAAAAACGATGGTACAAAAACAACCAGACCGAAGACAACAAGGAAAAGTTCGTTTTCTACCCGGGAATCGACTCCGGACCAAAGTGGTGTGTTATGTGGCACACATTTTATTTTATTCTTAAACAAAGGTGGGTATTTAAATCACTGATTTTACAGCACGTGCTGTCTTACTATATTTGTTGTTAAAATGTTATGGCGAAGCTACTTTTTTATGCGAGAGTTAAATGCCAATTCATTCGCTGTCAATAAATCAAATTAAAATAAATGTTGAAAACAGTTCGTTGCAGAATCATTTGTCTATTTAATACACCATCATGATTATTTATGCATCACTAAACAAAAGCAAGCGCTAAAATCACAATTTGTAAGCTCCATAAATAAGTAACCGACTGCGAGCAATAATTAATTTACAAAATCACCAACAGTTTGTTACTTTGAATTATTGAACTCTATGTTAGAAGATAATCACTCATTCATTGCGGCTCACATTCCATAATATTGACTGACCACTGAGATCTATTGAATGAATCAGTTCAACCAAATATCACTTTAACTGTTGATGTATTATTTCGGAATGCTTCTACTTAAGCGGCGGCAGTGCTTAAATAATGGTAAAGTAAGCCTGTAATACGTCCTAGCAGGGCACAGGCCGTACCTTGAGTATTTTGGTTTGGGTCATACTTCAACATGCGGCGGAATTGATGGAGGGGTGTCGACAGTCTGTTAGATGTAATCAAGCCGCCTAAGGCCTCTGACTAAGCTTCGCGACCAGTTTCAAGCGATATTAGCTATGATCAAACGCGCCTTACGAAGCACGGAGATTCTTGTCACTCACTCCACTCACAATCGCGGCTTAAGTTGCCTTTGGTAATAACTACATAAGCGCTACTGCCACTGAGCTATAAGAACCACAATTTTAATAGTTGTTACTGATTAAAAGCACTCAACAAACGCCGCAATCTAGGGTACACTGGTTATTATCTATGAGAATCTATGAGATTTATTTTTTGACCCAAATGTTCACGATAATGTGTATACTGTACCGAGGGGCGAGCCTTCCGCATGTCACGACTTGCGACTAAGTCTTTCAGACGTGATAGATTTTGGTGTGATATTATTTATACGCCTTACTGCAGGAGACAGGCCTAAACCCAAACTTTGAGTAATATAGTTTTAAAAATAATTGAACTGATTATTCCAAACAGTTCAAAATCCGTCACTGATTAAGTCACTGGATGACATGAGAGCGATCGTAATTGCAACATCACTGGTTAACGCGCCAATATTAAAATTGGACGTGTACGAAGTTCACATTCGATATTTGATTAATTAATTTAATGCTACTGATTCGTTGCTGATTGCGAATTAAATAGTCATTGGGTTCAAGGAGTATTGTAGTATTAATTATTTTTAAATAACTTAAAGTGCATTTGTGATAGTTAATTAGGCTAATAGAGAAGAGAATTTGGATGATTTGAAAAAACAAATATTTTGATAACTAAGTAATAATGGGACTAGTTGATAGTCCACTAGGCTTATCATCACCATCGTCATCATTTCAGCCACATGACGTCCACTGCTGAACATAGACTTCTAGATTGGCCGGTTGGGAATAGGCCTGCATCCAGCGTCTTCCTGCAATCTTTATTAGGTATGACGACCTGGGCTAATATAGTTTAATTAATAAGTGATTTTAGTATATTGTTCTTCATGTATACATATACACCACATGTTTAAAGTTTACCCTAATAATCTGCCTTACCTTTTTCTTTTTCTGTCTGTTCACTGGCAGAGAATGCCTTCAGGCATCAAGTCCGCTTATAGAAAAAAAAAATATAGTGCCCTAAAAATATATTTGTAAAATAACAATATGTGTAGCCCATGACGTGCATATTTTATGTATTGCCCCATTTAAATTGCACTTTTTGTCAAGTATCCACAAATTTTATTAAACTCATTTCTAGGTTAGTCCATCCACTTCAACAACACAAGAACAAAGAGAAAATTAAACTTCAACTAAACTTACTCTAATTTTCAGAAGCGGTCCACATTTTCTGGACAGTGGCAGAACAAATAGCGAAGCGTCTGTAATTATATTAGCGTACTAGTGGTACTAGTCTCTCCCTTAGAGAGGGAACCCAGAACGCGCGGAGGCGTAAGAGGGAGCAACAAATCAAAATTATTTCAAGGTTTGAATTATATTCAGCGGCAGCAGCAGGCAGCTCCGCCGATAGAGATTTACACCGTCGCAGACCGCATCATCATCATTTGCCTGCCCTGTTCTAGTCATCTGAGGTCCGCGCAGTATATAATATAATAATATAATATTAGACAACATCACATAAATTGCTCAATGCTATAACAAGTAGCTTGTGTTACAGAAATCAGAATCAACGACGGTACCACAACACCCAGGCCCGTGACAATATAGAAAAGTTATTTTTCTACATTGACCGACCGGGAATCGAACCGGGTATGCTCGCATCTCGGCTACGGAGGTCGTCAAACTTTCTCTTATAACTTTATTTTCTTCTTTCGCAGACCGCATGCGACACTTTATAATTCATAAACATTTGGAAGATAAAATTATGTTGCGGTGTGAATGTCGCATACGGACGAATAGAGGAGGTGAAGTCAAAAAGGGATGAGTGGACATACCTGCCTAACTAATTTAAATTGAATACCTTTTAACTAAATTGTCGTGATGTAGGCGACTTTTGCTTAGTGAATATATGAAGAAATAGGTCACAAAAAAACTCGCTTCCCGCGCTCGCACTTTCTTTGTTAATGAGCCCGCTCTTTAAGTCGCAAGTAGTGCCCGAGCTAGTCCAAGTTAGTGTCGTTTTAGCTATAAGTAAGACGTATTGGTTTTAACCATTACATAGATTCAGATAACAAGGTTATGAAAGTGCCAAATCGTGTATTAGAGTCAAGATTTGTTCCAATAATTATCTTTTGTTGTCGGACTACATACACCCGGAATTTTTCAGAACTCCATACAAAACAGTCTGAATCCGGGCTTGTCCGGAGTCGTTTTGTATGGAGTTCTGAAAATTCCGGATGCATGTAGTCCAAACCTAACAGCTAGATCTCAATGTTACAAGTTCTCAAATTCACAAGACAAGGCAGATGTCTCGTTTTTGTTAAAGTGTACAATCAGCGTCAACTTCAAAAATAAAATTTCAAGAGTACACGGATTCTTCTTTTTACAATAACCTGATTTACTTAATACACTTTTTGAAGTGATTTTGTTAAACTATTGTAAACATATCACGTTTTGAAATGCTGTTTATTTGGGAAATTCAGAAACTAAGCTACTATTGATGTTGACTGTACATTCAGATATCAATATAAATATCCTTGCAGCGGTTTGTTCCATTTCTAGTTAATGTCAGCTAATAAATAAATATTGGACAATATCCTAGTAGGTAAGTAAATAAAGCACTTGAAAAATCTGTATCAAAACACCCAAAATCGAGACAATATAGAGAAAAAAAAACTATATTGACCCGACCGGGAATTGAACCCGGGACCTCAGAGATGGCAAAACCAAGTCCTGCTGTGGCAGCTACAGAGGTCGCCCGTTTGAGGATGCATACTGTGGTGTAGGCACCAACGCTTGACTGGCTGGCAAAGCTTAGAACCTAAAATTTTGATGTGACGTGACTCCGACTAATAAACAACTAGCTGTCTTTTTCTAAGTACAGTATCAAATTAAGAATACTCAATAATACTCATTTATTCAGTATATAGGCCCTCTTCCGGGAACTTATACACGTTCCAAAATATAGCTTAGCCTTAGCTTACCACCATTTCCTTATGGGATTATTTCCTTATTTCCTTTCCTGGGACTACATATTGGCTGGTGATAAGAAAATGGCGCAACAAACTCAGTCACCTTTGTCAGCCTTTTTTACAGGAAATACAGTTACAAGACTTGTAGTAAGTGCTAGCTCAGCAGGTTAAGTCCATGCACTCTTGTCTTTTACGCTTCCAATTCATCGCTGAACCACTACGCAGTCTTAGCCGAAATACTATTATGATTTTGTTAATTGAACAAAGCGCCTTTGTCTCTAAGCTAAAGGCATCTCACGATCTAACTTAGAACATGAGCGGGTTATTATAAGCCGCCCCGGGCTGGTTGTACTTTACCAGTTTCGTGGCTTAGACGATGCGCTCGACTAAGAAAACATACCTAGGTTATTAAATAATCTATTCCCTACTCTCTCGGTGTGGTCAGAGACAGATTAATGTAATCACTGAAATTGCTAAAAAAGTGTATTAGCCTATCGGGGTTTGTCAGGTTTTTTCGACCGATTATTTGCTGTTACAAGGATTTGGAGTCGGTTGGTGGGATTTGGGGTTCCCTGGTGGTCCGACATGCCGTTGCGTCGCTACTCGCTGCATGTCCTAACGTCGAGTTCCCGGCTTCAAATCAGCTTCGTGACAGTCACTGGCTGTTACGACAAAATATGCTAAGCGGGAGAACCTTTTTGACACATTTTTAGAGATATTTAATTCTTTTTGTTGCTTTTTTTCTTAATTTATAAAAAATACATATTTTCTTATTATTAATATTCTTGTAAACACGAGACGGGCAGCAGCGTCTTCGTGCGAAATCTTATAAAAAACTGCGCTCGCCAACCCTCCTGCCAAGTGTGGCGAGTATTGGCAGTCCCCTTCAATCATAGGTCATTAGGTGAACAGGCGGGAAGCAAGTATGGCACCGCTCCCGAAGTCCAGAATAAACGGTCAGACAGGAAACTAACTCCCTAGTGAGCGTAGAGTCCCTTTTACCCCAAGACACTAAGTCCCTAGAGCCCTAGCCCCCACCTAACAATAGATACGTAAATATAATAAGGATGTAGAAAGAGGAGTGAAGAGCTGCTCCCAGGTCGCCCAGGGAGGCAGCGTTAGGACGGTAGGTAGGCGGTGTGGACCCGCTGCCAGTCTGGCAGACTCACCAGACTGATCATAGTGACGGCTAAGGTAGTCTTGGCCGCAGCGGAGGGAAATGAGAACCAACACGGACGGTTGATATCTGATTTATTTACTATAATGTCATGTTTATATATAACAATTACAGTACGTTAACATGTATAGGTTAATCGTTGTGTGCCGTCGGTGTAAAGTGCCGACGGTGCATGTGCAGGGTCCATGGGTCATCCGCCGGTTTGTAGGTCGCTGACGGCGCAGCAGACAAATGTACGATCGTAGCTCGTACATATTGGCATCTTCAAAAAGCACGAGGAGTAGGTGGAAGATGCAGCTCCAGTCTCCAGCGCAATGTGTAGCTGTGGTGCAGCAAACCAATGTACGAGGTTACTCGTACATTAGGGATATTTTAAAATTTTCTTATTCCTTAAAAAAAACAAATAGGCATGGATTAAGCTCTTTTACACATTTCAATTGTTTTTTTTATACTACTCGTACTGACTCGAGACAAATTAAAAAAAAGAATCTTAGGAAAGAAAGAAAGAAGAATTAACGTAGGGAGCAGTTTTATCGACATGTACCTAATCCCAGCGCTAGAAGACGTTAATTAAGTGCTTGTACATTATACTGTGCATACATGCAAGAGGTAATATCTCGCGAGTACGAGCCCTGAATACTGATGACGCAGACGGTTTTCAATAAGTTTCGGATACACGAATATTCATCTCTTCGTGTCGAATCGTTAATGAGTATGATATTAATCTGTTAAAGAAGAACCGAAGCAAAGATCTTTAGTAATCTTTGAGTTTAATAAACTAATAAAATTATTAACAACTTTTTCGCTTCGGCTACATATAGATAGATAGATATATAGATACTCTTTATTGTACACCATACAAAGAAGTTACAATTTGTGTTTACAGAAAGATGCACAATTTAGGCGGAATTATCGCTAAAAGCGATCTATTCCAGACAACCTTCTAAGACTATCTCTCTACATATCTATAGTATTATTTATTATGCAAATAGGCTCTTTTACACTTCCAATTTTTTCCCTACCATTGCTTCGGGACAACAGTGGGCTAGCACCGAGAAGAAGCAAGTCGGACTTGCATTTTAAAGATGTTAGATAAAGATTAAAGATCCTAAACTAAATTAAAGTACTTACGTTAGGAATCCCCGGAACGCGAGTCCAACTCGCACTTAGCCGGTCTTAAGAACCTGACTAATGACTACGAAAATGATTTCATATTCACCCTGTATAACGCAAAATAGAAATACATTAGAATTCGTAATTCAAATTATTTTATTTTATATATTTGTAAGCTGTGACTTTGAAAGAAACTTCTCATAAATTAAATGTAGTAAATAAAAGTTTCCAATGAAACCGTAACTTAATTCGTATTTCACTATTTTCTTAATAAATTGAATAAAATTGAAGACATTACAAAACATTTTGGCTGTCTCACTTTTCCAACCGTTGCCTTTTCAGTCTTCATCAAAATGTTCCAACTAAAAATGTATACGAATTGTTTTACACTGTACCAGTCACTTTAGAAATAAACCAATTTTGAACCTTATTCCAAAGGATAGAAGAACATTTTTGTCCGTTTGAGAATAAACTCGTATTCTGTTAGAAGGCGCATTAACCAAATCCTATGCACTTGAATATGCACGGCGCGTTGTTCGGCGGAAACCATATAAATAGACTTGCTTTATAAAAGTTAATGTTAGTGTTAGACGGGAATGAAAAGAAAAATGGTTAACACTTCTGTTTAGTGTTTATAGTAGTTTGAATAATAATTATGAACATACAAGCTGTGATCGTAGCTCTACCCGTATGGAATTCAACTTTTCTCGGAATGACAAATTTGAAACCAACATTTTTGGATCTACATATATTTAGCCATTTTTGGTTCCGTAGTTAACAAATAAACCTTATACAGGGTGGCCAGAAAAGTGACGTCAAAAATTTTTTTTAGGTGCCTCGTGTTAAAAGGCATCTGAATCACCCCTATGTATGTTCTACGATTTTTCGTAGTTTTCAAGTTACGATTTTTTTTTAAATAGCCTATGAAGCCTATGAAGTACTACTTTTTTATTATAGCTACTTAGAAATTAAGAAACTATCAGTTTAGATTTTTAATTTTAAGTTGTAAATTTAAATGATAACTTACTTAACAATTTAACATAAATTCTCAACTGTAGGTCAATTTTGTAGTAACTTTAATCAAAGTTATGAAGCTGTTTATTTTATGCATAAATGCACAGTTCATAGAGATTTAGATGCAAGAAAAAAAAACGAAGAAACCTACTTTTTTTTAGAAATTTTTCAAACTGAGTCGTTTGTAAAAATCATTTAAAAAATCGTAATTCGAAAACTACGAAAAATCGTAGAACATGCATAGGGGTGATTCAGACACCTCTCAACACGAGGCACCTAAAAAAATTTTGACGTCACTTTTCTGGCCAGTCTGTAGTTTCACCATGTCCGTCCGTCAAATTTTTTTAGCTTGGCTTAGCTCAAATACTCTTAATACTAAAAAGATTTAATTTGGCATACATAAATACTAATAGCGCTAACAAAGTGATGCTATAAAATCTTGAAAAAAAATGTATGTAGAGATGTTTTTTTTCGTCTATACCATGGTAAGGGACGTCGTTGGATAGGTCGTTGAAAAACATTGCGGGTATGTGCAATAAAGAAAAGCAGTTGGAGCTGGTTTAGCTGTTGGTGATGGGATCGTGATTGTAACCGCTGGCTTTCAGTAATTGCCACAGTTCTCTTCTGTATTCTTTAATGTGATAAGAAGTAGAAAAATTGAGCTAAGAAACATTCCATCACCCTGCTTCTGGGTCAATCAGGTGATGACTGAGCACCCAAGCTGTGTGTGATTCATTTAGCCTCTACCTTCACAATAGGCTAGTTTCCTGGGTCAAAAAAAGATTATTCTAATTAGTCTGTCAGTTAGATAATCAAAAAATATTGGACCCATATTTTGTCTTTTGTCAATCAAACAAAAAAATGGCGAAAATAAAGCACATCAATGTTTGGGAGTGACGTCACGTCTTGCTAAAAAGTGTCGCAAGGCGTGACATTACGCGGAACTTTAACGGGATATATCTTCATCATTTTTTGTTTGATTGAGAAAAGAAAAAATACGTGTTCAATATTTTCTGTTAATCCAACTGACGGACTAAGTATAACATAAGGTGCACGAATTGTTTTACTTTGTCATGTTTAAACATTATTATTATTTCAGATTTTTTAATCATAGTTGAAGCTTATTAAATAATTGTTTTAAAATAAATGCACACAGCGATACTTTATCAGAAATGCAGCAGGATCTAAAGAAGAAGAAAAAATTCTGAAAGATATATTTAAAATATCTTTTATAACAGAATTTTATAGATCCTGTAAGAACTAAAAGAAAAACTACTTACTCAAAAGGATTTTGGATCGCAAAACCATTTAAAATATCAGGTTACTAATAACAATGTTAAAACAGGTTAAAGCAAAAACACACCTTAATAATCACAAAGAGTGTATCACTCAACGGAATGGAGCGAGCATTTGTAATATTTCACACAAACATTACGCTGAAAAACGTTATTATTTAGCGAAACAATGCGATAACAAACGATGCGGAAACACCATAACAGAGATGCTAATATCATTTATTCATCCACGAATTCTTTATGTCTTCGAAACAAATTACTCTGTAAAAGTGTTTGCACACGGGGCGATTTGTCGTTTCAAACCGATTTAAAAATGCGACGATTAACATAATACCAAGAATGGATATTGGACACATTAGGTATGAGTCTGCATGGTGAATTTATATATAAGATATTTTATAACTAGCCGTTCTGACTTTGTACGCGTGGATAGTTTGAAACCTGCACTGGTAAGAATGTAGATAGTAACTTAAAGGGCATTAAGATTGCATCATCATCAGTCTTTTGTGCCATGTGGGGACGGCCAAATAAAAATTACTCATCCCCACCGCCGACAGGAGGCGTGTCGTAAGAGGTGACTAATGGGCTTGTTACCTGAGTCAAAAAAATATAATTCTATTTAGTCCGTCAGTAAGATTATCAAAAAATATTGGACCCATATTTTATATTTTGTCAATCAAACAAAAAATGACGGAAACAAAGCGCATCAAAGTGAGCACGTGACGTCACGACTTGCTAAAAAATGACGCAAGGCGTGACGTTACGCGGAACTTTAACGGGCTATATTATCTTCATAATTTTTTGTTTGATTGAGAAAATAAAAAATATGTGTCCAATATTTTCTATTAATCTAACTGACGGATTAATTAGATTTTTTTAGGAAACTAGCCCATTCCTATACCACGAGACGGGCAGCAGCGTATGCGTGCGAATATTATAAAAAAAACACTCTCGCCAACCCGCCTACCAATCGTGGCGAGTATTGGCAATTCCCCCTTTTCGGGGAGGCCTTTGTTCAGCACTGGATGTCCTACGACTGAAATGATGATGATGATCATCAGTTTTTGGAAGTCCACTACTGGATATGTCCATAGAACGCCACAGCAAGAGGATTTGGGCCACTTCCATCCAGAGGTCTCCCGCAACCTCAAGTAGGTCGCCAGTACACTGGAGGCCTGCCTACGCTGCGTCTTCTAGTTCATAGTCGCTACTTGAGGGGCTAACCTTCCACAACGGTTGTTAGCTCATTTTTAGTGTTGCAGTTTAAAGATCTGTGTCGATTTGATTCTTTGACGGATATCCTCATTTCTATCTGTCTATCTAGTTAGGAGTAAAACACTAATTTTTTCTGTTAATAAATCGGGATACGCTAGAATAACATCTTAAATTCGTAGTCTATGTAGTCTACATAATAAATTTTATTAAAACAAATTAAACTGACTTCAAACACTAAAATGCTAAAAATAATCCTAACACTTAAGTACATAATCAGTTTATTTTGAAGTCGGTACAAACAAAAACATTGAATTTCTCATCGGCTGGCCTTTTAGTGATATATCCTAATCTAACTGCTGAACACCGATTTCATCCCCTATTTTCCTACCCTTAGGGGTGATTTTTATTTTGCAAAGTTTTATAATAGCATCTTTGAAGTATAAGCTATTCAATAAAACAAAAATCATCAAAATCGGCTCATATTTGTCGAAGATAGGTAACAAGAACCACACAAAACAAAAAAAGAATCATTAAAATCGATTCATAATTGGCGGAGTAATCGCGTAACATACATAAAAAAAAAACAGTCGAATTGAGAACCTCCTCCTTTTTTGAAGTCGGTTGAAAACGAGTGTCATCTGTCCTTTAAGGGAATCTGCCTAGAACTACTACTACTGTTTTCTCTTCTCATGTTGAGGTGGCTGGATTGGCAACTTATTTTGTTGCAAATGTCTTTATGCGATAATAGCTACGTTCTATCAGGCAGATCGTTTGCTCGCGTGCCGCCTTTATGTAAAAACCATGCTAAATGATAACACAAGATAATTTAATCAGTCTCATCATGACTGTCAGAGACCTCGACACGCCCTTAAATGGATTCTAGAGCAATTTAGTAAGTATTTACCTACCTATTACATATTCACGTTAGGAATAAAATGACAACTATTGCCTAAGGTATAATGACTCTGGTTTCTTGTAAGTTTTACAGAATACCAGGGCCTTTTTTCTTTGGCACATTCATAATAATCAGCGTACCTAAAACTGCCATATAAGTTGTAGATGCTAATAATAGTTATAAATTGTCAATTTGTACTGTCGACCCGATGTCGAACAAATCGTGGCGACAAATCGTCCCGTATGTGCGCACCCAAATATTTTCCGTGCGAAACATTTTTCCTCAACGGATTATGGCCAGCAATATTGAATTTTATAACTTGCACTTGTATTTACTTTTGTGGTAATAGCAATTTATATATCTGGACAGGAATGTAGGCGGAGTAATCTGACAGGAGACGACGTATTTTGAAACTAATAATAAGTATGCGCTAGATATGTACTTATTATTATCATGGTCTCGAAGTAAGGAAAGAGCAGCTTAATTATATCACGTACGAGAAACCAGATTATTGCAAAATTTTGCAAAAATCATCTGGTGCACCCAGACTTACCACAATTTAGAAAAAAACATTTTTTAATTTAAATAAATGATTAAAGTAAAAATGCATTTTATTACTTAAAGTTATTATCATAATATTTTAATACCTCGACGACCTCCGTAGCCGTAAGGTGAGCATACCGGCTTATTGTCGCTATCTCTGAGGTCCGGTTCAATTCCCGGTCGGTCAACGTTGAAAATTATTTTTTCTATTTGTATCTAGGGTCTTTATGTTGCAATAAAGTTGTTGCTTCTGATTTTTATAACACAAGTGCTTGAGCTACTTATCATAGAATTAGAGAAATGTATGTAATGTTGTCTTTAAATATATATTTTTAAATTGACTTATTCATTAATAGATTTTCGATATAATATTATAACGATAAATAAACGAGCTTATCACAAAAACTTTGAACCTTAAATCGTACTTACCACGAGTCAAAATAACATTGTTGTTCAATCTATTCTAAGACTCTCTCTAATCTGAATTAAGCACTAAGAAAACTAACGTTTCCCTCCACCACAATCAACCTTATGGAGAATTATTTTAGCGAGCATATTGTTTGCTAGCTTTCGAGAAAGCTCATTTGTTTGCCTCACGTTCCCTCATTAGAAAAGCTGATTTATGCTTTAGCGCACTTAAGTATGATGCAATTCCTATAAATAGATAATGAACAAAGTAAGACTCGTGAATATACTGTGAGAAACGTTACAAGTTGTACTCTAATTAAATTCTACGTTATTTTATACTTGCTGAAAGTGCCGTAGCTAAGTTTGAAAAAGGCGTAAAAGAAATCGCTAATGAAGAGTGGGCTCACCGTGGCAGTCAAAGAAAGGAATGGAGACTACTTTGAAAAGCAATCAAAATATTAGCAGGTTACTAATGCCAAAGAAAACGCTATCGCTGTGAGCGCGAGTTCAATAACAATAAATAGAACGCGTATGCCTAAAATTGGATGCTTTATTTACATTTTGTTTAAAGAACAAAATAGCGTCTAGACAAACTTAAGAAAGGCTTTAGGATGCTGTTAATTAACATTACGTATAACTTTCTTGAAATAATAAAACCGACTTTAAGAAACTAAAAATAATCTTAACACATAAGGTACCTAATCACTTACTTCAGTGTCTTGGAGTGTCTTGTACTTGGAGTCAGTGCCAGCGGATGAGAGATTCAATGTTTTCGTTTGCACCGACTCCAAAAGTAACTAATTAGGTACCTTACGTGTAAAGATTATTTTTAAATTTTTAGTTTTTTGATGTCGGTTTTATTTTTTTTATAAAATTTAGTTATTTCATCTATTTTTAATGATAAATCCTAATCAAAACAGACCTTAAGAGTGCAAACAAAATTTAACTGCTAAACACTGATTTCATTTCCTATTTTTCTACTCTTAGGAGTGAATTTTTTTCTGCAATTTTTTATTATAGTATCTATAAAGAATAAGCTATTCAATAAAAAAAGAATCATCAAAATAGGGTCACATTTGTCAAAGATATTGGGTAATATAGATTCAAAAATCATCAGAATTTAACTAAATTTTATATGGGACCATTCTGAAAGTATTACCTTTCGAATTATCGAATTATCAAAATCGGTCAACGTAGTAAAGAATGATCGCTGAACATACATAAAAAAAAAGATCGCGACGAATTGAGAACCTCCCCTTTTTTAAGTCGGTTAAAAATAAATTCATTCATTCACATCATATCTATTTTACTTTCTAAAAACTTTCAGTGCGAATCTTGTATGGCAAATATTTTCACCATTAAATGAATTTAATCCCGAAATTATTTAAAACACTTTACAATTACATGATCCCATGTACCAATGTAAACGAAACTGGCAAAATGTCCACGGCGATATTTTACTTTTACCCTTCGCACATTGTACTTCGGCGAGTTTCAGTGTTAATAAAACGTTCGGTGCCAATTTGCTGCAGGAAAGGTAGAAATCAGTCTACCTTAAAATTACTAGGTTTAATGCTATATGGCTATAGTTGTAAGAACAGAAAGATGAATGTATATTGTCAGTTGATTTAGTAAAGTAAAGTAAGTCTACTGTTTGGGCTTAAGCATCACCGTCGTTGTTTTTGATTTATTATAATAGTTCCGGCTTCGATTCCTGGTCGGTTAATGTAGAAAAATAACTTTTATATATTATCTTGGGTCTAGATGTTGTAGTATCGTCGTTGTTTCTGATCGGATCGGATCAGAGCTATGTATGTGATCATCATTCATCATCATTTCGGCCTCCCCTAATGACTTATCATCAGGGGGGATTGCCAATACTCGCCACGCTTGGCAGGCGGGTTGGCGAGCGCAGTTTTTTATAAGATTTCGCACGAAGACGCTGCTGCCCGTCTCGTACTACAGAAATTAGTCACCTCTTACGACACGCTTCCTGTTGGCGGTGGGGAAGAGTACTCTTGACGGCCGTCCCCACACGGCACTGTATATACATGCACATGTATGTGATGTTGTCCACTATTTATTTAAAAAAAAACATGCTTTGACTGAAATAAAGTTTTGATTTTAAATAAAATTAATAATTGATATTTAAACAATTAATATTTGAATATATCGAGTGATAAAATAGAATTTATAAAGCACTGCATTGACACATATCCTACACTCTTTTTGACTTATCCTGTCCGTATTCCAAGCTGTCGGACTTCCCAAATTCCCTGCAACATTAATAAAACATGCAGTATCGATGGACAATGGCGTCGGTCGCATGTGCACGTGGCAGCAATCATTATTGTTTCACTCTTGCATTCACATCATTACTGACTACAGTTTCGCGATTTATTAAATGCTGTAAGTGATTTGTGCGTATTTTTGTGCACCTTAACTTTTGGAGTATTGATTTCAATAATCAACACGTTGACTATATTGTATGATTAATGGTAACCTATGTGATTCTTTGAGAGTACGTAATCAGCTTCTCTAAGTAGGTACTTAACCCAGATGTTACTGAGACAATTTTTTTTTCGCGTATCACCGTATTTTTTTATATTGTTAACTTGATCGATTTGAACACGAAAAAATTATAAAAAAAAAATTTTTTTTATCTTTATAACGATGTCGCTGTAAAAGGGTTAAAGCGTAATAAAAAAGTCAGGTTATTGTCAAATTTTGAAGAGTCAGTACTTTTCGAAGCTAGTTTTTGATATAATGCTACTTTTAACACCTATTGTACAACAACTTTTATAATGGAACCAACATCAAAATATAAAATATTTTTTTTAAAACTTGTTTTATTAATAAGCATGAGTAGAACATCCTGACAAAGCGACTCGAGATTTATCTAACCAGCCCTGTATAAGCAGAGCTTATTGTAACAACTTTCTAATTTACATCAACTTATGGTCTCTTCAGAAACCTTAATAAAACCTTAGTTAAAAATGTACATTTACCTAACAAGACGACTCAATTAAACTTGGCCAAACGATTCTCAAGCCTTGAGAGGTTTCATTGCGGTTGTTACTGCCTCTCGTATGTTAATGTACTAAGCCTGTGTCACAGAATAAACTGGTACAGAGAGCCAACTTAAGGTACAAAGGTAAGAATCCATAGTCGGGAATTCTTTGAATGGCTGCAAGCAAATTGACCTCTCTTATGGGCCTAAGTCTATCTGGGAATATAATTATCATTCATAATAAACATCGCAAAGCCTGACGCCAGCTTTTGCCACTTATTGCCTCCGACCACACTATCTCCGTGCGCTGTGGTTGGTCTCGCAGTGTTTTCCGGATGACAGGCGGTTCCCCGAGCAAATGACCTTCAACATTCTTCCTCTCTACCTTGTACGGCACGCCAAAGTAACAGAAGTTCGTAAATAATAAATAATTGTCAAAAATAATCAATAATGGACCTCTTAAAAACATTTTTTTTCTGATATACGATACTTAATCAACTTCGTAAATATGACGGGATTGACATCAGCACCTTGTATACTTCTATTGCTTGGCTGCAAATTCTCGTGCTTACCACACAAACATTTGCCTTTTGCGGGATTCGCACCCTCAGTCTCCTTGTTTTGTAGTCCAGAACGCTAACCACGACATCACATCGTCAAAAAGCTCCTTATCAACGTCACTGGTTATCGTAACATTAACAAAGACTATGTACCCTTACAAGTCATATTATTTCTAGAAAATAATAACACTATTTTGCGTACATACAATCGTAACTTGTACTAACTCTAATAGCCCATAAATAGGTAGTTGTACTAAGTTCTGTACTAGTTTTAGTTTTACGAGTGATAACAATTTCTGTGAGCGTCACTCGAGGCGCGAGGGCCACTCGGGGCATGTTGATTGCGTTTAGTGCCCGGACAGGCGAGGCTGTACATTGTTATAGTTAATAATGTGTGTTGACTACGAGTGTACTTGTTTTTATTTTAAACAAATAATGGAAGCCAATGGCACAGATCTGCGATATGTGGAGCTACATAATAAAATAAAAAAAGATAATACGCAATACAAGAATAAAATGTTTACCTGTTTATTTTTTCAAATGCCTCTAACACAAGCTCTTGCTCGCGATTTCGACTGTGTAGACTTTAGAATTAAGTAAAAAATAAATAAACAAATATCCTATAGGAAAAACATCTTGTGCTTAGTTAAATCAATATTATTTAAAAAAATATTACACAAGCGTATACCTGTTGGAGTTATTAATATCGAGCAAAAAACGATTGTTGTATGGGAGCTCCACTTAAATATTAATTTTATTCTGTTTGTTGTTATAGCGGCAAAAGAAATACATCATCTATCAACATTTCAACTGCCTAGCTATCACGGTTTATGAGATACAGCTTGGTGACAGACAGACAGACGGACAGCGGAGTCTTAGTAATAGGGTCTCGTTTTTACGCGTTGGGTACGGATCCCTAAAACCGACCTGATCATCATCACCATCATCAATTCAGCCATAGGACGTCCACTACTGAACATTCCTTCCCCATTGACTTTCAGATTGGCTGGTTGGAAGCGGCCTTCATCCAGCGACTTCCTGCGATCCTTACCAGGTTGTCTGACCACCTTGTGAGTGGACGTCCTACGCTGCACTTGCCGGTACGCGGCCTCCATTCTAGAACCTTTCTGCCCTATTGGCCGTCAGTTCTACGTGCTATGTGCCCCGTCCACTGCCACTTCAGCTTGCTAATCCGTTGGGCTATGTCAGCGACTTTTGTTCGTTTACGGATCTCCTCATTTCTGATTCGATCTCGCAAGAAAACACCGAGCATAGCCCTTTCCATAGCCGACTAAACTAAGATAAAATATATTTATTGATAGGACAAACTTTTTTTCGTCTATTTGTTAATGTTTGCGTTTAATATAAGAAGGTTTATATTCAGCAGTGGATAATTACGATCAGTAGAAGATAAAGAAAGATTTAAAAAAAACTGTTCAGCCTACCCCTAGTAAGTGGTAGTCCAATTTCAGTATCACCATCAACAGAATTTTATCCCTTAGCAACAGGAAAAGACCTAAATTTTTACCTAAACCAACCGCGCCTACAATTACGTTCCCAATCCCGGTAACCGCGTACAATATTTCACCGCGACGCATGAAAAATCACCCAATCCTGTTGAGTACGTGCCCATTATTTTTATTATCAATCAACTGAAGGTCAAGTTGAAGTTCGTCTTTGATTAATGGACAATCTTGCGAAGTGGCCACATTTAAGCCACTTTTTATGAAATGCTGATGAACATTTTATAAGAGACAAACTTAAGGCCGGAACTCATTTCGGGGTGGCGTTGTTGATAGGGAAACTTTAACGCGGTAACTTATCACATTACATGTTATGTTTTTGATTACTTGTAACAAGTTCTACGAGTCCTTGTCGTCATAGTCTTTTTTGCTATGTAGGTATACCCGTCAAGTTCTTGAGTGTATAAAGTAATACCGAATTATGTTTGACCGATGTAACCTTTCACAGAATGCACTGTTGACGGAAATATATATTCTCTGTTTATGAACAGACATAATTTCCGTCAACAGTGCATTCAGCATGTTTTCTATGGAAAACACGCTCCGTCGAAGCGCGGTCGGAAGAAAGTATCTTTGACAGATAGATTTATTACTAGACAACATTTTAACTGACACATTAAGGTTTAGGTAAGCCGAAACAACTTTTTGGGATACATACAAGATGACTTAATCAGTGTCTAAATTTTGATACAGTGATCTGTTGATAAAATGAGAAACACTTGGTGATACAATTTGGTTACTGATAAAAAAGTCACCTTCCAAAGATTGATGATTATGATTCCTCTACGTAATCATACGTGAATAGTTGCAGTACTACTATATTCTTCATCTCATTCAGGAGCAATGCTTAAGATTGCACCTGGAAGGTGCATGTCGCAAAATTGTAGGTGAACTGACAACCGATGAAAAAGTAATATAATAAAATCTAAATACCCGCATAAACAAAGATAGTAGTTTTTACTAAAATAAGTATTCAAACAATAACGCTACTTTTTCAACAATTCTTAGTATGTTTTTGTTGTATTTATTTATGGGTATTTATGCAAGTGATTTTAATACCTACGTAACATAGTTTTTTTTATAAATCCAGAGGTACATTTTGTGGTTAGAACTTACGAATTTAATTCCATGTGAATTAGTTATTTATAATTTATAGCGCATAGTTTACATGAATTTCTGTAATAAGTTTTTGGTGTTCTATGTTTTAGTTTGCATTTATGCCGAAAATTTTGTTAGCTATATTTTCGATTGTATACTTTTTGATATATATATATATATATATATTTTACCAAAATGCAATATGCATGGATGTTTATTGTTTAAGTTTTTGTTCAGCTGTTTAGGCGGTGTGCGAAATGGATGGAAACAAGACTTTTTTATTTTGAGATCTCAGTAACGGGTTTGCAGCTGATCCCCAGATTTCGATTTGATTTAATCTCACCGCTTCGTCTTTGTTTTTGTATTCAAAAAGTAAAGTTGACTGCATCCGCGCGAACTGTCCTTGTGTGTCACGCGCGTCTTTTGCCCGAGTGCATGAGTAGTAGCTGCTACGCGAAAGGAGAAGGTCACGCATTCGCCGGATTGTCTGTAATTTATTGCAATAAGTAGTTGTAAATTTAAATATTGTTTTACCAGTGAGCCCTACCCTTAGCGCGAAGCCAAAGACTAGCCATTGCCACCCGCAGACGCGACAAAGTGCAATCAATTACGTCGGATTATCGGCGCGAATAAAACGAGCACTCTTTTTATTTAATTCCGACAGATTGTAGCTGACGGCCTGTTTAATAAACGGCGCTAAATAAAAGGTATAACGCCGCGAAATTAATGTGGGACCGTTTTTATTTTGAGTGTATGAGCTGTCACATGTGTTTAAAAAGGTATACCTACATACTTACGTGTAGTGTATCCTTTAATAAATTCTTTTAACAATCACACCAGTAAAACTTACATTATCGTGACCGGATAATAAATGTAAAATAAATACATTAATAAAGTAAGTTGTCCTAATGTAGTGTCTACCTCGGACAAATGGTGCAGTCGAGTGCAGACAGCTTTGAGTGGAAAATCACTAGGAGGGTGCAGCTTGGCTGGGCAGTTGGGCCTTGAGTAGCATTTAGAAACCAAGCCAACTAAATTTAGTCGCGTAATATTGTTTAGGTATATTTAAAAAAAATTTTTTTTTTCTTTATAACATAATGAGGTGCTTGTAGCTCAGTAGTTGCAGCACTTTGGTAGGTGTTGGCTGTATGGTTTGATAACTATACAGTTAAGCTACCTACGCCTCAATTGTGATTGGAAGGTTGACCATTGTTGACCATGACAATTGATTGTTAACTGAAATATTTCTACGTCATTATTGGACTACGTCAGAATGTGTTGAACTTGTTTATTTATAAGATCATAAGCTACCACTTTCTGAGAAATAAATCCATTCATTTTATTCCAACTATACTAATGACATTTATCATAAGCATTTCCATGCTTCGAAAGGCACGTTTAAAGTTGGTCCCGGCTAATATTGTTTCGTATTAGTCGTAAAGCCTAGTCAGAGGCCTTTGGAGGGCTTAATAACATCTGAGATTAAATTCATTACAACTACCCTCTACCAATACGCACTGAACCCGCGTGATGGAGTGTAGCCCAAACTACCTCATATTATAATGTTTATTTTTTTACAACTTACATGTGGATTTTTACGAAAGCCATTAGAGATAGGATATCTAAAACAGAAACGTACCTAACAACTCATTAAAAGCTAAAAGCACGATATCTGTTTCCATAAATAAATATTGGAGCAGGTAAGATCTGTATTCCGGGAAATTAATAGTTGCACCAGTTTTTGTCGAAAAAAGCCTTTGGGTATAAATACAATCGACAAAATATACATAGATTTATTTGGTTACTAAAATGTAACCAGATTTTTCTTTTGAAGTCGAATAGATACGAAGTATACTCAACCAACATGGAAAATCCACATTTGCGTTAAGAGGATTCGGTATAGATTAAAGTTAAAATTGGAAACGTTGCTAAATCGGTGCGATATACAATTTAAAACACATTAGTAAAAAGTCACTTAAGCGGTAATCGTCCCGGTATGGGGTTGTGCCGCAGAGGGCATTTGTATTACAAAGAGCACAAATTAAAATAGTCAAACTACTCTTCTAATACCTAACCTAACTTCTTAAGTCTATAAAGAAACCCTTATGCACCTTATCAGCATTATTATAGTCATGGGAAGTCCGCTGCTAAATATAGGCCTCTCGCAATGACTTCCAGATTAGCCGGTTAAAAGCGGCCTGCATCCAGCGAATTCGTCGAATCCCACTCGGCTGGGCAGCGTTCGAATTTGTGTAGTTTCCCGACGCGACATCTTCTCGTCCAAAATATTTCAGTGCCAAAAAACGAGACTACAACCGTTGTGTGCTACCCGTGATGGAATTGAAACGTGGCCTCTTACTATAGGCCTCATAAGAAAGTTCCAGGCTACAAAGCGTTCTATAAAAGGGCTACGCTCAATGTTTCTTTGCGAGATCGAATGAGAAATGTGAAGTTGTCCATACGAACAAAAGTTACTGACATAGCCAGTCAGATTAGCAAACGAAAGTGGCAGTGGGCAGGGCACATATCCATCTCTGAAGTTCTGAGTTCCATTCTCGGTCTGGTCAATGTAGAAAAGAAACATTACTTAGTTGTCTCGGGTCTGGGTGTTGTGATACCGTCGTTGTTTTTATATTCTATAACACAAGTGCTTTAGCTACTTACGTTAGGATCAGAGCAATGTATATGATGTTATCCGATGCAGCAAAATGGCTCCACGTACTGGCAAGTGCAGCGTAGGACGCCCAACCCACAAGGTTCACAGACGACCTGTAATGGTTGCACAACACGTGCATCATCAGGTCAGCCTATTGCTGCTGTTGGATGAAAGATGGAAAAATTGTTTAAATGTAAAAAAAATATGTAAAACTAGCAGTTGCCCGCGTGGTCTTTAGTTTAGACTCAAGGAAGATTTACAGTTTCAATAATTCAGTAAACTAGTACAATATACTGTGGTTCAATACTAATTACAAATCTCCACATATGAGTAACCAGACGGTGGATAAATCTAAGTGAGGCAACTAAGAAATGAACAATATTAACTTAAAAATAATAATAAATGTAACAGGCTATCATCAAAGTTCGTTAAAGTTCGAGAATCTCAAAATATGTCCTTGTCATTTGTCGCTTTATCGAGGTAATGCTGGTGAAGAACAGATCAATATCAATAGACAGTTTAGAAAAACTACGACAGCTACGAATAAAAATTTTGCCATTTTGCAAATATTACGCAAATGAAGTAGCGGGAAAAAGCTAGTCGTAAATAAATAAAAAACGCATTTAATTAAATGAGTCCAATCAAAAGAGAGTTCATATTAGGGACAACCCAAATCCCAGATCAATACGGAAAATAAGCATTATCCGAAAAGATAATGCCTTCGGGAATCTGCTAAGCAAATCTCCGCGTTGCGAGGATCGTCCGCGAATATAAACATGGCCGCTCGCATTGTTATGTTATCGGTAAAATGAGAAATTAAAAATTACTAAGAATGCCTATTACAGTCAGATATTAATAGATACGAAGTATACCATTGCAAGTTATTATGAACGGCATAAATAAATAAAGGTTTGGTTCCACGTGCAACCATCTACGCTAATAAACGGCTAATTAACAATGCAATCTTAATTATTATCCCAACATGTTGGTCTTCCATTAATGAGACCATTATAGGTTTCTAATATTTTATCCATTATGTTGTTCTGTGCCGTGTGGGGACGGCCGTAAAGAATATAATTCCCCACCGCCAACAGAAGGCGTGTCGTAAGACGCGACTTATTCCTGTAGCACGAGACGGGCAGCAGCGTCTGCGTGCAAAATCCTATAAAAAAACCGCGCTTGCAAACCCGCCTAAAGCGTGGCGAGTATTGGCAATCCCTCCCAGTGAAAGTCATTGGCCTCACGCCTATGCTCAGCAGTGGACGTCCTTTGGTTGAAATGATGATGATGTTTATGTTTTATAGGAACCAACGAGATTAACAAGATTTGAATTGAAAGTAATATAATATGTTTCAGGTATGTTGGCCCATCAGAGTCTGCCGGGTTTCTTCGACCGATGATAAGCTTGGAATCGCTTGGAGGGGTTTAGGGTTATTTGGTAGTCCGATATGCCTTTGTGTCGGAACGTTCACAAAGCGCTGAAAATCAGTGTCGTTGTTTTTAGCTGAAACGACAAATGCTGAATGGGAATCTTTGAGACACAATCATTTTCATAGACTTTTTTGTATTTTTAATGTACTTAATGTCAAAAAACCGTGTCGCCCGTGCTTGTACTCGCACAAATAACCGTCAGAACTTATTCTTTAGTAGAGTTACTAAAAAGTTTAACGAGACTGTCAGTGCCTACCCGCATTTAGACCTATTTTGTACCCGCCCCGCCGAGGTGAGAATATTGCTTGCAAATAATTTCATGCGTCCAACTCGTTGACCCTAACTATCTTTTTTCTGTGTTTATGTTTTTTTGGTTTTTATATCATGAATGTAATTAGTACTAATATTTGCCTCATCATTTCAGCCATAAGACGTCCATTGCTGAACATAGGCCTCCCCCAATGACTTATCATCGGGGGGGATTGCCAATACTCGCCACGCTTGGCAGGCGGGTTGGAGAGCGCAGTTTTTTTATAAGATTTCGCGCGAAGACGCTGCTGCCCGTCTCGTGCTACAGGAATTGGTCGCCTCTTACGACACGCCTCCTGTTGGCGATGGGGAAGTGTGTTCTTTACGGCCGTCCCCACACAACACGGCCGTAACGGCACGGAATCAAGAGAAGTGTTAGCCTCAAAATACAATTGGATTAGGCTAGACCGAAATAGTCTGGTTTTCCTATCTAAAGATAATGGAGGTCTGATAGCAGCTGCTACAAATGTAATAACTAGACAAACCACATCTAGGATTATGGTCGTACTCCGACTAGACACGAGATAAAACGCTAAATGGAAGGAAAAAAAAACTTTACCCTCCTTCTGGGTCAGTCGGGTAAAAACATAGCTTAATACTAACAAGAATAAAAAAAAAAATTTCAATCACACTAATTATCTAGCCTCAAACTAAGCAAAGCTTATGTCTACAATATATTAAGTACTTTGCCAAGGTATTGTACAAAAAGTCTTCATTCCCAATTTGCCTGTAACGGATACAAAAATAACAAATTCATACGCACACGGGAAATGCAAATATTGAGTTTGACTGTTCGATTGGATTATATTTGATTTTAATCTGCCGATCCGCGCCTGACAAAACACGCATTAAGATTTTACTGGGAACGAATGTTTTTGGTGAAGTTGTTTTAAAAAATATTGCCTTTTGGGCACATCCAATTTGGATTGGGTTTAATTAAATTGGACTTGAAATTTACGTTTTTCACGGACATTAAAGCAGCAATTTCGAATAAAGTGTAGAGGAATATTAGAAATAGTGACCAACCCACTAAGAAGACAAGTTTTCTTAATACTTATTACAACACTTTATAACAAGTAGATAAATAAATTAAGTAAAAAGTAATATAGTAGTATATAGGTCGACTTTGGTGGAAACTAACTCACAGAGAGAATGCCTCTATGTATTTAAAATTGATGAAAGAATTAAAAGTTTCTATTTGTCACTCAACGCAGGCATACTATTTTTTTCTAAAGCCAAATTCTGCCGTAATTAACTTTGATTTTGTATTTAATAATAACCAAATCATACAATTATAGCAGGCTTGCTTTGCGTACTTGCGTAATAAAGAGAAGAGAAAAAGTAAATACCTTTTTCTCTTTTTTTATAAATATTATTACATAAATAAATATTGGACAACATCACATACATTGCTCTGATCCTATAATAAGTAGCTTAAGCACTTGTGTTACAGAAATTAGAAAAAATTACGATACTACGACTCCCAGACCCAAAACAATATAGAAAAGTTATATTTGTACCCGGGACCTCAGAGGTAGCGACACCAAGTCCAGTAGGCCCGCCTCCGGCTACGGAGGTCGTCAAATTTATGAATGGTAAGTGCAGTGTAAGTACTCGTAATATGCCGACCGGCATCAAAATATTGTGTAAAATGTTTGCACCGCCCAGCGGCTCAAACCTGCCATAACCATCTGAACGAAATAAAATTGATTTCATCAAAACACTTTAGTCATAAAAAACAAATTTCAGGAGCGGAAACTTCATACGTCATCAGCGAACTCGATTCCCATGAACGCGGAAATGAGTCGGCCGTTCGTAAAAAGGGGGTGAAGAATTGTAAGAGGATTTATTTTGCAACAAGTTTTTTATATAATATATAAATAAAAATATTTTGGTGCTCAATATAAAATCAGAGTTAATAGTAGCTACACTACCGTAAAATAATTTGCGTGAGAACATCTATTGTGCCAATATTACGGTAAAGTATACAATTCGGAGGAAAGTATTATGTGCTCGTAGGACTAAACTAAAAAGAAAGGATACTACAGGGATATTATAAAATCAAAGATTAAACTGTTATTTGCTGGTAGTTATTACGAGAAATATGAAAATAGGTACAGATTATAAATAGCCCGACATTGGTGCGCGCGCGACTGTGGTACAAGCCACGTGATTTGCGCGCGGGTGGCGCGCAGACGTAAAACTCCGCTTCGTTGTCGAGCACTAAATTATTAAGAGCGATCCGCTGATTGTACATAGCAGTTCAAGTTGATTTCTGCCTTCCTAGTCACTGTACAGGTCGATAAAATATTACGGCCCTCCCGAAGGCACCTTATTCGTTCTATTCTAACAAGTTCTGGCGCTCGTTTGTTTTGATATAAACCTGGTTAAGCGTTTGAGCCTTTTTCCGCTGTCTCTGAACCTTAGAGAACTTTTGTAACTAGGCGAGATTATTCGAAAGACAAAGTGACTGAACACGAAAGTCTACAACCAGTGTGTGTTACCAGTGATGACATATGGAACTGAAATGTGGCCTCTCACTATGGGCCTCATAAGAAAGCTCTAGGTTGCATAGCGTGCTATGGAAAGGGATATGCTCGGTGTTTCTTTGCGAGATCAAATCAGGAATGAGGAGATTCGTAAACGAACAAAAGTCGCTGACATAGCCCAACGGATTAGCAAGCTGAAGAGGCAGTGAGCCCCCGAGGCACATAGCACGTAGAACTGACATCCGATGGGGCAGAAAGGTTCTGGAATGGAGGCCACGTACCGGCAAGCGCAGCGTAGGACGTCCACCTACACGTGGACAGACGACCTGGTAGGAAGCCGCTGGATGCAGGCCGCTTTCAACTGGCCAATCTGGAAGTCACTGGGGGAGGCCTATGTTCAGCAGTGGACGTCCTATGGCTGAAATGATGATGACTTAAAACAAACATCTCACTATGGGCCTCATAAGAAAAAAATAACGAGATCCGTAAACGAACAAAAGACATAGAACAATAGATCAATTTGAAGCGGCGGTGGGCGGCGCACATAGAAGTGACAGCCGATGGGGTAGAAAGGTTTAAGATAAGATAAGATAAGATAAGATAAGATAAGATAAGATAAATCTATTTCTCTGTAAAAACTTAGCATAAATACATGAAACTTAAGTAATTTAGTTTAATCTAATAATTATAAAGTTGGTAACTAAACTAAGCAATAGTTTTGCCTGTATCTTAGGTATCTACGAGTATTACTCGTAAAAGTAGGTTAGTGTTTATACAACATTAAAATATTTACACAGAAACGATTACTAACTATACAACAATAAATAAGTAGATTATGATGCTTTCCACCTTAGTCTTAATAATTATGTAATAACTTACAATAAGTAGGTTTTGACATAGTTTCTAAAATGAATCGGTATTTAAGTACATAGGATGATACAAATGGAGCGAATACATATTTGGAATTATCGTGATTTCTTTTTAATATAAGTGAATATATAATGCACATTTGTGATTTGGATCCACGACACATGAATTCATATTAAATTAGACTTATGTTATTAAGAAAATCCTGGTGTCAGAGTTATTCATTGTGTGCTGGGTCATACGTTCTATGCCGCGCTTTGGTCTCCCTCATAGTCAATTGTGCTTACGTATCTAGCCTCAGCGATTTTTCTTGCAGGGCATTGCTCTTCTCCGGTTTTATGGTGGCCAGGTTTGTTAAATCGCCGGCACATAGCACAGTTTGCTGGTTCTAGTTGCTTTGGGCAATCTTTAATTAAATGGCCAACACAGCCGCAGTGCCCACACGTAGATTCGGTGTCACGACAATATTTCGCTGAATGTCCATATTGTTGACACTTGTAGCATCTAGTAATAAGAGTGTAGTCTCTAACTGGGCATGAAGTCCAATTAATAAATACCCTTTCCTGCTCAATAAGAATTTTTCTGAGGTTTGGAGGCAATTCCAGTACAAAATTACAGTAAGGCGCGTCTTTTTTGCCAGATTTGTGGCTCAGATAGATAGATAGATAGATACTCTTTATTTTACACCATACAAAGAAGTTACAATTTGTGTTTACAGAAAGATGCACAATTTAGGCGGTCTTATCGCTAAAAGCGATCTCTTCCAGACAACCTTTAGGTAGAGGACAGATAAGAAGAAAGGGGAAAGTGGTTCGGAGAGCTTAGTGTAAAATTTAATATACCTAAAGTATAGAAATAAACATAACAATATACTTACATACACAACAATAATAATATATAATATAATATTAAATACAAACATATATACACATAAAATGATACTTGATACATGCCAGGAAATATCGTGACCAACAATGACCAGTTGACAATATTAAAGAAGGATAGAAAATGGTTTGTATGTCAAGACGCAAAAAAATGTGCTTTAAGCCGACCTTTAAAGATATCAATCGATTCGGATTACCTTATAGGTAAAGGTAAGGAGTTCCATAAGCGTATGGACTGTACAGTAAATGACTGAGAATAATAGTTAGTAGAATGGGGAGGAAATTGGAGAAGTAGTTTTTTGGATGACCGCATGTCATGACCCAGCTCAGCTTAATAGAGTTTAAAAACATTTCACGTTATATGTGCTGGTACTTGCCTGAAATATTTTGCTCATATAAACATTCAAAAACTTCCTTATCCGAGGTGTTGTTTGGTACTATTAGTAATATCACTTTAGGCTTACGTTTAGTAGTTTCTTCAACTTTTAGCCCTGAAGTTTTGAGTTGTTCTGCCTTCTTTAATTTGTCAAGGTCATCCCTTCCTTCAACGCTAATTATTATGCCTCCACCTTTAGTTTTCCTTATCCCTCGTATATGAAGTTTGAGTTCTTCAGGCTTAATAATGGTCTGAATAAGCTTCTTAGTATCTTCACTAGACTTATCTTTGTCAGCTGGGTAAATAGCAATAGTTTTAGTGCATGGAGGACGTATTGTAGAGATTTTGCTTGTTCTAACCACGTCCGCAAAAGATGTGTTCGGTGGTTGGATCTTAGGAGCAGAGAGGACACATTCCTTTAACTCTTCGAACTGATCTTCGATTTGTTTGGTGGTCTCCTTCTGGTCAGTCAAGTTATTTATTAATGTTTGTGCTGCAATATATTTCTGTTTCAAGGATTAATAATGTACAGCCAGCTGAGATACACCTCTCATTACATTTCTGCTGATGTTGCTTATTTTCAGCTTCTGCTCAGTATTAAGTTTTTCTTCGCTGGATGTGCTGCAGATTTCGTTCAGGCATTGTTCAATAGACGAAAGCCATTTTTTAATTTCTTGCGTCGATACTGCTTCAATAGTCGATGTCCTGGGGGTCGGTTCTCTTTCAGGAGGTCTTCTCTGCGGTGGTGGCGGGCTACGGCTAGTCATGGAACTTCGGTTGAAAGGACTATCCATTGTTGAGCCAATATTCAAAACAGAAAAACACTAAACTCAGGTAAGTGTGTCGATGTCTGCATGACTAACATGCGCTGACACAGTTTTCACACGGACGTTATGTTGACACAGATAATAATTAATTGTCTAAATTATTTCATAATTGCAGAATCAGAATCAGAATCTTTATTTGCGTCAGATGGCCTAGGCATATCTAGGGTTCTAGAATGGAGGCTATGCGCAGCGTAGGACGTCCGCCCACAAGGTGATAGACGATCTGGTAAAAGTTGTTAAAAGCCAATGGATGCAGGCCGCTTCTAACCGGCCAATTTGGAAGTATGCTTATGTTCCGCAGTGAACGTCCTATGACTGAAATGATGACCCAAAAAAAGTAATTTCGGAAGGTTTTCTGAACTATCACCCTGAATAAATTTTGTAGTTTATCCTATCCTGCTCGTTAACGCAAGCACATAATGGCGTAAGTACCATAGTTTAATATTTTTCACAACTACACACTTTTGTATTACAAGATGTTTTCAATTATTTGGCGACAAGAAGAAATAACATTGTTAAATCTGGCGAGACCTTACTATGTTATCTTTTTTCGAAACGTTTTTACGATAAAAAAAGAGATACGTTATAATTGGCACATATATCAGAATGTGCTGTAATTGTTTATTGTATTTTTTAATGTATGTGCTGTTGGTGTACCTTAATAAATAAAATAAAATAAATACGTTTTTGAATTAAAACAAAGTATACACGTCCATAAATCGTTAAATATTTTTGACTAATTTAACTTTTACAAATATGCAGTCAAAAAGTTTTTACAATGTAGCCAGTGGGTAAATAATTAAATTCCCATTAACGTGATTAAAACACACGTTATATTAGCTTTTGCAAATGAAATTTTAATGTTACTAATTCCACCAATTTGTTGCTGCCGTATCCGGACGTGAAATAAAGGTAATCCGGTAATTGCTGGATTATCAACGGGCGCAGAAGTGACAGTTGGGTGAAAATTAATTTCGCGTCAAAGCTTTTCTGTCCATTATAAATTTCATAATAGTATAATCTTAACTTTGTAACTATTAATCTTTTAACTATGATAAAGGTGAATTTAAAATTGGGAAAAAATCTTAGCATGCCTAGGTTATAAAATAAGTACAACGTTTTTTATTTATATCTTCTAGACATTTAATTTTAACACACTTTTAACTATTTGCTTTCAAATATTAGAAGTCTTTTAAGCTATTTCTATTTGTTTTATCTATTAAAAACTCTAAAGGTATGTGACATTATGATGACAATACAATGTAATTTGATACCACCATACTGATTAAATATTCGCATATAGGTGAATAGTTGAACTTTTTAATAGCTATTAGCCCAGTAAAGAGCCCTGAATGATTTACAGAATTACCTTTGAACGATATAATTGTGCATAGAAATCACTGTTCATCGTTCATCGATACAAATATATTTCTTTTACCGACAGCTCGGTTCGCTGAAAGAATGACATATATTTCTTTCGGCGAACCGAGCTGTCGGTAAAAAAATAATATTTGTATCGATGAATGATGAACAGTGATTTCTATGTACAATTATATCGTTCAAGGGTAATTCTGTAAATCATTCGGAGCCCATTAGTAAAACCTTTACGTTTGAGCTCATTAATGTCAATAATTCGCATACCTAATTATCTTTAAGTGGAAAGTTATTAAAATTCTATTCGCATGTTTATTTCTTTAATTAGTTCTTAGTGTGTAACTAATTGTTAACATTTTCGTGAATCACAAATAAGTAAGTAAAGTACTAGAAGAGAGCACACGATTGTCACGGCTATCAGGACGGAATCCTCCCAATAATACGGTCTTATTGTAGGCTGACACGGGTTTCCGATAGATCCCTAAAATGCGGAATTCAGGAGGCATTTACCTTGTTGCTCTTTCCTAAAATATTGTGATTTAGTTAGTAGAGACTTGCCTATGTACAATCTTTTTAAATATTTAGACTATTTCAATTAATACTGGGTGACTATTATGACGACCAGACTGTACGGCAGAAAGGTTCTAGAATGGAGACCACGTACCGGCAACCGCAGTGTTGGACATCCTTCCACAATGTGGACAGACAACTTGGTAAAAATTATAGGAAGCCACCGGATGTGGGCCGCTTTCAATCGGCCAATCTGGAAGTCACTGGGGGAGGCTTATCTTCAACAGTAGATGTCCTATGGCTGGAATGATGATGATGATAATGTTTAATAAGTTTTGTACAAATAGCATCTAGTTTAATACAATGAAAACCAGTGTAAAAAAAAAAAAACCGCGGTCTGCTGTGAACGCTTAACAATAAAGAAGAACATTGAATGATATTTTGATAGTGTTGTCAAATAAATGTTGTGTTTACTCATCAACAGGTGAAGAATTAAGTATTTTATTCACGTTATGTAAACATCATTTTATATTATGATCTCAAACTAAAGCAATCATTTCACGTATAAGCTCAAAAACAATGGTAAACAACAAACAATAATGCCATCAAACTACCAGGAAAACAAGATTTAAATTCAACGCCGCGCTCCCACAATCAGAAAGTTATTTCATAAAAAAATAGGTGGCTGTTGGTATAAAATTCAAATGATAACGACCCACATCGAAGTCGATGACAACGGTTGGTCCTCTGGGAGGGGACGCGCGGTGTCCATTAAAAGTTGAATTAATGCCGTGGACTTCTACGCTATCTTGTCTTTGGGGAGCCGATTTGACGAAGGTGCTTATTTTAATAGTTGGCTGGATATTTGCAATACTCTGTTTTATTTATGAAAGATATTTATATTGCGAGGACTGTTAATAAAACGCAAATTAGTCATCGTCGAGCCCTTAGTTAGGCATCATTAATTAGACTTAGTATTGTCCTTTGAGAATAACATTTTGGAGATTAATTATTGAATTTAGTTCTGAGACATAATGAATGAATTGTTAAAGGTATAGATAGATACTCTTTGATGCACACCATACAATTAAATCACACATGATTTTTAGATAAAGACGTACAATTTAGGCGGTCTTATCGTTAATAGTGATCAGGTAGAGGACAGCTACAGAGAAAGGAGAAGGTGGAGCAGTTCTTATAATTCTTAAATTTACCTGATACAAATAAGATTGCATGATTGATGTGTACCTTAAATATCAAAATATATATAAAAGGTATGTTTTAAGTATAATCGAAGATAAAAGGATATTGTATAGAGAAAAGAAACTCTAACAACTAAGTTGCTTAAAGAAAGCAAAGTTTAATAAAATACATACTTCTACAGGTTGTTTTTATCATAATTAAAAAATTGCTGTTCCATACTTTTTTTCTCAATTTTACTATTAGTGGTATATAATGTTCAGCACCAACGCTCAGTCCTAACAACGATAAACCCGTCTTTACCCATTTTCCTATACCAGGCTCAGCCTGCCTAGCATGACTACTAAAAATACGATATGATATGATATAGCGATATATCGACACCACCTGTAAAAATATGATGAATATAGCCGCCATTTTGATTTTTTATCGAAACAGCGATCATAATATGTACCGTAACCGGCACGGCGATTCTACACGGCGGCTTTTAGGCCGCAAACTGGACGGCTGCGGGTGCGGGCGCGGGGGCGACTGCGGCGCGGGCGGCGAGGCGGGCAATTTGGTCCGTTCTCGACGCCAGCGGTCAGTTCGCTTCGTTTATCGCGGTGAAGAGACGTACCGAACAAATAAAAATGTCGATACGGCGGCGTCATGAATATTTTCAAAGTTCATTTATACAATACGATATATTATGGGCAAAAGAAGAAGTAAATCCTTACTTTAAACAAAGGAAGCAAAGAGGCGAGTTTCATCTAAACTACGAAGACCAATAAAATTAAATTATTCATGTCCTTCAGTAATTACCTATCCTTACTATTCCACTTGACTCCAAAATAGTTTTAAGGATTAAACTTAGGTACATGTAGAAAGTGTCAAATTAGTAATAATCATACCTTGTAGAAATATCTCCTTACTAGAATAAGAATAAAATAATAAAAGCTATTTAACATTTAATTCGTTTTTTATTTCCTCCCATAATTGATTAATTATTCGCCGATTCTTGTGGTTGATATTTTTGCTGTTCCATATAGATGGTCTTTCCAAAACTGCTGAAATAATTTCTTCCAACGACATTTTAGATTGTTCGAGATCGGTGGGACAAGACAACACTATAACCACCCGATCGCGCATTCGCCGCTCGACTGGCGCGTGCTGCTTGTTGCCCGCCGCCCGCGCCGCGGCCCTCCAGAACGGTTAATACAAACTTAAGCATAAATATCAAATCGCGCGAGCCGCGCGATGCACCGCGGTCGCCCCCGCGTCCGCACCCGCGGCCGTCCAGTTTGCGGCACTATCATATTTTTACAGTTAGTGTCAATATATCGCTATATCATATCATATCATATCGTGTTTTTAGTAGTCATGCTAGACAGGCAGGATGCATATCTACTTGGTTGTGGTCGACTGGTTTCAGCCGACCCACGTGGCCGCGTTGGCTGGTCGGCCGTCCATTACCATCCCAGAGCGTGTCCCTCCCTATAAAATGTGCTACCTGGTATGCCGGTTTGACCGGAGCAGGCTTTGACCCCGGCTGGGCAAGCACCTCGTATCGTATCGTATGGTATCGTAGTGGTATATAATGTCGTAGCCAGATCGTAAAATTGACCACTTCATGAACAAATTCACGTAAAAAAAATATTAAGCAAATTCACGTAACTTGTAAACGTATTTTTATTTTAACGATATGGCCAAACGTGGATTGACATTTCATCGAATGTTGACGTTTAAACGATATGGTCAGTTTTAGTTAGCCATATCATGAAATACCACCATTTTATTAAATGATCGGTCACATCATGAAATGTTTAATTTTACGATCTGGCCACGACATATACATTAATCTAAGGAACAACTTGTGGAAGTGTGTTTAACCTAGCAACCTGTATATCAAGGTGTAGTAGTTTTATTGGTTATCAATCATACTTATTGTAAATTCTAAAATCGTGACAGATAAGTTAACATCATACCTACACTGTCTTGATTTCGTCTACCACACATCAATACTAGAAAAAAATATGCGGCTAAATAATAAGGGTCCCTTGATGTTTATCGCGATCATTGCCCAAGTTTTGTTATTTGCCGACAGACAGACACGCTTCCAGATCGTTACTTTTTATTAGTAGTATGTAATCATCAGTAATATGAGGGGTACGACCGCAAAATAAATACATAAAGTAGAACCACTAGATACTATGTAGGTATTTCTTTCTCTCTTCTTCAACGCATCTCCACAAGTTGAGTGTAATTATCATCCTTAGTACGTAACGTAAGTATAACGCCATTGAAAATATGTAACTACAAAATATTACTGTACCTCTTTTAACACAAATATTCAGTGAATATGAATATGAATCCCAGAGAATTTATAAATAATTGTACGGTTGGTTTTTATTCATACTTAAACGACATTTTTTTAAATCTTACCACTGCTCAAGCCCAGAAGCAACAGCGCAAGAAATTTTATTTTATTTATTTAATTTAAAAACTTTATTGCACAAAACTTTAAAAAGTGTACAATAGGTGGACTTCATGCTAAAAGTATTTTCTGCCAGCCAACCTTAGGGTCATGCAGAAAAACAAGTAATGGGTGCGGTAAAGGTCCGATATAAGAATTACCTTACATTAACAAATTACGTGGTTAGCTTAATATGATACAAATAATTACCTATATAAATAAAATCAATGCACAATATATATACATATACTACTTATATAATGACTTAATAAACGTACGTACTATAAATAAATAAATAAATATTGCAATTATGTATTGAAATATATGGAGAAATTCAGATACTACTATTCGTTTCTAAATAAATAAGTATGTTAACAAGAAAACGTAGGTACCACTTGAAACTAGGTATTTTGTAACTCTACAGGAGTTACAAAATACCTAGTTTCAAGTGGTCAGCTCAATTTTGATTCTCGTATTTCTCTTAAATTACCACCCCAGAGGCAAGTGAGCTTACTGTATCAATCTCATATGTGACGATTGTTATGCCAATATAATTTTTATCAGTATTCATTGTGTTCTCTTTGGTTTGGCTTGTTGTTTATTTGACATTAACTGTTCTATTGTTTCGTTAGATATTTAATATTATGGTAATAGTTATATTTGCTTACTCGGTGATCAATAAATTAGGATGTGGTGATCATTTTGCTGCGAGAAAATATAAATGACCACATTCAGGACAGTCTTGTTTTGGCAAGTGGTTTGCATCTGCGGTCGTGGGTTCGAACCCTGCTAAGCGCAAGTGTTTTTGAGTCATGGTTGTCATTTCGTGTATTCAAGTACGTCTATTTGTTAGATATCTAAATAGTCATACAAGATCTTCGTATTTTTGCGAAAAGTCTAGGGCTAGTAATTAATTGCTCTAGTTGTGGAAAAAAATATTGATTATTATTAATTTCTTGTGTTACGTACAAGCATACTGCTACACAGTGCATTCTGTATTTAAACACGACAAATCTTTAATTAAGTCTAAATGAATATCTGACATAACATTACAAAACAACTTAATAGTCAACAATTTGCCGGTAAGCGCAGCGTAAGACGTCCACCCACAACGTGGATAGAAGACCTGGTAAAGGTTGCAAGAAGCCGCTGGATGCAGGTAGCTTCCAACCGGCCAATCTGGCAATCACTAGGGGAGGTTTATGTTCAATCAGTCAACAGTTGCATTTTTCAAAATTTAATTTGTAAAATTATTTAAAACTCACAATCAATTCCAAAATGAATATCGTTCAACAAAACAGATTATACAACTCTTTTAAATTATAATAAGATACTGTACTATCCTTAGTTTCTGATCTCGTTACAAAGATGTCTACTCGATACTAAGCACTAACGCTAATAGCTGCTTATGGAACCTAATTCCATGATAAAGGTAATCCGGTAATTGCTGGATTATCAACGGGCGCAGAAGTGACAGTTGGGTTAAAATTAATTTCGCGTCAAAGCTTTTCTGTCCATTATAAATTTCATAATAGTATAATCTTAACTTTGTAACTATTAATCTTTTAACTATGATAAAGGTGAATTCAAAATTGGGAAAAATCTTAGAATGCTTATGTTATAAAATAAGTACAACGTTTTTTATTTATATCTTCTGGACATTTAATTTTAACACACTTTTAACTATTTGCTTTCAAATATTAGAAGTCTTTTAAGCTATTTCTATTTGTTTTATCTATTAAAAACTCTGAAGATATGTGACATTATGATGACAATACAATGTAATTTGATACCACCATACTGATTAAATATTCGCATATAGGTGAATAGTTGAACTTTTTAATAGCTATTAGTAAAGAGCCCTGAATGATTTACAGAATTACCTTTGAACGATATAATTGTACATAGAAATCACTGTTCATCGTTCATCGATACAAATATATTTCTTTTACCGACAGCTCGGTTCGCCGAAAGAATGACATATATTTCTTTCGGAGAACCGAGCTGTCGGTAAAAAAATATTATTTGTATCGATGAACGATGAACAATGATTTCTATGTACAATTATATCGTTCAAGGGTAATTCTGTAAATCATTCGGAGCCCATTAGTACAACCTTTACGTTTGAGCTCATTAATGTCAATAATTCGCATACCTAATTATCTTTAAATGGAAAGTTATTAAAATTCTATTCGCATGTTTATTTCTTTAATTAGTTCTTAGTGCGTAACTAATTGTTAACATTTTCGTGAATCACAAATAAGTAAGTAAAGTACTAGAAGAGAGCACACTATTGTCACGGCTATCAGGACGGAATCCTCCCAATAATACGGTCTTATTGTAGGCTGACACGGGTTTCCGATAGATCCCTAAAATGCGGAATTCAGGAGGCATTTACCTTGTTGCTCTTTCCTAAAATATTGTGATTTAGTTAGTAGAGACTTGCCTATGTACAATCTTTTTAAATATTTAGACTATTTTAATTAATACTGGGTGACTATTATGACGACCAGACTGTACGGCAGAAAGGTTCTAGAATGGAGACCACGTACCGGCAACCGCAGTGTTGGACATCCTTCCACAATGTGGACAGACAACTTGGTAAAAATTATAGGAAGCCACCGGATGTGGGCCGCTTTCAATCGGCCAATCTGGAAGTCACTGGGGGAGGCTTATCTTCAACAGTAGATGTCCTATGGCTGGAATGATGATGATGATAATGTTTAATAAGTTTTGTACAAATAGCATCTAGTTTAATACAATGAAAACCAGTGTAAAAACAAAAAAAAAACCGCGGTCTGCTGTGAACGCTTAACAATAAAGAAGAACATTGAATGATATTTTGATAGTGTTGTCAAATAAATATTGTGTTTACTCATCAACAGGTGAAGAATTAAGTATTTTATTCACGTTATGTAAACATCATTTTATATTATGATCTCAAACTAAAGCAATCATTTCACGTATAAGCTCAAAAACAATGGTAAACAACAAACAATAATGCCATCATACTACCAGGAAAACAAGATTTAAATTCAACGCCGCGCTCCCACAATCAGAAAGTTATTTCATAAAAATAGGTGGCTGTTGGTATAAAATTCAAATGATAACGACCCACATCGAAGTCGATGACAACGGTTGGTCCTCTGGGAGGGGACGCGCGGTGTCCATTAAAAGTTGAATTAATGCCGTGGACTTCTACGCTATCTTGTCTTTGGGGAGCCGATTTGACGAAGGTGCTTATTTTAATAGTTGGCTGGATATTTGCAATACTCTGTTTTATTTATGAAAGATATTTATATTGCGAGGACTGTTAATAAAACGCAAATTAGTCATCGTCGAGCCCTTAGTTAGGCATCATTAATTAGACTTAGTATTGTCCTTTGAGAATAACATTTTGGAGATTAATTATTGAATTTAGTTCTGAGACATAATGAATGAATTGTTAAAGGTATAGATAGATACTCTTTGATGCACACCATACAATTAAATCACACATGATTTTTAGATAAAGACGTACAATTTAGGCGGTCTTATCGTTAATAGTGATCAGGTAGAGGACAGCTACAGAGAAAGGAGAAGGTGGAGCAGTTCTTATAATTCTTAAATTTACCTGATACAAATAAGATTGCATGATTGATGTGTACCTTAAATATCAAAATATATATAAAAGGTATGTTTTAAGTATAATCGAAGATAAAAGGATATTGTATAGAGAAAAGAAACTCTAACAACTAAGTTGCTTAAAGAAAGCAAAGTTTAATAAAATACATACTTCTACAGGTTGTTTTTATTATAATTAAAAATTTGCTGTTCCATACTTTTTTTCTCAATTTTACTATTAGTGGTATATAATGTTCAGCACCAACGCTCAGTCTTAACAACGATAAACCCGTCTTTACCCATTTTCCTATACCAGGCTCAGCTTGCCTAGCATGACTACTAAAAACACGATATGATATAATATGATATAGCGCCATTTTGATTTTTTATCGAAACAGCGATCAGAATATGTACCGTAACCGTCTACACGGCGGCTTTAACTATCATATTTTTACAGTAAGTGTCAATATATCGCTATATCATATCATATCATATCGTGTTTTAGTAGTCATGCTAGGCAGGCAGGATGCATATCTACTTGATTGAGATCGACTGGTTTCAGCCGACCCACGTGGCCGCGTTGGCTGGTCGTCCGTCCATTCCCATCCCAGAGCGTGTCCCTCCTTATAAAATGTGCTACCTGGTATGCCGGTTTGACCGGAACAGGCTTTGATCCTGGCTGGGCAAGCACCTCGTATCGTATCGTATCGTATCGTAGTGGTATATAATGTCGTAGCCAGATCGTAAAATTGACCACTTCATGAACAAATTCACGTAAAAAAATTAAAGAAATTCACGTAACTTGTAAACGTATTTTTATTTTAACGATATGGCCAAACGTGGATTTACATTTCATCGAATGTTGACGTTTAAACGATATGGTCAGTTTTAGTTGGCCATATCATGAAATACCACCATTTTATTAAATGATCGGTCACATCATGAAATGTTTAATTTTACGATCTGGCCACGACATATACATTAATCTAAGGAACAACTTGTAGAAGTGTGTTTAACCTAGCACCCTGTATATCAAAGTGTAGTACTTTTATTGGTTATCAATCATACTTATTGTAAACTCTAAAATCGTGACAGGTAAGTTAACATCATACCTACACTGTCTTGATTTCGTCTACCACACATCAATACTAGAAAAAAATAGGCGGCTAAATAATAAGGGTCCCTTGATGTTTATCGCGATCATTGCCCAAGTTTTGTTATTTGCCGACAGACAGACACGCTTCCAGATCGTTACTTTTTATTAGTAGTATGTAATCATCAGTAATATGAGGGGTACGACCGCAAAATAAATACATAAAGTAGAACCACTAGATACTATGTAGGTATTTCTGTCTCTCTTCTTCAACGCATCTCCACAAGTTGAGTGTAATTATCATCCTTAGTACGTAACATAAGTATAACGCCATTGAAAATTTGTAACTACAAAATATTACTGTAGCTCTTTTTACACAAATATTCAGTGAATATGAATATGAATCCCAGAGAATTTATAAATAATTGTACGGTTAGTTTTTATTCATACTTAAACGTCAATTTTTTTAATCTTACCACTGCTCAAGCCAAGAAGCAGCAGCGCAAGAAATTCAGATACTACTATTCGTTTCTAAATAAATAAGTATGTTAACAAGAAAATGTAGGTACCACTTGAAACTGGGTATTTTGTAACTCCACGTACTCAATTTTGATTCTCGTATTTCGCTTATGTTACCACCGCAGAGGAAATTGAGCTTACTGTATCAATCTCATATGTGACGATTGTTATGCCAATAGAATTTTTATCAGTATTCATTGTGTTCTCTTTGGTTTGGCTTGTTGTTTATTTGACATTAACTGTTCTATTGTTTCGTTAGATATTTAATATTATGGTAATAGTTATATTTGCTTACTCGGTGATCAATAAATTAGGATGTGCTGATCATTTTTCTGCGAGAAAATATAAATGACCACATTCAGGACAGTCTTGTTTTGGCAAGTGGTTTGCGTCTGCGGTCGTGGGTTCGAACCCTGCTTAGCACAAGTGTTTTTGAGTCATGGTTGTCATTTCGTGTATTCCAGTACGGCTATTTGTTAGATATCTAAATAGTCGTCAAGATCTTCGTTTTTTTGCGAAAATTCTAGGGCTAGTAATTAATTGTTCTAGTTGTTGAAAAAATAATTGATTATTACTAATTTCTTGTGATACGTACAAGCATACTGCTTGCACTGCAACACAGCGCATTTTGTATTTAAACACGACAAATCTTTAATTTAGTCTAAATAAATATCTGACATAACATTACAAAACAAGTTAATAGTCAACAATTTGCCGGTAAGCGCAGCGTAAGACGTCCACCCACAACGTGGATAGAAGACCTGGTAAAGGTTGCAGGAAGCCGCTGGATGCAGGTAGCTTCCAACCGGCCAATCTGGCAATCACTAGGGGAGGCTTATGTTCAATCAGTCAACAGTTGCATTTTTCAAAATTTAATTTGTAAAATTATTTAAAACTCACAATCAATTCCAAAATTAATATCGCTCAACAAAACAGATTATACAACTCTTTTAAATTCTTAATAAGATACTGTACTATCCTTAGTTTCTGATCTCGTTACAAAGATGTCTACTCGACACTAAGCACTAACGCTAATAGCTGCTTATGGAACCTATTTCCATGATAAAGGTGTCAAAGAAAAAGTGCAAAACACTTTGAAAGGCAATGAGAAAGTATCGGAGCTTCTAAATAGATTTCTTCAGACTGATAAAGTTTCGTACATAAACCAAGTGTTTTTTTGGGTTTCTTACATCTGAATATCAATGTCTGTGTGTCGTGTAGGGACGGCCATTAAGAATACACTTCCCCACCGTCAACAGGAGACGTGTCGTAAGAGGCGACTAATTCCTGTAGTACGAGACGGGCAGCAGCGTCTTCGTGCGAAATCTTATAAAAAACTGCGCTCGCCAACCCGCCTGCCAAGCGTGGCAAGTATTGGCAATCACCCCCAATGTTGGGTCATTGTGTTCAGCAGTGGACTTTCTATGGCTGAAATGATGATGAATGATTAAACATGTTCATGTTGTGTGTAACGTTATTACGTAAAATTTTGAAATTGAAATAAATTTTGAATGTTGAGGTTAATTTTGGTGGGCAAATTAGTGTGGCATATCAAATGAAAAGGCTTTAAGTAAAAATATTAAATACTTGGTTCTAATAAGTCTGTTCGTGGTTAGGAGAGTTATTAAAAATAAATCAACAATTATCTATTTACGAGATTTTATTAAAGATAGCTATCTCTTTTAGTGATAATTTTGCCTAAATTGTATTGTCACTTTAATTTTGAACATTGCCGAAGAAAAGTGAATGACTTTTATGGTATGCACTAAAGAGTATCGGTCTATCTATAAAATAAGTTAATGTTATAAAAGCATGAACTTGAGAAACATAATTAAATGTGTGTAAATATAGTGGTTAAATGAAAGGGCTGAATTCATAGTTGAGTATACTTTAAACAACAGTTTGTATTTCATAATCATCATCAGTTCTGGCATAAGATGTCTACTGCTGAACATAGGCCTCTCCCAGTGACTACTACTAGTGTATTTGATGTTTTGGATTTTATTTTTACCAACTTTCATGAGGTATGCCGTAAGTTAAACTCATCAAGCATACATAAACGCGACACAATAGAAATCCCATTGTTTTGCAGTTTCATGAGACCGCTTGAATATTATTGATGGAATCAAACCCGGCAACAGCTAACTTGCTCCCTTTTACACTTGTTAAGCAAAGGCTTCGAACCACCACTGAAATACAACACTGTTCAAAAATGTAAATTGACTAGCCATCAAAACTTCAACCCAAATGTTCCAAACAGGTTTCCAATAAAATTATTTCGACCCTTTAGCCCGAAAATAATGGCCGGTGACAAATGTGATTTATAAAGGTAGTAATATAAGTTCAGGTGTGACCCTTTAAACTTTACGAGAGCCTTTGTTGTTCCTCGTAAATTCGCGTTGTGTGTATGCGCTGTTATGAAGTTAGGGAAGGGACGAAATGTTTAGTTTCTTTGGTGTTTTGTGTACTAAAAATAGACGGAGAGAGTTTTTGTTGTTTGAATGATGCTCTGACCAGTTTTTTCTAGCATATTATCGAAAAGTAAAAAACAGACATACAATAAATAAATACCATGTAGGGACGGCCGTAAAGAATACACTTCCCCACCGCCAATAGGAGGCGTGTCGTAAGAGGCGACAAATTCCTATAGCACGAGCACAAGGGCAGCAGCGTCTGCGTGTGAAATATTTTTAAAAACTGCGCTCGCCAAGCAATTCATTGGGGGAGGCTTGTGTTCAGCAGTAGACGTCCTATGGCTGAAATGATGATACAATAAATAAACGAATAGTAACTGTTTATATGTTATAGTGGCCTTCCATCGTCTAACCACCTTATACCAATGAAACCCTAATTGTTTAATGTTCTAAAACCTTAATACTTTTTTGAGTGATATGTTAATAATTTACCTAAAAAATTACTGAAGTCTAAGGCATAAATTAAGTTAAAAACTATAAATTAAGTCTGATCTATTAGGCTCTTATTACTTGGTGTAAAACGATTCTATAATGTCAAGGGGCAGTCTAACTTCAGATTACTTTATCAGCCAGCATAATTTGTTCTTCAAGTAAGTCACAGTTTTCAAATAACTTTCTGAAGTGAACTCTTCATTAGCTACTTTGATTTGGACTCCGAAGGCTGTACAACTAGATCCCAAGGGATATCAGACTTGCAAGTTTCCATTGACGCGAATTCAATGAATGAATCCAATGGAGCTGAAGTGTTTGAGACTTCTTTATAATTCGCTCCAGAGGTAGTTATTCTCGAGGTCGTGCAATAATTTTGGTCTGCTTTTATTTTGAACCTTTAGCCACTGTGTCACTTCAGAATGTCACGTTTCTGCAAAAATCGTTAATCTATATTATGTGATTGAATAAACGTGACTAAATATAGTGCTTCACTGAATTATCTACTTTAATTCTCTAAAAAAAAATATCTAATTTGGCACATGGGTTGATATACAAGTCAGCAATACGGGAAATTACTAGCACATATGTGCATGATCAACGAAAGCATTTGCAAATTATGCTGCCGTTTGCAGCTTGACCTTATACTAATTAGAATGGATGCGCCGAATATTTTTTGAATTTTGCCAAATTCCATTCAGGATGGTTAAACGCGAACCTTGAACAGTTTCCGCACATTTTTGAAATACCGCATAGATGCCAAATATTTGGGAAAATATTAAGATTTCCGAAACTTGTGCATTTGTTGTACTAATCGTATTTAACAACCTGTATCTAACTCTGATAATTATGAAGAGCATTTATTATAATTAAACAAAAGTCCTATCATCAGCTATGCTTTTCCATCAGCTTTGCGTATATCATCGCTTTGTAGTGACAGAAAGTGCCTTTTGCTTTTGCCATGTCAACCTCTCAACTCAAGAACCTAATAGGTTATCGGTTCTACGGTAAATAAGGTAAGCCCCCTGCCACGTCAGCTTGCTTATCCTTTGAGCTTTCTGGTAAGCACTATTATAATTGCTATTACTAATTTCCTGTCCAAGAGTAGATACAATAGGAAAACATCATAAAGGTTTTGATACATCGGCAAAAAAAACTTGTTAAATACGAGTATATTGTTGATTTTGATATCTGTAATAGTGCTTTGGCTACTTACCATAGGATCAGAGCAATGGATGTAATGTTGTCCGATATTTGTTATTACTATTAATATAAAATAAGATTTTTCTGGCCCTTTTATCTTACGCATGACACCAGAATACTTCCTCGGTTCGGTGTAGTTGTCAACGCTCGTGTTTGTTTTTCTTTAGCTCCTGTTTCTGTCTCAGATTAGCCATTCAATAGTTCCCGTCTCGGAGGACCGCGTCTACACTTTGATTAGTTTTTGCAAGATTTTATTCTGAATGTTTTTAGATCTGCATTGGAAAACGACGGTATTTTAAAGTTTATATTATGTTTTTACAAACCAAATTACTCTGAATCTTGTTTTTGTAATTTCATGATAGTTATGTCTATAGATAATATTACGCTTAAAAAAGTCTACCGTCTCGCATATCGCAGCTAACAGCAAGAAACACCTGTCAAATTTCTAGCAGCTCATTTGAAGGAGCATTGGCTTAGATAGCAATAAAGCCATCTTTCTCTTTCGATTTTCACCTGACGTTTTTGTTTATGTGTCGCAAGTCGCAAGAATGAGAAAAGTGTACCTACTTCTTTTTTACCTACTTAAAATATTGTTACTGTTATACAGGGTTATTTGTAAAACATCAACAACCTCCTAGGGGCTGATTCCGGTGCTCAAAGACAACAACTTTTTCTATGGGGCCAACATTGAAATCGCAAAAAAAAATTCACTACCCCATACTAAGCCGTCACCAGCTGACATCAGTTTGTGTGGAGAGGTGATTTTTTTTAATTATTTCAATGTTGGTCCTTTAGAAAAAGTTGTTGTATGTGAACACCAGAATCAGCCCCTACATGGTTGTTGATGTTTTACAAATAACCCTGTATATTATAAAACACTGTTAACATTTGGAGTGTTTTGTTTTATTCGTTACTTTCCTGTGTGTGCCGACACTGTTAGTCTTATCGTCTTGCGCTTATCCCGGCGGCTTCAGTGATTTCTATTTATCTGAGAAACGCCTCGTTTAGATTGATTGCCTAAGATATGTCTCGCTTCTGTAAAAAGACTGGGATTTGCACGTTTCATCAATCGGATATATATTTTTTAATCAAAGTGAGGTTTAAGCGTTTTTTATTCCCTGTGGGGAAGGTCGCGACAAAAAGCAAGCTTGCAAGTTGTAAAATATTTAAAATAGAAGTTGTAAAGTAATTAACTTAACGCAATAAAAAACTGATGACTTTGTATTTTCTCAAAGGTGTGATAATTATTTACGTCTTAAGCTAAATTGGATTTACTTTCTTGCGCGTATCTTGTTTGATATATTTTCTTGATTTTAAGTGTGACTACTAACCAAAACTGAGATGATTGAATGGTATTATTGAAGTCTTACATAGATACTTGATAAATAAATAAACATTGGACAATATCAGATACATTGCTCTGATCCTATGGTAGTAGCTAAAGCACTTCTGATACAGAAATCAGAAACAATGACGGTACCACAACACCCAGACCCCAAACAATATAGAAACGTTTTGGTTTTTTACTTAAACCGACCTACTACATCGGTTTCGGAGGTCGTCAAGTGCAGCTTAAGTAAAAGCCACTTAAATAAAGAGAAGTAAGAAGAGAACAAAATCGACCGAGACAAGACGGATACAAGCAGTAAAGTATCGTGAGAAATCGATCACATTAGTGATTATGAGACACCAATGGAAAGAAAAATCCGTGAAGGCACTAGGAGAAAAGATTTCAGTAATAAATGTATACCCCATCTAAACATTGTCAAGCAGAGTTCTTACTATCGGTCAGTTTATTATTTAATAGATTACCAATCGAATTAAAAAGTATAGTGTACAAGAGTAGCTTCAAGTCGGAACTGAAACATTTTTTGTTGAAAGAATGAATTCAGTTGATGAATTTATAAATAATATGAGAAACACAGTATGAAAAAGTTACTTAGTAAATATTAATTGACATATTTATTTTAATTCATGACATTATATAAAAATAATAATATGATCTTATTGACTTTTTTTCATTCTTTTAAATACAAATTATTACTTCAGAATTTATATAATTAATGATGCATGTTGTATTTTATCTAATTATTCAAATGTTTTTATTTTATTAATGTTCGACACAATGTATGTTGTTATGAATAAATGGAATTGAATACGAAAATGTTTGCTAAAAGTGGATGAAGTTATATGGGATCAACTTTACTGTATCAATTATCTCTATAAAACACCAAAAAATCATCAAAGACGTTCGTGATAATATTAACGACAAACTGAAAACTTAATTCTTGTAGTTCAGTTGAAAATCACACTTGTACACTATCTTTCAGAACAAAAAAACAGTTCAAATCATTTACCTGACTGAAGGTTCATCTTCAAACTGATACCATTGAAAGTCCCAACTCAGTTTTTTAATACCGTTTTGAAGCAAAGTTTCCATTGTGTCGCCAACTCAGCGTTCAGGCGAGCTGTGTTCGCAAGCAAACGGCGAGCACATAATTGAATGCCTAATGACCTCTCTGCGCCTTTGTCCTTGGTCTAAGAACTTTACGTTATTATAATCAATGGCACTTTGGGCGCAGGCTGACGAAAACAAACAACACATTTAATTCAAAGCAAATTGCATAACATTTTTGCCAGTTAAAAAAAAAACGCTGCAGACGACCAGAAATGTATGTTTTGGCATATACATAACTTAGTGTAACCGTGAATAGAGGTGTAGATATTATGAAAATTAGTATATTCGGTACTCAAATACGCTTTAACGGCTCAATGAATTTTAACTTTAATTTAGCACACATATCAATAATAATCTATCATTGTACCTATCACTTGTTTTGCCGTGTGGGGACAGCCGTAAAGAATACACTTCCCCACCGCTAACAGGAGACGTGTCGTAAGAGACGACTAATTCCTGTAGCACAAGACAGGCAGCAGCGTCTGCGTGCGAAATCTTATAAAAAAACTGCGTTAGCCAATCCACCTGACAAGCGTGGCGAGTATTGGCAATCCCCCCGACGATAGGTCATTGGTGTAGGCCTGTGTTCAGCAGTAGACTTCCTATGGCTGAAATGATGATGATGATGATCACTTGTTTTAAGTGTTTCGGTGAAATTTTATGATTATTCTTCTTTGACTTAGTTCTGAGGCCTACTCGCACAAAGTCGCAATTAGAAGCTAAAGCATATAACGTTAGACAATAAGGACTCATTCAAATATGAGAATCAAAAATGGTTTTATATAAAATTAAACCTTTTTTTTGGTTGATGATAAATAAAATTATTATACTAAATTCCGACAGCAATGTATACAATTTTGTTAATTTGTAAATTATTGTAGGCGGACCGTTTTTTCCTAAGCTGTGTCTCGGGCAGCCGTCTTGAATATTAGATTTGTGCGGTTATTAAAATAGATCGTTCATTCAGTTGAGGCTTTTGAACGCTAATGAACGTCACTCGCTCCTAATTCATTAATATCCTATTCATATTGGGCCCGGTAAGGTTAGTTTAGGGTTGGTTGCATTAAGACTTCTAAATGATTCCGAACAATGGTTATTGTTTGACAGAAGACCGTTTTTGATTCAGACAGTATTTGTGTTAATTTTACAGGTGTTTTTGTCTTGTGTGCAAGAGATAAAACTGTGTGATAAAATATAAATAGGTAGTCAGAAGCAAAGCGTGGTACGTCCACCTATAATGTAAACAGACGTCCTGGAGACGTATTTTTGAAACATTAGAAATGAATTTTGAATTCGAACACGAAACAATTCGTGTATGAATTAATTTTTGTTGCTCACGATACACTCGAATGAAGTGTTTCTATTAAATTGAAAACATGTTACCCACTATTTTCATTTTACACAGAAAATATTGAAAATCGGCGAGCAAAAACCCCCATTGATTTTTATTTAAAAACCGGTAATGAATTACCTAAACGGAACGAAACGTAAATAAAAGTTATTAGGTATGTCAAATCTCTGTCAACCATAATATGTTTACTTGTCAATGTCATTTTTCCGTAATTTCAACGAACAAATCGAAAAACGAAAGGTAGAACCACTTGTAGAGAATTCACGGAATGAATTTTCAAAAATTGTGTTTTTAGATATTCTTGTGCAAATTTAGTTTTCGGATTGGAAATCGCATGATTCAAAAATACGTCTCATGGTAAAGGTTGCAGCCGCTGTATGTAGGCCGCTTCTATAACCGGCCAATCTAAAAGTCACTGAGGGAGGCCTGCAATGTTGGGACCAGGGAGCACAAATAAAAGATGTTATTGCGTCGACCGATGGTATAATATTGACACAAATTAGCCTTACATCTATCCTATATACTAAGCCTTATGCTACGTAATAGGGTGAGGTGCGTCACACACTACACCTCCCCCGAATTTGAAAAAAATAAAAAAGAATTGTACTACAGGCCTATGATCAGAAATGTTACCTACGTTCTATGGCTAAAATGATGATGACTCGATTTTTTATTATTTTATTTTATTAGTTATGTTTACTTCTACTATATAAGTTTTCTCTTGCTATTATTTTTCATAAATATCAATAAAAACGTTTGTAAATGACTTTTGTTTGCGAAATTTCTCAAATTTTGTTGCGGCAACTATTTATTCTTCAATTAAGCTTTAATTATATGTGTCACATAGGCAAGCAGCTTTCAGTTTGGCCGAGCAATAGTAACCACTAACCACCTCAATTATAATTCTAGTTTCGCTTTGTTGAATCCATCTTCGAATCAAAAACACCTATTTTAAACTATTAAATTTTTAGGAATCTTATTATTTCGAATAGTAACTAAAATAATATGCCTCCTAGGCCTACAGAACCAACAGAAAAATGCGTTATCTACTAAATTATGTGGCACTTCCGTGGTCATGCCAAAAACTTTTGAGTGTCGTGCGCAGACGCCGCTCTAACTGCACAACTTCACCTTCGTTCGTTAGCCCTCATTAATGGCTGGAGTGCCGCCAGAAGTCGAGAAACTTCGGCAATACTTGTTCTACATCGCGGCTGATTTTTAAAATCTTTCTAGTCTTTGAGACAAAATTATGTTTAAAGTTATTAAAAAAGTAATAGTTTACATATCTTTCATGTCTGTGTCACCGGCAGATTAAAAGTCTGTGAAGGTCACACGTAATTAATTAATAATAAACTATGAATCTTAATGTTCTACAAGTCATAGCCGACAGTGGTGACTGTCCACTGATTGAGCATTTAAGCAAGTTAACAAGGTCGCTTTTAACTATTAAGTACACAGAAAAAACAGATTTCTTCAACCAAGAAATATTTATTTCAACCAAAGTAATTTTATTTAATCTAAGAAAACCGTTTCCTCCCTATAGACGTGAGAAAATATGTTCTTGCTTAAAGAAACAGATTCTCTCAACTATATTTTCTTAAATAAAGATATCAGTTTTTAAACCAAGAAAAAAACAAATAGTCTTAAGAAATTATATTTGATCAAGCCAAGTATATTTATAGTCTTGATTTGACTATTTAGATTAATGAAATCAAGGAATCGCCCACTTATAAATAAAAGAAATGTTTTCTAAATCTCAAGATGAAAATGTCTAGTACTAAGACATAAAAATCTTGTTTTGAGATAAAATCTGCTGTTACTAACACATGGATCTTTTGTAATCTGATAAATAAATATTTTTATTTTTATTTTTATTTATTTATTTTATTTTAATGGCCTTATTAACCGACTTCAAAAAAGGAGGAGGTTCTCAATTCGTCGGAATCTTTTATTTATTTTATTTATTTAAGTATGTTCAGCAATCATTCGTTACTACGTTGACCAATTTCAATAAAAAAAATGTTGTTTCAAAAGACTTTTAGAATGGTCCCATATAAATTTGGTTAAATTCTGATGATGCTAGTCGATGAGAGATTCTATGTTTTCGTTTGCACCGACTCCAAAAGTAACTGATTAGGTACTTAAGTGTTATGATTATTTTTAGCGTTTTAGTTTTTTGAAGTCGTTTTTTTTTATTATAATAGGAGCATTACACGGTGATAAAATCTTCATCAAACCATTATTAGCCCACTCAATCCACAGCTGGACAAATGCATCTCCCTAATGTTGTCAATGCTTCCAAAACTACGGAAGCCAAACGTTAATTATTTTCAAATTTCAGACTGCATAAAGTGAGTAATTCGTTCAGAGGGAAATGTATTAGCTTTTTTAACAAATTACCACAGTCTATTGTTGAACTATATTCATTTCATAAACACAGAACATATATTCGTTCATAAGTGGCAGTTTTCTGCCCTAAACTGAATAAATGATTTTTGACTTTGACTTCATTATGTTGAAATTATACTGTCTTATTATTCGTACCTAAAGGTAATTACTCTGTGCTTGTCCGTATTTTCCTTAAACACAATTATTTAATTATATAACGTATGATAGTCATTTATTCATGCTAGGAACAAACACGTTACAAATTTATAAAAGAAAGATGCGGCAAGACAATAATTATGATATAAGTGACGAGAGTGGCGGAGTTCTCGCTTGCGCGCGCGGCAATCCGCTAGATTTAAGACCGAGCTTGCGACTGCGCCTTCGAGCGTGGCGCGGGCTGACCGCCGAACGGGGGGGGCGAGGTAGAGACGCGGGAGGGCAGCGCGGGCGGGCACGAGCGCGTCGCCTGTTACTACGCGGCGCGGCTGGCAACCGCTGTAAGTTTTCGCGCGTATTTTGTGGTCGCGTGTTACAGCCTCCCCCTCTAACCGGACCGTACCGTCCCCGAGGTCGGGTTAGCCTTCCGAGGACGTCCTCGTCTCCGTTTTTCCTGAACGGGAGATTGGATACGGCCCACAAACGGAGTTAACTGAGAAACGTGGTATTTACCTAGGACCACAGAATCACTGATCCGTTCCAGACTATAGGTCGTCGCGCTGATCACAGCCTGCACACGATAAGGGCCATCGCGGCGAGGAATGAACTTCGGAGTCTGCCCCTTGCCTGCGTCGTTGGGACCTTGAGTCTTTAACAACACCAAATCTCCGACCTTGTAATCCGGAGCCGGCCGACGATGATCATCGGCGTACTTTCGTTGGACTGCCTGGGCCTTCTCATAGACGTCTCGAGCGTCAACGAGAGTAGCAGACAGGTTCTTAAGATAAGGAGTTATACTTACTACAAAATTGTCGTTTTCGACAATAGCACGCATGTCGGACAAGACATCGGCTGGAACGCGCATCTCGCGCGCAAAGTTCAAATAAGCTGGGGAATGACCTGTACCGGAAGTTACTGCCGAGTTCATGGCGAAGCGAATAGCGGAGAGGTGGATATCCCACGACTTGTGGTCCTTCCCCACAAGGATGGCGAGTTGCGGTTTGAGGTCTCGATTCTTGCGTTCCACCGGATTCGCCTCCGGGTGGTAATATGACGTCAGAGTCTGTGTGATGCCCATCACATGGCAGGTTTGCTGCATCACCTCGCTTATGAACTGCACGCCATTGTCACTCACCAACCTTCTAGGCACTCCAAATCGCAGGAACACTTCTGACACCAAGACCTTAGCGCATTCTTCGCTCGTAGCGGACGCCAGAGCAAACAACTCTACCCACCGAGTACAGGTATCTTCGACTACCAGGATCCACTTGTTGCCGTTAGCTGTCTCCGGGAGCGGACCAAACAGATCTACAGCCAGCACCTCGAATCGACGAGCCGTGGGAGGCGTCTGCAACAGCCCTGCCGGCTTCCTGGTATCAACTTTATACCGTTGACAAGGTACACATCTCTTGACGTAATTAGTAACATATTGTCTCATACCAGGCCAATAGTACTTACCGTTTAGACGACACAAGGTACGCTCAGCGCCAATATGCCCTGCCGTCGGAGCGTCATGATAGTCGGCCAAAACCTTATCACGTTCGTGTACGGGGACCACCAGGCAAGCTGTATCTTCCTCGGACTCTGGGCTATAGCGGTAAAGTACCCCATCGGATATGACATAACCTCGACCTGCCCAGCCTCTCCCCCTAAAGGGTTCGTCATCGGAGGCCTCCAGATCGTCGACAATTTTGCGTAGTTCGGGGTCCTCCAACTGGCTCTCGCGGACATCAGCATGGCTCCTAACTGGGAGGTTCGCCTCAGCATAGCACAGGTCACACTCCTTCTCCTCTCCGCATGGCGGGCGCGAGAGCGTATCTGCGATGGCGTTTGACCTGCCGGGCACGTACTCGATCTGCAGATTATACTCCTGTAAGGTAAGAGCCCACCTGGCAAGTCGACCACTGGGTGACTTAATGCTCATGAGCCAGCGCAATGGTTGGTGATCTGTCTTAACCACCACTTCAGCCCCCTCGATGTACCCGCGAAACTTACCTACAGCCCACACGACGGCCAGCGCCTCTCGCTCCGTCGTGGTGTAGTTTCGCTCAGCACTATTCAAAAGGCGGCTGGCGTACTCCACCGGTCGTTCATCGGTTCCCTCCCCCTGCATCAGGACCGCCCCCAGACAGTATCCAGAGCTATCTGTTTTCAAGACGAACGGCTTACTCTCGTCCGCTTGGCGCAATATGGGCGCTGATGTGAGGAGTATTTTAATCTTCTCGAAGGCCTCCTGCTCCTCCGAGGTCCACGTCCAAGTACTACCTTTCTTGAGCAGAGACGTCAGCGGCCTAGCTATATCGGCGTAGTTCGGTATAAAGCGCCGGAACCAGCTAGACGTTTGTAAGAACGTCTTAAGATGCTTGACGTTCTTGGGAGGTGCCATGGCCGAAACAGCTGCTGTCTTGTCGGGGTCTGCCTTGATGCCACCCGGAACAATAACGTGGCCTAAGAATTTGACCGACTCGCGAGCGAAGTGACTCTTCTCCCGATTCACTCGCAAATTAAACATGGCGAGACGATCAAATACTGCTCCTAGATCAGCTAGATGCTTTTCAAAAGACTCACCCGATAAAACGAGGATGTCATCCAGGTAGGCGACGAGAGTACAACCAGGTAAGTTTGACTTAAATCGGTCGATTAATCGTTGAAACGTCGCCCCAGAATTCCGCAGACCCATCGGCATGCGTTTAAAACGGAATGTACCAAGCGGTGTTGTGAATGCGGTCTTGTCCCGGTCCTCTGGGCAAACACTAACCTGAAAGTACCCTGATCTGAGGTCGAGCGAAGTCATGAATTTAGAGGTTTTCGCGGCGTGCAGCACGTCCTCGATGCGTGGGAGCGGGTACCTATCGGGTTCGGTGACCGCGTTCAACTTGCGGTAGTCAACGCAAAGCCTGAACGTCCCGTCTTTCTTTTTGACGAGCACGACGTTAGAAGCCCACGGGGACTCGCATTCCTCTATCACGTCGGCGGCTAACAGCTCTTCCAACTCCTTCTCGAGAGCTTCCCTCTTGGGTGGAGACATTCTGTAAGGTGGCGAGGCTAACGGCTCCTGGGTTTCACTTACCTTGATTTTGTGGGTTGCGAATTCCGTGGCGGGCCCCTCAGACGCAAACTGGGCCGCGCGGTCCTCTAAGAACTTATCCAGCGTGGCCCGCTGTTCTGGAGTTAGCTTCGTACCTTCATTATCGCGCAGGGACACGCCTGCAACATCCGCTCGCAACATCTCAAGGTCGTTCAAAACATACGACTGCACAAACGGAAACTTAGCATTCGGGTCGTTAGAAAAGTACCACGTCTCCTGGGCTATATCCAATACAATCCCGGCACTCGCAATAAAATCACGGCCTAGCAACGTCTTAGTATCATCACCCGGGAATACCATCAATTCCGTATCAACGCATCGTCCAGATATGACAATAGGTACGGTCGCGGTTAATACAACCCTTGAAATACGCGACCCATCCGCGAGTCCAATATTACGCTCTACGTCGCGAAATCGAACCCCGGCCTCCACCAGAATTGAATACAACCTAGAGCTAGCAACACTATGAGTAGCCCCAGTATCGACAATCGCGACACCCTCTTTGCCTAAAACACCTACGGTTACCATCGGTGACGTCACTAATGTACCGTCAGACGTAACAACATTAAAATCAGACGGTTTCGCGGTCGCGCGTTTTGCGGAACAATTTTCGCACTTTGACCTTACGACCCCTGGTTTACCACACCCGTAACAACGAATAGGGTTGGTTTCGGACTTATCGCTACTCGAACTCACGTTACTTACGGTATTCCTACTCGGCGTAGGTTCGTGTCTACGCGCGGTTCGACGCCGGCCCGTGCCACTCCGCTCTACCCGCTCGTTCGGTATCGGACTATTGTTGTTTACGACCCCGTTCGGAAACAGACTATTGTTGACCGTGGGCGCGTTTAAAAACGGACTCTTGTTAACCGAGGGCGCGATCGCACTCGAATTATTTATTTTAGCGCTTACTTCGGTAATTGCGTCTTCCGCCGCTCTCGCCTTATCTAATAACATATCGAGATTAAACACTGAATCGCGCGGGACGCGTTTTCTAATGCGTCGGTGCAATAGGCCGTACACAATGTCGACTTTCATCGGTTCTGGCACTTCGTAAGGAACTTTTACTATTAGAGACCGCACTTTACTAATGAACATTTCTGCACGTTCATCGTCTTTTTGTTCTTCCGAATATATTTCACGTAAAACTTTGTACGCCGGCTGCTGCGCACCGTACATAGCGCGCAGGCGCTCTGCAGCTTCGGGCCAGCTCGCAACGCCGGCTCGGACGCCGCGCCACCACACGGCCGCGTCGCCGCTCAGCAACATGGGAAGACCGCGCACGGCGTGTTCGTCGGACACGTCGGCGCATTCCTTATACACCTGCACCGCGTCAACGAAGGCTTCTAACACTTCGGGGTCGCGGGACTCGCCGTTGAACCTCGCGGAACATCGCGAGAAGTTCCCTCCACCTCCGGCCGCCGGTGTCGCGGTCACGTTCGCGACGGGCGCGGGAGGGGTCGGCGTTGACGTCGTAGGGTTCCATGGGCTGTTGCACTGCATAGACCGTAGGGCTTCGATGAAGGTCATGTTTGCCTCCGCTTGTGACCTGGCAAACGACTCCATCATCGTGGTAATAAGTTTCTCTGCGTCAAAACTCGGAAGGGCGCGGTATTCACCGGCGCCGGAGCCCGACGCGGCGGGAGCGCGGGCGCCTTCACTGGCGCGGGGCTCTACCGGAGCGTCGTCTTCGTTGCTCGTGTGATCTTCATCACTACGTGCTGATGCCGCGCGCGTTGTCGGCATTTTCGTTGACCTTAATACGATGCACGTTGGTACGTACGTAACTAACACCTATAGTAGGTGATTCGAGAAAAAACCGTTACTGCCACTGACTATCACTGTTTTTTCTAACACAGGACGTAGTTCGTAGCCGCGAGTTGGGCGTCACTATAACGTATGATAGTCATTTATTCATGCTAGGAACAAACACGTTACAAATTTATAAAAGAAAGATGCGGCAAGACAATAATTATGATATAAGTGACGAGAGTGGCGGAGTTCTCGCTTGCGCGCGCGGCAATCCGCTAGATTTAAGACCGAGCTTGCGACTGCGCCTTCGAGCGTGGCGCGGGCTGACCGCCGAACGGGGGGGGCGAGGTAGAGACGCGGGAGGGCAGCGCGGGCGGGCACGAGCGCGTCGCCTGTTACTACGCGGCGCGGCTGGCAACCGCTGTAAGTTTTCGCGCGTATTTTGTGGTCGCGCGTTACAATTATTATTTTTAATTATTTGAACAGAAACACAATAAATAGAACCTTGACCGCATCTAAGTTACATAATTCATACAACTTGAAAGCAAGACATGTCAGCATACTTAATATTATGTACTTTGTAACTATCATGGCACCGTATTTTTAAGAAAACAAAAAAAAAATGGTTATGTTTTATGCATTTTCCGTTAGAAGTGTAAACACCTTTAGGATATTAGTTTAGTCCAATACCTTTATACATTTATATCCGATTCTTGTATAACTGATGTCTGTTTTACAATAAATTAATTTAAAAAAAGAATGAAACCAATCCTTTTAGATCGAGGTCCGAATGATTCTTGACTGCAAACTCGTTCTATCTAACAGTTTAACTATTTTAATTTAATGTAATTGTTAATATGTATAACTATGTTCCATAACAACCATTTTAAAAATAAAAATAACTTTTTTTTACCTACCTTAAAATTATAATTCTGATAATATCTATCAAGAGTTTTCACTATCATGTTTCATAAGTTTTTCCTTTCATAATTTAATTTAGAGCTATTGTCTTGGACTTAAACATGCCAACTCCATCACAACCCGTCCTTCGCAGTCGGTAAAAAACAAAACTAATTAAGTATTTTTATTCGCAATATAAATCATTTAAACTGGCACACTTGTTGGTTTAGGTAAAAATTAAAACAGTAAATTAACATCAGCTATAAAACTTCTAAAAGAATTCGCGCAAGTTTTTGCGAGACATTTAACAATTTCTGTTTCGTGTCGACCAATTCATGAAACCACGTCCGATACAAAACGGTGACTCGCGTAAAACTATCACGGATTTCTCGGCCATCTCTCAAAACTATTCGTACATCTAAACCGTGTCCAGACCTGTTCCACCATCACAATCTTATCACCGACGAAATTGAGACATTTATCCCCGTAACCATGCTTCCTGTCTCGCTTCCTTCATCTCACTCCCTATCCTCAACCTTATGGTCTAGTAAATAAGAACACACAGGTGTTTCTAGTTTCCATGTATTTTAGATTATGTCGTAGTGTGTCAGTTATATAAAGAATAAAGCGAAATGTCCTAGTTTCGTTGCAAATAATATGGTCGTGAAGAAAGAGTGTAATGTGGGTACATTGTGCCGCGACTTGGGAAATGAAATTGTGTTTCTAGATCTAGATGAGAACTGATGATGGAGGTGTGTAGTGTTTACCATTTTAGTTAAAATACAACTTTTTCGTTTCAAGTTGACATGTAATTATAGTAAAACAAAGATAAAAAATGGACTTTTTGGACAACGTCATCCATAAAATATAAATTATGATAATGCAGCAATTATAGAAAAGCAAAACAAACGTAACAGAATATTACAGAAAACTTTCTAAATGCAAGTCGAATTTGCTTACATTGTACTGTATTTCTTCCATTTATTTTGAAATCCTTGCTAGCAAAATATAAAACAAAATATAAATAATAATAATTAATAATGAATACGTAGGGCATACTGAAATATTCTGGAACTGGCCACTTAGAATAAAAAAAAGCAATTACGAAATTAGAAAATAGAACTGTAGGAACATGTATTTTTTATTTTGCGAGTCTGTCATTTGTATTTTTCATTGTGGCGTTCTTTATAAATACAAGTGTGTCTCTATTCCAATGAATTTAAGTCGTGATAATTTTCGTACAATGATTTTTTACGATTCGCTTAAGTCAACGAGAGAGTTTCCAGAGAATACCCGCAGCTGCTATGTGTATTCTTTCGTAGTTCGGAGAATTAAGACGTAGACATGATCGGTTTTACGACGATATACGTGAAGGACAGCCGGCGACGACCAAAACTACTTCTAATCAAATTTCCACTATAAGAATGGACCAAAACTAGAAATCAAACTCAAACCCCCTTTTGTTCAAGGCAAATAGGCACCACTATGCCAATCGAAGACCAACCTTCTTGTTAAACTATTTGTTAATTTTACAGACATTTAGAGTTCTCCTAAATAATAGAGACCCGCTACAGGCCTGCAACTATGGATGCGCCATAGTTTGACGTCCCTCTAATACTCTACAAGCTTGCAATAGTCGCCTCGCACCTACCAGTGGTATTAGTACCTACTAATACAAATTTTAAGCTATAACTAATTTCGAGGATATACATATAAAAATTTTGAAAAACGAACTGAGCGATAGTTGTACTATGACGACACGCGATCGAGCGCGAGACGTAGAAATCCCACGTCGCGCACATTTATTTTAAGATCCATTCCACATATCAAAAACTAATCGTTATGTCTTGAAATATTTTTTTATACTTATTTTTACTTTTCAACAGAGAATATAGAGGGGTCAATATCTAAATTGGTGAAAATTCTTCAATAAAGCACTTGACAATCATCATCGTCATCATTTCAGCCATATCACGTCTACTGCTGAACATAGGCCTCCCCATTGACTTCCAAATTGGCCGGTTGGAAGCGGCCTGCATCCAACGTCTTCCTGAGACCCTTACCAGGTCGTCTGACCACCTTGTGAGTGGACGTCCTACGCTGCGCTTGCCGGTACGCGGCCTCCATTCTAGAACCTTTCTGCCCCATCGGCCGTCAGTTCTACGTGCTATGTGCCCTGCCCACTGCCACTTCAGCTTGCTAATCCGTTGGGCTATGTCAGCGACTTTTGTTCGTTTAAGGATCTCCTAATTTCTGATTCGATCTCGCAAGGAAACACCAAGCATAGCCCTTTCAGACCTTGAGCTTTCTTATGAGGCCCATAGTGAGAGGGCACGTTTCAGTTCCATATGTCATCATTGGTAACACACACTGGTTGTAGACTTGCGTCTTAAGGCACTGAGGTATTTTGGACGAGAAGACGTGGTGTAGTTTCCCGAACGCTGCCCAGCCGAGTTGGATTCGACGATTGACCTCCTTCTCAAAATTGGATCTACCCAACTGGACAACTTGTCCTAAGTAGACATATTTGTCAACAATTTCGTGAGTAGAGCTCCCAACGGACACTGGGTAGGGCGCAACATGGGCATTCGACATGAGCTTGGTTTTGTCCATGTTTATTCGCAGGCCCACTTGTTGGGAAACTCGAGTAAGGTCATTGAGCATTGTGCTGAGGTCTTCAAGCGACTCTGCCATGACCACTTGACAATATTTTTTAATAATAGAATAGTAATCATATAGACGCCCCACTGCAAACCTAAGTCTTACCTTAACTATAAGGTGAATTTTCAATCTTGTAAAAAATACACAACTTGAAAGAAGATTTACGCGATGTAAAATTTATGATTGAACCTGTTTATTTATTAAAACGATTATTCGCTCCAAGCTAAATCTAAAATCAAAAGCAAAGTCGTTTTCAAGAAATCTAAACGTAAACATCGGAACACTAGAAAACATTACGAGAGCCTAAGTTTGTTGGCGAAGAGCTCGACACAAAGGGTCCAGTAATTAGAAACACGAAACCCGGGCTGGAATTTACTAGCATTCAGACCTTGTCAATATAATTATTTTAATTATACTGTTTAACCTGTTTATTACTAGCGATTTTACGTGGCTTCACTCGCATTAAATTCAGTTTTGACAAATCAAATCAAATCAAATCAGTTATTTACTCACAGACACGTTATAATAAAAATGGATACATAATGGCTTTAACCTACCTAAATACTATTCTCTTGCTATTGACGGTCATAAAAAACCGGCCAAGTGCGAGTCGGACTCGCGCACCGAGGGTTCCGTACAAACCTGCAAGGTTTACAAAGTTCGTTCATTACGACAATCGAGTCATAACTATGGTATTTTTGCTGTAACTACAATTATGTTTACAATCACAATTTTTTTGGTGGTATAACTACTTAAAAGCTTTTCGGAATTTTTCTGTTACCTGTGCTGTAAGCTATTGCTTCTTACCAAATTTCGAGATTCTATGTCAACGGGAAGTGGTCTTTAGGTTTTAATTCCCTTGCGTGTAGTTGCGAGTTTCAAAATATGCGGTATCAATGGTTGTACTTTTGCGTTTTGCGTTTTTGCGTTGACTTAGAATTTTTTTTTTTTCACGGGTTAAAGGCAATTAGATCTAAGTATTTGATATGAATTTCAACTTGATAGCTCTACGTGTTCATGAGGAAAAAAGTAATAAGTTTATATTTATTAAAAAATATATATTTTGTAATGTAACTAAAAATTTAAGGTTTTCGGAATTTTTCCTTTATGTGTGCTATAAAACGTTGCTTCATGCCAAATTTCAAGATTCTAGGTCGACTGGAAGTACCCTTTAGGTTTTGATTCCCTTGCGAGTACTTGCGAGTTTCAAAATATGCAGCTTAAATTGCTGTTTCTTTTGATTGCGTTGACATAGAAGTTTGATTTTGTTACAGCTTAAAGGTATTATAGACCTGAGTATTTGGTATGAATTTCAATTTAATACCTCTACGCGTTTATGAGGAAATGGGTAGTAAGGTTAAAATTATTTAAAAAAAAAATATTATGTGATGTAACTAAAAATTTATGGTTTTCGTAATTTTTCCTTTATCTATGCTATAAGACGTTGCTTCGTACCAAATTTCAAGATTCTGAGTTCACGGGAAGCACCCTGTAGGTTTTGATTCCCTTGCAAGTGTCGAAAATTTGCGGCATAAACGGCTGTATCTTTTGATTGCGTTGGCTTAGAAGTTTGATTTTTTCACAGCTTCAAGGGACAGTAGACCTGAGTAATTGATATAAATTTCAGCTTCATACCTCCACGCGTTCCTGAGAAAAAGGGTCTTGACAGACGGACGGACGGACGGACAGACGGACAACAAAGTGATCCTATAAGGGTTCCGTTTTTTCCTTTTGAGGTACGGAACCCTAAAAAAGGAAAAACCAGATACATAATTAACCCTTAGCCGGAATCGCTATTTCGTTCACCATAACTGGTATCGCGGGTCCAAATGGACCCATTAAATAAATTACATATTTTTTTGTAATTAAGATACAATTAACACACAAATGGGTTATAGGTGTATTAATAAAAGTTTACTGTACTATATAAATCCAGTTTAATTCATCAACATCTTAGAATTAACAGTTTTACTGAATTTTATGTCTTAGGTCTCCAATTTAGTACATTTTTTTAGTGTTCTCTTAGACATGCTAAATTATAATAATAAAAAACTAAATTTAAAATCAAATCATACTGCGGGGTTTTAGGTATCTTCCCGTTAACAAAATTAGAGATTTTTTATAATATCAATTAAAAACAAAAAAAAAGACAATCTATTTTAAAATCGTAAAAACCAATTATCAGTCTTATATATTTTATGTATGGCACTTGGTATACAACATCGTTTTTTGTACATGAAGCTTACAGATGGAACCACTGCAAGTGCTAGATGGCGTTGAAATATCTTCTTCGTCCCTCTTAGATTCGACATCATGGTCAGATGAAGAATCGGTTGAATGAGAGGAGGATTTGTTCCTGGTTTTCACTGTCACTTGTGTTTTCCTCCTCACATGGTTTGAAATCACTCAATGGTTCTGAATGTGAGTCATTTTCATCGAATAGTTCTTGGATATCTTTTTCCGTAAGATTACGCGCCATTTTTCCAAAACACAATCTAAAAAAATACAATATTAATAAGAATACAATTTGAAAAAAAGTTACGTACTTGGAATCGTGGGTCCTATTGGACCCGCGTTGGCTCATTACCTCCACTTCCAGTAAATTCTAAGCTCCGCGCGTCCAGCACCCGCTGCACCTTGCGACGTAATGAGATTAGATTGGCGCGTACAACTGTGACTGCGCGCGTTTCGAAATTAAACGGTTTTTTTGTTGCTGTTGGGTCCAAACTGACCCACGGTTCCGGTTAAGGGTTAAGAATGAATCAAGTCCACAGCTGAACATAAGCCTCCGCCAATGACCTATCATCGAAGGGGATTGCCAATACTCGCCACTGTTGGCAGGCGGGTTGGCGAGCGCAGTTTTTTTATAAGATTTTGCACGCAGACGCTGCTAACTCGTGCTATATGCATAAGATGCCTCTTAGAACACGCCTCCTGTAGGTAGTGGGGAAGTGTATTCTTTACGGCCGTCCCACACGGCACCCTCACTTGTAAATAACTAATTAACTATTCTTGTCTAGTGGTACCTGCTCTGGACTGGCGGCTTTTTACCTGGCGGTTGCAGGTTCGCAAATTCGGGTTGTGTCAGCAAATATTTTTGTGATAAGCACGAGTCTGTACCTAAGTCATGGGTTTTTATAAATGTTTATCCGTTATCTAGTCGCCATAATACAGTTTTGCTTATGGGTTAGATAATTGGTGTGATTTTGGAAAAAAATTAAACATTATCATACTCATTTCAATTACAGGACGTCCACTGCTGATCATATGCCTTCCATAATGACTTTCAGATTAGGCGGCTAAAAACTGTTTAAAATTAAATACTGCCCGCACAGGTACATTTATCATGTATCTAATGTAAACATAATATTTAACCTTCAATTCGTCGCGTGGGGTCTACGGGACCCCAAGCTACTTGTTTTTGGCATATTTCGGCAAAATTCAGTGCAAGCGACTGTGTCTTCCACTTGCTTCCTAGCTCAGCCAATCTATCCTCCGTCGTGCTTTGCTTGCCACGGTTTCAAACTTATGTATTACACAGAGGTGCTTGAGGTCTATTTGACCCCATTAGAATATTACACAAGCCCGAACCTTCGGCTTTTGAAGATTACCCAAGAGCTTCCAAAGACCGCTGTCACATTATGTCTGAGATGTATAAACAGAAAACCTTGCAATAAGAACCACCATAGCAAAAAATCCAATTCATGTACCTTTTTCAATCATGTACGTTTATTTAGTAATTTTTTGGAAGTTATTACTAAACGCTAAGTTAAAAAAGGCAGTAGGTACTATAAGTTTTAATTAATTTTAAATATTATGAATATGAACATAATTAATGAAGTGATCATTAGGTTTATTTATTTTTGCTAGTTAAACATGGGGTCCAGAGGACCTCACGCGACTAATACCGTAATTTTTTTGATGCGACTAACTAAAGGTTAATAAGAGGTTGACAACAGTGACCGAGTTTCATGCTGCTTCAACTCGGAGCTAGCCCACAATATTGTCCCGAAGCAGTGGTAGGGTAGAAAAAATGGGACGTGTAAAAATTTAAGGCTTTTTTGCAGAAATAAATCGATTTTATTGGTTTTGCATGCTAATTACTTATTAAATGAGTGGTCAAATGAGACCACGCAACAATTTTCTGGCCTGAGGGGATAATGCTAGCTTTACTGGGTACCTACCCAGTTCTGTCCTCAGAACAGTCGTTTAGTATGAAGGTACAGACAGACAGAAAGACAAAGATGAACACGGACAGGGACTTCAATTTATAATAAGCACTATATCAATAAGACGTTAACCAAGACATGTCGTGCAATAGCCGAAACCTTAAAGGTTTAATGACATTATACCACACAGAGGTAAAATAAGAAAATTGAACTCAAGCCAATAAAACTCAATTTACTGACCGAGTACAATACCTTGATTGTGAAAATGGAAAAAGAATTGTTTTGTTCTTTTCTTTTTTGATTAATTTGTCTATTTATAAGTAACTCTATCTCAATTATTGAGATTTTAGGAGGGTCTTTGAATAGAAAAATAAATTATTTCAAGCGCTGAAAGAGTTTTTGATTCGTAACCTTTTGTTTTTTCATGATTTTGTTTCTGTTTATCCCCTTAAAACATTAATCTCCAAGATTTTGAGACATAACAGGAGGAGAGGTGATTAGTATGTATTTAACTTTTAAAGGGATATTAGATTTTTAAATTCTTTTGAATAAGTCTTAAAAGCTTGTTCGTTATTTTTTAAAAGTCATGCCAAATTTATTCTAAAATTCATGCCAAATATGAATTTATTTTGTCAAATATTATTTATTTAATATTAGCATATCGCGCGTCCATATTAATAACGAGGGTAGAGCATTTCAGGTACATTTATCGGTATTCTATAAGATTAAATGGTACGTAAAAATTTGGCTATCTTTTTTTTATTCATAGTCAATATTCTTTTAAATAAGGACGTTAAGGTTTAACACAAATCGTTATTTACCCTTAACAAAACGCCTGAATTATGTACATAATATCAGCACGACAATATCGGCAACAGTTTTATAAATCGTCGCAAGGCAGGTGTGTCGGGACAAAGGCCGAGTGGAATTGATCTCGGCCATGTTGTAGTCCGGGTTAGGGCCCCACACAGTTGCGACAAAGCAAAAACTGGACTTATACCAAGGAAAAAAATATAATTAGGACGTATAAAAGAGCCACATTTTTTAATCTCTGCTGTTTTTGTCTTTAAGTAACAGTTTTTAATATATATATATTTTTTTGGGGATTGGGGACTTTGGGGAGTGATTTGACTTGAATGCAAAGAATCTTAGGTTTGGTTTTCCTTTCGGATCAACTGCGGACTTGAAAACCATTAAAACTAATTTATTTCTCATGCTAAACCCAATTACTACCTATAATACCTATGGATAATATTTTGGTCTAAATTAGCTCGCGTATGGGTGTGCTTGGAGACACCCCTGACAAAATTAAGTTTGATTTACACTTCACTTCAACAATGGGTTGTATAGCCCACATTTATACAGGGTGACCAGAAAAGTGACGTTCAAAAATTTTTTTTAGGTGCCTCGTGTTGAGAGGTTTCTAAATCACCCCTATGTATGTTCTACGATTTTTCGTAGTTTTCTAGTTACGTTTTTTATGAATTATTGCAACCGGATCAGTTTGAAAATAATAATAAAAAAAGTAGTTTTTTTTTTTTTCTTGCAGCTAAATTTCTATGAACTGTCGTCCTGTCCTGTCTAATCTAATAAATAAATGTGTGATTGTGAGATGTAAATTTTTGTGTAAATAAAACAATAATTTCTGCTAGCGCAACTCTGTGGCAACCCCACCCCTCTCCTAGATATTATAACAAATCGGTCTTTATGTGAGCTGGTATAATTGTGGTCCAGAATGTGATTAACGTTAAGAAAAGATCGGGGGCGATCGGAAATTGAAACCGGAGATAAACGAACCCTGATTTAAGGACGTCCATTGTCAAAATGAAACGCGCCGGTAAAACCTATCGATGTTGGAGATGTGAAGCAATTTATTTAATTACTGGCACTTTGCTGTCACTTTTGTGGTGGTTTCCAACCGACTTTAAAAAGTACAAGCACAGTTTACATATGTATATACTGTGGTAGACGGTTCTCAATTTAAATTGTAGTTTTTTCTGGTATGTGCAACGACACGACGCGACGTACGCAACTTCTTCGTCGAATGTAAACCCATTATGATGATAGTTTTTTTTATTAAAATGAGTTTTTTATAAGGTTAAACCCAAAAAATAGAGAAAAACTTTAAATGTGTTTTACTTAAACGTACTTCTTCTTCTTATAGTGCTTCTTCAATTAATCAAGGCTGGCTACCAGCTTCTGGAACTTGACCTTCTTTTTGGCGAAGTGGAATAACTGAGCTGCACTTGTTATTCCAGTCCATTTCTAGATATTGTGGAGCCACGACTTTCTTCTGCAACCGACATGTCTCTTTCCGGCGATCTTGCCCATCAGAATCACCTGCAGTAGGTGGTATTTATCATGTCTTAAGACATGGCCGAGATAAGAAATCTTCCACTTCAACATACTTAATAAGCTATTTTTGGAGCAGTGGTTTAACTAATTTAAGTTCTGTTTTTTTACAAAAAAAAGTTTTAGGGATTACCTAACGTACCATAATTATGTTCGATGAGTGGTTAAGCTTGGTAAAAATTAAACGGGGTTAACGCAATCGTTAGCCTTATGTTTGTCTGTCATTTCGGTTTTCACCGACCGAGCTGGTCACAGGCTGACATTCATCCTAAGTTAACAAGTTGCCAGAACATATTAAGCTTAGAATCAGAAGAGAGCAACATCGATCGGGTTTCTATACAATATTCTCCTATAGCTGATTGGCACAAAAGGCAAGCGAGCATTTGTCCAGTAATCGTTTGAGATGGTGTGCCACAGACACACTTGCTTTGTGAGTGGTTCTATTGTAACATGCATACCTACATGTGTTATGTATTTAGTATTTGTATAGTCAAAGTAGGTAAAAATACACCCAACGAGTCTGAGGCCAGTTATAAAGGTTATTGTTCCATTATTTTGACTTTAACAATATTTCACTTAAAATCAATTATTATAACTATCACATCAAATTTGTCTGAGCCAAAACTCAGCAAAGCTTGTACTATGGTGACAAGATAACAGATAAACAGACGTAAATGCATTTTTAAACATCCTTGACTTAAATACAAATGCTCGTACTCATTAAACAAATAATTTTCTCTTTCACAGATACCTGCTTTGTAGTTCGGAACGCGAAATACTAAATCAGGTCATCAACAAATTATCATTTTGTATAAAAAATTACATATTTTTCCATAAGGGTCTTTTATCATTATCCTATAAAAGACCTTTGCTCTTTAACTTATGGGTCTTTCATCGTCATCCTATTAAAGAGTTTTGCTCTTGCCGGTGAAGTTTTTCCATCTCTCTCTCCCATCTGCTTTCAGGCAGAATACTAGTGACTTGCCAAACATAATAAGTCATTAATAAAAAAAAAATTCTTGCAAATAAATGTTTGATTTGATTTGATTTTCTCCCTGCGTTCGGCCTCTCTCTTGACATCCTGATACGACACGCCATTCAGCTTTTTCTTTATTTGCTATATATTCTTATTATATTAATTTTCTATACTGCTTATAGCTTATACTTATGGGTCTTTCTTAGCTGAAAAACCTAGAAATAAGGGCAACCCTATAAAAGATTCACATAATACATAATCCTTGTTTTAAAATAAATTAATGACATTATAAAACATCTTTTGGTAATTTTCAGATATGTCTGTCTGCCTGTAAATCACCTGGCCATTAACTTGACCTAAAGTTAACAATGAAAATTCAGCACGCAATGTTAATATAATTGATGCTGTCTTGTTGAGTTTAAGGGTCGTTTATTAAATAAGAATTTTCTGTCTGGGCCGAAAAAATAAATACACAATCTTATTAGTTTTTGACAGGATTATTTATGAAATTATGAGTTCATGATTTGTCTAGCATTAGAATTTTTTTTACTAGAAAATATCGTCACTTACCATTCCCTCGTATTTAAGTCAGTCACTCTTTAATAAAATAAACTTATTTAATATTTTTTGTGCTAGTATTGGATACTTGCTGTGTCTAAGATACATACAATTTTGGTGTGTGTCAACATTTGCCGGTGTATGACCAAATGAATATTCATTATGTATATAATATGTTACCGGCAATCTGTACAAAACGGTATTCTATACAATACTCGTACCTAGGCAATGTATAGAATACCTAAAACGTTAAGGTAATTTATGAAATATTAATTTTCAGATTGCCGGTAACATATACATATAAGATACACTGGCATCATAACATTTAAAAATTACAAACATGATAAACACCTTCTTTTTTTAAATCGTGACACTATGCCAACGTTAGTATGTGTTACACCGTGCAGTAAATTTACGAAGTCTGTTTGTGTAATAGAAAATTCCTATACCATATACTGGGGCATAAGCATAAACTCATAACATTATTTATGCTGTGCTATATGCTCGTCAAACTGCATACAGATAAAACAAATCAAGGTTAAAGTAATACTGTTTTAAGAGCTCATAAATTAGCTCCGGGATACGACTTGTAGTCAGGATCGATAGTAAGTCAAATATTTATTTACTACTATCTGTTGCCCGCGACTTTTCTGCATAACCTTGTTATTTTTTTCTTTCAAAAGAAAAAAATCCTCTGACAAGAAATAATACAACAAAAAAAGAATAAGCGAAATTGTTTCATCCGTTCACGCGTGATGCGATGACCAAGGGAAATAGAGATTCATTTTTATATATATAGATTTTGACTTTTGGGCGGGGCACATAGCACGTAGAACTGACGGCCGATAGTGCAAAAAGGTTCTAGAATGGAGGCCACGTAACGGCAAGCGCAGCGTAGGACGTCAACCCACAAGGTGGACAGACGACCTGGTAAAGGTTGCAGGAAGCCGCTGGATGCGGACCGCTTCCAACCGTCCAATCTGGAAATCACTGGCGGAGGCCTATGTTCAGCAGTGGATGTCTTATGGCTGAAATGATGATGATGATGATTTTGACTTAACGTGGACACTCGAAAACCAACTAGCGTCGAGCAGCAACACTGTCCGAAATAGTGGATAATAACTAGAAAGACTTGCGATCGCAAAGTCAGAACTAGACAGGTTTAACTAGGGTGTACACGAGGTCAATAATAGCAAGACATCTGCCCCCCTAGCATGATTACTAAAACATGATATGATATAGCGATATATCGACACTAACTTTTGAAATTGAATAGATATAGCCGCCATGTTGATTTTTTATCGAAACAGCGATTATAACATGTAACTTCGATTAACATGGCCGCTATATCTATCATATTTTTAAAGTTAGTGTCAATATATCGCTATATCATATCGTGTTTTGGTGGTCATGCTAGGAGGACTGGACTGACAAAATATAAACAGGCCAAGACACGCAGACAAACATGGTGTGGAGTAATTCATCAGAAGAAAACAAAATACCGTACTAATTGATCGATGTCAAATTATTTAGTCTGTGGCTAAGAAACTTTATAGAAGAGATTAGGAACACTACCTACGTCTACAGATAGGATATATTCATTTACATTCAGTGCCGCAATCCACTAGTGTGGCAATGTGCTTAAATAAATCTTCATTACGAATTCAACATAAAATCACAACCTGAGTCAGCTCAGGGAAGACAGTCTACTCACATACATTATCAAAAAAACTACTTCTTATAGATGTTGATATCATGGAACTACAAAATGAATGTAAAATAAAGTTTAAAACATTAAAGGGTTTATTAATACTCGCTTTCACTTGAAAAGAATTTTTTTTTATTCATGATTTAAACGTGTAATATTTTTTTCCATCATAGACTGTTTACTTCCAACTATGGCGTTGGACTGCATTAGAGAAATCTCCTGGTACAATGAATTCGCGAAACTTAACAAGCGAAAATGCAATAGCAAGTTGTTATGATTTGTGCGGAACAAGTTTGTCTATGGGGAGTCCGAACTGTCCGGTACTGTTCGGACTCTGTCCGGACTGCAGTTTAACGGGCGAAACTCGTTTTGTAAATTATCATTTGTCCAGAAGAAAACTTTTTCCTGTTATACCGAGTTTATCTGTTTTTCTTATATACCTGTTGTGTGGTGAAAATTGAAAATATTTTGCACTGGATCACGTAGTTAAGATAAAGTTTGTACAATGAGAAACTAACATACTGACATTTAATTTGTGTAGGTTAAACAATTATGGAAAATACAACATAATAAAATAAACAGCGTTCCATAAACTTTATATATCATTAAGGGCCTCTTTCATCACTTGCTGATAAGTTCCGGATAACCTATCTGACACTTGTTTTGACAGATAACCCATACAATTAGTTGTCAAAAAAGTGCCAAATAGGTTATCTGGAACTTATTAGCAAGTGGTGAAACTGGCCCTAACTGTTTGTTTTCTAGGGATGACAAAAAAACTAGCCTATGTTGTTGTCCTTAAATGGAGAGAGAGAAAAAACTTTACCTGGGGTCTAACCATAACTCTATTTTATTTTTTATTTTATTTTATTTAGAAAACCAACTGCGTGACATACAAATATTACTTAAAACTAGAAAAGCTAATACCTAATACAGGTTTCCCTTAAAATTACTGTATGTAATGGACGTTATACAAAGTAAACATTGTATAAGTGTTTTTCATTAATACACTACGGCACATAACATTTGCATTAATTTACACATGTGTCTTCTTAAATAGATAGACATTTATCATTGCCGAAACGAACAAAAAAGATGTACAGTACATAAACACACAAATATCATTATAGTAAGTAAATACATATTATTGCTGCTTAAATTCAATTTACACTATTAACCAAATCAAAACACAAATTACTTTTATTATATTTTCTTCAACTTGCATTATAAATATTTAAGTTATTTAAGCATTTTAAGAATTTTTTTCGCTTGAGTTTTTACCTTGTTTATGTTGTAAGTAAACAATTAAATATCCCTGAACATGCCATTATAAATCCGCGGCAATCGGGAGATGGGTGCGTTACGCGCATAGTTAGTTACTTATGTGGGGGGCAGGAATAAAGAGGGAGGCCGCCGGCGAGCACGACGGGACGGCACATTATACCCTATACCTTCCACCAATTCAGTGCAGTCCAGGTTACCTCTCACAATGTCGTAAAAGAAGCACAAGTCTATTAGTTTACGTCTGTCTTCGAGTGTTAGCATATTAAGTACTTCAACCTTATTTATTTATTTAAACTTTATTGCACAAAATAAAATCGTATAAAAGGTGGACTTAATGCCATGTGGCATTCTCTACCAGTCGACCATTATATAATCATCATCATCATCATTTCAGCCATAGGACGTCCACTGCTGAACATAGGCCTCCCCCATTGACTTCCAGATTGGCCGGTTGGAAGCGGCCTGCATCCAGCGTCTTCCTGCGACCATTATAACCTTGTTTTTATTCTGAATAAAGTTTGTCGTTTAAACAAAACTGCTTAGGTATATAATTAGGTTTATAGTTGATGTTTATGCATGTGTTACAAATCACTTGCTATCTTATCCGGAAAATCAGAGACGGTGAGGTTTTAATAATTATTTGAAATCGTTTTGTGTGGTGCTTTTAGGGACTTACGTTGCCTCTGTAATTTTATTTTTAGAAATTACAAGCTAGTTTAAATAACACTTAAAAATCGAACGCCTCAGATAGATAGAGAAATATTTTTTATTGCACATCATACGAAGATGTTAAAGTTGATATTTATTTTTAAGTTAGAAACATGTACTTTTTTTTCAAATGTTATATTATCTCTGTAAAACAACAAATTTCCCTATGGGACAAACAAAACAGTTTTCCCCCATACAAGTCATGACAGTTAATCTAAAACTCAGTATAGAGAGATATTTTTTTGTAAATTGATTTTAACTCTAACAATATGAAATCAGAATTCCAGAGCTATAAGGTCGCATTATTACTAAGGGGCCGATAATATTTACATAATGCTACAAACATCTTCAATCGTATATGAAACAATTCCCTTTTATATGTAAAGTGCGTTAGACAAGGACATCTATAAGGGTGGCTTTTGAGTTTGAGAGGGATGGATGGTAGCATATCGTAGGGAAATTGGTTTTCCCTTACACCCGATAGGAATGCATCACATAGTAGGTAGGACAGGGTGGGTCTTTGTTTAGATAAATAACTCCCATTTGTCTATTCGGCGTGAGTGAGGCGCTCGGCCATCTAAAGCATAAAATGCTTGATTTGGTGTGTCGAAAACATATCAAGTCTCGCCATTATTTTTAAGTATATTAAAAAAAGGAGTTTATTAAAGCCATTGCCAATACCTTCTTGTTAATGCAAGCATAGGAGTAAATTACGCTACTATTATTTAATAATTTGAAGGAATTCTTTTGACAATCACATCAATTGTTATTTTATAACTAAGCTAAGCATGTGTACATATGACACACACACACACACACACACACACACACACACACACACACACACACTTCAGTTTTTTCAGTCGCCATGCATTTGTAAAACTTTAATCAAACCTGAAAGTGTGTCACTGCTGAATCCAATCTCTGACTACATCATGGGACATACAATCAGAGATTATACCCAGCATGTGTACATGAACTATTGCAGCTGAAGACAAATTAATTAGGTTTATTAAAGGAAGATGGAGGGACTGAGCTCTGGGCTATTGATAGAGACTACCGGTCACCTGCCTGGTTCATAGTCTCGGATTGAAAAAATTGGCAGGTGGTGACTCGCCGGCAACTGAATGCCCTTCCCCTCTGGCGTCATGGGTCATGCAAGACTGGACTGAGGGGCAACACTGTTGTTGGCGGCTAAGAGTAGAGAGGTGGCTCTGGACTTTAAACGACGATCATATGCTTCCCCCTGAGGGTCGGGCATCACGTGCCCGCTCGCCACTTACGAACCTCATCCACCCTTCGAGCATCATGCTCTAGCGACTCCACTCTGGCCGGCTGGGTTCCACTTCGGCAAGCCAAAGACGAGGGTCTTGGCCGACTCTCGGGGGCACTCAGATTAACAACTGACCCCGTGGTGTCGCTACTCACCACAGCTCGCCACAAAGCTGCCCTGCAGGGTTATTATTATTATTACTATTTATATTGACTGATGCGCACAGGTTCTATATCCGACATAGTGTGGGCACGGAATGGGTACGTACGGGCAATTAGAAGAAACTCCGTCTTAGGATTTGTAGTTGATTTTATTTTCTAAGAAAAAGTATAACAACAATAATTTGGCTGACAACAAACTTTTTTTTCTTCGTCTATCGGGTAGGTTCATTACAGTTCAGAATTCAGATACCTGCAGTTAACACGAGACACCTAAAAAATTTTTGGATTACACTTTTCTGGCCACCCCGTATATACTCGTATGTGCCCATACATATCATATGTTTAGTTTACTCCATTTAAATGTTAAAGCGTGATCAAGTACCAAACATCCAAACGTACAAACTTTTCCATTTAATATCACAAAGGCAAATTACAAAGGAAACCTGTATCGTAGTTTAAATGTTCTCTTTTCTACAGAGCTACCAAAAGAGACTTCACAACGAAATCACACATATCACCTCGTGTATCCACAGCTGTTTTTCGGATTTCCTTAATTTCAATTTGATTCACTCCGCGCGTTCTCATCAGATTAGCGCGGCAACACACGGGAGAGGATTTGCGCCCTCGGTACAGGGATTAACCTCCTCTCCCTTTGCCAGAACGGGACAAGATAGTGGCTGAGTAGTGGGTTAACACTATTTGTTGTTGAAAAGTTTGTAGAAATAGTTACTGGGCGGAAATAAAATACTTTTTAAACTTTCCTGTTGCGTTATAACACACTAATAACTAACTGATAACAAATCTTAGAAGCCATTTTTAGCCTTTTTCTAACTGGTCGAATCGATTTAAATCTTTGTTAGTACTTGGGCTTGTGACATTGGAATGACAATAATAATATAATGATTTGATAACATCTCGTGCTGCTCTGATAATGAAACGAAGATGTAGATGTTTCTCTATAATGGATACTAGTAAAACCTTTGTTTTGGAGTCATTTGATTCGGTTTGACAATTCTATTGTGTATTTATAAAAGTTTGATGTAATTACTTTTAAAAACTATGAAATTCATATTATTATATCTAACTATATTCACAGCACGGCTATAATGCAACGTATACCTATTGTATCGTGGTCATCTCGTAAACATGGTCAATACAACTGGATCAAAACGGCATAGAGACCAAATTGATATCAGCTTTAAAACAAAAAAAAACTACATCAAAATCGGTCCATTTTTTGGGAGCTACGATGCCACAGACAGATACACAGATACACACGTTAAACTTATAACACTATGGGTGTTTTTTGTCGGGGGTTAAAAATAGGTGTTGCATATGCCAGTGTCTTGTATAGCGATAATTTTAGCTGAAACTTGTCAGAATATTATAAAAATTTGGTTCTAGAATAGAGGCCACGTATGACCAAGTGCAGCGTAGGACGACCACCCACAAGGTTAGACAGACGACCTGGTAAAGATTGCAGAAAGCCGCTGGATGCGGGCTGCTTTCAATCGGCCAATCTGGAAATCACTAGGAGAGGCCTATGTTCAGCAGTGGACGTCCTATGGCTGAAATGATGATGATTATTATTATTACATGTATGTAAATAAGGCACCTTAATTTGTGTGCTTAATCTGTCAAGCTTAAGCCATCTACATGTGGCCGTGTAACAATATAATGTCCATTGCTTCTAGTGTATTTATATTCATAGCCCATTGATGCTGCGTTTGAAATTAATGATAATTCAAAATTTTAAGACAAAATTTTCACCAAATTTCTCAATAATAAAACCAGGAAAATCCCGAAAGCGGGAAGACAGAACGAAATTACAAGAGCTACTAATAACCACTGAACCTTATAAAATGTTTAAAAAACTCCCGCGTAGACTTATTGCGCCTCTCTTCTGATTTTAAAAGATAATCTGAAAAAATCACAGCTTCCTCGGTGGTTAAGATTCTCCAAGCAAAAATATCTCGTAAATCCATTCGGATTAGGTAGTATTTGGCTTGGGAGGGTTAGATGAGGGCGATATGAGGGAATCTCGTGTTCTTGAGGATATTACACCACTCTCGCGGAGTACATACATCTTCATTGCTGTGTGCGTTTATAGAGTACTGCTTAGTTTGCGGTGAGCGAATCATCTTTATCTAAGGCAGTTTATTATCAGCTAGATATCGTCCGTGAAATGTGCGATAAAAATATATTTTTGTATATAACTTACTTCTTTTTAAATGCTAACTAAATTTAGTTTATACATAGTAACCTATAAAGACACATTTAGTCCTTACTTTTACCTACTTAGAGCGCTTTTATCGTTCCATTTCAAAGTACTTGACTATAATCCCAAATGAGGTAATAAAAAAACATTAACACGAACTTTAATTTATTTTTTAGGATTCCGTACAACTGAATGTACGTTAATGTTCGAAACGTATGTTCAAAATAACGACCTCGAGTGAGCGTACCGGACTTGGTGTCGCTCTGAGGTCCCGGCTTCGGTTCCCGGTCGGTCAATGTTGAAAAATAACTTTTCCATATTGTCTCGGGTCTGGGTGTTGTGGTACCGTCGTTGTTTCTGATTTCTGTAACACAAGTGCATTGACTACTTACCATAGGATCAAAAAAAACCGGTCAAGTGCGAGACGGACTCGCGCACTGAGGGTTCCGTACAAACCTGTAGGCACGTATATAAGTAAAAGTTCACCCATCACGACAATCGAGTCATAGTTATGGTATTTTTATTGCAAAATGAAATCCATAACATTACGAAAGGTAAATTGTGGTTCACGATTTATGACGTCTTAAAAAAAACTACTTACTAGATCTCGTTCAAACTAATTTTCGGTGGAAGTTTGCGTGGTATTGTACATCACATAGTTTTTTTAGTTTTATCATTCACTTATTTTAGAAGTTACAGGGAGGGGGACACACATTTTACCACTTTGGAAGTGTCTCTCTCTCGAAAAAATTATAATAGAAACCTCAATATCATTTTTGAAGACCTATCCAAAGATACACTACATGCATGAGCTTGATGAAAAAAAAAACTTTGAGTTTCAGTTCTAAGTATGGGGAACCCCCAAAATTCCCCCCAAAATTCTTGTTTTTTTTCTATTTTTGTGTGAAAATCTTAATGCGGTTCACGGAATACATCTACTTACTACGTTTCAACAGTATAGTTCTCATAGTTTCGGTAAAAGTTTCGGCTGTGACATACGGACGGAAAGATAGACAGACAGACAGACAAACAGACAGACATGACGAATCCATAAGGGTTCCGTTCTATGCCATTTGGCTACGAAACCCTAAAAATATATATTCAAAAATGTAAATAGGAACCGTTAAGTCATGACCCCCTTGACCAGGAACAGAAGGTATCAAGTTGAAATGAATATCAAATATTCAGATCTGCTGGTGAGGTGCTTGTGGCACAGTGGCGGCAGCGCTTTGGTCGTGATCACCAAAGTTAAGCCACCTAGACAGCGGTTGTGATTGGATGGGTGACCATTTTAACCATATTTAGTGACAAATAACAAGCATTCCGTGCTTTGTGGAATAGAAAAGACAACAAGACACTTTAAAAGTTGGTCCCGGCAAGGCAGATGCCTTAAGGCGGCTTAATAATATCTGACAGTAATGTTAAGGCTAGTGAGGCCTTACAAACCCCTTTCACCAATCCGCACCGAGCCCGCGTATTGGAGTATAGCTCAAGCCACCTCATAGTTGAGGTTGAGGCCTGACGCCTGTGATCTTCAGTGGGACGTAAATAGCCATACTTTACTCAGGTCTGAAATCGCTTGTAACTTCTAAGTCAATGCAATCAAAAGACAAACAGCCGTTTATGCCCCATTTTTGATAATTGCAAAGAAATCAAAACCCAAAGGGTATTTATTCTGAAAACACGATAAAAATATTTGAGACTTGATAACCGTTATAAAAAAACTCTACATATCTACAAGTTTGTACGGAACCCTCGGTGTGCGAGTTCGAATCGCACTTGACCGGTTTATTTAAATATAATATTTCGAAAATAGAGTGGATATTGCATACAATTCCTTTGAAACAATTTTCAATTGAACAATTATGTGTGGATTTTCTTAGCACGTTTATATAGGATCTTTCCCCATTTAATAAACGGTGTACAGATAAATATAAATATTGGAGAACATCACATACATTGCCCTGATTCTATGATAAGTAGCTTAAGCACTTGTGTTACAGAAACAATAAAATATTTAATCGTAATGTATTTAACTATATTTTTAACATTATTACATACGAATCAATGCTTTCAATTAGAAACCGAATTCTCAAGTCTTTTTGTAAAAACGAATTTGTGATAAAACAAATTCGTCGCATTTGAAGAAAAATGTATCCATCCATTATTTTTAAGAATACTTTAAGAATTCTTTGCCTAAGTGTAATTCAAGCAGATGTGAATCTTGAAAATGCTTAAGCCAGAAGATTTTCAAACTTACCCGTTGACGCCATGAAACGCGAGCCAGACAAAAAGTTGAACCGCAAAGACTCTTTCTTACTAAGATAAATTGCCACCACTTTTCATGTTGCGGAGATTAAACAATTTCAGCTCAAGAGTCGCTAAGAAAGGGACAATGCAATAGTGTGTAACCAGCACGATAGAGTTTTAGTATCTACGAGCTAGGCTTGGCTAGGCTAGGCTAGGATTGTCTGAAGGTTGTATTGTGCAAAAGTGCTTTTAATAAAAGAAGCAAACGCTCGTTATATTTTTAAATTTCCATCAGTGACGTTATTAGTGCCTTGTAAAATATTATTAGTTACTGAAAAAGTGAAAGTTGGACAGAACAAAAGACAAATAAATTTAAAAACATCGACAAACAGATAAAGGAGGTAGGTAGTCAAGGAATTATTATGAAACGAACTTGTCCAGTTCCCACATATACAAATACAAGACAAGGTATTACGTCTACCTTGTCCGTGACTGTCATGACAAATGCTGAGCGGGAACCTTTTTGACACACCAGATGCCCTTTACTGTTTTATTGTTGTGTATTTTTTTTTCATGCGATATAAACGTTTTCTATTCTACATACAAACTGCTAATTCAAACCGAATAAACTTTCAACCCACCACTTTAAATATATGTCTTCCAACAAAAACGAAATTGGACGACCCAACAAACTTGTTACTATGTAAAGAAAAAAAAAATGTACGCGTGTAACTGCGAACCCCTTTTTTTTTTAAGTCGATTGGAAAGGACTGTTTTACCTAAAAATAAAAAAACAGCCTTGAAATAAATGTTCATGCTTTACTAGTAGGTTACTAAAGGTGTTCCAAAAAAATGTGTACTCGCAAAACAAGAACGGAACCTACCAGCGAGTGATTAGCGCGTCATTTAAGTAAATAGGGCACTCATCAGACCTCTCACACAAGACTAGGGTTGCCAGGTATACCGATTACTAAATCGAAAGGACGATTTTTTATAAGTGAAAAGTCGATCCTTTAGATGCACGGAGATGTCACTAAATATGGTCCTGACTAACATCGCTTGATACTGGTCAGATTCTCTTTTTTCTTCGACTTATCATTAAATTACTGACTCGTAAATCCAAAAATTGTAAATAGTGTGTTCGGATCTTACTTTTATTATTCTGTGGTTCTAAACTAGAATAATACTGTATGGGATGTTTAGATGAAAACCAATATTAGGTTTAACGTGAAATATACTTCTAGAAGTTTTTCTTATTATAAATAACAGGACCAATAGAGTAATCAAGAAAAAAATATTACCGCGCAACATTGATTTTTTTTTCTTAGTTTTTTCTAGGACTTTTAAATATTCAAGAGAATATATGAGAGAGGCTATAAGAATGTCCTTGATTCAACCTCATTAATTTGTAAAATCAATTCGATTATTTAATAGCTTATCTTTTTCCTTTTTAATCTCTAATTAAGAATCTTTAAAACTATTGGTAATAGCATTATCCAACAAACAAATGTGCTACCATTATGTACCATTTTCTGCAGTTCTTTTGTTTCCAGATATATTTGACAGCCCTATCCTGAACCTTTCCCAGGCCTCTAGGGTACCTTAGTCTCATTACAGTAATCACAGTAGTTACGAGGTTCCGTTAGGGTTGATAATACGCCGAGCTTTGAAGGACTATTAAACTCAGAGATAAAAACAAAATGTAATTTTAATTAAAATTAACAGTATGTGCCTTTTCCTGTCTATCTTCTTTTTTGTGACTTTCTTTAAAAGGTCATCTGTCCTCTCCTAAGGTCATATGCACTGCGGTGTATTATATTCTCATTAACAATCTTCAAAACATCCATTTATGTATGTATTTCTATCCGCCGATTCGTCTTTCATTTCTCAAGCGTAATGGCATGGATGAGAGAAAATTACAAGAAAATAAAATAAAATGAAATATGTTTCACATTTTGTTGCTTTACGAATATATTTTATGACGTGGACATAATTTAGTCCACTTGTTGATCTATAACCTTTTATTATATTAATTTTACCTTCTATTTTAAAATTTAAAATAAAAATATCCTCCAGCAAATATGGACACAGAGTATTTCTCATAATCTCCATTTAAAAGCATTTGTAAAAACGACGGCATAAAAACAAATGGCGAACGCCTTACACCGTTCTATTTTCACGGTATCTCCATTAAAACGGTTTACTGTGAATCCTCGTCACTGAGCAAAAACATTTGCACCTAACTACAACGGGAGTTTACAAAAACCAACAAAAGTTGCCACAGTATAACTTTCTACCAAGCATTCTTTGCAAATTTTCTTTGCGTATTTAATGTTTCGTATAGGAGTATTTTAAGCTGTGTAGTATCGATTATAGGAAAGTATTGGTGTTTATTCTTTGGTAAACAAAGAAAGTTGTCGAAGGCCGGTTTGGGCATCCATTAATCAACGTCGAAGGAGCAAGTGGGTTTAAAAAAGTCGTTTGAAAATCCCTCTTTTATAAAGATCCATGCTAAATTGGTACGTGTTTGCAGACAGAGATGGTTTGTTCCTGCGAATTAGTTTGTTGTTCTCAAACGGAGTGTCGGAGTATTAGGGATTTGAGGGAACTTTTCCGTTTAATTATTCAGCATTAGAAGACTCTTTTAAAAAATTTACAAGTACTAAGCATAATTAGATTTTTGTTTTTGAATACAGATTGCTATATTCTAATAGATATCTATAAATTAATTAATTATGTTTTTGTGGCACACACACGTAATGTCGTCTTATAACAAGCAAATATGATAAGGAGTGGGTGTATGAATAAATGAAAGATGGAGCACAGATGTTTTGATTTGAGGTTAAATTTATGACATCTAATTTACTTACAAATGTTTTTAGATCATTATTTATTGTTATGACTTCGTTTTAGTTATTCTTTTGCCAGTTTTTGACATGCATGTAATGTATTTTTTGTTTTATTTTATTTTATTTTATTTGTAGCAGTAGTGGTCATACAGGTATAAATATAATTGTTTATAATATTGCAGTGCCCTTTCGGGGCTCATATATACACTAAAATATTAAGAGTGCGTTTGTCCGTTTCTAGTTAACTTCTTAGTTTGGGAATAGATAATTGATTGCCTGTTATTTTTTACAATATTATTATTTATCTTTAAATATATTATATTTTCCATCTCATACCTTAGTATTCGAGTAAAGGAAAACTCGCAATTTGTTATTTAAATGCGTATTCAGAGTGGAATAAGCTCGTTAGCCATAACCTACTTAGTGAATGCCCACGAGGAGAAAAAGTTGTACTGACGGACAGACGGGTAATACTAATTAAATTACTCAAGAGTTTTTGCGGGAAAATACTGTGTTGTTTGATATTTCGTTTTGATGAAGTACCTAATGTAAAGTTGTAAGTCGCAAAACTAGCATGTCTCAAGTAGATATGGTGTGGAGTGTAGATTGCTGAAGGGTACGCGTACACATGTATTATTATACATAAGGGAAAGTGCTCGATTCCTGGTTTGGGTCAATTCAGAAAACGAATTGTCCAAATCGCGTCTGGGTGTGCTAGGCGACGCCCCGGGCTAAATTCACTATTTGAAATCTCGTCACACAAGGATATACAAGTTTTTCGTTTTTTATACTTCAAACTCTTTATAGGAATAAACAAAACATGGATGAAGTAATACTATGAGAATATATAATTTAAGGCACTGAAGATTTGTATGGAGCACCACAAATATCACAAAAAATGCATGAATTATCATAACATGTCATTTTATTGATATTCAAGAGCAATAAACAACTTAACAGCTGTTAGACAATTAAACTGGACGTAAGTTCCGGCTTGTCATTTCTATACTTTCTTGGCAGTTGGACTGTCCTTGTCGTGTTTCTGAGGTAGGGTGCCCATCAATGCGATCTCTAGAGAGACTTTAAGTGTACTGATACACCTGCCGAACTTTCATTCGCGTAATGTGTCGCGAGATGTGCTGCTTGCTATACAAAATACACTTTCTTACGAAAACAGTCGCTAGACAGAAGGTTGGGCACTACGCCGAACGCCAAAACATTTTGTTTGATGTGCCATAATAGGATACTTAAATAAAAAACACAGCGTACGATCAGCATCAAAAGTCGATGAGCACGTTCAGATTGCAATACGTCCGTCCGTCGTATAACGTCCGTTCCGTTTCGTTCCGTTCCGTTCCATTCCATACCATTCCATTTTATTCTATTCAAGGCCGTTCTTTCGGCAGGTGTGTCGCTACACTAAAAATCAAAGCATATCAGTGATTAAAAATTTACTAGCTTGAGGAAAGTGGAACGCTGAGTCAGAACACTGCATCCTACTCACTACAGCAACGACTGGTATATTAACTCTAAGGGCGGTTGTAGCAGCTGTTTGTTTAATGTCGAACGCAGGAAGCTACTTAAACGTTAAGCAACATTGACATAATCGCTAAATGTACATTATGACTTGTCTACCTCTATTTTAGACCCTTATAAGGTGACTTGAAAGAAAAATTTGCTTGGTATTTTTTAGGATTCAAGCTCTCTTCACACCAAAGTGTTAGGTTTCATAGTACCTAATTGAAATTTCTGAGGTTGCGACTAGATAAAAGCAGTTATTTTTATGTTTGATTAAAATCAGTTTGTAGTTTAGCCGTAACAGGGTAACAGACAGAGTTAATTTCACATTAATAGTATTATGGGTTGGAATTTTCAACCAATGTTTTTAAAACGTCCTTAACAAAAAAGATGTTCATATCCGAAAATGCCTAACGCATGGAGTGCCTACCCCTCCAACTAACAAACGTTGATCGAGGAGGATTTATTCCGAGCCGTCATATGTGTTATATTTATAGTTTGACTCGTATTTATAAGAGGGAAAAACGACCAGGATATTTGTGACATCTTTGTGGATTTGTTTAAGTTTACTGAGTTTCATGCAATGATCTCAAGCTGTGAAAATGAATAATATTTGTTAGAAAATAATAGAAGAATCCTAAATTGAATATTTTCGGGCAATATACATAGTTATTTATTTACTTAATCTAATACCTAAATCTGATTAGAAAAGTATTTCAAAGTTCAAACTTTCACGACAAATGCTGAGCGGGAACCTTTTTGACACACCAGATATTCTTCATTGTTTTATTGTTATGTATTTTTTATTCGTGTGTGTCAAATAAATGTTTTCTATTCTATTCTACTTTTTCAACCGTCAAGTTATGGCGAGTGTAGTCGCCAAATGTAAACTAACATGTGGATTCAAAACCCTACTATTTAAACCCAAATCGTCAGAAAAATATTTAAAAATATGCTATAAATTGTTACAATCTACACAACATTTAGAGCATTTTTTCTAGTACTTACACTTCAGGAGAAAATAAATATTTAAGTCATTTAAATAAACAAAAAAGAATTCTCGTTCTTCTTTTTAACCGCTTGACCGACTTATCTCATTTATATGTTGATTTATATTTTAACTTGATGGCTACAAACAGAGCATATTATGGTCTAATTGAACAATTGCGTCCATGCAAAAAATATTATTTTCCCAAATTTTTGCTATGTAAAAACGCTGCAATTGTCGTAATATCCACGTTATATTGCGCGCTTTTATGAAACGTATTTTAATGAGTTTTTCGTGCTATATTCGCATTAACATGCGTCGACTCGTTAATTTAGGAGCACTAATCACCTTAAACTTATGCAAACACTGAAACAACTTGTAACTTTTTTGTCAATTATGCTAAAGTGTATTTTCTCAAAATTTTCTCAAAATTTGTCTCAAGTCAATCAAAGGGAAAAAAATGAAAACTTCTATATATGAGGGCAGGTACGGTTAAAATGTTTTAAATTACTTTGATCGATAGTTAAAAGGTATGCTAAAAGCGTGTAACGATAATGACAGACTGGTAAGGAAAATACAGTCGCAGGTTCTCCCTATAGCGTAGGTATTAATTATTTACGAGATAATTTAATTAAATAACAAATTGTTGCCCCAATTCCGATGTAAATAATAAACAGCTATTTAGTAATTATCGTATTTACTCGACTCAGACGTAATTTGATGGGTGATGTCGGAATTTGTTACCTTCCCATTGGGAGTGAATTTCCAATTTTATAATCGTTTTTTATAAAATAAGTAATAATAATTTCAATTATTTCTTTTTAAAATACTCTTACTACATTTGCTCTCGCACTATGTTACCCCACTGTATTACAACTTAATTTCCTCTGCCCTAAGGTTGACTGGAAGAGATCGCTTTTGGCGATAAGGCCGCCTGATTGTACATAATTGTGTCTTGTTTGTAATACCTTTAATGTTTAAAGTGTCTATTTATCTATTCATCTATTTTAGTTTCTGACTCAATGACAAAACATAATATGAATTACTGTAGACAGAAACAGTCAAAAGAATCAGTTATAGGATTTCTTTGTAGGTACACAATTAGTTCGACACTAAGTCCATTAATCACTACAATGATACCGGGTGAAAAATGGCCGCGTTTTAATTGAAACATCGCGTGTTGTACGACACATTATAACATAGCTAGATACAGTAGGTACATTTTTAACGGCCAGCTAATCGGTTTTAATGTCAGCATTTAAATATATTTTTTCCCTACCACTGCTTCGGGACGTCATATAGGCTGGTGATAATAAAAAACGGCTGAACAAACTCAGTCACCTTTGTCAACCTTTTTTTTTACAGAGAATACAGTTACAAGACATGTAGTAGTGTAGTTTGTGCGAACTAGGTAGGTTAAGTCCATGCACAATTCTCGTTTAAATAATCGTCAACTTTTTATGAGTCCTATTTTTATAAGAATTTTGAACTCATAAGCAGGTAGTTCAACAAGAATATATAAACTTTATTAAACACTAGCTCTCGCCCGCGGCTGCGCCCACGTGGAGTTTGATCTGTCACTTACAGTCTTTATCGACGACTCATGTCACTTCCCAGCTCAAAATAACACAATTAATCAAATCAATGCCTCGCTCTAAAATTAAAAGAAAAAGCAACGCTAGCTGCATTATTTAAGGACAAATTTGATTACTTTATTTTTTTTACGCTGTCAATGATAGTGTAAGTGTGATTTGTTGAATAAATTACTATAAAAAAAGGTTATAGTAAGTCATCCCGAAAAGATAAATATATGCTGTCACCAAACTGTTTTTAGAACTTCTAAAGAAAAACAATACTCGCATACATAATTATTCCGTAACTTTAACCGTTAACGCAGTGCACGCATCGGTAGCTCTCAAAAATAAATAAAATTCTCAGTTTTGCGTCATTTTTCATTGATACTCTATTCCGCTTTTAATGGTCGTAGCGTAATGTTATATAGCCTTAAACCTTCCTGAATAAATGGACTTTGTAAATCAAAAATATTTTTTCAATTCAAACCCATATTTCCTGCATATACCTCTGTACAATCGCTGTAAAATCGCGGATAAAACGCTATGAAGAAGATAGTTCATACAAAAACTGCAAATTTGATTTCTCAACTCAAAAAAAAAACAATACACACCTCTAAGAAACTTAAAAAATAAAAGCGCCATCCTTAGAAGCCTTTTGTCAAATCACGCAAATTATTTAAAACTAGGAGTTGATTTATTCTAATTAATTTTTGTTGTTTGATTACAACAAAAAATACACCTTATTTTCCAATGACTCATGAATGCTGAAACAGACAGTCTGCAATTTTAGATATTTTGTCGTCCTTACCGCTTATTAGTTTTTAATATTCATTTCAACTACATACTTTGCTACCCGTTCAGCTCTCCTAGCATGACCACCAAAATACGATATGATATTATATGATACATATATCGATTTATCGACACAAAAGGTGAATTTTTAAAAAATATGAAAGTTATAGACGCCATGTTGAATTTTTATGATCGCTCTTTCGATAAAAAATCTACATGGTGGCTATATCTATCATAATTGTAAAAAAAATTAACGTTTGTGTCAATAAATCGCTATATCATATCATTTCATATCGTGTTTTTGTGTAATAAAACCGATTCAATTCAATTCAATTCAATATATTTATTGCATTCTATAATGTTACACAGGTGTTATAAAAAAAACAGTGATAAATCAGTCGCAAGTTAAAAAATAACTTTTAAAATACTACTGCATCTTTATCTATTGTGATAGAGACTGTTTGAGTGGTTATTGCCTAAAATTAATTTGGTGTTTACATTGTACTCGTACTAAGTTAAAATTTTAATTGAAAAAAGTATTGCGAGTGTGGTTATTGATCTTTTGCAAAATATTGTTCTTCTTTAGAAATAAGAGTTAATTACTATCGAAATAATGTTCTGTGCATGATTACATATCTACATGATGATGATGGTTGATGATGATAATTGAATACGGAACCTAGTATCAAATTACTTCTTAGGGTTGCGCAGGTGTCGGGTTCGATTCCCGGTCGGTCAATGTAGAAAAAAAACGTTTCTATATTGTCTCAGGTCTGGGTGTTATGGAACCATCATTGTTTTTAATTTCCGTAACACAAGTGCTTAAGCCACTTTTCATCATAGGTAGGTAAATGCTAGAGTGGAATTTATTACTATTCCCGGAAAATCATCAAGAACATTCCCAAGAGCAAAATACTATGGAAGCGCTTTGATATCTGGTTCGTGGAACTGACCAAAGAACTTTAATGTCGTCAAAGACCGGCGAAGAGTACATCAGCAGTAGCATCTGTATTTGTTTAGTTGGCTGCATGTAAGTTCCTTTAGTAATAACAGTTGTTCAGTTGGTACAGTTGCCAGCAAAAAAAATTACAAGAAAAAATACCAACTTTGAATAAAAAGAGGTAGGTAGGTCTGAAAGCTTACTTTTAACTAATTAGAGCTTACTCATAGGTCCTAATTTTATTTTATTAGCTAACTACTTTGTGGACTAGCGTAATTACAAAGTCTGACGTGCCTAAAGTCATATCAACAATAGATTATTTAAATTATTAACTTTTTTCGTCATCGTAAGTATTCCATACTTAGTCCCGGCTGACTACTTATTTGTTTAACTCTTAGGTATCAATATTTTTGTGTGTCATTTTTAACATAAAAAAAACATCAAATTAGACATCTCAAAAAAGATATACGTAGTTTAAAAAATACATATCAAATGAGAACCATTTCTTGTTTTAAAAAAAGATTCAAAACAACTTTTAAGAGTAATTGTTTTTTTTTTCAAGAGTAAAATGCTTTATAACAATTTAAAATAATACTATTTATTATTTACAAACGTTTACTCCGTCAAAAAATAGTTAAAGAGGGTTAACTGAAAATTTTCGCTACGAACTATCATAGTTGATAAAAATTCAAAGTTCTGTTTTGGTTTGTTTTTGAAAAGAAAACGAATTTCTTGTTTCTGTATTTATTCTGAGACGTTTAAAAATAACCAAGACGCTGTTTCGCAAAATAAATGTTCTGACATTTACAGTAAATATACCGCAACTTTGATCTCCAGGCATTCCAGGAATATTCTATCCTAGATTCCCTAAGTCTTCAAAGCATCCTTAGAACGAGATAAGTGGAAAAAAAATCTTATTTTTAGATGTCAGTTGATGTTACTTACTATAAAAAGATTCTTTAGTTTACAAGTAATGTTATGAACTGTACTTGATATTACCGAGCGACTTCCAAGATTGCTTGGAATTGATACAGGTTCTTTGCAGATACTTGCCTTAAAGGAGCTTTTGAAGAGACGGGTAAAGAAATGTTATTAAAAGAATAAGTGTATTGGGCACAATTACAAAAGATTATTACATTACAACTATAGACAAGTACCTATTTTGAATAGTAATGTTTTTACCAAATAGACTTTCGTTTTTAATTTCTTTAACACACCACAAACTTATTAAATACCTTATGAGCTTTCCAAGTGTATACACAACAGCACGTCAATCTAACAGGAAAAGTCAAATTTTCTCAATTGATATTGAGAGATCAATATTATGACTGACATAAAGTTGAAAAAAGATTCAATGACTTTTACTTTTTAACCGACTTCAAAAAAGGAGGAGGTTCTCAATTCGTCGGAATCTTTTTTTCTTTTTTCTTTTTAATGTATGTTCAGCGATCATTCGTTACTATATTGACCGATTTCAATAATTTTTTTTTTTTTGAAAGGAAATACTTTCAGAATGGTCACATATAAATTTGGTTAAATTCTAATGATGGGATCTGTATGAAAATTATCAAACATTGCATGAACTCCGTACCACGCCAACTGATTTTAGTATCTATCTTACCTAATATTATTTTTGCCAAATGTGGACTGATTTTGATGATTATTTTTTTAATGAATAGCTTATACTTCAAAGATACTATAAAAAAAAATCAATTTCAAAAAATAGAAAATGAAATCGGTGTTCAGCAGTTAAATTATGTTTGCACTCGTAAGATTTGTTTTGATTACGATTTATCACTAAAATAGATGAAATAAGTTAATTTTATAATAAAAAACTGACTTCAAAAAACTAAAATGCTAAAATAATCTTAACTCTTATTAAGTACCTAATCAGTTACTTTTGGAGTTGGTGCCAGTCGATGAGAGATTCTATGTTTTCGTTTGCACCGACTTCAAAAGTAACTGATTAGGTACTTAAGTGTTAAGATTATTTTTAGCGTTTTAGTTTCTTGAAGTCGGTTTTTTTTTTTTTTATAATTAGGTAGGTTGACCTGCCGTAGTCTGTGCGTCTTGTATTTATACGTACGATGTCAACTGTAAAAATATGATAGATATAGCCGCCATGTCGAATCGCCGTGCCGGTGTCGTCACATTGTATGGTCACTGTTTCGATAAAAAAAAACAACATGGCGGCTATTATATCTATCATATATATAAAAAATGGCCAAGTGCGAGTCAGACTCACGAACCGATGGTTCCGCACAAACCTGTAGGTTACGAAATGTAAATTGCGGTTTACGATTTATTACGTTATTAAAAACTACTTACTAGATCTCGTTCAAACCAATTTTTGGTGGAAGTTTGCATGGTAATGCATATCATATTTTTTCTTAGTTTTATCATTCTCTTATTTTAGAAGTTACAGGGACACATTTTACCACTTTGGAAGTGTTTCTCGCGCCAAATACTCAGTTTAGATAAAAATGATATTAGAAACCTCAATATCATTCTCGAAGACCTATCCATAGATACCCCACACGTATTGGTTTGAAGAAAAATTTTTTTGAGTTTCAGTTCTAAGTATGGGGAATCTCAAAATTGATTGTTTTTTTTTCTATTTGTGTGAAAATCTTAATGCGATTCACAGAATACATCTACTTACCAAGTTTCAACAGTAAAGTTCTTATAGTTTCGAAAAAATAGTGGCTGTGACATACGGACGGAAAGACAGACATGAAGAATCCATAAGGGTTCCGTTTTTTGCCATTTAGCTACGGAACCATAAAAAATTGACAATGTGTGTCAATAAATCGCTATATCGTATCGTGTTTTGGTGGTTATGCTAGGGGGGCTGTACTGTACTGTACTTGGTTTGTTAAACCCTGAATGTAGTTTTGAATCTACTTCTATCTAACGTATCGATTTTAAACTTTGTAGTTGACATTTGGCTGACAACACAATAATTTGACACCATCGTGCTGATCTGATGATGGAGTCAGGAGGTAGGTAGAACTCTTCAACGACTAATAGTAAAACCTTTTGTGTTTGGGCTCATTCGGTTCGTTATGACGAGTCCGGTACAAATATATTTTTCTTTTATTTATTAATATTTTAGTTATTGAAACCGATATCAGATTTATTACCGGGTCCTTGTTTATTCTTCTGTTTTCTTGCACTGCCATCCGCTTACATTCTTCCCAGTCTTAAAAATAAAGTATTTGTCATATTATGTAAGTATTTGAAAATTAATTACCCAAAAAAAATACATAAGTATTATCTTTTAAAAAAATGGTATCTTAAAATTATTTGTTAATTGGTCATGTCAATAATTAATTCAAATTCTGACTTTACATCGTAGTCAAAGGCCCTCGACACTTGCTAAATGAACTTTATAACATAGAAGTAATTAAATATTATCATTTGATTAAATTTGTTACACGAGTTCAATTTTGTGCATAGCGGAATATTAATTTCCATTTTACATTTTATTCACGATCGCCTATGATTCATAGTTTAAATGCTGAATGAAACAAATTATTAATAATAAGATCGTTTAATTACGAAATTTATGTTATTTAATGTTATTATTTAATGTTTATATATATGACTGTTTGTTGCCAAAATAAATGAAAAAAAAAATAGGGAATTTATTTAAGCATGAAAATTATATTTGTAGAAAATGATTAATTACTTTTTTATTTGTATAATAAAAATCGAATCCTTATATAGGACGTCCAAAAAATATGTAGTGGAAGTACAGAAATGGAGTTACCCTAGCGGAAAATCGGGTATTAACGGTGCTATATCTCAGGACCCTTGCTCGACACAATTTTTGTAACAGCCTGTATTAGTCTAGGCCATAGAGCGTAACCTCTCCCTTCCCAGCATAGTGCGAGCTATGTTGGAAAGCGAGAGGGCATGGGAGGGTATGGTCTCCTTTTGCGAGGAAGTAGTGTCGCAAAAGGAGGCTGCGGAGCGGATCAGGAAGGACGACCCTCATGTTGATTCGATCCGCAGAAGAAGGAGGGGGAGAAGGCAGAGGCGTTACGTCATCCGCCATCACCACCCTCTAGCAAGCTAGCGGGCGAAGGGGTCCTATGCTCGCATTGCACAGCTTGCCTGACTTGGGGTGATCCTGTGTGTACGGGATCACCTTATTCCATATGCCTGAGGCCCGGCATAGCCGTACGTGGGTGGTGCATGGAAGTCATACATTGGGTCCCCATGCACCATCAACATACGTTGAGGTGCACACCGCAGGTTTTTTAGTATGGTATGCTTACCGAGAGACAGCGATAGCGCTGCCTACCGGCAAGAGAGTCCTTACATAACCTCCCGCGTATTCTAATCTATGGTCTAGAGTCTGTTCGTCTGCCCATTCTTATGTCACTATTATTTTATTCAGAGTCTATCATTGCTAGGTGGCTGGAATTCGACATGTTTATCTCTGACCTAAACAAAGTTATATAAAAAAAACAAAAAAAAATTATGCCTTAGACTTTTTTTAGTATTTAGTAAATTAATAAATAATAATAAATAAATATTGGACAACATCACATACATTGCTCTGATCCTGTGATAAGTAGCTTAAGCACTTGTGTTACAGAAATCAGAAACAACGACGGTACCACAACACCCAGACCCGAGACAATATAGAAAAGTTATTTTTCTACATTGACCAACCGGGAATCGAACCCGGGACCTCAGAGATAGCGACACCAAGTCCGGTATACTCGCCTTTCGGCTACGGAGGTCGTCGAATTGTCTATAATGGGAATATATTATAGGAATTAATTTGTCGTTAATAATAAGAGGTTTGAAGGCGACTTTTTTGTACATTCTAAAGATAGACTCTACTGGTTTACTAGTTATTACTAGTTAATTAAACGTATGCATGCAGTACTATTTTAAATTCCGAGAATGCTATTAGTAAGGTTTAAAGAAATATAATATGTAGCTATGCTTAGAATAACCTGCTCCAATATAGGTTCTTACAAAATCATGTACTTTTCTGAGAGTTCAGTTCATGTCAGAAATTTCGTTGTTAACGGCTTGTCTGCGCGAATTCCGGTAAGAAATTATGTTGCAAATTTGTCGCAATACGATAAGTGATACACATAGTTCTTATAAGGATACAGATCCCCAAAAATCTCTTACAATCCATAGATTATACCGTTCATTCCGAGCCCTGGCAGTAGTTCCGCCACGCTCCGCTATCTGTGCTGGCGCCAGGTGCGCTGCCAGCGCCATTGTCTTGTTATCTTATTTGGCAGATGCCAGTTAACCATTATACTGGCTCTAATTTCCTCGGATTAACTTAAGAAATATGAGCAGCTTGCCAGTCGGTAAATACTTTGGTATCAGATATCACAAATGGTGGCTCTTTGTCTTACAGATTGAGGGAAGGTTTGCTGTCAGACAATGAATTAAAAATGCAGTGTTTAGGAAATCCGGTTAATAGATGTAAGATGTGAAAATACTTGCAAAGTAGAGATAATTATGATTATACATGTATTATAAATATAATGTTTTAAAATGACAATTTGCTACTCACAAGTGGTTACTATATTATTAATATTTTTTTTTTTTAATTTCACAATCACACCAATTATGTAGCCCCAAACTAAGCAAAGCTTGTATTATGGCGACTACGTTTAACGGCGTTAACGGATAAATATACTTAAATACTTTTATAAATATCCATGACTTAGATACAAATGCTCGTGCTCATCACACAAACATTAGCCTCTTGCGGGATTCGAACCCGCAACTGCTGGCTTCGTAGTTCGGAGAGCGAACCACTACAACAGACGGTCGTCACGTAGTTTTGTTTAATGCTTATCAAGAACAAGTTTTTACATTCATTTCTGAATTACATAATGTTAGTCTCACTTCATTTATAAAATAATAATCGTGTTCCGTTTAGTGATATTTTCATTACTCATCACTTAATATTTTAACGATGCCTCTTTGATCAATACTTAAAGAACAAACTTGCACCAATGAAACCATACCGCCCCAAGCCATACCGAACCAAATTAAAAGAGCAACAAATGCTGATTGAGCATTTGCGTGACTCTGTCACACTAGTATTTTTATCGATATTTTTAAGGGAGTCCTCCAATCACACCAAACAACAAATCTGTAAAAGTATTTTTATCCACTTGCCAGATAGCGCATGACCTGCATGTAGGACTTTGTGATATAAAAAGCGGTGCGCAAGCGCAAAAAACAGTAGCAAAAAAATTTTGCGATTAAAAAATTTGGCAAAAAAAGTGTAAAAGCCTTTGCAATATATAAAATATCGTTGTCTAGCTTACAGTGTTGAGAATACATTTAAATAGTTTTGATTTTTTTTTTTTTCGAATTTTCAGCTTCATATTTAAAAGAAATATATCTGTGAAGTGAGAAAAAAGTCTGCAAATTCTTATTTTTTTTGTTTTGTGCTAGGCCTATTGTTTTTAAATTACGCCTAGTACTAATTTTGATACACAAAAATATAATATGCTTACTGTAAATCAAAACAACGTTTTAAATACACTTATATCTGACCTGGATGCTTTGTCCGTTGTGCTGTAATTTATTACCCGACTGACCCAGAAAGAGGGTATGTTTTTTAATATTATTGGCTTGACTGAGTTTTGTAATAGACAAAAACTAATTCTTCTTCTTCTTTCTTTTGTTTCCATATGACCAATAGTCATATCGGTCACCGTTTTCAGTAACGCGAAATAAGTCTTCGGGTGAAAAGATGTGAACACGCGGGACGCGATTAGATGTCATTGTTTAAGAGGAAGCCCGCATCTGTTGTTGGAGTTGTCGGTAAAATTAAGCTAAACAAAAGACTTAAATCAGAAACTAATTAAAAATCTCTATTTATGAGATCCGTTATCAAACAAAGTTTTACTTTTTAACTTGACTACTATGACTGTTGGCCAGTGTATTTTTGAATATTTTGTAAGAAATATTTATAACTGAATACTAAGTATGACTATGTTCAGAATTAGTTATTATTTAGTTTTAACACACACACCATTTTTTTCTAATTTCAATTACGTAATTCAATCACAGTGCAATGATTTAGAAACAAATACTAATTGTATGACTGATATATCATATTTTAAACAACACAATGATAACGGTGTGATAGCCGGTTTAGAATCAGTAATAATTGCCTTAAAAATTCATTTTTACCGCTAAAACATTGACATTGCGCCCGATTGTGACAACAAAAGCCATTTTGTTTTGTTGACCTTCGTACAAACTCCACAATGACCTGAATTGTTTAAAAGTTTCGACATTAAACGAGGAATTATGGGGAATTGGACGCTAATTTAGTAATTTTGAAGCAGGTTTCGACGATCTTTATCACAGGAATGGTTAAGGAAGCGTTTTTGTTGTATGCTTTTTGTTTTAAAATAAACTTATTACATGGCCATTAAGAAGGTACTTACGTCTTTTAAAAAAAGATAGCTGGAATTAATGTCAAAGCTATTAATCATTTGTCACATTCGTTCTGAAAAATGAAGTTATGCAATTTTATTTAACTTAAATTAAAATTTTCATGTGTAAAGGCACTCTGTATCGGAGTCAGTTGCAATCACGTTTTACCGAGAATTAAATAAGTTATTAATGTAATTTTGATAGTAAGTGAGAAAATAATCAAATATTAAATTACAAGATTCCGCAAGAATTTGATGTATTTGGATTAACTGTTCTTCTGCTGTTTTTCTCTTTAATAATGCACAATAATATGCTACTTTTATAAATAAATGTTGTTACACTAATATTAATAATTTAGATATTTAACAATTACAAAATATTTAAATCTACTTAAATGCTACGTTAATTTAATTACTTTTGTGTAATACCTGTAATTAAGATAGCACTTAGCTTGATATATTAGCATGTATAGTTAATGTTGTCTAAAATAGTGTATGTCTTGTTGGTGTTAATATATAAATTAAATAAAATAAAATAAAACAAATAACAAACAAATTTAATTAAAGATTTACTAATTTGACTTCAATTAATATTTATAACTCATTATTAATCTCTTAAATAGTTAATTTTATGATATGATGAAATCAGTTAGAGATGCTTGATGCTTCCAACCGACCAATCTGGCAGTAATTGGGGGAGGCATATATGTTCAGCAGTGGATGTCCTATGGCTGAAATGATGATGATGGTGATAATTCCTCTGTGTATCCCATTGATGGGAATAGGTCGAAAGTAGCAGATACTTTATACAGAGTGTAACGAAAAGGTGAAATAAAACTTTAAGGGGTTATTCTACGGCTAAATTACATCAACTTTTTCTATGGGACCAACATCGAAATCGCAAAAAAAAAACACTTTCCCATACTAAAACGCGACCAGCTGGCATCAGTTTGTATGGAAACGTCAATTTTTTTTTTGAGATTTTGATGTTGGTCCCATATAAAAAGTTGATGTAATTTAGCCGTAGAATAACCCATTAAAGTTTTATTTTACCTTTTCGTTACACCCTGTATATCTGAAAGATTAAGAAATATTAATTACTGGGATTCAAACTTACCTTCGACCCTTCGATTTAAGAAGAGAGTCAGACAATTGATGTACCACTGCTCTTAAATAATTAAAAATAAATTAAAAAAGCACCCGACAGTTTTATTGTTAACGTCTCGAAGAAAGGAATTATTTAATTACTTATATTATTTGTAAGTTTATTTTATATAAACCTTCGTTTTCAAAAAGAAAAGAAAGTAACAAACTTCGTTTCTATATAATCACTCATTTTATCTACTACTCAGCCAAAAACCGCTTGAATTTTTAACAAAAACTGCCGGGGGAATGTCTGAAAAAATTAAAAACTGCATTAGAATTAGAATTATTTTTATTTCCCTAGTTCGTGTGTTACATTATGTCCCGAATCCAGCGGTGCGTCTGGCCTGTGTGTCAGCTACTTACAGTCTACTTATGTTTGTCTGAAAGATCTGTATAAGTGTCGTGTAGTGTGTGCTGTGTGCTTATTAGTTTGTACAGAATAAATTTACATAATTTTATAATGTTGTTTCATCTTGCCCTATCCTATTATACAGATAATCACAGTCTGTAGGGACGAGGAGCGGTTGTTCGCTTGCTGAGCAGCCGACTCCTGTCTTTTTTTGGTACATAGCTGATTTCGCCTAGTCTAGTGTTAGTTTGGAGAGGATTGTGCTGTCCGTATCCGAAGTAGGCGCCTCCAGGGGTCTCTAGATCCTCAATGTGCATTTCGGGGAGTCAGCGCAGCATGTCCTCGTTTAAATCTTGTGCACGAAGGTGCCATGGGTCCCAGTCGAGCATTTCCCAGAGAATTGCGGTTTCTAGGCGTCTTGGGAATTGTCCGGCTATCTTGAGAGCCTTACGATATTGGCGTTCATTTTTTAGCAAATTGCTCTTACTGTAACGTAAGAGTAGTTGTACCACGCCATAATCCAATATAAGAAGTAGGCAGGCCTGAATGACGGCAAGTTTCGCCGTTATTTTATATAAACCTTAGTTTTCAAAAAGAAAAGAAAGTAACAAACTGCGTTTCTATATAATCACTCATTTTATCTACTACTCAGCCAAAAACCGCCCGAATTTTTAACAAAAACTGCCGGGGGAATGTCTGAAAAAATTAAAAACTCTGCAGAGGGGTAATGTATGCACCCTCCACGTGATATATAAAGGCTGGAGTGCGGCTGAAAGTTAAGCACGTGTGTCCCGGACAGTTTTAACCCCAAGCGAAACAGGTAGATAGAAATCACATCTTGTAAGTCCGGGGTCGAAAGGACAGAGTGAGGTTTTAAAGATATTTTTGTTGTTTTGTATTTCCCGCTCCCTTTTCCTTGTTCAACGACACGAGGGTGCATTTTTTCCGTGATAAAAAGTTGTATTTAAAATGTTTCCAGTTAACCCACAAAAAAGTTGAAGCTCGACAAAACTTATTGAGATAACTGTTATTTTATTATGTCCCATAATAAGAAATTAACATTTTTGTGTTACAAAGAACCTTTTTTTTAACTTTTTTTTAAGAGGTGCCTATACCACTACACACCGACCCTTGCTAAATTGAAAAAAAAAGACCTTTAACGGAAACCGAACCTAGGATTCTTCGCAACATAGGTGAGTATATGCATCACTACACCAGTCGTCAAACCGAGGTTAGTGTAAGTGCATAAAGTGTCATCACTTTGTGTGATGATGTCACCTCAGTTTGTGTGGTACAGTTAAACACATTATAGCGGATTGAAACTAGTACTCTTATGTCCGATGTGTCTGTGATGTATCTCTCTGTCTGTTCCATAGAACATGCCTAGACATCCTGTAAGCAAAATTTTTTACGTACCAATTTCCAGAACTAATCTAGGTAAACACTCTCCATTTGCCAGGATGTGTGCGGAGTAGCATTAACGAGGTTGTGCCAGACCTGGACGTGTTTTTTGATCCACTTTATAAGTTTAAGAATAAGATCCGGAAGCATTTATCTAAACCCTAATTTAAAAATGAGTTAGATCTCCAAATTATGGTTTTTTATCTGTGTGCAGACTGCAGTGTTGTGTATAAAAGGCATATTTATGAACAAGATAATCTACCTTTATTTGTTTATGTTGCATACATATGCTGTTATATGTGTATATAGCACGTAGAACTGACGGCCGATGGGGCAGAAAGGTTCTGGAAAGGAGGCCACGTACCGGCAAGCGCAGCGTAGGACGTCTACCTACAAGGTGGACAGACGACCTGGTAAAGGTTGCAGGAAGCCGCTGGATGCGGGCCGCTTTCAACCGGCCAATCTGGAAGTTACTGGGGGAGGCCTATGTTCAGCAGTGGACGTCCTATGGCTGAAATGATGATGATGATGATATGCTGTTAATGTACCTATTTAATAAAATAAAATAAAATAAGATGTGTATAGAAACGAAGCGTAATACGCTTCATACTATTTAGCGCAGTGTGTTATTGAAAGATATTACTAAACTGGTTCCCTTTTATAGGTTTGTCAAGCAGCATAAATTAGTATAAAAAAGAACTACAAACTAAAGATATTTTACAATTTCAATAATTCACTGTAATTTTTACCACTGACTTCATAGTTGAGGTGAGGCATGTGCCAGGCAAAGTGGCACGTTAGGCTTACTTTACTTTTTTTACTGTGACCTTTTTATCCCACAATTTCAATTCACTGGGATCTTTTAGACCTAACTCTCATAGAGAAGGTTCAATCGACCTAGATGCAGATGTGGTTGGTGGTCAATGATACCTACTGTACTCTTAATTCTTCCCAAATGTTTGCTCGGGTTTACGGTATTTCATTTAAGTTACCTCTTGACCGTCGTTAGAGGACAGATTTAATAATTGGGCGGAAGATAAATGTTAAATGAAAAGGATAATGTTCCGAATGGCAGGTCCTTTGATATTTATCTGTTACTTTTTTACCTTCATTGCTCGTTCGTTCAATTTGATAACGTTAGAAGTTTCCTTTGAAATCCTTATTTAAGGATTGTTGTAAACTAAAAAAATCTATGTAATATAATAATGACTACAGGATAGGCACTGATTTATAGCAGACTCTGATGGTAGATACGTAGGTATTTTTATAAGGTATGCAAATATAAGGTATCGATCCGTCTGAAATAACCAACTGGTTGTAGCCTCTGAAATTTCCATGTACGTTCAAAAGGTTTAATCGGAAATAAAATGCCTAAGTATAGCTCTTTCACAAAAAGTCGTTCATACTGAATTAACATTTAATTAGACAAAACATTTATTTGAATAAGTATATCAAATGTCGACACTACTTTAATATCTTTCAAAACTAATTTATGAGACGTTTTGTAGGGTTTAAGTTTGGAACTAGGTCATCTTAGCAAGCTACTATGTCACCTATTCGCTATGTGAAAAGTGGGTGGTGGGGGACGTCAAATCGATCGCAGCACGCTAATTGGCAGAAATGTGAAAAAACTCTGGACTGTCATGTGTCAAATTTCCATAGAATTTCATACTAACTAAATTAAGTATTTTTAATTAAAAACGTTAAAATTCGCGATACGGAACAGTACTTGTTGTGTTATAAAGTTTAGAAACAATGGGGAAAACAGTTCGTGCATGTTTTATTCGTTTCCAACATCAAGATGGAAATTGGAGCATAGAAATAAATGGATAACTGTTGTGAAAAGAAAAGTTTGTAGGGGGTTTGTAGACGTTTATCTTATGATCACAGCTCTTATTAAGTAGCTTTGTCCGTTGATTCTAAGCTCTTTAACGTCTCACACATGCTGTGCAAATACTAATTCTTACCCTTTTTGCACCATTTGGAGGTTAAAAGTTAAATCATGTTGTATCGATTCAAATCCAGTATGTATTATAACATTAATATTTTAGTTCAAGTAAGAAAATCACTTATTATAATATGCACAAAATTTTTAGATATGTTCATCTAATTTCAAAGAAAAATAATCCGAAAGTCATTCTCAAACCATCCAGTTGCGATAATTTGAGAGATCTTAATCCACAATAATTGCGGTCACTAGGGGCGCTGTCATCTCGCACACAGCGAATATTCTGTATCAAATCTTGTATAACTTATAAGCGACAAACATCGCATCGCTGCGAATTCCGGAGTTCGTTTTTAATAGAATGTTAGAAGTTGAGCGATTTGGGCAATTTCCTCCCTTCAAGTTTCTTGAAAACAATCGCGCGTCCTACAAAGTGCGAGGTACGATGATGGGATAAAATTTATGTTAAAAACACAGTAAGTAATATTTAAAATGTAGCTACTTTATTTTATAAAATAAATAAATATTAGAGAACATCACATACATTGTTCTAAGTAAGTAGCCAAAGCACTTGTGTTACTGAAATCAGAAACAACGGCGGTACCACAACACCCAGACCCGAGACAATACAGAAAAGTTTTTTTACCATATTGACCGACCGGGAATCGAACCGGGGACTTCAGAGATAGCGACAACAAGTCCGGCATGCTCGCCTCTCGGCTACGGAGGTCGTCAAAATGTAGAGTTTAACAAATGAACGCTACATTTATTTAAAAAAATAATGAATGCCACTAACATGCCCTGCGTTCAATTTTGAATGATACTACAAAATCCGTACTGGGTTCAACAAACATATTATAACCTATTTCTATAGATGTAAGGCGAGACATCGACTACAGCTGACACAAATTTTATCAGTCAATATTCGACCATAATGCATATGAAATATCAGGTAGGTTCCTCATAAAATTTACACGATAGTTAACTCACAAAACGTCTGAAGTCAGTAATTAAAATCTCAAGTATTTGCTTCAAGATAATATACGCTCGTCCATAATTCTCAGCAGAGGAATCCAGTTGGCGTTCCCAAATTGATTTTGTAGATTGATAGTTTGTCGGAGACGATAGCGCAATGCAGAGACATACAGTTGCTTTTTAACCGACCTAAACTCCCCATGGCTCCCGATCGACTCCAAAAATACCAGTTTTTTTTAAAAGTATGTTTTTTTATTTTTTTGCAAATTTTTATTAGCAGTAACTAACTAACTAACTGAAATCTAATTCTTAAAAGTCGTTTAAAATTTGCTTCCATCATAATGATTAGAATCTGAGTATCAGACATTTGGATGACAATAAAAAAAATTACACTATTGTGCTGATCTGATGATTACTGATAAAACCTTCGTGTTTAAGCTCATTTAATTCGCTAAAAAACGTATTAAAATGTATTTATGTAGTTTCTTAGCGCGTCTCGTCTGAGCCTGACCGGTCTATATAACCAGGATTATAATGTTGTGGATGTTTTTAAGCGTATTATCGTCGTTATTGTACAAAATAAAATTAGTGTAGTTTGGGGCTAGATAATTAGTGTGTTTGTTGAATGATTATTATTTTCTTTTATTTTGATATTTGCTGGAGTGAGCCTACTATCTTTTACCTTCGTACTGATAGTTTCAACGGAATCGTAAAATCTGAACTTGCCCGCCGTCCATGATATAACTCCGAACTTCGGACATTGTTTCAGAGATGAAGGTTTAATTTGTTTGTAAGCTCAGATGAAGGGTTAAGCTAAGGATTCAATAAATTGACTTCGCTTTAAAAAAAACTATTCGAGTTTGATTCTCATTGGAATTAATTAGAGAAACGAAATCCACTAAATTGACTAACGTCTGGATGTTTTTCTTATGTACCTCACAACGCAAATAATTTTAGTTACTTCAAGGCCATTACAATAATTCAATTCTACCAGACGGTCGTCAACATATTTTAATAGGCTACTGGTACTAGACATTTTATTACAAAACAGTAGTTTTTTTTACTATAAATTGCCAAAACACAGTTTTCTAGTTTGGGAATTATTGTATTTAAACTATAAGCTTAACACATCGCTTGTTATTGTTATTACTATACCTAGAGCCTATTATCATAGAGTCAAAAAATCTGGGAAGGACCCCTGCCATGTGCCTGTTCGATTAAATCTATACTTCCAAGGACAACCTGATACACAACCTACTCAACTTAAGTACTACTTATTACCCTATTTTTTGACAATTGCTCCAAGTATATTAACGAGACGTGCTTAACTAGGACCATGGTCGGATTCAGTGGGGGGTAGTTGAACGAAAAGCATGGTCGATCTATTTTAATGGTTTTTATTTATTATTTAAAGAGCTTTAGAGTGCAAGTTTGGTGTAGTTTGTGTTCTAATGTTTGGTGAAGTGATAAAGATTTGAAACTATTTAAATATCATTGTATTCAACGCCGCATCGAGTGTTAAGTGACTTGTCTCAAGACAACTTGCTTGACCCAATAGCATCTTAAAATCTGCTTCTACGGGAAGAGTAGCCTTCACTGAATCCAAGAAAATCAATAAAAACTAAACACTCGTTATTTATTGTGAACGCTTTATCAAGAATCACTCGACATTGGCAGAATCACTGCTCTGCTTATACGAGTATAGCGAGCGGGATTGAGACCATAAAAAAAAATACGACCATGGTCAAAGCGTCTCCTAACTAGAGGTAGTACCGGAAAAAAGCGTTAGGAAGAAGTAGAGTTACATTTATTTTAGTTATTATTTAACTTGTAAAGGAAACAAGCATAAAATTAAATTCTAAACAAAGACATCTGAGTGTTCTTAAAAGTGTTCTAACGACGAATATATTCAAGTGCTGACAGATTTATAAATCTGATTAATGCAGAAGGGAACCAAAACTTTTTCATAAAACGCTCTTAACCCCCGACGAAAAACGGTGTTATAAGTTTTAAGTGTGTATCTGTATGTCTGTGTATCTGTCTGTGGCATCGTAGCTCCCAAACGAATGGACCAATTTTCATGTAGTTTTTTTGTTTTATTTAGTTATTTAACTTATTGGCTGCCGAGCAATCGCTAAGATCGCGAATAATAAAATTTATAATTATTGTATCTTGTTTTGCTGGCCTCGACCCAGCCAGTTTAAAAGGTACGTGCACACATATCAGTCACTTTCTTAATGTTCCCGATTACTCGCGTCAACCTTACAGTCCTGATGTATTGTTACTGACCTGAGGAGCAATTCTCATGGTCTCAAAATAAGGAATAAACATCCTTGTATTATGACGTACCAGACATACATTTTTAACAGGGGCTTCTACCAGCACATTTAAACTTGAGACGAGTAGAAAAGATCGTCTTTGAATTAATTGAACCGAAAATCGAACACGCGATTTTGCGTTCAAGGCGCAATACTGCACCACTACAGCAATCGGGTCATCAAATAAAATAATACAAAATAATATTAAAAAATATTAACATGAGCATATTTCAATACAAATAACAACTCGCTTCAATCAAACACCCAGTCCTAAAATCGTAACTACACTCGATTCTGAATTTTAAAAGAAACAACTCAAAAATTACTGCTTCATTCTAGCTTCAAGCCATTCAACTGCACACAAAGGGCGTCTAAAAATAAAACGCGCATCTCCAGTACGTCCGATTTCAAACACTCTGTCATCATGTTTCAGCCGCAGCTTATTCTTTTGTTAATTCGAGCGATATTATAAAGAGGCTGTTACTAATGAGCGCACGGATCAAAGGGCAGACTTAATTTTATTTAAAGTAATTTTAGAACTAATCAGCAGCCCGGGGATAACGGACAACTCATCTCAACTGCGATTGAAGTAGAAAGTATTACACTGCGATGCAATTTTCTAAATGAAACTCGTCGGCGATTTAATTTATTATCTGTCACTGACACCAATAGGGATGACGACTGGGTAAAGAAAATGAAAATCTATTTAGTCCGTCAAAAAATAATGAACACTTATAAATTTTTTTGACAAAAAATAACAGTGGTGAAGCGCATTAAAGTTCGGGAATTAGGGGCTCGTGACGTCACTTCTAAGTAAAAATTGTACCTAGGCGTGACGTCATGCAACATTACAAAATAATAGTATTTCTGAAATATTTTGATTATGTCAAAAAAGGAAAAATACGTGTCCTGTACTTTTGATAACCTACCTACTTAGAAGACGAAGCAAAAAAGTTTGTCGTCACCCCTATCCATTGTGAACATAGCCGGTGTTTATGTTACGTTATTAGTAAGTCTATCTGTTCGTCCATCTGTCACAACAGGACTGTATTTTTCGAACTTTCAACTTTCATAAAGTCTGTAATGTTATGTTAATAATTTAGTGTTTATCACTAAAAATTTACAAGGATTCTGACACAAAAAGCCACGTAGTTGTCGTTTACATCCAATGTTATCTAAAAACAAACTTAATGTGTAGTCCAAAGCCATATTCTCCCATATATTTTAACCGAGAATGTATGTTTTTGCAAACAAAATTGAGATATTTACTATGTTATTTTAAGACCACGACTTCTTGTAGCTTTTCCTGTAACCTATTTAATTCATAAAAAGCTTTGTTCTGTATTTGTTTCAAAATTTTAAGCTCAGTAGGATCAGTAACTACACAATTTTGTAATGTATCTTTTAAAGCTATTTGTGCGGGACTGTCCCGCTGTGAGCAGTGGACTGTATTTGTTTTGTAGGCTGTATTATGTGGGCTCTGCGGTGGTAGTGCGGTCGGTCCCGAACGCTCTATTCCGGTTTGGTTAGACACCTGAAGAGTACCGAGGTCATGCGCAGTAACACCCCCCGAGGACCCCGTTGCAAATTTGCAAATGAAAACAACGTGGTATGTTCAAGGTGGAGGCGGCGGAGGGTCCCAGCTTTTGGTGCTGGTGGGGTTCAGGGCTTCCGAGTTTCCAATCTTCGAAGTTAATACTCGGAGCTCTCGTCGAATAATGCAGTAATGAGGTCGAAACCACCCCTCTTTTATACAAAATGGGAGGCTCCCCCGCCACCTCCACTACTTTTATTTGGTATTTTGATTATTTACGTGCCTAGGTAGGTTTTGTACAATTTTCTTACTTTACTTATCTTATTAGGTAGATACTTATGTCTAATACAATTTTACACTAACATTCTAACAAGATTTATTTACAAACTATACGAAATGAGGCCTTTTTTCCGGCCGGGTTTGGTGCGAATGAGAGGGCGCCATCGTGCGCCTTCATTCGCACCAGCCGTGGTCCCTACGCTATTGCGGATTCTGTTTTCCGCGACCTCTCGTTTCAATGTACCGAATGTGTGTGTCTGCTCTAGTCACTAGGTCATGTACCTACCTAATTGTGTGAAAGAAAAAACAAAACAATACAATTATTTAATAAATTAAAACCTACCTGTTTACAAATTAAATCGAACTTAAAACTATAACAAAATATGGGTCGTCCTGAACACTATTTACTTTATAAAAATATTTTTATTTTAAATAATTCATATTATAATAATAAGTAAGCTATCATTAAAAACATTGTGAAGTCGAAAACAAGGTTAGTCAAGTAAAATGGGCTCTGTAATTTCCAGAATTCATTATAAAATTGGTAAATGTACGATAATTTGGGGTTAGATGATTGGTGTTTTTTTTTAAAAACAATGTTGCGACGGCGACTATCCTCTGGTGTAGTGGTTCGCACTCCGTACTACAAAGCCAGCGGTTTCGGGTTCGAATCCCGCAAGGGGGAAAAAATGTTTGTGTGATGAACACGAACATAAGTCATGGATATTAAAAAAGTATTTAAGTATGTTTATCCGTTATCTAGTCGCCATAGTATAAGCTTAGCTTAGTTTGGGGCTAGAGATTTGGTGTGAAATGAAATGAAATGAAATGAAATGAAATGAAATGAAATGAAATGAAATGAAATGAAATGAAATGAAATGAAATGAATAATTTATTTGCTTGTAACATGGTAATACATTGATGTTTACAAAATGGTTTGAGCTCATGTTTGACAAATTTTTGTCATGCAAATATTAAAAATTTAAACACTAGGTAACACATTCAAATTTAATTTCATTCAAACCTCTAGTACACATGTCAATTAATTATATTATACAAATGTCAACAAGAAAAATTCAAAAATAATTCAATCAGATTAAATAAATTACACACACTATGTCAATAATAAAATCCTAAAATGAATACAATTAAATACAATAAAAATCATTAACAAATTAGTAAAATTTACCGTTCTTCAAAGAATTCCTGAATTGAATAAAAACATTTAGACAGTAGCCAAATATGCAATTGCTTTTTATAAGTCGATATAGGTAGATGTTTGAAGGCTTCAGGCAGCTTGTTGTAAATTTTAATAGCCATACAGTATGAGCTTCGTTTAAATAGTTGCAGCCTAATGTTAGGCAACATTATTCTGTTATGGTGTCTCATTTCTTTATTGTGATGTTTTCCTCTAGTAACGAAATACTCAGGGTGCTGCCGGACAAAAATGCAAATTTGTTTTATATACAGGCACGGTAAGGGTAGGATTTGTAGTTTCCTGAATAAAGGTCTACAAGATTCAAGGAAGTGAACTCTGCAAATGGCTCTAATACACTTCTTTTGTGCTATGAATGCCCTTTTTACATCGACTGAATTGCCCCAGAGTAAAGTACCATAGCTAAGTAGTGACGATACATAGCCATGATATGCTGATATTGCTGTATCAATAGACGATATGTTACTAAGTCGTCGCAGAGCATACACGAATCGATCAATTCCTGTACATAAATTGTCTATATGTGCCTTCCAATTACAATGTTTATCTAGAGTGAATCCTAGGAATTTTGTGGTCTCTACCATTTCTACAGTGTTATTTTCATACCTAATTAAAACATTTACTGATTTCGCATTATAAGTTGAAAATTGCATACCTTTTGTTTTCTCTAGGTTAACTTTTAGGTTATTAGAGTCTAGCCACTGAATTAGTTTTCCTAGAGTTCTATTAATATCATGATTAAAATTATTTAAATCATTGCATTTTATAACCACTGTGGTATCATCCGCAAACATGAAGCATTTGTGTTCTATTACGTTTGGTAGATCGTTAATGTATAATAGAAATAACAGAGGCCCCAATACGCTGCCCTGAGGTACTCCACAAGGATTAATCCTATACTTAGATTGTGATGTACACTTTTCCGAGTTATTGGCTATTGCAATTTCGGTACATTGCAGTCTATTCGTTAAATAACTTTTCAACCAGTCATAAGCATTGCCCCTAATACCATACTTGTACAATTTGTCCAGTAACCTCCCATGTGGAACAAAATCAAAGGCTTTGCTCATGTCGAGAAATAGAGCTATAAGTGGAACTTTTTCATTGATACTCTCCGTAATGTAATGCATTAAATGATAGCAAGCCAGAGTAGTGGAGCTACCTTTGCGAAATCCATATTGCTCATCTTTTAATAAATTATGTGAAGTGATGAAACTGTAAATACGTTTATATATGACCTTCTCATATATTTTAGAGAATATAGGAATGAGAGTTATCGGTCTGTAATTATTCATTTCATCTCTGTTACCTTTCTTATGTAATGGCTTAACTATAGACATCTTGAGAATATCGGGAAAGTATCCTTGTTCCATTGATAGATTGATAGCATAAGCAAGAGGTCGGCTTATATGTTTAGCACATAGTTTAATGGCGTGAGTGCTTATGCCATCGTGACCAACTGCATTGCTGTTTTTAAGTGACATTATGATCGATTCTATTTCAGTTTCATATGTGGGCGTTAGGAATATTGAATTATTATGATAAGGAATGTCAGTTGAACGTTGAATTAGATTATCTTCCTCCTGCTGCGTCATGTCTATAAAGTAATTGTTAAAAAGTTCACAAATTTTTTCAGGGTCAGTAAATACTATGTTGTCATCTTTTATAATATCAATAGTAGAGTTTGTTATTGGATTATTTAAATTATCGTTAATAATCCGCCACGTTGCTTTGCATTTGTTAGAAGCATTGTTAATTATTTTATGGTTCTCTAGTTTCTGGGCTTTATTAATACATTTTCTAAGTATTTTACTGTATTTCTTATAACTATTTTTGTTGATGACTCTGTTAATATTATTGCTTCTGGTATAGTTAATATATAGATGTCTTTTCTTTTTACATGCACGTTTAATGCCCTTGCTTAGCCACTTTTGATACTTGAATCTACTGCGAACTTTCATAAGTAATTTTGGAAAACAAAGCTTATGAAATAGGTCAAAAAGGCTATGCAGTTCACCAAAGGCTTCATTAGCATTATTGACGCCATAAACATCTTTAAATGATAATGCAGAAATATATGTTATAAACTTAATATTATTTTCTTTACTGTAGTCAATTTTTTGTAAACTAAACTCTCTAGACGGTATTTTTAACTGAAATGATATAGTTTGGGCTGTTTCATGATCTGATAAACCGAGTAAATGGATATTTGATTTCACATTATAAATGTTACTAGCTATTTGATCTAAACATGCTTTTTTTCGAGTGGGAGTATTTATGTGCGGTTTTAGATTACAGTTCCTAAGAATACCGGTCAACTCTTTAGATACATTATTATCCTTTAATAAATCTATGTTCCAATCACCTGACAATATTATTTTGCATTTAGCTTTATTTTTATTTAGATGCTGTAAGAGTACTTGTAGTTTTAGAAAAAACAAATTTAAATTAGATTTTGGTATACGGTAAATATTTATAACTACTAGTTTTAATAAAGGTATTTCAATACCGCAACATTCGAAATTCTCGGAGATTGATATCTCTTTACATATACTAAGGATTTTAAAGTCTAAGTTTTTTTTAACCAATATCATGGAACCGCCTCTTTTCTGCTTCTCACGTGAAAAGTATGCCGCTATTTTATGATTCGGTAATTTAAAGTTTATTTCATCGCCATGTTGAATAAACGTTTCACTTAGACATAGTACTTGTAAATCCAGTTTCTTTCCTTTTAGATCTTCTAGTGCCGCCTTCAGATAATCAACTTTATTTAGAACTCCGGCTATATTTTGATGCATCACGGCAAAATTATTACGTTCGAAAAAACTCTATGTTATTAGATTGTAAATTGTCTGGTAATTTTTGAAAAGCTGTAGTTTCTTCTACTGAATTTACCGTTTTATCAGGTGTACTGCTCAAGTTATGGTTAATATTTATGTAAGTACTCTGCTGGTCTTTACTGTTACGAAATTTTATTGAATCGATATATTTATCTTTATATTGTAGAAAATCAACTTCAATATTTATTTTGAAAGTAAGTTTTTGTAAATATGAGTTTAAATTCTTGTAGTTGGTCTTATTTATATCTAGGTATATACAGTTGTCATATTTTCTAGTTAACATGCCCAATTCATGATTAAGTTTATACACATTCAAATGTTGGCTAGTATTTATACTTATTACAAATATTTTACAACTATTAAATTTACATAGAGTTCTACACAAATTGTAGAACAGAAGATATGGATCCTTATCATTGCACCCTACCGATAGAACAATCACATCATCCTTATTAAGATTTTCTATATAATCCAAATCCGATAAGATATCACCACTTTGAGCTTGTGGTTTAATTATACTTGTAATTTTGTATGTATCATTCCATTTTCCAGTGCGAGATTCTAACATTTTCAGCGCTAACGCTAAACGCTACGAGGGCGTACTTGTTGATCACCCAAAATATACATTTTTTTTACACGTTGATTACTTTCAGGTTTTTCCCGGGGCATCGGTTGTATTTCATTTTTTGGTGAAGTCAAGTTTATGTTTGTCTTAATATTTAATCCTTCAAAGCTTTGGTTTGATAGAGATGAAGACTTCATAAGTGATTTTTCCCTTTGCTTGCTTTGTGGTTTTCGACTAGAGCTGCAGACTTTTTTTAAGCGTTTCAACTTTGTTTCACTTTCAAGTAGTTTTGCAGTCAAGCTACTGTTTTCTAAAATGAGATTTTCTATTTCTTTTTCCGCTATATTTAATCTTGTTTGTAAGTCCCACATCTTTTGCTTTAAGTCCTCTAAATCCTCAGGTCCAATTGACGATAATTCTGGGCAGCTTCTATTTAGCCTACCATCGTCAATGATCTCATCCTCATCGTCATCATCAGCTGACAATGATTCATAAGAATTTGATGTAGAAATATTGATTACGAGCTTTTTTCTTGTAGTGACATTATTTGTTGGCGTTGAGACAGTAACTTCAGAGTTTGACAAGTGCGGTTTTGTTATACATGAGAGACATTTCCACCTTCTCTTGTGTTCATCATTCATAATGAAAAATCTTTTTTCTGCCCCTGCACAATCTATGTCGTAGCCGACACTGCATAAGGAACATATCAGGAACTGCTTCTTCGGTAATTGTTTACTGCATTTTCCACATTTACCAGTCATTTTGCTTGAATATTAATTACAAAAATAATATCAATAACAAAATAATGATAAACAAAAAACAAAAAAAAAAATATTTTAATAAAGAACATACGTGATTCGAACACCCACTTCAGGCGTTTATGTTATTTATTAAGTCCGTGCCGTAGACCACTAGGCTATGCGTTCCACACCAAACGTGGCGAAAATATTAATTACTTAGTCCATATACAGTTGCGAATAATGTTTTGGGGTAGTTCTGTATTTACAATGTGTAGTACAGTATGAGTCACTGGTATAACACTGCACTGGATGACCGTTTGTTTTCGATTGAAATAAACATCTTTGCATCGTTATTTATACACGAAATTCACTTTGATTTTGAGTTCAATGTAGCACAATCTTCACTTCTTTTGGCAAGGAATCGGTGTGTATAAATTTATTATCGAATTCGGCACTTTTAACCACTATTAACTAATTAAATATACGGAGACAAGCGAAGTACGTGCGCTCAGTGCGCGCGCGCGCAGTGAGTGTGATTGTAGAATCAATTTATTAATTTATAAAATATATATATTTGTTGTACTCGTATAAGTACTACAAACGTTTGGATATTACCAACTCAACCCTTGCAAATCATCAGTATGGTTACAATAAGAAGACATGCTTTACTATTTTAGCTGTGATAAATGGCCCAGCTACCGACTAATCGCCGGATTTGTCGCCCGACTGTGTGGAATCCCGCTCGTTTGATGTCAAATTTAGAAGACCTAAAATAGATAAATTACTATAAAACCGGTGTGATTCCGTAATTTGTCGAAAGATCGGTTTAAGCAAGTAAGCTGTGAGTTTAAATCAAAGAAAACTGTTGCTGTATACGTTTTGTGAGATTTAAGCTACCTAATTCAATGGGCTAGTTTCCTAAAAAAATCTAATTAGACCGTCGGTTGGATTAACAGAAAAAATTATACACGTATTTTTTCTTTGCTCAATCAAACAAAAAATGATGAAGATATAGCCTGTTAAAGTTCTGCGTAATGTTACGCTTTGCGACACTTTTTAGGAAGGCGTGACGTCACATGCTCACTTTGATGCGCTTTATTTTTGTCATTTTTTGTTTGATTGACAAAAGGCAAAATATGGGTCCAATATTTTTTGATAATCTAACTGACGGACTAAATTGAATAATCTTTTTTTGACCCATGAAACTAGCCTATTGTACCCACCGAAAAGACCGCCTAAATTGTGCTACTCTAACTGTATTTTTTCTGTTATCTGTTTTTTTTACAATAAAAAGTATCTCTTAATCGTCACGCCATCGCTTCTTTGGACGTTCTCTACGGCGATACCTATCTTCAGGAATCCACTGAGTGACGATCTGGGATCTGATCCGGACGATTTGTCTGGATGCATCCGGCTGAGCCATGCTAGGGATTGGCAGACTCTGGCCCTCAACAGGGAAACATGGGAGCTGGGAGCATGGGGCTGACGTCAGTTGATCGATGAGTTTTATTGTAATTTAAGTATCAGAAATGGCACTAACCGAATAATTGCTTGCTTTTACTGTGTACACCTATCACTAAAACAATTTGAAGATAGGGCAGGTGCAGACAGTTGCTAGCAAACTTTCATTAGTAAAGTTGCTTAGGAATTCCATTGAATACTTTTAAACGCGGATGGTTGATGATAAATTAAATTGTGTAATGTGTATTCATATTTTCACCCACCATAAAATGTACAGATATCGGTAGGTCAACCTACGCAAAAAGTCAATGAACCGATTTTCAACTTTAAGTCCGATAAATATCAAATGAGAACATTTTACGTTTTGTGGTATTTTGACGAGCTGATGTCTGTACTTGACATGTCATCATCATCATCATTTCAGCCATAGGAAATCCACTGCTGAACATAGGCCTCCTCTAATAACCCTCGCTTAGCAGGCGGGTTGGCGAGCACAGTTTATTTTTATAATGTTTCGCACGCAGACCCGTCTCTTGCTATAGGAATTCGTCGCCTCTTACGACACGCCTCCTGTTGGCGGTGGGAAAGTGTATTCTTTACGGCCGTCTTCACGCGGAACTTGACATATGGTTAATCTTAATTCAGTTCATAAATATTTTTTTCGTTGTATGGTTTTTATATTCGCGCACACATACACATAAACAAACCTACAAACACATGAGTACACACACATACACCTACTTACTAAAGCATTTTATTAATTTAATATAATTTATGAGCTATGTAATGGGAGCTTGTTAGCCAGACCTAAAAATTTTTGCATGACTTTCTTTCTGTAAACTCAATATTGGCTGTAAGTTCAAATTATAGTGTGTCTGTGTTAATATCATTTTGAATACTTGTGGATATTGTTTCTAAGTAAATAAACACACTTATATAAACTACGAAACTGGGGCAAAACTTGCTGTGGCACAATCGCTTGAAAATGTCACCGAAAATTATTTTAAAATCTCCAGAAACATATAAAGAATACATTCGACATTGGCAGAATAACTGCTCTGCTATAAGAGCGGAATGAGTCCGTAATAAAAAAAAATATAAAAAAAACATCAAACAATTTTGATTATTAACATAACATATATCTCATCATCATCATCTATACGATCAATCCCGGTTGCGTCCAAAGCCATTGTTTTGGAGCCCAGGGTCCGCTTTCCTTGATTTGCTCCTCCACTTCACGCGGTCTTGAGCGTCACTAGTTGTGAGATCATTGGCACGCATGTCAGCCCTCACAACGTCAAGCCAGCATTTCTTGGGTCTACCCCTTTTGCCAGGACCTGGCGGTAGCGGCATGGCCAGACATTTGTTTCCTACGTAGCTTGCCGGTTTCCGCAAAACATGGCCGTACCAGCGTAGGCGACTCTCCTGCAGTTTGTCTGCAATATCACGGACACGAAGGCTACCGCGGATGCGCGAGTTTCTCACGCGGTCCTTACGCGTGACTCCACACATCCACCGCAGCATATTCTGTGACACGCAGCTCCTGCTTGTGTCGCTCAAGTAGCGGCCATGCTTCGCTGCCATATAAAAGGACAGGCCTAATGATGGACTTATAGATCTGTCCTTTAAGCTTAACCGGCATTCTGGGGTCACAAATGACACCAGTCACCTCTCGCCATTTGGCCCACGCAGCAGCAATGCGTGCTTTGACGTCGCAATCTATGTCTCCGGACGCGTGAAGTACAGATCCAAGGTATTTAAACTGGTCCTTGCGACATACTAGACTATATATAACATAACATATATCTAACATGAAGAATGTTTATTTTTTATATGCTTTTTATTCGGCTGTTGAGAAAAAAAATGATGTTCTCAGTTCCTTAATTAAATTTGACTTATTCTCAAATCTAGTTGAACATGAATAATTCCTTAGGCCATTAGAACTAAAGTATAACAAATTAATTAATCGTGCTAATGGCGTAATACTCGTACCCCACCAGGGAGCTATAACTACGCGAAGTTAGCCTAACACTATGGAAACCGCGTGGTTCCTCTTGCCTGTTTTATTTGATAAAATGGAACTATGCACTTACTAAATTATGCCTGTGGCTTTTGGCTTAGAATCAAGTGATATTAGAAAGGTCCAACTTTTAACGTGCCTACCGAAGCATGATTGTGATGAATATCACAAAATATGGTTGGAATGGTCACCCATCCAAACACAACCGTGGCGTAGGTGGCTTAACTTTGGTAATCGCTACCAAAGCGCTGCCGGCACTACCGGCACCACTCAAGCACCGAGCAAGCATTCTGGTCTAAACTCTTTAAAATTGAGACAAAGTTTTAAAATGTGGTTTAGAACTAAGTATGAATACACAAAAAACTAATAATAAAAACAATAGGTACTAACAATAAATTTTACCAAAGGCGCTTCACAACACACACAGACTGAAGCCAATATTAAATTGTTCGTTTGCCGAACTGACCCGAACCGGGATTTGAACGTTAGATTTATTGCGTTCATGGCGATTCACTGCTCCACTACGCTAATCAGATCGTCAGTAGTAAATAGTTTGGTTTCCTTGTTACTAAGAGCTATGAGTGTACCCACTTCAAATACCTAGTCTCTCGGCATCTAGGATCGTAGTTGGGCATACCGTTACCATACTTACGCTAGAAGGCAGATAATATAATAGTTGCTAAGTACTCATCCAACTACATAACCAGCTATTAAACGCCTGAAGTATAAGTCATTTCTAACACCAGCTTAGTTTCCATCGCAAACTGCGCGGTTTCAATTATCTTTGTTGTAATTATCGGCAAATAGTTGCGAGTTACGATATGAGCTTATACCTGAACTAGAATATAATGCTAAAGCGAGATGATAATATTATGAAGGCTTCGCGCTAAATATTTGAATTGTTTGCCAATTAATGAATGATTGATTTTTTACTATAGGACATTTTTCTTTTCAGACAGACCTATCACTGCTTGCCTTTGAAAAACGCCTCTTTCTACACCACGCAGTTGTGGTGAGCCCTGTAGACGCTGACCCTATATAGACCTGCCCCACTAGCGGCTGCCGCAAACCGGCCGAGTGTGAGGGCTCAGGCTCTTACGTGTCGGGCCTCATACTAGCGAGTGTGATCGGGCCAGGTTCAGGATACATTGCCTATACCTCTTACTTAAGTTACTTGGAGCTTAACACTAGAGTGCACGCGTGGGCTACATACGTAGCCCAGGTTATTTTTTGTCGTCATAACTTCGCAAAATCTTTCGATTTATTATTGTGGCTCCAGCTATGCTCAGATTGGCTATCGTTTCAGACCCTACGTGTTGCGCGAGGGCTAGTAACATGCGGATATGTGAGTAATTATGATATGTCCAGAAATTTACAAATCATCGTAGCACTGAGCTCATCGTAGCAAACTAAGTATTGTGTCGTAGCATAGCGTCATGTCGTAGCAAAAACTTGTAGCACATGTACCGTAGCGTACCATAGCCTGGGATCGCGCTTTTTTACCGTAAGAATATTCGCAGCTGTTTTAATTCCGCGTCCAATAAGCGAGAGTAGGTGAGGGAAGGGTTGGTGAGGGAGGGGCAGGGGGGGGGGGCACGTCTAATCTCATTCTGGTGCTCGGTACTAGCACCGATTTTGTTAAGAGAAACTGTTTTTATTGCAGTACCCACTATACTATCGTAGGGAATGTGACCGGCGAGGTTTTATTGAGCAATTAACTTTTTTGACTAGCCGACGTTCGTGACTCCTACATTTACATTTTTTAATTAAAATACAGCACAAAATAGGGTTGTTGAAAAAAAAAGAATTTGGGAAGGTACTTAAAGAAAGTCTGGAGATAATGTTATGGAAGAATCTTTAATGTTATAAAGGTAAATGACATACCTCATGCTGTAAGTTAAATATTTTGAAAAATTATGTGGAAGGATAAATACAGAAAAATTAAAATTACATTGAGAGATTAGACAGAGTATATTTATTGGTTGTCCTCTACCTGAAGGTTGTCTGGAAGAGATCGCTATTAGCGATAAGAGCGCCTAAATTGTACGTTTTTCTGTAAAAATCCTGTGTAATTTACTTGTATGGTGTGCAATAAAGAGTATCTATATATCTATGACTGTTACAACTGACACAATTAGTAATTCGTACATATTTAATTGTGCATGCACAATATTTATTTTTAAAAAATATGAGTTCGCTTATAATTTACACTTAACTACGCCAACAAATTCGTATAAAACAAAACAATAAAAATTGATTTCACCTACAATGGATAATATTATTATGTTTTCAAGCACGATTTCAAGATTCACTTCTAATGCTTCAAAGCTACATGTCCTACACATTTGCGTTATATCCATCCCACTTCTTATTAAGAGAACTCTGCAACATATCAAAATAATTTCAGGACAATAGTAGATGCTATACTCACAAACTATGTAACACTCTCGGACGAGAGCCGTGTCATGCCCCACTTACACAGCAGTGGGCGCATATGTTACACGAGTACTCTTCGTATTGAGTATGGCGTTATAAAGTGTTATGTAGAAACTACTCGTGTTACTATGAACACTTATTATGGTATCTTTAGTAATAAATAAACAATAATCGACATCATCACATATATTGCTCTTATCATAAGATAAAAATAACTAAAGCACTTGTGTTATACAGGTTGGCCAGAAAGTTGACGTCCATAAATTGGTTTTTAGGTGCCTCGTGTTAAGAGATATCTGAATAGAGGTGCCTATGTATGTTCTACGATTTTTCGTAGTTTTCGAGTTACGATTTTTTCTAAATAGCCTATGAAGCCTATTAAGTACTACTTTTTATTATTATTATGAAAGCTTAGAGTCTAGCGCATTCTCTGAAGCTACTTAGAAACTAAGAAATTATCAGTTTAGATTTTTAATTTTAAGTTTAAATTTATGTCAACTTTAGGTCAACTTTGTAGTGACTTCCATTAAAGTTATAGGGCTGTTTATTTCTTGCATAAATGCACAATTCATAGATAATTAGCTGCAAGAAAAAAAATCGAAGAAACCTAGTTTTTTTTAAAGATTTTTTTTAAACTGACCTGATTGCAAAAATTCATAAAAAAAATCGTAACTTGAAAACTACGAAAAATCGTAGGACATACATAGGGCTGATTGAGATACCTCTCAACACTAGGAACCTAAATAAAATTTTTGGACGTCACTTTTTTGGCCAACCTGTAGAAATCAACAACAACGACAGTAGGTAGACGGTACACCCGGACCCGAGATAATATAGAAAAGTTCGTTATCTACATCGAACGATCCGATTGGCGTAGTAGCACGGCAATCGCCTTGATCGCAAAGTGTAGATTTTCGGTTCGGGCCTATTTTGGAAATAAACTTTTCTAAATTGGCTAGAGTCTGAATATGCTGGGAGATGCTTTTTGTCTGAAATATGTAGCAAAATGAATGGCCAAATTTCCCAAAAAAATCTAATTAGTCCGTCAGTTGGAGTAACAGAAAATATTAGACACGTATTTTTTCTTTTCTTAATCAAACTAAAAATGATGAAGATATGGCCCGTTAAAGTTCCGCGTAACGTCACGCCTTGTGACACTATTTAGCAAGGCGGACGACATATGCTCACTTTGATGCGCTTTATCATCGTAATTTTTTGTTTGATTGACAAAAGACAAAATATGGGTCCAATATTTTTTGATAATCTAACTGACGGACTAAATAGAATAATCTTTTTTTGACCCAGGAAACTAGCCTATTGTCTGGTACCTCATATCACAAGGATGATGGTGGTGGTTGTGTATACATATTTTTCCTAAGTCACTTTAAACAGCTAATTTGTTGCCAAAATATCGGAATCATTGAAACATAAGATCTCGAAGCAATTTATTTATTTAATCTTTATTGTACAGATAAAGATCGTGCAAAAGGTGGACTTAATGCCATGTGGCATTCTCTGTCAGTCATAACTATCAATAACTAATAGCAATAGTCATAGCAATCAAAACTATGTGGCTATACAAGTTAAAATCAGTAAATGTGACGACAATCTAAAATGCGCATACCTTCAACGAGAACACAATCCGCTAGTTGTAACAAAATTTAAATCGCTACACAAAGTTGGAGAAAACACCGTGCCAACAATACCTGCCGGGTGAGTTGCAGGACGGTCCGCGTTACATAATTTTGAATTTAATTATTGCCTGGACTGAGAGAGCAGCTTGTACTGAAGTTATTGTATTAAAAATATTCTAAAGTTTGCGTAAAGTTAGTTTGAGAAGGCAGAAAAACTTATATTTATGAAATGTTACCTATTTAGGTATTTGTCTTCATAATTAAGTATTATTATCCTTATTTTACTTTTCTACTATTATTATCATCATCATCATCATCATTTCAGCCATAGGACGTCCACTGCTGAACATAGGCCTCATTGACTTCCAGATTGGCCAGTTGGAAGCGGCCTGCATTCAGCGGCTTCCGGCGACTTTTACCAGATCATCTGTCCACTTTGTGGGTGGACGGCCTTTATTCTAGAACCTACAGTCAGTTCTACGTGCTATGAGCTTGCCCACACCCACTGCAGATTACTTATCTTTTGATATGGAATAATATAAATCTCTAAAAAGGTTCTAGAATGGAGGTCGCGTACCGGCAAGCGCAGCGTAGGACGTCCACTCACAAGGTGGTCAGACGACCTGGTAAGGGTCGCAGAAAGACGCTGGATCCAGGCCGGCCAATCTGGAAGTCAATGGGGGCCAATGTTCAGCAGTGGACGTCCTATGGCTGAAATTATGATGGTGATGATGAATATAAATCTCTTACCACTGATATTAGATGTTCAAATTTAAGCAATTTGTTTTACAAGGCAAGGATAGACAGCAGTAACTGCCTCTTTTCAATTAATGTCGATCCGAGCATGCGACTTTTACAAGTAAGTGTTTTTTTTTAAATATAAAATAACGCTAATATCCAGTAATATTTATTGTATGTAACTATACAATCTCTATATGAATTAAATTAATATTAATTCAAAAATAGTTTATTTCCTTAACACGTTATGCATTAACTACACTCTAACAACTACCTAGTAAGTACATAATAATACCTGTAACAGGAGGCACCGCTCTTCCTTTGCAATATCATACAGTTATCTAAAGTTAGTTAGTTAGTTAGGTATGTACTATACCCTACTTAATAGCAAATAAAGATTTTGTATTTGTATTTGTATTTGTAAAAAACAATAAACAATTTTTATTCGTATTTAAGCTTAGTTTGAGAAATAGCTGAGTCTCACTGTATGCGTGACACGTGTGTGTGTGTATGTGTGTGTGTGTGTACGTGTACGTGTGTGTGATTGTTATGGTAATTCGTTTAAGTCAGCTTTCTATTTTAAAGAGAATCGATTGATAAATAAGTTAGGCAACACTAAGCAACATTTCATTAGTGAAAATTTTGTGCTGTTTTTTGTCGTCCTTAAAATAAATAAATCACTTTGGAGCCAAATTTGACTTCGTAACAATAAAATTTAATTAATATTACACAAAAACTATTTTTAATATCGTATTAGGACGAACTTCTCGTTAGTAAAAGGTCGTAAGTCCAACCTTTAAGACCTCGTTAAATAATGTCGACAAACAAATTACTTTTCAAGAAGTTAAACACTTTCACCTACTTAATAACTTAATAGTTCAAAACAGTGACCGAACGATTGTTCAGACAGGCTCTTGACATGGTTTTTGAAATTGAAATAACTATTGAAGGCTTTGTTCTTAGTTTGGAAAGTTTCACCACAATGTAGGTAAAATCATAGAGGGTGTTCTGAATATGAAGTCCTATTTTAACAGGCTTCTATTGGCTTTATTTGTAACAAACTAACTGACTGACTAACTCAGTAAACTATGTAATCAAATCTTAGAAGTCGAGTTTCATGAACTTTTTACTGACATACTTATTTGAAACTTTGTAAATATTAGAGATCCCATTCAAAATTGAGCTGATCTGGCGATGGAGCCAGGAGGTGGTGGGGAAAATCTTTACACAATGGCTACAGGTAAAACCTTAGAGTTTGAGTTTGATGAGTACCTACCCTAATTGATAATAAGGATCAGATGATGGAGCCAGAGCCTGGTGGATAGTGGATCTTTGTAATGGTTAATATATATACTGTCGTCTGAATCCATTTTTTCCAAGAAATTTAATCAATCAAGAAAATAAATGTGCTGTGTGGTGTCGGCCGTAAAAAATACACTTCCTTACCGCCAACAGGTTGTAAGAGGTGACTAGTTCCTGTAGCACGAGACAGGCAGCATCGTCTGCGTGCGAAATCTTATAAAAAAACTGCACTCGAGTGGCGCAAACGTGGCGAGTATTGGCAATCCCCCCCCCCCCCAATGAAAGTCATTGTATGTTCAGCAGTGAACGTCCTATGGCTGAAATGACGATGATGATGAATAAGAAGAAGGCTTACAAGTTTGGCCCATGGTCAAGCAGAACTCGAATAGGAATGCGACAAAACGATAGAAGGAAGGTTTAGTAAAAAGTGAGCCTGCTGATAGTTCCGACCACTGTTATAATTGTGTTCTTAAAGTTCTGAGCTCGTTATTTAGTGAAATATTAATTTAAAAAGACAAATTTTGTATTCCTTATAATGTTGTTGTAGAGATAAAGCAAACTTCACGCAATTTACTCACAGTTTACCTACGGAACAATCAGGTTTAGGCTGCGGTTCCACCAGACCTGTGCGAGGAAAAGAGAAAATGTGTTTTCATACGAATGACAAGACTAGCGAAGCAGAGAAGACTCGCTCATCTTGTTATGTAGAACTGAAATTCTGAACAAAGTATACCATTTACGACATTTTGTCAAAGAGCATTTGTTGTTTGTAATTATTTTCTCTTTTGATTGTCGTATGTTTTATAGGTGTACACCAAAACAACGTAATTTTAGGTAACATAATTACACCTTTAGGTATGTCAATTAGGTTCGATGCCTGAGGCGAATGTATTCATCAATAAAACTGTAAGGGCAATATTAAAATCACAAAAAAAAATCGCTGTTTATTACCGAGGTAGAGCGTTAGATTGGAGAAACAAAAAAAAACAATTTCAAAGTTGACCCCACACAAAAAGTTGTTTGTACTCATGAACACATCCACCTTCTTAAATTTGGCTACTGTTGCAAACTACATCCTGTATCTAAGGGTCCAGGCAAACGAATCACCGGTTACAGTTTATAGTAAGAAGCAGTTTACATGATTTTTCATACATTTTATTTGGACTTCGTATTTATTTTGTATGAAGGTCGTAAAAATTAATAAACAATCGTTTGTCTATCAACAGTATAAAATGTTTCCTACAAGTAAAAGCGAATCCAAAACTAAATCAGCATATGCCAATAAAACCGTGTGGAAAGTGCGGCAATCAATTTTGAAGGCCCGACGCGACGTGATGGCTCCGCGGGGAGCAGAGCCACTTACCTTGACTACGAGAGACAAGACATTTACAAGTCTTATTCACGCGTGAACGCTTTCACGCCTGTTTTAGTACATGAGAAATTCATATTCTCAGTTTTAACTTCAACAAAAAAAATTTTTAGTTTTCTTTTTGCTAACATTAGCTGTGTTAGCAAAAAAAGAAAACTTAACGACTAAGCGACTTCGGTTGCTTGATCTTCAGTTCAATTGCTATTCTTTTGCAATAATAGAACTTATTTTAACACGGACTCACACACACATCTCACGCGCCTATACAACCGTTGTATGTACCTACATATTTTTATTATTTCTTACTTATTTTTGACCAGTTAACATTCTGTTGTCATTCGGTATAGGTCGCAGGAAGACGCTGGATGCAGGCCCCTTCCAACCGTCTAATCTAAAAGTCAATATGGGAGGCTTATGTTCAGCAGTAGATGTCCTATGGCTGAAATGATGATGATGATGATGATGTTGAACATTCTGTTTGCCATAGTCTAAAACTTAGAAACATGCTTATTGATGCTGCTTAATGTTTTTTCTCAATGTTTGGTTTTAGTTGTCCTTTTTTAGACATGATAAGATATTTTTTTGTAAACTAAACTATGATTCAGAAATATAATGAATATATGATGAAAAATGAAGTAAATGATTTAAAATTTATAAAACAATTAAAATTAATGTTAATAAAAAAATGTTATTACACAATAAACGAATACTTAAATGACAACAATCTAAAACAATAAATGAAATCCAAAGATAAATAAATATTTAAATGCCTAAAAATACTATTTATTTGATTATGTTATTCAATAAATTATTCAATAATTATCATATGATTTCTTAATTATTTTAATTCTTTACAACTTCTTAAAATAAACAAATTGATCTAATTATGCATGGCGTCATCCTCTCTGCCCACAATACCTATCTTATTGTTGTGCCCTACAGGGTCTATAATGATCTATTTTATGTATCTTATTATAACACCTGTGTAACATTATAGAATGCAATAAATATATTGAATTGAATTGAATTAAATAATATAACTATAATAAATAAACACTAAGCATGCGCAATGCACTTATTGTCATGGTTTTGAACACAGAACAGGAATTTTCAACAGTTAGATAACTTTTATTTGAAGAATAAGTTTGACATGTTGACAGTTTTCGTAGCGTCACTTTTATTCGTCAGATAAAAGTTATCTAGCTATTAAAAAATCGTCCCTAAGTGGTCTTGAAGTAAGAAATAATAGTTTTTGTGTTTTGATGAAACTCTTTGGCTTTCTCTTTGCTCTTTGGCGCTCTTTGGTCAGGCTTATGTCCAACAGTGGACTGCAATAGGCTGAGATGTTGATAATCTGTTTGAGGCAACCGACAATGAATTTTAACTAGACCCAAGACAAGGACAGTTCCTTTTTTGACCCGAACCGGGATTTGAACCTAGGTCCTTTTCTGTTCAAGGTAAATTACCACACCATTATGACAATAATCATAAATTCCCAATGCGCATTGCAACTCAAATATTTCAGCGTAATTAGATGATAGGTTAGAAAGGAAAGGCAAGACAAACAAAAAACGAACGTTGTTAATACACTAGTAAGATCGCCGATCCACTGTCCGTCTGTCTGTCTGTCTGTCTGCCACCAAGCTGTATCTCATGAACCGTGATAGCTAGACAGTTGAAATTTTCAGAGATGATGTATTTCTGTTGCCGCTATTACAACAAATACTAAAAACAATGTCTGGATGGTACTTATAAAGCCACAAAATAAATATTTAAGTGGGGCTACAACAAACGTGATTTGCTGTTTTTTGCTCGATATTAATAACGCAACCGGTACACGCTTGAAATATTCACAGAATATTATAAATAATGGTACGGAACCCTCCGTGCGCGAGTCGGATTCGCACTTGGCCGGTTTTTATTAAGTTGTGGGCTAGATAATTGGTGTGGTTGTTGAAAGAATTTATTTACATTTATGTATTTTTTCTTCCCAATAACGAAACTGAAAGCAAACAGCCCATAATTGGCTGACATACAAATTATGTTTCTTCGTGATTTATATATTTAATACTGGTATTTAATGTTACAAAATTACTCGACATCATTATGGAAATATTACCAAATAATATTAGGAGATCTCTCTTGTGCACGAAGAAAGTATAGAAGCACAACCAACGCCTGATTAGTCAAAGTCAGTTCCTGATATCACGTAACAGTAATAAAATTATACATTGTTAGATGACACACGTCATTATCTCAAATTACATTTATAGAATTTTACTACTCTAGCTGTTTCACGCGACTTGGTCTTTACAAAACTATCACCATCATCATTTCAGCCATAGGACGTCCACTGCTGAACAGAGGCCTCCCCAATTGACTTCCATATTGGCCAGTTGGAAGCGGTCTGCATCCAGCGTCTTCCTGTAACCTTTACCAGGTCGTCTATCCACCTTGTGAGTAGACATCCTACGCTGCGCTTGCTGGTACGCGGCCTCCATTCTAGAACCTTTCTGCCCCATCGGTCGTCAGTTCTACGTGCTATGTGCCCCGCCCACTGCCACTTCAGCTTGCTAATCTGTTGGGCTATGTCAGCGACTTTTGTTCTTTTACGGATCTCCTCATTTCTGATTCAATCTCGCAAGGAAACACCAAAACCACAGCTAGTCAAAACTAAAGACCACGCAAACAAAGCCGCAGGCAGCAGCTAGTGTTACATTTTTTTAACATTCAAAAATGTTTGCCAACTGAACAGCGACATCTAACGGTAAAAAGCGCCATCTATAATGACAATTATCTTGCAACCCTCTGGAACCGTATTTTTTCTGGAATAAAAATTATTTTATCTTTTATTCTAGACTAGTATCTATTTCTGTGCTAAATTTTCTCTAGATCCGTTAAGCCGTTCTGGAGCAATTGAGTTACAAACATCCATCTATCAAAATTTTCGCATTTATAATATCATTGTAGCCATAGGAGGTCCACTGCTAAACACAGGCCTCCCCCAATGACCTATCATAGGGGGGATTGATTGCCAATACTCGCCACGCTTAGCAGGCGGGTTGGCGAGCGCAGTTTTTTTTTAATAAGATTTCGCACGCAGACGCAGCTATCCGTGTTGTGCTACAGGAATTAGTCGCCTCTTATGACACGCCTCCTGTTGGCGGTGGGAAAGTGTATTCTTTACGGCCGTCCCCACACGGCACATTTAGAATATTAGTAGAATAAGATTTTCGATAATATAAATAATTATGACACCCGTCAATCGAGAGCCTTTTTACACTAAATATCCAAACCCGTGCCAATTCAGTTTCAGTCTCTAATTCAGAACCATTCGACAGCCAATAGTTGACCGAAAAACCACATGACACTATGGGATGGAAAACATCTTTTTTTTTAACAAAATCAAATATCAATACTAATTAGAAATGACACAATTTATAATGACATGGTAATTACAAAAAAATATTGTTATTGATAAATGAATTAGACAAAAAGCTGCTTCGTTGCTTTCTCGTTTGCTGTATCCCGAGGGAATCATATTAAACGAAGTATATCAAGCCTTAGGTAATCTCTAATATTGAATATTAACCCAATCGTCGAGTCTTGCTTGAATTCGGTAGAACCCGTTACAATAATGTACGGGTAATGGTTCCATCGTTATTGTTATTTGGTCGAAATACGGGTATCAACGGATAATGATGGGTAACAGCAAGTACCTCTGGATTTTTTTGAATTTATTTAACTGATTTATAAAACTTGAAGGACACGTTGCCTATTTTTAAAAAATCGGACAAGTGTGAGTCGGTCTCGCCCACTGAGGGTTCCGTACAAAGTTGTAGGTACTATTATAAATAGTTCAATAATAGAGTTGTCGAGAGCAGTTTTTCAGAGCTTTTCCCGAAACTTTAAATAAAGAATATATTTTTTATAATTTAATAACAAATTTTAGTTTTCAGATTTTTCCCTGTGTTTGTAATCTAAGATGATATTCATTGCCAAATTTTATAGTTCTAGGTCAACGGAAAGTACCCTTAAATTTTGATTTCCTTGAGAGGGTCGAAATATACGTTTTTGTGGCAAACGACCGCATCTTTTTCGTTACGTTAACTTAGCAGTTTGATTTTTAACAGCTTCAAGGGATTGTAGACCTGTGTTTTGATTTTCATTTCAACTGGATACCTCTACGCGTTCCGGAGATAAAATGTCTTGAAAGGCAGACGGACAAACAGACAGACAGATAACAAAGTGATCCTATAAGGGTTCCTTTTTCCCTTTTTAATAATAATAAATAAATAAATATTGGACAACATCACATACATTGCTCGGATCCTGTGGTAAGTAGCCAAAGCATTTGTGTTGCAGAAATCAGAAACAACGAAGGTACCACAACACCCAGACCCGAGGCAATATAGAAAAGTTATTCTTAGTCTTATTCTACATTGACCCGACCAGGAATCGAACCCGGAACCTCAGAGATAGCGACACCAAGTCCAGTATGCTCGCCTCTCGGCTACGGAAGTCGTCACTTTTTTCATCTCACTGTCGTCACTTTTGTCGTCACCTTTTGAGGTAAGGAACCCGAAAAACAAAAAATGATTTATGTGTCTAAGATTTTGGTTCTGTTAAGAACCCCAAATATACACTGTGTAACACTAAATAGGCAAAACCTCTTAGGGGCTGATTCTGATGCAAACGAATATTTTTTTGCGATTTCGATATTGGTCCCATACAAAAAGTTGTTGTGTTTGAGCTCTAGAATCAGCCCTTTAGAGGTTTTGTGTGTTTAGAGTTGTACGTTGTATAATAACTAGACTGTTATATAATTATATTTTATGCAAAATGTCTCTGCTGTTACAAATCACATATACTGGTTTACATTTCATGGTAGTGCTATTTTTTCAGGGAATCAGTATCAGTAACTAAATCGATCTACGTAAAAAACTCTCTTTTTTTTCATTTTTATTTCTTCCATTCTGCATTTGAAAAATAGAATACGTAAAAAATTTACGATTACACGATTAAATTGCACTGCATGAGGTTCTTGTTGGAGTGGCGTCGGTGTATGCCTGTGATCTCTGATGAATGACGGCGCATCTCGCAGTTTCTTTTTTTTCGGAATTTTTCAAATAGAAATACGAAGACAAAAATTAATTTCGATAATTTAGTATTTTTATATTATTTTTCATACCTTATTTTTAAAATTTGGCACTACCTTGAAATGTAACCCTGTATAAGGGAATTTCAACAAGCTCAATAAGATTATGATGCTAATAAGATTGAACCCATACATGACGTCGAAAAGCTGATTCGAGGATTAATCTAATTAATTCGAAAGATTTGTTATAAATATCCGTTCGATTCGGTTGTACGGATTCGGCAATGGTCTTGATTTTTAGGAATCCTTATAGGGATTGTTAAACGCCGACATATTTTTGTATTGCAGCTTTTGGATTAAGACAGGGTTCTTATCGAACATTGATGGACCACCTAACTTTGCAACCGGATCAGTTTGAAAAATTTCTAACAAAAATTAGAAGGTTTCTTCGATTTTTTTTCTTGCAGCTAAATCTCTATGAACTGTGCATTTATGCATAAAATAAACAGCCTCATAACTTTAATGGAAGTGACTACAAAATTGACCTAAAGTTGAGAGTTTATGTTAAGTGAGTTATCATTTAAATTTTCAACTTAAAATTAAAATCTAAACTGATAATGTTTTAGTTTCTGAGTAATTTTAGAGAATACGCTAGACTCTAAGCTTTAATTATAATAATAAAAAAGTAGTACTTCATAGGCTTCATAAGCTATTTACAAAAAATCGTAACTCGAAAACTACGAAAATTCGTAGAACATACATAGGGGTGATTCCTCTCAACACAAGGCACCTAAAAAAATTTTTTGGACGTCACTTTTCTGGCCACCCTGTATACTTATGAAATCATTATTGTTATACCTAGGATTATAACATACTTATGTAGTACTGAGAAATAAATAATAGTTAGAATATGTTGCATGACGATGACTTAGTTCATTTTGCTATGAATTACGTACGGAACTTTATAATCTCTTCAAAAAACACTTCAAGCCTTTTAATTCAGTATCTACTGGAATTTAATCGAATTATGGCTCTGTGTATAACCTAATAGCATTTCTCTCTTACACAGCCGCAAAATGAAAAGGACAAAACAACATGCTCGCATTGGTATTGGATCTACGTTGAAATACTGATGAAACCTTCCTAATGCATGATATAGTGGAAAAGTGTGAGTACATAACTGGACACTAGTGTTGTTACTTTACATATCGAAGAAAAAAGTCCGTTACATTCATTTGTTCTGTGTCTAAGTTTATTGTTTAGAGCAGCATTATGTTAAAAATTTGTCTGATGGGTTAAATACAATGTTGATAAGAATTTACTATTAATAAGGTATTTTTTCAATCTACCAATAATATATGTCAAATTTTGCTAAGCGTAAACGTCTTGTTAAGCTAAAGTTAATATCATTTAAACTTATAGCATTTTATAGATTAATGGTGTGGGGCCATTTACCGATCTATAGTAAGTGTAATCCAGTGTCACGGCCCGAGTGCCAGGGCCGTGATCGTGAGCGATTGGAGTGAAACACCGGATTTGGTTAGATATGCGTTTATCGCTGCGCACCAATCACTGGATTACACTTATTAGACTTAGATCGGTAATATGTTCCCCTAATGGAAAAAAAATAATTCAAAAGATTATTTATATTATTGTATCTAGAAACGAGACGAGTACTACCGGCGTCTTAAAAAAACGTTGTTATTCAAACCATGGAAACTATGAATAAACTTTCGAGCCCCATAACCCCTCTCTAATGAAAACTCGCTTCGAATAATCCCTGAAACTTGTTGATTTTTTCACGGCTCGCCTTACTTGAGAAAAGTTATATCGAGTAAATCGATACTCTCACACTTCCTGCGTGGCTTTGATTAAATTTATTACAAGTTCAAAAACAAATTTCCGTTTGATGGTTAGAGCTCCATTGATTGGGTTTGATTATAGACCTCGCTTTTGTGTAATGTAATTTTAAGCTTGCGAGATCGAGTTGATCTTGTACCGTAGGTAAATAACCTTTTTAGTAGATTTCATTTAAATCTTAAGTTTATTATTAATAACCTCTCAGCACAGGAAAAGTAGACATAAATATTTTATTGTAATGCAGTCTCGAGTGACCGTTAGGCAGTCAATAAGTTAACACGAGCTGCAAAGATAGCCATTTTGATTCCAAATTTTGGTTACAATATTTCTTCAAGCAAGATTTGAGAGCTTTTTATAAGGCCCGTAGTAAGAGCTCGCATTTCAGTTTCATGTCTTCATGCATTGTGCCTAGATCTTCAAGCAATTTTGCCAATAACACAAATTATTGTCGGCAAATCAAAACTTAAAATCAAATGCTTAAGGAATAGTGTGGGAAAGAGTTATGCTCGGTGTTTCTTTGCGAATGGCTGAAATAATGATGATGATGATGAACTAATGAACTATTGACAATTCCTTTTAGTATCGTGTCACTCTTAAACCTTGTATTTTTATAAGACCAAAACTCCGCTACTTGGACAATACTTTTCCTGCAGAACAGTATGCGGAATTTTCGTTAATTGACTAGGTTTTTGATTTCACTGCAGAAAAAGTCTGTCAATCTTTGATGTTGTCAAACCATTCGGGTCTTTGAGACCACCGGCACAGATTGTTCCTTTGAATAGTCAAGTTTATATTAGAAAAACCTGAAAATTTCCCTCTTCTTAATATAAAGTTGTAACTTAACTCAGGTACATATTATATTGTGCCTTAAATATAATAATTATCACAATCTCATAATCATTAAAATTTGTTGCTTACGAGATCTCATCACAGACCTCTGTCCACTAATCAACTTTATATTTTATTTGTTTATTTTTTGTTGCACAGACAAAGAAGAAGGTTTAAAAATGATGGACTTAATGACAAAAGCATTCCCTTAGTCAGCCACGGGGCCAGACAGAAATACTTTTTTTTTCAACCTGAACATTTTTTTATACTGAAATTATCGACAGCAATTATCGACAGCATGCATAGGCATAAATGATACAAGCACAACACTAGCAATGGTCGCGAGAAGCCAGCAGTAGTGATTCAATCCAATCTGGTACGTTACGAACATGTATGTACTTGTGGATACGTGTGCACGTATACCGAAGTCGGTGAAATGCTGCTAATACAAATTAACTTCAGCAGGCACTACTCATTTAGTTGATTTTATATAACAAAATTTTATTAATTTAACATTATAACAGCAGCGAATTTATTTGTGAAATGAATGTAATGTAAATTTCACAAACAGATTCGCAGTAATAATCAGTGATCGGAGTAGGTAGATTGATTTGGGGTCAATGATCTTAAACATCGATGTTAATATGGACATGCCTCCGGGACAATTAACACAGAATGAAAGTATAAATGTAAACTTTACATGAAAATATCGTCCATCGATGAAGAGGCTAAAACAAGGTGATTATTATTTTACAAAGACAAATGTTTTTCTAAACAAATATGACATGAGCAGCTTCGTTTGATGCAGCCAGGCGTATCACTTGCGTCATAATGAAGCCTGCATGCGACGCGCGGGCGACGCTTCCGGTCCATCGGCAGAGCATCGTTGTGTTGTATGTAAGCAGCAAGAAGGCGAACACCAAGCGTACACTGACAAATGAAGATACGCTTCCGTGTCACAACTTTATAACAATTTGTGAAGTATAAAAAAAGATGAATTAAGCTGATAACTTTTATTATCATCCACATATACGTTTTCGTAGGGTATAACTAAATTTCAACTTTATGATACTCTACTATTTACTATCAATCATCTTTTTCCATTGGCCTTCATACAGAGGACAGTACCACAGTTCGAGGTGCCTGTCCTCATCACTCATTCTGCACTCGCACATATTTTCCTCAAGCAGCTTCATGTCATGCCTTTTGTTGAAACTTCCATTTTCTCTTTAATCTCCTTTCGCCACACACACTTGCCAAGAGATGTCTGCTTTACTTGCCAAGAGACGCCCGCTACACGCTCCGCTGTAGCGACATTGCAGCCTAGGGCCAAGCCTAGCCTTAAGATTAGTGGCGTTTAGAAGCATCACAATACGCCACAGTCGCGCCAATGACGCTCCAAATTGACATTTACGTTGACATTGTTTGACAAGACCAAACACGTTGACGCCATCTCTGATTAGCTTTGCTTTGCTTCCCTATTTGAAATCGCGAATCTGTCAGCCGCTGAAATATAATACATTCAAGAGCAATAAATTAGGGTCACTAACAAAAACATTCATATTCTTAAAATTACGAATGTTATATTTTATACGAGTACCTAAAAAGAAATAAATTCAGGTATTTAACTCAACTGCAAAAATGACCGGACCAGGATGAAAATAATGGACTACTAATCTTATTATTATTTTTGTTAATTAAGCTGGCTTTTTTGATTTCTTAGATACAAGAAAATTAATAAAATAACCCGAATTCATTGCACTCAAGTGTATTTAGGAAAAGTTAGGCGTAAAGATGTTTTTATCGCGTTCACGATTCCGCTCTTCAATTTAACGAATAATAAATTCCCGCGGGAGTAATCTAGATTTAGATATCGTTGGAGTCGCCGCTCGATTCATCATTTTCGCGGTGAAGGAGCGGTCACCGAGGGGCAAGTCTTTGAGTTATGAGAGGATATACAAAAAACACACTTTGGAAATAACTAGATAGAAAATAAATTCCGTGTACCTTATTTGAGTTTCTGATAACAGAGTTGTAATATCGGAATCTTATAAATAACTAGCTGTTGCCCGCGTCTTCGTTCGCGTGGTCTATAATTTATTCATACAGGATTTTCTGCGCAACTTTCTTATTTTCGCATTTATAATATTAGTAGGAAGTAGGATAGCTTTTAGCCCGCGACTTCGTCTGCGTTGACCTTACCCGGATAAAAAGTATCCTATGTGTTAATTCAGGCCATGGTCTATCTGTATGCCAAGTTTCATTCAAATCCATTTAGTAGTTTTTGCGTGAAGGAATAACAAACATCCATCCATACTCATAAACTTTCGCATTTATAATATTAGTAGGAAGTAGATGGTGGTGATGATAATTATATCGACATTATCACTTCAGCCGCAGGACGTCCACTGCTGAACATGGGCCTCCCCTCCAGATTTGCCGGTTGGAAGCGGCCTGCATCCAGCGCCTTCCTGCAACTTTTACCCAGGTCGTCTGTCAACCTTGTGGGTGGACGTCCTACGCTGCTCCTACGGTACGTGGCCTCCATTCCAAAACCTGTCTGCCCCATCGGTCGTCAGTTTTGACGACCGTGTAGTGGTTCGCGCTCCGGACTACAAAGCCAGCGGTTGTGGGTTCAAATCCCGCAAGGGGCAAATGTTTGTGTGATGAGCACGAGCATTTGTACCTAAGTCATGGATGTATATAAAAGTATCTAAGTATGTTTATCCGTTATCTAGTCGCATAGTACAAGCTTTGCTTAGTTTGGGGCTAGATAATTGGTGTGATTGTGAAAACAATTTATTTATTTTAGTTCTGCGTACTATGTGCCCAGCCCACAGCCACTTTAGCTTGCTGAACCGTTGGGCTATTTCAGCGACTTTTGTTCGTTTACGGCTCTCCTCATTTTTCATTCGATCTCGCACGAAAATACCGACTTAGTTGTTTCCGATTTTTGTGACCATGGTTGTAATAAAAACACACTTCAACCACAAACAAGTAGCTACTTAAATTAGCTTAGTGACCCATAATGATCATGTCATGTCATTAGTCAACTGGCGGTCATACTCGCAAATGGGAGTTTGAGTCCCGGTTTGGGTCAATTCAGTAAAAGAACATCTATAAATTATATAAAACAAAGTCGGGCTAGTTACACAAGTTATAACTAAAAACTGCTGCACCGGATTTTTTGGCTTTTGATTTGTTGTATTTGTCTCTGCCGAAAATTGTAGAATAACTATTAAAATATAGGAAAAACTCACTAAAATAAAATATAAATAAAGTTACTAAAATTATATGGAAAGTTAATTTTCTTATACATTTCGTAAATTAAGGCATTAATTTGAAGGTCACAAAAACGAAGTCGCTGGCTACAGCTTGTAACTTAATGAAAATAAATTCTAGCAATACTATCATGAGTTTCATCAGAAGGTACCATATATAAAATTATAATGATTGTATTTTCAATTTAACGTTTTCATGAAACAATAAAATATATTATTGTTTCTTGTACTTTCTTGAAAATTTCCTGCATTTATATCAATGTATCTTTATATACTAATTCATTATTTACATATTAATTTGCAGTTGTCTTATGGACATGGTTAATTATACATTTTTATACGTTGTTTCCGTGGGATGATTATTCATTTCTCATTGCTTAATTTGTTCTTATTTGACTTAATTCTAAAGTCTTTAAAGAAACTAATAATAATAAATTGTCAAATAAGTAAAAAAAAAATCTGGCCTTTATATGTAAATAAATAAAAAGGATAGATAGATAGATAGATACTCTTTATTGTACACCACACAAAACAAACAAATCACAGGAAAGTAGTTAGTGAATAGCACAATTTAGGCGGTCTTATCGCTGGAAGCGATCTCTTCCAGACAACCTTCAGGTAGAGGAAAGTTGAATTAATGTTGAGAGAAGGGAGGCGGTAAAGAGTTCCAAAACATAAAAGTCCAAAAAATTTAACAAACTAATTAAACAAACAAATAAAATAAAATAAGAACAAATAAAATAAAATACATACTACCTAGTACATGTACATAGTAAAATACTTATATAATACAGACATAATATGAATACATACTTAAAATAAATACATGTAAATAAATAAATACCCTATTAACATGAAAAAGAATCTAGTGACCAAGATGTAGGAAAAATGGCTAAATAAATAAAGTAGAAGAAAAATAGACAGGAGAAAACTACAGTGAAAGGAGATAGGTTTTAAGTCTAGTTTTGAAACTGTGAAGCGATTCAGATTCTCGAATAGACAATGGCAAGGAGTTCCATAGGCGGATGGATTGCACAGTGAAGGAGTGGGAATAGGATTTAGTCAATATGCCCAATGTACGAAAAAAAGCGTTATACACCGGCATATATTATAACGTTTGTTATACACCGGCATTTGTTCACCTGTGAGTTATAAAGCTTTGCCACGATGTGAGAGGTAGGTACCCAACGTACCGAGTACGTGCTCATGTTAACCAGGGCTGTTTTAATTACTGTCTGATTAACGAATGCGGTTAAACGCAGGTTAAACATAATCAGATATGCAACGATTGCAAGTTGTTAATGCTGGCGTCATCTTTAAATGTTTTTCAACGATAATAATCAAATTTGAAATATTATGAGAAACTGAAATTTATTGTCAATCGCTAGTAATAAATTTCACGGAGACTTGGTTGGTTTATTGTCATTTGTTTGTGATCCTGTAGTATTGTCGATGTTAGTTTTATATGTCAAAGTGACAATGCTACAGATATCTGACAGTTTAGAAAGTGCTTGATGCACATCCTCATAAAGGCTGATTTTAGTCCTCAAATACAACAACTTTCTGTACGGGACCAACATCAAAATCGCAAAAAAACGTTTCTCCATAAATAATCGCAACAACAGTTTTTATTAAATTTCAATATTGGTTTCATAGAAAAAGTTGTTGTATTTGAACACCAGAATCAGCTCCAAAGATGATTTGCATTAATTCTGTAACACCTATTTTATATATGTATACATTTCATTATAACGATTTAAAATCGTCTGCAAAGTAAATAACGTCAGCGCATGTTTCATTAACAAAGTTGTGTAGTTATTTATAGAACTATATTTAAATATTTCGTGCATGAGCACAACCATCCTAAAATATGGCTGAAACTTTATGTTACTTTTATGTCCAAAAAAGTAACTTCAATTTCTGCCTGTATAAATAAAACTACGATCAATCCAAGAATTCGTAGAATTTTGCCTCCGGGAATGCTAGAACTTCATCTTCAATCTAAACTAATATTATAAAGTGAAAGAGTTTGTTTGTTTGGTTGGTTGGACGCGCTAATTGTAGGAACTACTGGTTCGTTTTCTTTGTATTTTTTAACCGACTTCAAAAAAGGAGGAGGTTCTCAATTCGTCAGTATCTTTTTTTATTTATGTATGTTCAGCGATCATTCGTTACTGCGTTGACCGATTTCGATAATTATTTTTTGTTTGAAAGGTAATACTTTCAGAATGGTCCCATATAAATTTGGTTGAATTCTGATGATGGGATCTATAAGAAAATCATCAAACATTGCATGAACTCCGTACCACGCCAACTGATTTTAGTATCTATCTTCTAATATCTTTGCCAAATGTGAACCGATTTTGATGATTCTTTTTTTAATGAATAGCTTACACTTCAAAGATACTATAATCAAACATTTTTGGAAAAAAATTCACCCCTAAGGGTGGAAAAATAGGAAATGAAATCGGTGTTTAGCAGTTAAATTATGTTTGCACTCGTAAGATTTGTTTTAAATAGGATTTTTCACTAAAATAGATGAAATAAGTAAATTTTATAAAAAAAATAAAAACCGACTTCAAAAAACTAAAACGCTAAAAATAATCTTAACATTTACGTACCTAATCAGTTACTTTTGGAGTCGGTGCCAGTCGATGAGAGATTCTATGTTTTCGTTTGCACCGACTCCAAAAGTAACTGATTAGGTACGTAAATGTTAAGATTATTTTTAGCGTTTTAGTTTTTTGAAGTCGGTTTTTATTTTTTTCATAATTTTGGTTTTGGATAGTCTATTTATCGAAGAAGGATTTAGGGTATTACCATTACGCGATGACCAATAGGAGCGGAGCGAATATTCCTTTTGAGAGTTTCCGTTGCGTGCGCTGCGTAACCAGTTAAAGTTACGCAAAAATCATGTATGACAGAATTGAACCCCTTTAAAATGAAAAAAAAAAAACATGACAGCATCTATCTATTTTTTCGGGTTGACTCACTATAACCTTTTATGGTAAGTAATCAAATTTGTTTTAAAAAAATAATGCATTGGTGCTAGCGTCGCTTTATCTTTAACTTTTAGAGCGAGGCATTGATGTGGTTTATTGTATTATTTCAAGCTGTGTAGTGACATGGGTCGTTGATAAATACTTTAAGCGACAGATCAAACTCTACGCGGGTGGAAGCTAGTATTTTTTTAAATAGGTAGTTTGTTTGGATGTAAGATGTAAATAATTTTTGACCAATATTTTATATGGCTCTTGAATAGAAGCTGTTTTCAGTTCTAAAAAAAACATTTTCTGATGGAAGCCAAATAAAAATTTTGAATGTGAAAAAAATATTATTATCTAGGTTAGTACCTTCAAAGTTAATTCGGTATAGCAGTTACCGAAGTAGGTACTACATACGAGCAAAGCCGCAGGCAGTGCGCATGTTAGATTACCAGACCTTTTATATTTCTACACCACGTTCAGCATAGCGTTTAAATATTGTAAAATCCTCACGGTTCGTTGAACGTAATTAGAGAATGTATTTTGGAATATTTTAAAATTCATGCTTTAATGTTCAGCTTAAAGCTTTAGCAAATTCTCTGTCAAATTCGTTTTATTGCACGATAAAAATGCGTACCTAGTAAAACAACACATTCGCTCTATAACAATTTAAATAACACCGAAACATATACGCAGAGCTATTCAGTATGAAATTCATATTAAAAATTTCCTCGGAACTTTTACTTTATGAAATGAAACCGATTTATTTACCGATAAAACTTAAAAGATATTAATTAATTGAGGTATTTTAGCAGTTTTTGAATAATTATTTCTGACAAAATATCAGTTTTTGTATTCTGTTTAAAATAAAAATAACGTAGGTATTTTTAGGGTTCCGTACCCTTGAAAAGGAAAAAAACGAAACCCTTATAAGATCACCTGGTTGTCTGTCTGTCTGCCAGTACAGACTACTGCCCTGTTAACCTAAAACATACTTTTAGTTCAATACCAGAAATATGTCGTTCAAAAACAACAAGCTGTTCCCGGAGAATCCTAGTGAATTTGATTAAGCAAAGTTGACGCTTGTGTAGCAACTATTAATAATTTAAAAAATCGTAATTAAACTGAAATCTACCCACAACCGCACCATAATCTGGAAACAACGAGGTTTCGGACGTCAGCGGAATACATTAATCGTTAAATCTCGTTAATTTGAACGCGCGGTCTCGTTGCGGCAAAGTTTCTTAGTTGAAAATAATGGAAAATGTTGATTTGTGCGATAATCGCCGCGATAATTTTATTAAATTAGATTGACTTGCTTTCATCTTACACACTCAAAGTTATCATAATGACATACAAAACTGATATAGGCAACATACGTAAAGCTGTCATATAAAAGCTATGTAGTCTGGACCGCCTATACAAGATAGGAGTTGTTGTTTTAATAAACACTACTTTTGCAAGCCTCGCAAGAGGCGAGCGCAGTTCGCAAGCATTATAATAATTATAACGAAGCGATCAAATAGCGAGCAACCGCGAACAATGGGGTGACAACTAATTGTTTTTCTTCTTTTATCATGTAGATTAACAAAGAGTATTGAACACATTTTTTTTTACATAATTAAAATATTACAGAGATATATTGATTTGAAATGTCGCATGACGTCTAGGTACATTTTTTACTAAGAAGTGACGTCAAGAGCCCCTACTCCCGAACTTTGATGCACTTTTTCTTTTGAATTTTTTGATTGATTGACAAAAGAAAAAAAAAGAGTCCATTATTTTTAAATAATCTAACTGACGGACTGAATAGGATTTTATATTCTTTACCCAGTCGTCACCTATTATAGACCTATAGACCTAAGGGTGCGTACACACATGGCGAACGCGCCCAGAATGCGCGCCGCTTGCTACGCGCAAGCGAGCTAAACGCGCGCTATTCACACGCACTTTCATTACATCTGCGAACTGTTCGCAGCTAAAGTACTCACCCTAAGGTACGCCTTACGATTCTTGTTGATCATCTTTACCATAATACATCGTGTCAACACTTTCTAATCACTTTACTAACCCGTAGGCGTTTTCCGAAAGCTTTTAAAGTGTAAGTGACAAGTACAGTTTAGAACTAAAGTTGATTGTATTTTGTTTCTTACAACTAAAATATAAGAGAGAATGTAATCAGATACTTCAAGGGTAGATTGTAGAACTACCCACGCGGATTAAAAAGTTAGTCGATAAAATAACGGTTTCAAACGCAACGCCCACTCATGCCAACTTTGTTTTGGAATTCTTGACGCTAATCCAATAAAACTTGAAATAGATCGCAATTTAAGTACCACCAACTGTATATGGCTTGCACGTAAGGAATTCTATAACTATTTATAAGTTTTCAAATAAATGGATTTTAGCAAAATGACAATCATTTTAATGTGCTCATTATCACGACGAATACCTTTTGAAAAATCTCACAGAGGGTCAAGAATATTGAAAGAATACATATTTAAAAAATTGCACGTACGGCTCGATTTGATGTCAGCATCTAAACTTATATCAATAAATTCTACGACAAAAAACTAAGATAATCACTAAGTTCTCACACTAGTCTTGCTTGTAATTTCAACATTATTATAAGGCTTATTGTTTTCAAAAAGCATATGTAGCTGAATTTAATTATTGTTAAATTTTATTGTGCCAAGCTTCATTAAACGTTTCCTTCCAGCAGATAAAATTGTAGAGCTGAAATTAAAAGGTCTGCTATTTTGTTTTAAAAAAAACTAGAAATAGAAATAGAAATCGAAATATTTATTTGTTAAATGTAGTACAAAAGATCTTATTAAATATGTTAAGAGGACAATGCACATTAACCAGTATTACATTGGCATGCAAATATTTGAAAAACACCGTAAATATTATTATAGTTGAATTTTACAATTTATTGTTTTTCCATTAAAAGTATTCCTTTAGAGAATAAAAGCAATGTGACTGTAGTCACTTTATAAGCCCTGTCTTAAATTCTATTCCTTTAAGAAGTATAATTTCGTCAGGAAGATTATTAAACAACGTTATGCACATATTACAGGCATTTCTTTTATAAATATCGGTACGGCACAGCGGTTTATGCAGCAAATTTACGTACTGTGCTCTTTTTTTACGAGTGGTAACATCAACAAGTTTTTTAAAATATTGTGGTTGTAGTTTTGTGATTAAACACGCCTTTAATATATACATGCAGGTTAGTGGTAGAATATACTACGGGGTCTATAGTTTTTTTAAAATAATTTTTCAAATTTCGAGGTTCGAAGGACTTAATATCTTGTGTTCTTTGTTGACTGTCACTTATTTTTAATATTCAGCCTCTCACGCCGTTAAAAGTAAATGTGATACGGTGTTAACATGAGCTAATAGGATTTCAAGGAATCCGTTATAAGGATGAATGAATCGATATATGGTTTCAAACATCGGAAATTTTCCCGTAAACTTGTATGTCGTCATTTGTAGCCTTTATATTAATATTTCGGTAAAATCCTTTTTCCAGGAAAGGAAATATTCCAATTTGAGTTGGCACGCATATATTGGTATTAATGTATACATATAATTAAAATAATGAATAGATTTTTATCTGGTTATAAAATCTGAACGCGTTTCAAAAATTGACTCAAAATCAGTTTAAATAAGGCTCGTAAGCTCTATAATATGAACCAGTAATCTTAAAATAGAACACAATAAAATTTTTGGAAAAAATACTCATAATCGTTTTGAATGGTCACGCGTTGAATAATTAGGACTACTTTTAGTATTTTTACGATGGCGAAGTTTAAAATAAGTATATCTCAAAGGAATATCATGTTTAATTTCCCAAATGCAAATATTGTACAAAGATAAAATAGTTTTTTTTTTTAAATAATTGCACCATTTAGATAGCCCCAAACCAATCAAAACTTGTACTATGGCTACTAAATAACGTATTTAATACATAAATACGTTTATAAACATCCATAACTTAGATACAAATAGTAGTATTATAATAGGTAGGTAATCTAAATGAACACTGCTTTAATACAATTATTTAGACACTTGTATACAATCAGATAAAAGTGCTACAGACATTGACTTTGTGACTACCTACGAGTACTTATGGTCCACCTTATCTTACCGTATCTTACTATTTTAGCAAAAGTATGTTTATGCAACGCATCAAACTTAATAACTATTCGCTGTGTGCGCGATGACAGCGCCCCTAGTGACCAAAATTATTGTGGACTTAAGATCTTTCAAATTATGGCAACTGGATGGTTTGAGAATGATTTTCGGATTGTTTTTCTTCGAAATTAGATGAAAATATCTTAAAAGTTTGTGCATATTATAATAAGTGATTTTCTTACTTGAACTAAATATGAATGTTGTAATACGTATGGGATTTGGAGCAATACAACATGATATAACTTTCCAACCTCAAACTGTGCAAAAAGGGAAAAAAATGTATTAGCACAGCATATGAGAGACGTTGAAGAGCTTAGAAACAACGGACAAAGCTACTTAATAAGAGCTGTGATTATAAGACAAACGTCTGTGACAAAAACTCCCTACAAACATTTTCTTTTTACAACAGCTATGCATTTATATCTTTGCTCCAATTTTCATCTCGATATTGGAAACGAATAAAACATGCACGAACTGTTTTTCCCATTGTTTCTACACTTTATAACACAACACCTATATCACCTGTGACCTATATCGCGAATTTTAACGTTTTTACTTAAAAAATCTTAATAATGTTAGTATGGAATTCTATGGAAATATGGCAATTTGACACTGACAGTCTAGAGTTTTTACACATTTCTGCCACATTGCGTGCTGCGATCGATTTGACGGCCCCCACCACCCACTTTGCACATAGCGAATAGTCACTCTTATTTTAAAATAATGGATATTCCCATTTTTTTATTAATGCTATTTTCATTCCGCGACTTCATTATTTTTAAAGCGTTGATACACTTTTGACATTCTAGAACTGAGGTCCATGTTCTATTTCTTATTTACTTCATTTAGTAAGTAAAAAATATTTTGTCATCATCATTATTTTCAGCCATAGGACGTCCACTGCTGAACATAGGCTTTCCCCAGTGACTTCCAGTTTGGCCGGTTGGAAGCGACCCGCATCCAGCGGCTTCCTGCAACCTTTACCAGGTAGTCTGTCCACCTTGTAGGTTGTCGTCCTACGCTGCCCTTGCCAGTACGTGGTCTCTCACTATGGGCCTTATAAGAAAGCTCAAGGTTGCACAGCGTGCTATGGAAAGAGCTATGCTCGGTGTTTTTTTGCGAGATCAAATCAGGAATGAGGAGATTCGTAAACGAACAAAAGTAACGGACATAGCCCGACAGATTAGCAAGTTGAAGTGGCAGTGGGCGGGGCACATAGCACGTAGAACTGACGGCCGAATGGGGCAGAAAGGTTCTGGAAATATTTTGTAATATCCCGTTATTGTGCCGACTGTGTAGTTAGTGCCGCAATAAAACATTTGGCCTCAAATGTACATTTTATTGCTTACACTTAGGCCTGGCTTAGGTCAAGTCAGTGCTAACTTGGATCTTTTTTATGACCGCGGTCAAGCAAGGACGGGCAGCTGTGAGAAAATACATTTACGGTATAAGCAATATGGGTTACTAGCATTTACTACGCTTTAAACATAAAGAAAATTTTTTTTTCCTGTATTTACCTGAACCAGGAATAAAACCTTCAAAATCGAAAATATACCTATTTGTGTCTGTTGAGAGCTATTTCACATTACCAGCGCAAAATTTGCGACCTTAGGAAATATTTTAAGATTATTATTTATACATGCATAATAAATAGACATTTTTTTACACGTGTTAAGTTTTATTTATTTTAAAATATGATTACCTTGTCAACATCAAACCTTTAATTTAAATTATGTTATCACTGCCATAACTTCTGAAATATCCAACATATTTTTTTATTTTTTTAATGGTAATATTAACAGTTTCAGAACAGTGTGTGGTTCTTTAGTAAAACATTTTCTGGTTTTAGATTTCTAAAAATGTAATGTTTACAGATTCGTCACGAGACATAAGAATTGTCTTTCTGTTCATTCCATTCCAGGCACGTATTTTGTGCCAGACTTGTTTAGTATCTTAATAACGTCTTCAAAATTATCAGAAACATTTCACGAAGCCTTGAAGCCTTAAAGCCTAAGATAGGCTAAATGACGCCTCTTAACGGCGCGCCCGCATCTGCCTTCAATGTTACCTTCATCTCGTTAATTTCTATCAATCTAGTTTTAGGCTCTGATGTTGAAGAAACTTGTATTAAAAATGACAGATAAAGTGAAGTTTGTTCTACTTAGCTTATCATTAGCAACGTATAACATTAAAATTTATCCTTACTAATAATATTATAAACGCGAAAGTTTGTATTTAAAGGTGTTTGTTATTCTTTCACACAAAAACCGCTACCGGGTCGTGACTGCTGGGCCTTAACAGTCCCATTCGGACTATTAAAGCAATTATATTCATTAAATGTAAATAGGCTCGTTTCCTGGGTCAAAAAATGATTATTCTATTTAGTCCGTCAGTTAGATTATCAAAAATATTGGACCCATATTTTGTCTTTTGTCAATCAAACAGAAAATGACAAAGTTATATCGCATCAAAAGCTTACACGTGATGTCACGCCTTGCTAAAAAGTGTCGCAAGGCGTGACGTAACGTTTAACGAGCTCTATCTTCAAAATTTTTTGTTTGATTGAGAAAAGAAAAAATACGTGTCTAATATTTTTGACGGACTAATTAGATTTTTTTAGGAAACTAGCCCATTAGTATGTAGTTTCCAAAGCCTTCTACTTAAGTCTAGTTTGTCAGATTAATATTAAAATATATTACGAATTGCCGACACCTACACAACATTCTGAGCATAGTATTTGTTTCTAGTACTTATATATCAAGGAATCATATATATCAAGGAAAATCATTTTACTTCAAAAAAAAATTCAACTGCCTCTGGTGGGATTCGAACTCACGACCTTCCGCTATCCGGGCGACAGCTCTTCCAACTGAGCTACGGAGGACATATTAATGGTAGTAGTACTTATACGAGTACTTCAGGAGACAAAAAATATTGAGAGCCTTTAGAAAACCAACAAATAAGATGCTAATTCTCTTTCTTTTGAACCGCTTGACCGATTTAATTCGTTTAAACGTCGATATCGGCCAACATAATAGCTATAAACCGAGCATAGGATTTTATGTTCGAACAATTGCCCCAATGCGAAAAATTAATAGACGCAGCGACTGTCATAATAACAGTTACGTATTTTTATGAGTTTTTGTGCGATATTCTTACTAACATTCGTTGAGCGGCTAATCTAGAGTCACTACTTGCCTTAATAGTCAAATTATTAAGCTTCCATAAAGGAAAACTAAACAATAGAATATCATTTGTGACTTTCTTAATATGAAACAATTAATAATAGTGAGCGCGATTACCTAGTTTCCGTTTAATCTAATTGGTACTAAAAATTATAGTAAACTTTTGTAAAGACAGTGATAATTGTTATACCTACGTTTTGCTTTCGTATTATAACATGACTGCTTGTTATCTGGCTGACAGGTCTGCATTGTAGACAAACCTCAGTGGTATATGGCAATGCACTGTAATAAATATTTATGTAGTTTGTGTAAAATAATAATAAATTTAAATATATATATATATATATATATATATATATATATATATATTGTGACGATTTAAACGAGGTCTAGACCCCCCCGAAAGGGGCAAGTGTTTGTGTTATGACGAGCAGGTAAAAACAAACTATCTGAGTCAAGGTTGTCACGTCTATCCATTATCTAGTCGTCACAAGCTTTTTAGGTATGTGTAAAAGTTCAGAGTAAAAACTAATAATTGCCATTATTGTTTCTATAGAAAGAAAATCGATTTTCGTTGTTAGAGGCTAACAATTTTTTTTTTCATATCGTGCGTAGCTTCCAACGATATCTCAGCTTAGTTTCGATAGGAGTTGCAAGTCATCGGCGGCTCCCTAAGCAGCAATTACTGGGAGGGGTGGGAACTACTAGTCGGATGGGACTAGTGATGTAGACAGTTTTGTAAATCAGTTTTTAGGGTACCAGCAGAACCTAATAAAAATAAACTGACACTGTCTATTGGTCCGTCCAATAATTACCAATAATATTGGTATTATGCAACCAGTTAACATGTTTAAAGAATATAAATATCATTATTATTATATGTATTCGCTGTGCTGTTCTATAGAGAGGCCTCAGCCTTTAAACTTTTACATAGACATATAGTCAGTGAACTTTCAAAGGCAAATGATTGTTACGACGTATTATAGCGAATAACTTAACACATAATAAAAGCAACTTAGAGTTAAATGACACGTTCTTGATACTACTTTGTTTGGAGATACTTAAAAAAACACAAATTATAACAAACAGTGATGGAAAATACCGTAAGTAAACTTAGTAACCGATTTTTTTGTTCAAAACAAGTGTGTAAAATGAAAACAGAAACGCTTAGGTACTCCATATAACATTTTTGACGAGTCGTAACATTCCCATCCGTCGATGATACATGGGGCACACTAAAAGTTTTGCACTTCTAGCTAATTGGAACTGTTTGAATTTCGAATGTTAAATTTTTTTAACCGTTGCAACCTTCTTAGTAATAAAAAAAACAATTGGCGGGAAATGATTTGTCAATTGTTTTTTATCACACATCAAAGTTCTACGTACGCAACGAAGATTTTAAAGCGATGATTTTTTATGATTTTAAAAGTTCTCTTTCGCCGCAAGACTGTGCCGCTCGTCTTCAAAATACTTTTGGGAGAGAAGCGCCTTGTTTTGAGCACCGCGAGGCGATGGTTTGCTGAATTTGAGAAAGGTCGAGTTTCTTTACATGACGAATTTCGTGAAGGGCGGCCTTCAATTCAAACGAAAATAATGTGGCTACTGTTAAGCGGCTAATTAAAGAAAACCCGCGGATTACCTATGAGACAATTCGAGGACTATTGGGGATTGGAATGAGCAAAATTCAGAAAACTTTACACAAAGAATTAAAAGTTCAGAAACTTTGCTGTCGTTGGATCCCTCATGAACTGACAGCGGAGCAGAAGCGGGGTCGCGTGGAATGATGCTCACAGATGCTACTGAAGTACGACCACGGACATTCTAATGCTGTTTATGACATTATCACAGGAGACAAAACGTGGATTTATTGTTTTGAACCCGAAAAAAACAGCAATCTTGTGAATGGGTGTTTGAAAATGAGAACAGGCCAACAAAAGTGAGGCAGGTGAGAAACGTTCGTAAAAAAATAATCGCATTTTTTTTCTCAGCTACGGGTCCCATCTGTACAATTCCACTTGAAGATCAAAAGAGTGTTAATGCCGTATTCTACCATTTGTTTACCCAGGGTGTTAGAAAAAGTTCGCAAAAGACGACCCAAAAGCCGCGTTCTCCAACATCATGACAACGCTTCTTCACACACGGCGAACAAAACAAAGTCATTTTTAGTTTTCGAAAAAGTACAACTCGTCACCTATCATGCGCATAGCCCCGACCTAGCACCCTGTGATTTCTGTATTTTCCCCAAAATCAAAGATTTGATGAGAGGTTTTACTTTTACCAACTCCGAAGAGGCAGTGATAGCGTTCAATCAGCACGTAGAAAACATGCCGTCAGATCTGTAGTCCTCCTGTTTTAAAAAATGGTTCGATCGCATGAAAAAATGTTTAAAATGTAACGGAGAGTATTTTGAAAAGCAATAAACATAATATTTTGGTTATAACATGTTGTTTTTTTAAGTTACGCAAAACTTATAGTGTGACCTACGTATAACCATCATCAGTAGTAAAGGGAACAACTAATAAGTAGGTTAGGTAGGTACGTACCTACCAAGCTAAACAAGCACTAGGTATTTTGTTAGATTATAGGTCATATTACCACATCACTATCGCCAAGCCGTGAAAAATACCCAGCAAATGTTTCGATCACAGTGTTGTACGATACGCGTCGCTCACGAGGCGCGGACGGGGCGATCAAGATACGACTTTTATTTATACGAACGATCGCCCCGCGGCGACGCTTACCGCGATTTATAAGATGGCGTCGACGTCATGCGAAATAGGTAATATGGACTTTGGATATGAGATTTCTAACAGAATAAAGTAGTAAAAGCGCCAAAATGAGAGGCTTCTCAAGCGTTTAAAAGCGTTTAGAGAGCAGTTTAAAAAAGGTTCATCTAATAGGATAAGATGTAACTTTTGGGGTTATGTAACAGCTATAAATTTTAAATATCTGGTCAATGTTAAAAGCGTTTTTTTATGTTATAGTTAAATATAAATATAATATAAAAACGTAACATAAAAATGCATTTTAGTTGTCCATTTTTTTGTTTACTAGGTGCGACACGAAAATGAGTTAGCGATACGGTAATTAACAAATCGTTCAGAACAGGGCTGCCACAAGTCGGGCGCCAATTTTGTTAATCGTCAATTTTAAAAAATACTTATCTCCTTTTGATGAAGCAGTATTGTAACAAACTATTATGCGAATTTTGCGCTGTGGCGTCCTTTGTTGTTACATATGCTTATTAGGCCTTTATTATTATTGGTATGATTTATTATTAACATAGTATTAATATAAGCGGTGGTAGCACTAGTAGCTTAGTGTTTAGTCTCGTCACCTCTTCATGACTTCAACTGGAAGTTCAAATCGCAGCTAAGTTATTTTAAATTTATCAGAATCATGAAGGTTGTACAATAGCTATAAGATCTTATGCTACCATTTTCACCTGTAAATGCATTACAACCACTTGCTTAGCAGAGAAAACTTTGGAAACTTGGACATTATAACTGAGTCTATGTTATGGTTCAAACTGGTTTTAAATTAAGGTGTATTATGTTCAGCAGTAGACGTCCTATTGCTGAAATGATGATGATAATGATGAGCATTTAAATAAACATGTTAATCTCTGTCGCAACAATTCATATAAAGGTAGCAGCTGCGCTGTACACTGCAGCGGCTTCAAATATGTACAAGTATTGGCTACACCTAAAGTTAGCTCCAACTGGTATCTTTATTTAGTAGGCGCATCGTAATAAAATTTCATACCAATATGTGCCTTTTACTCAATTAAGAACGTATACATATATATATATATCCATCGACAACCCTAAGAAAGTGTTCACGCGCTGCTCTTGAATCACTCCCGGCAAACACATTTCTGGGCTTAGATTGTATACTTACATTATTCGCAGCCCTGAAGGCGCCTCCAATCCTTTTGCAAACTCATCTTGCCGTTTTCCTTAACAGCCATTGAATGACGCGAGTGTACCGCAAAATTCTGTTTGCGAGGATGTCTAATCGAAAAGTTTTTTGGGGGCACGAATGCCGTAATTAGATAAATTGAATGACTGGGTTTTTTTCTCTAAATTTGTAAGAATCAGAAAGTAAAAGAGAGCTACCTTATGGTACCTTGGGACCTTTGGTTTGCAGTGGTATTGAATATCCATATGCGATAAACAACATACCTTCCAATTTCATGATCTTTAAGGAATGAATTGACATTCTTGTAATAAAATGTGCCAGACACAAATTTTTCTCAGACCAGAGCCAATTTAGAAAATATTATTCGTCTCACCTGATAGTATTCTACCAGTTTATATTTATGGTCACTTGTGTTCGCAATTATTAGAGGAGATCGGGGAACGTTGGTTAACTGTAAAAAAATCCCGTTTTGAAAGTGTTGCATTATTCAACTGGGTACGAAAAGCTGTATCCTCGCCCCATTCAGTCGCCGGCAACGCGGCATTGCATTTCTAACGCTTAGTTGAATGACGCAACATTGTTGCATATGTCTAGTTTTTAATAGTTAGTCAAACTACACCTATAGTCAACTTTCCCCGGTCTCCCGTATATTCATTTAATATAAGCAACTAGAATAAATCAGGGAAATATTTTAACTAATGGGAACTGAAGCTTGTTATTTGCCAATTAACACCACACCCTTACAAAGTAACAAGAAAACTTGGTTAATAAGAGTAACAGTCTTCAAAGCCATTTACAGAAACTTTTCTAATCAGCAATACATTTTTACTTCTGTAGCAAGTCAAACACTTATTAAATTGTTGCGAAGGAATAGAAGAAAATTATGTGTAAATTTTTGGAACAAATAAAACCTTGTTGATCAATGTTTCTGCTAAGCTAAACACAAATTGTAACTTCTTTATTGTGTACAATAAAGAGTAGTTATCTAAGTTACAAAATATAAAGTCGTTGTAAAAGTCAGCAAAAGTTATGACTTTAAAAAAACGGTCCAAGCTTTTAATACGTTGCACCGCATGTCACAGGCTGGAACAGATTTTACCTCAACTATATGACGTGGTTTAAGCCATACTCCAGGCGTGTCCACTGTAAATTGCTGGAGCGGTGTGTAAGTGACTATTACTTAAGCAATTTATTAATTTACTAAATCTACGTCATCAAATCAAATATCCGTTTCAATTCAATCAGCTCTAGTTAATCGAGAATTCGGCCATGTCGATTCGCCTACCCGCAAAAACGTAACTCCCCAAATTCCGGGAAACTTGAAATTACGACATACGTACATATTCATGCGAACCAATCGGCTGTCGGACGCGCGATAAATAATATAAATCTACTTAGGGGCTGAATAAATTTTTATCTCGCACCAGTAAATAAATACGGGCTCTCTACAAATCTATAAGATCAATAAGCGGTGCTTTAGTACTGTGTGCGGATGGACGGGGCGCAGAGTAGGTGAATCAGTTAATTAGTTTTGGTTTATTAGCTTGATTAAAAATACAGAAGAAAACCAAACTCTTGCTTAGGTTTTTCCAGAGCTATACTTATACCTTTAAGAGTGCGCGCACTATTTTAAATATACTAATACACGAGTAAAATTCTACAGTCCCAACTGGTCGACCTTCTACGAAATGACAATTTTTCTCAATGAATATTGATCTTTTAAGTGTCTTTTAATTGAGTTGAATTTTTTAAATAGGTTTATTTGTTGGTAAAACTGGTCACAGAAACTAGATGTTGGCATCGGCATTTTGTGTTTCGTCAGTCTATGATCAGATATCGAAAGAATAGCCAAAACATGTTCAAACTTCTAAAAGCTTATTTGCAAAAAAAAATAGTTATAGTATTTTTGAGTTGAGTTAATGGCGAATCTCAATGGACTCTGACAAAATATTGGCAACTTTTACGGCATTTTGTGTCATTCTGTTTATGTCATCTCTTGTTATAATGAGAAGATAAAAATATCCATTATATTTATTATATTTACAGTCTAAAAATCGCCGATTGCTGATACCAACAATCAAACAAAAATGCAGAGAATTGTCAAAACACAATGCAGCATCGAAGCAGTTGCAAAAACGCCAATCACTGGTGAATGAACTAGCTCATAGTAGATAGACGCTAGGCTCTATTGGGTGTCAATTTTTAGTTATGTCAATAAATATTCCGACACATGACCTAAAAGATTTTATATTTCTAGGTCAACTACGTTGAGATGATAAGAAATATTTCAATTTCAAGAGGATAATGGCTGTCAGAGTGGTCTTACTGCCAATCATTAGTCTATGTCCCATCGGGGCGCAAGGGGAATGCGAATAAGACAATATTGTCTGGTGAACGTTTGACCCACGATAAATATCACCCATCTTCCCTCTCTATCACGGTTTCCTTCCTCGTATAAGTCTATCCTTGTTCCTCATACACCTCATCCCGATGTCTAATGGAGAGGAATGTAGTGTTCGGGAGTTACTTAAGCGTCGAAAACAAGTGTTGACAGTAGCAGTCTCATGGGCGATTGGTTTATTTTTCCCATTGAAAGTCGATGTTTGTTTAGCGCAAAGTTATAAAAGGGTGGCAGCTCGCAGACTAAAAAAACAAAACAAAGCTTCAATAGGAATCAAGTCAAGAAAAAGAAAAGAGCAGAAAGGACATTTTAAATCAATTTAAATAAGCGCCAAACAACATACTAAGTGTCAAAGTTTTAAGGAGTTAACATCTTTGGAGGTACCAAAAATATTTTTTCTAGGATGTGGTGCCACCAAGTACACCCAGACCCGAGCCAATTTAAAACAGTTTAATTTCTGAATCAACCCAAATCGGGCATCCTACTCAGAACCCTTTTATTTTCAGACTCAAAATTATTATAAACTAGCTATCCTGGCGAAATTTGTACCGCCTCTTCATAATGTTTTTTTAGTTATTTATAGGCGGAGACAAATTCAACAAACCAAAGCTCATAAAAATCGGTCCAGCCTTTTTTTACTTATAAACGGTATAACTAACCCGACTTTGTTTTATATATTATATAGATATAGATGTTGCAAGAGATATAATTATTTAAATCTTATCTTGCTATTTTATTTAATTTTTAAGGAAAAATTGCGTTAAGACATCTCGTTAGAGGTATGTTCACATCATAGACTAGTCTAAATTAAGTTGTTTCTTGTATTTGATGAACCTTTTAAATGTAAATCCACAATGTGAGGCACAGCTAAAAATCGCATAAGAAAAGTGTTGGGATCGAAGTATAATCAATTACGGGCGTGTGAGTACGGAGCCGCATCTAGCAAGATTAATGAGTGAACGCGGAATGAATGAGGCGCTTCCGAGACCACCCGCTTGTGCGCCGGAGATGGATTTGTAACATAATGATACTATATTTTGAAACGTACTTCAGTTTATTTGTAAGGAAACCTGAACACGGATTTCAGATAATACCATTATGGATTCAGATAATACCAGGACACTCAATGGTCTGATTTTCCTTGTCTTGAGGCTAGAGTGTCAGTCAGATGTAAATGATGTGCTGTCATTTACGTACAAACGTAATTCAACTTAGAACAATACACAAACACTGCATATGGAGTGAGAAGTAAAGAAATCTCCGAGCATACAAAAATGAAAAACACAAATTAATAAAAAACATTCCGACCAATTAAGAGCTAATTCTCTTTTTTTAAGCAGGCAATGTATCGGTTCGTGTCCTCCATTCTAGTAACTTTCTATTCTGCCTCGATAGTTCTACGTGCTGCGGCTTTAGCTAATCCGTCAGGCTATGTCAGCAACTTTTGTTCAGTTACGGATCTCCTCATTTCTGATTGATATCGCAAAGAAACATCGAGCATAGCCCTTTTCATATCCACGATATACAACCATGAGCTTTCTTATGAGGACAGACGATTTAGTCAAGGATATAGGAAGATGTTGATAACAATTTATGTGCTGTCCGTCTAGTGTTTTTGTTCTTGTCTCAGACTGCAAGTGGATCTAGTTTCGGATCCCGCAAGGAACAAATGTTTGTGAGATGAGTACCAGCTTTTGTTTGTGAGTTATATATTATCTGTTGCCTGTCGTTATAGTACAAACGTCTCATAACTTGGAACAAAACTGTATTATACTCGTATTAGATAGATTTTCACAAAAGCCAACAACTAACCAATATTAAGGTCTGTATCTGCTTATTTACTTTAGTCGAAATTTTATGTTTTTTCTAAATTAATACAATTACTATCTGTCGTTATACCTTTTACGTTTTCAACTATTTTACTTGTGAACTTCGAACAGCCAACAGTGTTTCGATTCACTTAAGACTTGGTCCCAATAAAAACTAAAACTTGCATTCAATTGAAAATAGTGTACCAAATATTGGGTATTCGGGTATCGCCACAAAGGCTGACACGAGGCGACAAAAACCGGTGCCGTGTTTGTGCCGGCGGGCGTCACTATCATTCGCCGCCGGTCGCCGGTTTTGCTACGAGTTTCTTCTCCAGATACGGCTGGTGAATTCAACATTGTCTCAAAAAAGTAAATTATATTGAACCGCTATAAAAATATAGTCATGCTATAATATCTAAAGATAGGACTAAATACAAATATATTATTGTAAAAGGTCCAATAATCTTAAACCAAAAATCCAAAATGCAAAGTCTTTCGTTGATAGTCACAAAACGTACGAATAGATAGACAGAATTGGGTAAAACTAAAAGTGTACCATTCTATGGAGTTTTTGACCATAAAAACAATTTTTTATAAAAAAATAACCGACTTCAAAAACATTAAAAAGCTAAAAATAACTTTTAAACAATCATACCAAACAGTTATCTTTGGAGTCGGTGCAAACAACCACATTCAAAGATCGGTTCTTTTTTAAAAAAAATATTTGTTTTACTTGTCTGTTTTTAGTGTTTTTTTACATTCTAAATAGCGATGTGTGATGTAATCATAGCTAAACCGCTTCTCATGACGACTTATATAAGTCCAAACATGGCTATGATACATTGTTTTATCACAGAGTTCCGGTGCTTACCTTCCGCCTTCTTCATCAGATCAGTTTGATGGTATCATTCTCACCAGAATTATTTATTAAAATTTGATTTGTTGACTAACTTAACGACGGCTTAACTGTCTTAATGAAAATATCTTATCGCATGGGTGGGGCGTGCGTACCTTACTCGTGGAAGACTATTGTGGCCAACTATGGTCTCCTTTATCAGTTCCACCTCAGCAAATGATACTTTCTGAATGCAAATGCTTGATTTGTTTTTAAATATACTAAAATCGCTATATGTATACCTATAATAATTTAGGAATTCCCTCAATTCCTCATGGAGCATATCATCAGAATTGAATTTTGAAAAAAAAATGGGACCATTCTGGAGGTTAATTCAATAGAAAAAAAAAATTCAAATCGGTTCATTAATGGCGGAGTTAAGCGGAAGTAACAAACATTATAAAAACATAACCGAATTGAGAACCTCCTAATTTTTTTGAAGTCGTTAAAAATATGCCGTTTGACATTTGATTGTTAAATTTTGACAAGAAAACGTCTGTATAGACCCGGTAACATCCAGGCGGTCTCATGAGACCTTATAACAGTAGAACTTCTATTTTGTCTCGATTTCAGCTGCTTGATGAGTTAAATACATAAGTATGCCACCACAAGCGCCTTCATCAGATCGTGATGATCTAATAATAATGAGGGTTGCCACCTTATTATTACCCGACTGTCCCAGAAGGAGGGTAATGTTTTTATGAGATAAAAACAAGACAACAAGATAAGTTCATGTAACTGTTATTGGATAGTTCAGATAGACTACGTAATAGTTAAAACGAAAATAATATCAAGATACTCGTCAGTACCGCGAGTGCGGACACCGTGACCCCGTTCAATCGTTTGTCTTGCTTACGCGATGTTTCCGAACGGTTTGCAAATGCTCCGTTTGATATTTTTTACGGCTGTTTGTTTTCCAAATGGAATTCAAGTTGCATTCGACAAATTTTGGTGCTTATTTCTTCAGAAAATATTATATTTTTTACTTGCAATTTAATCTTTTGATTGCACCCTATAAGAGTACACGCACACACATTAGATTATAAACGCCATATTACTTTTATTGAAGGAACAAAATGGACATTTTGACAATTTTATACAAATGAAAACATGTCAAACTTATTCTTTGTATATTAATGTTTTCAGTCTATTAAAAATTGCCTCTTAGTTTAATTAATTACACAAATGAATAAGTTTGTATGTGTATATTATTGCTAAGTGATCTAGTGTGGTTAACTTAAGAAGCTTAGTGATTAATCATTAAGGTAACTATAGGTCTGTAACTGTTTAGTTGTACATATTTAATGTATGACCATTTTGTTTTTCTAACAATAATAATAAAAAAAAACCTAAAATAGTTTATGGGTAAAAACGGTATCAGAATCCCGACAGTTATAGGTAGTTTTAAAGATTAACGTGACAAGAGACATGAATTTATTGAACTAGCGACCGCCCATGACTTCGTCAGATTTTGTGGATTTTGTCCCAGTACTTACTTACTTCTTACTTTCATTTTGACCACCTTAATAACATAGTTACCTGTTGAAAAAAATATATTTACCCCATTTGTTTATCATTCATTTGTCATCATGTCTATAACACCTAAAATAGAGGATTTTGACACTACAATAGCCCCTTCCAATGCAGCCCTATCGCAAAATCTGCTCTTAGAGCTCCTGTACATCAATTCAGAGCAGGGGGACTTCGGACGGCCAGATTCGTCAGCTGAAATCATTATGATGCTCCTTTTGAGGTCAAAGAAGAAATAATTGTTGCGCTAGTTATTTTATTAACAAAACGAAAGAAACTCAAACATAGAAAGAACTCGTAGAATCACAATGTTTCTGCTGACCGCGCTGCCAAAAGTTTTATAGCCGCTAACGACATAGTACATCCATCATAGAAGAACTAATTGGCCGCGCCTAATGCGCAGGCGCACATACCTATAAACAACCTACATGTCAATCTTTAGCTCCATAGGTCTAGTAGTTTTAGAGATTTCGTGTTCAGTCATGGAATAATACATACTTTTCGCTTTATGTATTACATTTTTATACGAGATTTCCAATTACAATTAGTTTCTTACTAGATTAGCACCTTAAGGAGATTTCGCCCTCTGTTTTGTGTTCTAAGCCAGAAAATATAGGGTTGCCTTAAAATGCTGTTATCTGTCGCCTTTACAGTTTTTAGGGAAACGGACCCCATTGATACAAAGGCGTGTGGGCCGGCTGTACATGAAAGGCGCTAATCAACCCGCGTTGGCGGCACTCTTCTTTGATCACGAGTTTTAAAAGCTTTTAGTAACGGCTAAGCCTAGATTAATTTGTTTAAATTCGTAGCTCTCTGCCTGCCTAGCATGAGCACTAAAATCACGTTGATATGATATGATATTGCGAAATATCGACACCAACTGTAAAAATATGATACATATAGCCGCCATGTTTAATCGCCGTCACATATTAAGATCGCTGTTTCGATAAAAAAATAAAATGGCGGCTAAATTTATCATATTTTTTAAGTTGGTGTCGATATTTCGCTATATCATATCATATCATATCATGTTTTTAGTGCTCATGTTAGGCAGGCTGATTTTTATGTAGATGCATCTTACAGTAAAGGTTTACTAAGTATCTTAACGTTTGTAGTACTGACCAGAAGAATTAAATTCCCAGTGTAAAAATATTAATTACTAGCTGTTGCCCGCGCCTTCGTGCGCGTGGTCTTAAGTTTATTCACAAAAAAAAAATTGAGCAACTTCCTTAATTGTTTCTTTCATAAGAACCTTCTCCTAACAATAATTAACAAAAAAAAAGAATTAGCAAAATTGTTCCATCCATTCACGCGTGATGCGATGACCAAGGGATTAAACAATCATTAACATTATAATTTTTGCTAAAATATTTTTTACGTGCCTGGTATGTACGTTATTTACTGATGTATTCCTTTTGCATGTTAAACTTATTCCAACACCATAATGTGTCCCGTTTTTGGTGTTAAAACTATTATTATGTAGGTGCGCCGTACTAGCCGTCCCGTCTGCATTATTTACTGAGAGAGCCTTACATAAATTGCAGACAGAATACATTTTCGGAACATTTAACACACCTACATGTTTTGTCTCTTACGTTTCTCCCATAATAAAAGTAGATGCAGGAAGGTCTTTTAACAAATTTCAAAAACAAGTTAACGCAACATAAGTTCTAAAATACATTTCACATGTCATTTTAGTGCTACATACCGCAAATTACGCCACAAGTGGCGGTGATACTAATAGTAATTTAAGCAATCACTTGAGCTAAGAGAGTTTACTGTGTTCCTTGCGTTTCCTAGTCAATGTGATTTAGTTACTAAATCGGCTCTGCTGCTGGCTTGCTTTTTGACAAAATTTTTGTTGCACAACTGGCTACTAAATTACTGACCACTTGACCCAAATACTCGCTTTATCTGAACTAGCGTACGGCGGAGCGTTCAAGGCTTGCATTATAATTACGCTGTTTGTATCTGAAAACCTACTTTTAACGACATGTAAGTATGTAATGATACTCCACGCTTGAACGCGTCGCTGCTCGCTCCGTCGTTTCGATTTTACGGATTTATGATTAAAGTAGACCTAGTTACGAAAACTTGTCCTACTGTATATATGTCCATTTTGGCATTTTGTGGTACTCTTAAAAGCGTACAATAAAAACTGAAATAAGGCATTCAGTAAATAAAGTGGCGACGGTCAAAGGCCACGTTCAAATGACAGTTCACACATTGTCCAACATTTATTATTTAGGACTGGAGCCGATAATCAGGGCCATTACGATTTCTTTTCGAGGGGTGCCACCCTTTATTATACCGTTGACAACTTTTACAGCGCTGCCATTAGGAAATGAAGCTTAAGGTGATAAGGTTAGACTTAAATTTGCTTGGCGATATTTTGTTCGTTCGTGTGTTCGTCAGATGTAAGGTGCAGCCAGTGGGAGCTGACGCATCTGTTGCTGAAGTCCGCTTGATATATTGTTTTTGCGAAATGATACCCTTCGTCGGCGAATATGAAACGTGTTTAAAAATGAGTGGACGGTTCGGGAGCGGATTTTTGAGAGTTTTTGTTGGGAATTTATAGCTGGCGTGTTTCGAATTGTTTTGGCGTTACAATTTTTGAGGAATGTAAAAATCCAGTTATTGTATTTTAGGTAGTCGATTTAATAAAGATTTAAAGAGTAATGTTTTCAATTATAAAGATTCAGTAATCATGATAAGATATTTTTTATTTTTATTAGAAGCATAGTAATCTATGTTTAATTTCTAAGAATAACAACAATATGACTAAATTGGAACTGCGAGTTCTATTTTTAGATTCATTTCAGAGAAGAGCGTATCTAATGGGTGGAGATTGTTCCGTTTTATGTCTAAGGTACTTCATTCCATTTAATAATGTTAAATAATATTTATTTCTGGTCTCTGACGTCTCAAAACAAATACGTAAAGCTGCTGACAGCAGATGGAAAGGAAAAATCGAGTATTAGGCTTAGTGGCGTGGATAAGGAGAGGTCTATGCAGCACTGGACTGATGTTGGCTGATTATGATGATCTCAAGAAATTTGACTTATTTGGGTAGGTTGATTGATTTTTTGCTTGCTGTAAAGCTTTGAGTCATCTCTTGTCACTCGTTTCGCTCTGCTCTCCCATGTAACCACAGCCTAATGCTCGACCTTTGGTAAAGTAGTTCGTCAAGGCCACGACGAGCCGATCAAGTGGCGATTCAAGTGGAATCGAAGCGTCGTCGCCGTCATACGACAGATCCAACGATACTTGATTATCATTGATTTAGAAATACAAGGCCAAACCCGTCGTTAGCTTGTAAACATTGTGTCTAAGTATTTAGTGAGTTTACTCACAATTTAATTCTACAAATCACGTTAAGGCGAAACGAGTTGCGAACTCACTCGTTGAATTTAACTCAAAACTTTTATTTTCAATGTTGGTACGAATAAAGAGGTTTCAATTGTGCGCGCTCGTTGATTCGCGTCACGCGACGGGTCTGTTTGTCCCGTTGTTTGGTCGCGGGAGGGAATTAAAAGGAGAGGACGTGACTGAGGCCCTCTTTGCTTTAGTACTGTTTGTAGCCTTTTTAGTACACTTAAAAACAAGCTTTCACTGATGTCAAGACAAATTATCCTAGGGAAGCTGCGAGACGAAATTAAAGGCTGACAGTTTATTTTTAATCCACTCCATGATCGTTTTTTTTTCGATCAAAAAATATTCGTTTAAACACATAATGTACCGCTTAAATATTAGAGCACCTTAACTCAGACTGATGGGTTTTTCAAACATTGATTCTTGTTGTGGCTGTGTGTGTCTGTAAAAGTTGTATAAAGAATGGCTTTTGACCGCGACTTCGTCTGCGTTGACTTTACCCGGATAAAAGGTATCTTATGTGTCAATCGCGGATATGTTCTATCTGTATGCCAAATTTCATCAAAATCTGTTTTGTAGTTTATGCGTGAAATAGAAACAAACATCCATACATACAAACTATTGCTTTTATTATACAGGGTTACATTGCAAAGGGGTGCTAAATCCTTAGGAGTGGCTCAGAATCAGTAACTTAATCGAACTATGCAAAAAAACAAATAAAAAAATATCCGCTGTTAAAAATCGTACGCGTGGATAATTTAACTCATTTATGAAAAAATTGCAACGTATGTGCACTGCGTAAGGTCCATGTTGGCTCGCCGTACCTACGCCTCTAATAAATGACCGCGCGCAGCTTTCGTAGTCTCTCTATTGACTTTATTTTCGGATATTTTAAAGTAAATTTTATTCGTAACATATCGACGGTTGAAAGGCAAAAGGCATCAAGCGACATTTTGATAACTTTACAGGAGAGCGATTTAAAGTTTTTATTTTTGGAAAAAAAATCGTAGTTATCTTTTAGCGCTATAAACAGAGAAAAGTCTTACAGAAATATATGTTTTAAGAAAAGATCTATATTATGCAATTAAAGTTTCAGCTATAGAGTTATTATTTACGAAGTTAGATGTCGGTTAACCCTAAATGCCCTATTTTTGGATTAAGGCAAAAGAGGTCAAACGCCGCTGCACTTGAAAACGATTCCAGGCAAACCGATTTAACAACCATTTATATAATAATTGGTTCCATGCAGAACACCTTATGAGTCAAATCTAAAAAAAAATGATTAAAGCTAAAAGAGTGAAAGGGCCAATATTACTTAAGTTGTGCAAGGCATAATAATTTAAAGTCAAACGTTATCTTTGTGTGAATAAGGAAGAAGATCTTATGAGCCAATAGAAGTTCAATGGCATATAGCTGAAATACAATATATTTAACGAGTTTATAGTTTATTGCCACTTAGGCTATTGTGTATTGTAATCGATTGTATGGATCATAATTAAACACAATAAAAAAACTCTTTTGCAAACAATTCTCTTTAATTTTTCAGCACATTGCACATAAAAAGCATGTGGTTTTTCAAAATTAAATAACACAAAAAAGTTTCCCCAAAACCCGCTTATTTATTTTAATAATTGATAAAATATAACTACCAAAGATAAATACCAGTAAGCAGAAGGACCTAGTCCTAGCCACAAAAAAATATTTTAAAGAATTAACTTCATAGGACCTAGGAGCTAATCATACTTAAGGTAGTTTTTTTGGCAACATGAAACGTGATTTTCCTGCATGAAACGTGAGAAATGTTTGATTTTTAAGCTTTGTATAAAAAAAACATTAATAAATATTTTTCAGTCAATCAATTACAAAACACACTACGCCAGACCAAATAATGAAAAATTAAAACTGGTCAAGGGACACCACATTTACTTGTTTAAATTCCATTACTAAGTACCAGTAAGTATCATACCAGCGTAAATTGACAAGCGTAAAAAAATCTACATTCCACAAAAAGTTGGTTTTTATTTCATACAGTAAGACTTTATTATTTTAATTTAGTTAGTCCATGTCTTACGACTATCTGGTGTAGTGGTTCACGCTCCGGACTACAAAGTCAGGCTGTTTCGGCTTAAAACCCCGCAAGGGGCTACCATTTGTGTGATAAGCACGAGCATTTGTTCCTAAGTCATGAATGTTTTAAAATGTATTTAAGTAAGTTTATCCGTTATATAGAGAGAATAAGTTTGCGCGCTCCAAGGTCAAAGCGGCACAGGACATTTTCCAGTGTCGCTTTGGTTAAGACCCTGGGGGTAACCTGTTATGCAAGGACCTTGCAGTGAAGGAGAGATGGCGCTCTTATTTCCATAAGCAGCACAAAGAGCTGCAGCCACCAGACCTTCCTCCGAATCCGGGACTAGTAGCACCAGAAACGCCTGAAGAAGTCCAGATTGCTTTCTGCCGCATGAAGAATCGTAAAGATGTCTGTGCCGATGGAGTCTCAATCGAAGCCAAATAGAAAGCGATGGGTCCTCGTGGGGTAGACATCTTTGCCTGCCTTTACAATTAGTGTTCCCGAGGCCTATAGGCTTTTAGGCTTTTTTTTAGGGCTAGCCTATGAAATAAGGGGCTAGAGGGGGCTAAAAGCCTTTTAGCCTTTAAAAAAGGCTTTCAGGCCGTTAGGCTAGGCCTTTTTAATAGTCTTTTTTTGTCTACCCGAGGACTATAGGCTTTGAGCCTTTTTGTAGGCTAGGCGCATAATTAAAAGGCTTGAAAGGCTAAAAGCCTTTAAAGAGTTTTAGTCCTTTAGACTAGGTCTATTTTATTTATTGTTCGAGTATAATAATCATCAACTTAATTTTACGAGACAGAGGATACAGATGTTATATCATGGTGGAAAACTCAAGGAAAAAAATACCACATTTAAAATCTATGGTTTGATATTTTATCAATACCTGTTACAAGTGTCCCCAGCAAACAATCATTCTCCAAGGCAGGACAATTAATAAATAAAAAAAGAAATGTCTAAAAATAAAAGCTGTTTTTTTTGGAAATAATGTGTATCAAGTAGTATTACCAATTTCAAATAATATTAGTTTTCATTAAATTTGTAAATAAATAAAAGTAGTAATTCAAAAATAAATCTAATTTAATTCATACTAAGTCAGAATATCAAAAATAACTATAGCCTTAAAATAAGCCTACTACTTGCAAAAGACTTTAGTCGCAAAAAAAGCCTAAAAGGCTATTTAGGCCTGTAGGCTTTTTTAAACCTCTAGGCTTTCTTAAAGTGAGTAGCGTTTTAAAGGCCTGGCATACTACCATAACCATAAAAAAGGACCAATAGGCTTAAATTTAGGCCTAAAAGCCTATAGGATCCGGGAACACTATTTACAATCGCATACTCTTGACCGGGCTAATCCCGAGCCGATGGAGAATGAGTATTATTACTCGTACTTCGGTCTTCAAAGGCAAGGGATCAGTGCAAGAGTTCGGCAACTACTGCGGCATAAAGGTCATGTCCCACACTATGAAGCTCTTTGAGCGGATTGTGGACTCCCGGATCCCACAAGAGAGTGCTTTCTCGGAGTGTCAATATGAGTTTCGTCCTGGCAACGGGACTATGGACCTTGTTTTCCCTCTAAGGGCCGTCATGGAGAGATACAGGACGAAGAACACGCCTCTGCACTTGCTATTTCTTGATCTGCAGAAGGCCTTGGACTGTGTTCCTCAAGTGGTGATCTGGTGGGCAATGAGATCCAAAGAGGTCTCCGAGGCATTATGTTAACATGATCCGAGACATGTACCGCAGCTCAGATTCTATAGTTCTGACCGCTGTTAGCGACTCCAAACCGTTCCCTATCACCGTCGGAGTACACCAGGGTTCCGTCCTCAGTCCGTTTCTGTTTAATGTAATATTAGACGTTGTGTTAGACAGCATCAGAGACACATTATCAGCCACTTGCTGAAAGGACAGATCTATAAGTTCATCATTAGGCCTGTCCTTTTATATGATAGCAAAGTGTGGCCGCTACTTGAGCGATACAAGCAGGAGCTACGTGTTACGGAGATGAATATGCAGAGTCACGCGGAATGACCGCGTGAGAAACTCGCGCATTCGCGGTAGCCTTCATGTCCGTGATATTGCAGACAAACTGCAGGAGAGTCGCCTACGCTAGTACGGCCATGAAAACCAGCAAGCTACGTAGGGAACAAATGTTTGGCCACGCCGGCTCTGCCGGGTCCTGGCAAAAGCAGCGTGAAGGCTGACATGTATGCCAATGATCTCACAAACAGGGACGCCCAAGACCTTGCGAAGTGGAGGAATAAATTAAGGAAAGTGGAGTGGAGGAATAAATAAACGGATCCTGGGTTCTGAAGCGATGGCTTAGGACGCAACCGGGATTCACCGTGAAGATGATAATGATGGCGATTTCTAAAATGACAATAAAATATTTTATTTTTATGTTTTACCAATTTCAATCTTAAAAACCCTATATTCATGAAAATTCTTGTAATTTCATAAAAGATAATCCGTAAAATCATGGTAATAAACATACCATGGATCAGAGGAGATACCTACCGATTGTCATGGTTTTTTAATAATGAATTTGTATGAAAAAGAACGTGTTTACGAGTAAGTATTTTTTTCTTCTAAGCTTTATGTTTAATAACTTCTTCCGTGTATGTACTTATTTTCAGCTAAGGAAGATTTTTGTCTGTCATTTTTCTTTGTTTAGCTACTTAATCTGAAAAGTGAATTGTAGATTAAATATTTACACTTCTTTGAAATAAAAATATACAAAAACAAAACAAACACTCACCATTTGTCAACACAGCACACAAACAGAACGCGCATTGACCGGTTGTTGTAGTCGCAATCGCAATCAAGACTAAATGCAACAACGTTTGCGGCTTGCGCGCCTACGTAAGGTGCGTTGATCTAGGTTCAAATCAAATCCAGTTGTTGTAATGGTTGCGTTGCGAAGATTCAAACTACGTACCAAAGTTCGTCTATATAAACGGAACATGACTTACAAACCTCATGATACTTTTACTGCGTAAATAAAAAGATTTAAGTGCCATATTAATGGTACAAATGATTGAGGAAAAATGATTAAAACAAAAAATTTGCAATTTTCTGAAACAGGTAAAAAGTCTGTACTGACTTTGGCAATTATTTTTACGTCATAGAAAAGGGGTTTAAATCAAATTTTAATTTACAATAGGTTAAGGTAAAACAACTTATGTAAAACCTTTGTTGTGCGTAGAGTAAGGATAAAGGGCTCAAGCGATATTCATTTCCGATGATGTTTAAGGAAGAAAAACTTAAACGACAGCCATGTATTATTGTATTCCAGGCAAAACGCTTTAAATGCCGCGTTTATTAGATTTACAGCAAGGTAAAAAGATTTAAAAGTAATGTGTTCCTAAAACTGAAAAAGGATGAAAAGCTTAAGTGACTGCCTAGTTCATTAGAGCTACCTGCGAATTAATTGAAATCCAGGGCTTAAAAAAAATGATGAATTTTGAGTTGGTTAACTCCGGGCACTAAGAAATGATGGCCTTTTTTGTGACGGAGTCAAGCGCCATAAAAGTGCTCTGATTTATACCAAACTCGGCTCAAAAGACGCAGAAAAATTTGCTGATTCTAACTATGTATATAACTCAATATCGCCCAAAGTGTCGCTTGATGCCTTTTGCCTTTCCACCGTCGATATGATTATTAAAAATAATAACGATGAAGACGCTTCTTTAAATTGTTCCCTAGATCTTATTTTTTAAATTTGGCACCCCCTTGCAATGTAACCCTGCATCAGTAAGGATAAGTACTGCCGGAACCGTTTTTGTACAATTTGTATACTGCTGCGAATCTAATCCATTCAAAAACAAAAATCATCATCAGCTTTTAGAAATTCACTGCTGGATTATATGCCCATAGAACGCAATACAAAGTGAATCTGGGCCATTGCATCTAACAGCATTTTGCAACCTTTACAAGGTCGTACCTTTTAAATAATAAATAAATAAATCGTTTATTTGCACAAAACACGGTATAAATGGTAACATTAAACAATAAGAAGAGCTCATGTTTCGCTAATAAAAAATAGCATGCAAATTGTAGGTTATTACCTACATGAATTAAAAATTGCAATAATTAAAAATGTCTGAAATCAAAATTTCAATAGTTAATATATGTCAGTAAAATCTAGCTAGTTGTCAATAAATTCCTTAACACTATAGAATTTTTTGTCATTAAGCCATTCAGTTAATCTTTTTTTAAATAAGAAATTATTTAGCACTTTAAATTCATTTGAGATCTTATTATATATTCTAGTTAGATTAGGATTTATCACTAAAAATAGATGAAATAATTAAATTTTATTAAAAAAATAAAACCGACTTCAAAACACTAAAATGCTAAAAATAATCCTGTTAGGATTATTTTTAGCATTTTAGTTAAGTCCCTAATCAGTTACTTTTGGAGTCGGTGCAAACAAAAACATTGAATCTCTCATCGGCTGGCACCGACTCCAAAAGGTATTTTTAATTATTTTTAGGATTACGTACTTAAGTGTAAGCATTATTTTTAGCATTTTAGTGTTTTGATGTCGGTTTTATTTTTTTTAATAATGAGTGTTAAATTTATTTTAAGTAAAAAAAATAAGTTTTAAATACAAATTTTAAGTTTTAAGTTGGGTTGGCAGCAGTTAGTGAATGATGCAACTTGATAATTGATTTTGAATATAAGTATAAACTAATAGAATTATACCATTATTATTCATTTAAATACTTATAATAAAAATTCACGCAAAAAGTAAATTAAGTATTTAATATATTAAATGTACATCTAGTTTTTATAAAATATGTATTTATATGTATTTATATATTTTTTCTTATGTAATAAACTTGTCAGTTACTTCATACTCCGCCACAAACTCCACTATCTGCATTACCTCGAGGTTGACTGGTAGAGAATGCTGTATAGCACTAAGTTCGCCAATTGTACCTACCTGTGCAGTAAAGTTTCATCATCACCATCTCAGCCATTGGACGTCCACTGCTGAACACAGGGCTCCCCCAATGATTTTCATCGGGGGGGATTGCCAATACTCGCCACGCTTGGCAGGCGGGTTGGCGAGCGCAGTTTTTTATAAGATTTCGCACGCAGACGCTGCTGCCCGTCTCGTGCTACAAGAATTAGTCGCCTCTTACGACACGCCTCCTGTGCCTCCTGTTGGCAGTGGAGAAGTGTATTCTTTACGGCCGGCCCCACACGGCACGGCAATAAAGTTTAAATAAATAAATCAAGAAAGTAATGCTAATACTAATTTGTGTCAACCTCAATTCCTTTGTTGCAACCCACTCTTTTGTAGCGAAAGCAGGCTTTTGTCAACTACACAGCTGCATTTACGAGAATGGTACTTTTTATTTTACGGCTGACGGCCATAAATTTGTAATTGGTCAAGAGTGACGGTGGCTGAAGTGGTCCGATCAACACGTGCCGACCGTAACTGGTCTACATTGTTGGATGTTGGAGCAAATATTGGCAGAAGCTTGGGTAGGACACAGATGGATTTGGCGTTGAGTTATGTTTGGGCAAATATTGGTAATAGTATAGCGAATTCAAAGGGCTCTACGTTTGAACAAATTTTGGTGGAAATGTGAATTTCAACATTTGAGATTATGTTGCAGACTAAGGGAGATATAATATATATCACGGCCGCAACTTGTTTTATCTTCTAAGAACGATAAGATTGTGCTACGTCGATCAGTATATAAAACTACTAATCCCTGGTTCTCTATACGTTGATTGTTAAGTAACTAGCATATTATACAATATTGCGTGGCGTAGGGTTGGTAACAAAAACATTTATACCGAAAGTTTTATAAGCTAATAGCTGCAAAAAACAGAATTTATAAAAGCGTCGTCAAAACTACGAACACATTAAGCTTTTATATTAAAGAGTCTTATCTCGTTAATCACTGACATAAATATTATAATTCGTGACAGATGAAATAACGAAAAGTTGCGAATTTTTCTTAAACTCTGTTTAAGGACAAACCAAAGACATTTTTCGGTCATCATATTTTGTGTAAAGGTTACTTTCAAATTTTACTAACATAGGTTCCAGCTACTAGAGCGAAATGCTAACAGATCGTAAATAATAAAAGGCATCGAACCTAATACCGACTTCAAAACACTAAAAAGCTAAAAATAATCCTAACACTTAAGTACCTAATCAGTTACTTTTGGAGTCGGTGCCAGCCGATGAAAGATTCAATGTTTTGTTTGTTGCCAACCATCTTCCTAGCTCGTCGGTCCATCAAGCAGGGGGGCGTCCATGAAGCACATACCCTATAGAGTAGAAATGTCTTATGATTTGTTCGACAAAAAATGATTGATGATGATGAACAAAAAATGATGATTTGTTCTTTTGTAAACAAAAACCAAGGGATCACACTTACTCTCTCAAAGTTGGAGATAAGCTAATTAAATCAAACACAGAAGTTGCAAATACTTTTGAGAAATTCTTCTCAAACATAGCTACCTCTACAACTAAAGAACTTGCATCTTCTGCTGAACTAGCTGAGTCTCTTTTAAAGTCAGGTGTTAATGAGTGTCAATCTCCATTTAATTTTAGACATATAAACGCTGAGGAAATACTAAAAACATTTAGGGAATTAAATATGAAAAAAACTAAGGATCTATGGGGAATCTCTGTCAATATCATTAATACAATAATAAATGCAATAGCCCCTCACCTTACAATTATATTTAACAAATGTATTGATGATGGAGAATTCCCAACTTTAATGAAATTTAGCAAAATTATTCCTTTATTTAAATCGGGTAAGAAATCTGATCCCTCTAATTTTCGACCAATATCTATCTTACCCGTACTTAGTAAAATTTTTGAAAAAATATTGTTTAATCAACTTTTATCTCACTTTGTCCTAAATAAGTTACTACATGATAAACAATACTGTTTCACAAAAGGTAGAAATACTACCGATGCTGGAGTTGCACTTCTAAAACATGTATTCGATGCATGGGAGAGAGATGCTTTAGGTATCTTCTGTGATCTTTCTAAGGCCTTTGATTGTGTAGATCATCAAACTTTACTAAAAAAATTGAGACATTATGGGGTTTCAAAAGAATCCTTAGATTTATTAAACTCTTATCTCACAGGCAGAACTCAAAAAGTATGTATAAATGGAACTGAATCTTCAGGGTCACCTCTTACCATGGGTGTACCGCAGGGATCAATATTAGGACCCCTGCTATTTCTAATTTATATAAATGACCTTTCTTACTTTGCAACCGACCTATGTGAGGTGGTATTATTTGCAGATGATACATCACTGATCTTTAAAATTAAAAGAGGTCAAGAATCTTTTGACGATGTAAATAATGCACTCTCGCGGGTTCTGCATTGGTTTAGTACCAACAATCTTTTGACCAATACAAGCAAAACGAAATGCATAAAATTTACAATGCCAAATGTAAGGCAGGTCTCAACAAATATCATTGTAAAAGATGAACGACTGGATACTAGTAATTCCACTACCTTTTTGGGAATAACTTTAGATTCCCGTCTGCAATCGGGTGCTCATATTGAGACTCTGTCAGGAAGACTTAGTTCAGCTGCTTATGCTGTGGGAAAGATAAGACAATTGACTGATGTTGGAACGGCAAGATTAGTGTATTTTAGCTACTTTCATAGTATAATGTCATACGGAATATTATTATGGGGCTCAGCAGCCGATATTGAATCTATCTTTGTACTACAAAAGAGAGCTGTACGGGCAATTTACAAACTTCGACCACGAGACTCATTAAAAGAACTGTTTAAGGAAATTAATATACTTACAGTGGCCTCTCAATTCATTTATGAAAATATTATGTACATTCGCAAAAACCTGCATCTTTTCCCTAAGAAAAGTGACAAACATAATTTTAATACCCGGAATAAAGATAAACTTGCTGTTTCAAATTTCAGACTGCATAAAGTGAGTAATTCGTTCATGGGGAAATGTATTCGCTTTTTTAACAAATTACCACAGTCTATTGTTGAACTACCCATGTTTGAGTTTAAATCGCATGTTAAGATTATTTTGATGAAAAAGGGTTATTATACTGTTAATTTATATGATCGGACTAACTTACCTAGTGACGTCCGATCCTCAATTATGTGAAGTAATCTCGTCCTCATTGTGTACAATGTAGTACGCACTTTTTGCTACTGCACTGATTACAATCTTCAAAGTTAGGCGCATGCATGAACGCGTCAATAAACTAAAAAATAAATAACCGGAACGTGCCCGCACCGTCACCTATCAATGTCATCTGTCACCTGTCAATGTCATTATTTCAAAGGATAAAACTGGACACAACTTTCAAAAAGAAGGGAAACTAAGTAGTATGTAGGTATTTATAGCATATAATCTTTTTTGTACTTTAAGGATTGATAAATACATACTAACTGGGTCGGGCTGGGGATAGGATGAGGACGAGATTACTTCACATAATTGAGGATCGGACGTCACTAGGTAAGTTAGTCCGATCATATAAATTATGTTCCATAATCTCGTCCTCATTGTGTACAATGTAGATGTTCAAAGAGGAAAGTTGTGTCGACAAAGCAATATAAACATTTAATATGATCATTTATATGATTTGCTAAAGTCTTCGCACATGATAAAACTTTATTTTATTAACTATCTATTGGTAGATGCTTAATTCAAGTTTTATCTAACAAGGATATAGTTGTTTGATTAATTCATTGGAATTAATCAACCAACCCTGTATATCGATACAACCCTGTATATCGATACAATCCTGTATGATGATACACCTTGTGTGATGATACACCCTGTATGATGATACACCCTGTATGATAATATAACCCTGTATGATGATATAACCCCGTATGCTAATACAACCATGTATATTGATACAGTCCCATCCCATTTGATGACACAAACCTGTACCTATTTTATACCATACAGGTGGGCCAAAAAATGTGTAGGAATTCTATAAAATCGAAAATAGCAAATTTTACTTTAATTGCAATACTCTTTTATTTTTGTTAAAACTGTAAGTCTTTATGAATTTATAGATTTGCTGGGACTGAGACTGATAATCCACCTGTTGTACACTTTTAAGTTTGTGCAATAAAGTTTTAAATAAATACCCCGCGCTATTAAGTAGGTATATTCTTTACGAATAAACTAGAGATCACGCAAACGAAATCGCGGGGCAACAGCTAGTTTAATAAGTTGTCATGGAAATGGAGCCAATGCTTTGAACTATTAATATCCGTCTCATTTATCCAGTAGTATGTAGTACATACTTAGTATATGGTTACCTAACAAGGTAAATTTATCGATGTGCAAGTAGGTAGTTAAGCTAGTATTTCTTCTGAAAAGACTTATTTTATCAACCGACTTCAAAAAACGAGGAGGTTCTCAATTCGAATGTATGTTTTTTTTTTTTTTTTTTTTTTTGTATATTTGTTACGCGATTACTCCGCCAATTATGAATCGATTTTAATGATTCTTTTTTTGTTTGGTAGATCATACTTCAGAGGTGGTCCCATATAAATTTTATCGAAATTGATTTAGAACTTTTTGAGAAAATCAACAAATATATACCCAGATAGTATTTTGGTTGTGGTTCTTGTTACCAATCTTCGACAAATATGAGCCGATTTTGATGATTTTTGTTTTATTGAATAGCTTATACTTCAAAGATAATATGCTAAAAGTTTACAAAATAAAAATCAGGAAAATAGGGGATGAAATCGGTGTTCAGCAGTTAGATTAGGATTTATCACTAAAAATTGATGAAATAAGTAAATTTTATTAAAAAAAATAAAACCGACTTCAAAACACTAAAATGATAAAAATAATCCTAACACTTAAGTACCTAATCAGTTACTTTTGGAGTCGGTGCAAACAAAAACATTTCTCATCGGCTGGCACCGACTCCAAAAGTAACTGATTAGGTACTTAAGTGTTAGGATTATTTTTATCATTTTAGTGTTTTGAAGTCGGTTTTATTTTTTTTAATAAAATTTACTTATTTTATATAATAAGAAAATCTAGTAACCTTTTAAGTTATCATTGTCTGTAATACAATTTTTTATGCAAATAAATTAGTCTTAGGTATTCTTAGTAACTCCTGTTCAAGGTGTACTTCCAAAGTAAAGGAAACTAAAAAAAAAATATGGATGTTTACTATCGCAAATTTTTCATTAATTATATGTTATAAATAAGGAAATTATATACAAATACTACTAGTATTGTTCCAGTAGGGATCCTATTTTGTTGACAATAGTTTTAACATTATTTTACTGAGAAAGATTGATTTTTACTCATCTTCTTAGAAAACTGTTATATGTGTTACACTTGTATGGCTGGAAATCAGTATGAGACTTCCTGCACTTTATGTGTGGATCCCTGGTAGGGGATATTAATAAGTTAATGAAACAGTCTGAATACTTATTTATAAAAAGATTCAATGACTGGTCAATTCTTGTAAGTTAATAAAAAATAATAATTAAATAAGTAATAATTTACCAATACATCACATCGGATAAGATAGAAAGTTTACTCCGGCTCAAAATACTTGTAGGTAAGGCAACATTTATTGCCTGCATTGCCTTAATTATTGCCACTGATCAATGCCTCTATCGTCTCATCCATTTTTTTTTTTTTTAATTTTTTTTTTTTTTTTTTTTAAGTTGTTAGAAATTTTCTGTCATTATTTATCATCTCCATTTTTGCTTTACATGGTAATTTAATATCTAATAAAATTATTTATACATAGACTTACATAGGTACTTGACAATCTTCAATTATAATTGTAAGATTCATGCCTTAATTTAAATAATAATTTTAAGTCAGTAGTATATTTTTTATGAAGTTTATAGTTTCATGGATACAATTTTAATTTTTTAATTATGTTTTAATAAATCATATTTTATTATAATCATCTATTTAAATATGAACCTTTGTTATCCACCTGGAATAATTCAGATTATTTACTATCTTTAGTATCTTGATAATTTAATGATTGGATGATTATTTATCTTTGTCTTCAATTTTTGGTATCAAACATTTTCACAAATAATAAAATGTCTAGAAATATATGGTTTATAACAAAAATATATTAAAAATATATTTAGGTCAGATTTGAAAATTCAAGTTATCATTGGAATTTTGTGTCTAGTTTTGAATTTCTCTTACTTTTCCAAAGGTAGCAGGTACCTACTTAAAAATTAAAATAATTGGTTTTCGACCTTATGACAAGTACATAAGGATCAATTATGGTGCGACATTTTTGCCTGTAAATAAAGCTGCATAAATCTTTCCATGGGTTTTTACTGACTGAAAATATTGGAATATAACATACAGTTACAGTTAAAAAAGTTTTTAATTATGGTAATTTTTATCTTGTTGATAACAAGGAGAATTATTTTTCCATTTCTGTAACAGTGATCTTCACTCACATTATTTGTAAGTAACACTCATCTTGAGTGTGTCTTTATTTCACTTGATGAAGACTAGAAATAATCTAACTAGCCATGGCGATCAGCTAGAATAATAACCTCAAGTCAGTAACAGTGTTAAATTTTAATTGCTTTCATAGATTATTATAGAATCTTGAGAATTAAGCTTGATACTATGAGAATTTAAGGTTTACCCGGTTGTAACCAGATCTAATATTATAAGTTACACAAATGGGATACCATATCAGTTGTATAGGAACATACAAACATGCACCAGCCAACATCAATTTGTCATGGTCTCCAAACAGGGAGTCAACTTCCCTGTATTATGAGGTACAAGACAATGTATCTCGCCAGGGTCATTCGACCAGAGTATCGAACCTGGGACCTTTTACGTTAAGGCACTTCACGAATCAAGTGGACTAATGATCTTTAAGTCACAGATATCAATTAGCAATGTCAAGTAATGTTTATTTATTTATTTAAGCTTTTTAGTAAAATATAAGAGAAAAAAAAAAAAACTTAATATGGTCATAACTACATGAACTATTGGAGTAAACAGGTTGTTTTCTATGGTATGCCTTATAAAGTCTTGCTCTCTTGGGCCAACATCAAGAAGTATCTCAATTACTTGTGGTAAAAAACTTGTGGAAATCCACACCGAGATAAACCATAATTTGTAAAAGCGCTATTTATCATTGACTTGTATGTATATAAATGGGGCAGAATAAGACAAGCGGATCTGAGACCAACAGATTGTCTTGGTACCATTAATGGTTGCCAAAGGCCCAATTTGATAGTAACAACTGATGAAATTATTAAAAACTTAAAATCTTTATAAACAGACTGAAATTGTCTAGGTAAGTATATGACTTGTTTACACAAGACTCAGAATTCCTTAAGCCTTCAATATCAGCAGGCAAAGGGGCTTCTTTCATAGCCTCCTTAGAGTCAAAGTGTTAAGTTGAAAAAATTACTAAGACGGAGGGCATTACCTCATGGTCTCGGTACCCATATTCTCCCTCCTCTCTTTTTTTTTTTCTTCATTGGCATTCGAAGATATGTATCGTCTTGATACTTTTGTGTTCGACTATATTTTCAACTTCAATTAATGAAGTCGGTCTCTGGTCAACCTTATAAGATTTGCAGACCCGCAATATTATAACAAAAATTTTAAGCCACAGGCTAACCCCTCGTGAAAGCAAGTGGAAGTGTTATAATTCTGCTGCGAGACAGAAAAGAGGAATAATTGTTCTCTCGGTACATATGATGCGCTAGAAGAATTTTAAAATATTAATAACTTACCTTATGCTATTACAGATCCTTTGTAGTATATTTCTGGTGCAACATTGTATCGGTCTCATGGTCAACTCTTCATGAAGACTAGAGCCATAATGTTACGTCTCAGGAGGAATCCCTCGAGGAGACGCTTCAGACTGAACAAAAACCCACTGGCCACTCCATCGTAAAGGCCAGTGCTTCTGTACAGAGCAGTTTCTGTGGAGTCAGACAGACAGACAACTAGAATGAACATATTGATCACCAACGGCCAACCTCCCGTGAAGGCTCCGATGTCATTCATTCTGAGACATGAGAGACAACTAGAATGAACTTAATGATCACCACGGCCAACCTCCCGTGAAAGCTCCGATGTCATTCATTCTGTCTCGTTTGCAGGCTGAAGCATAACGCAACTCTGTCACACACACTCCTTGTTTTCATGATTAATTTCTGGCTGATTATGTTGTTGGAGTGGAGGCCACGTCTCGGCGAACGTAGTGTAGGACGCTTCTCAACTCGATGGGCCGACGAACTCGGGAATATGGCTAGATACATTTGTATCAAAGCAGGAGATCGTACTCCTTGGCGCTCTTTGCGTCCTTCCCGTACGTCCAGCAGTGGGCTGTAATAGGCTGAGATGATGGTGATGGTGATGATATTATAAATATAATAACACTAAAGTTAGTGTGCTGTGGTGGTGATAGAAATCGTAGTAATCGTAATAATTGAGCCGAGGTATCGGTCCAACAATTTCACAAATTCAACTGACAAGTTTTGTTTTCCAGCCACCATACTTTTACACAAACATCACCGTATTTTCTTCTTGGTTTTTTGCATTTGTATGTAAGCTGTAAATCACTAATTAGTTTAAAAACTAATTTATTCTAAATATTTATGTCTTCAGTGCTGTGTACAAAAAAGTACAATGACATTGACAGGTGACAGATGACAGATGACATTGATAGGTGACGGTGCGGGCACGTTCCGGTTATTTATTTTTTAGTTTATTGACGCGTTCATGCACGCGCCTAACTTTGAAGATTGTAATCAGTGCAGTAGCAAAAAGTGCGTACTACATTGTACACAATGAGGACGAGATTATGGAACATAATGACTATTTAAATGACAAAAATGTCTGGAATTAAATACTGCCCTGCTCGCACAGGTATACATTATTTTCTTTTCCTTTTTTTGTGGCAGCTAGTGGTGACTGAGTTTGTTCCGGCGTTTCTTCTCAGCACTTGCCAGATTGTCTGTGTCTTGTCTCGAAGCGCTAGTAGGGCCCAAAAAATAAGGAGACATGTTCTGCCCCATATGGGCCAATAATGTAATTATTGACGTTCTTAAGTGGCAGTTTTCTGCCCTAAACTGAATAAATGATTTTTGACTTTGACTTTTGACTTTGAAAAAATTTACCGCCATTATTTAATCTGTATTGTTTTTGCATGGACGAGCGTTGACGAGTGACGAGAGGTACGAGTAAGTGTTAGGACTTGAATTCACGACATATGGATGTTAGGTAAGACTCCGAGATAATTAAAAAACACAATAAACACACCGTCCTTACAAATAAAAACGAGTTTTTTCTTAAATACATATTCGTGAACACAGATTTCTCACATAAATAGATTTTTTGATATCGCAACTTTTAATGTTCAAATAATTACTTTTATATATTGTAATTTGGAAGACAGTGGCCCATGATGACGTTCTCAAAAACAACGCCAATAAACTTCTTTATCGTTCAGAAACGAACTAATTCGAGAAACAAATAACGTTTTATTGTCTTGAAGCGAATTTCCAAAGTTCGGAGGTAATCTTTTACATAAAGTTTTCGTGAAATGTGTCCTCTGTAAATATGTAATGAGAGTTAAAAAAGTTGGTTCGGCGACTGAGGAGGTCTCGGGAGAGACATAAGTCCACCGGAGCGTATCGCGGCCAATGGTGTAGGAGGGCTTTAAGAGGAATGCAACTAAAAGCCTGTATTGCCTTTATTTTAGTAGCCTTTTTATAGCGATACGTTTTTTTATGTTACGTTTTTTACGTGGGCATCGTAACAATTAATTAAATAAACCATTAGTTCCACTAAATTCAATAGTTGTGTCAACCAAAACGGTCTAACAAAAACGCAGTTTATTTTAAGACAAAGATAATTGCTGTCGTAAAAAAAAAAACAATATATTTAGTTACACCGTTTTCTTTTTCTTTTGATACACTATTGCGTTATTTTACAGCTGAGTTAGGAAATAATCAATTACTAAGTTACGATTGGTGATTAATAAAATAAAGTAAAATTTTGTCAGTAAAATATAAATAAATAAATAAATATTGGACAATATCACATACATTGCTCTGATTCTATGATAATAAGCTTAAGCACTTGTGTTACAGAAATCAGAAACAACGACGGTACCACAACACCCAGACCCGAGACAATATAGAAAAGCTATTTTTCTACATTGACCGACCGGGAATCGAACCCGGAATCTCAGAGATAGCGACACCAAGTCCGATATGCTCGCCTCTCGGCTACGGAGGTCGTCAATGTCAGAAACGTCGTAGTTACTCTTCTTGGGTGCGCGATTTGACAATTATATCCTACAGAGACAGTTTTTGTCTGCTGTCCTGACCGTATTTCTTAGTGATGGTGATGGCACTGACTATCTGTCCTTCTATCCTGAGCTGCAGGCCCATGAGTATTAACGTATTAGATGCCGATCGGTCTCTTGAAACCTCGTAACGGTGAAATTTCTATAGTGTCTCGTTTTGCTGGGCTGAGGTTTACCAAGTTATTATGCAACATCTCCTATGTCATTGGCACTCACGTAGTGCGACTTCACTTATGCAGCGTGTAAGAATTTATTGCGTGTGTACAAACCTCTTTACGGAAACTGCTTTGGTTGGTAGTAAGATTTACACTTTTTTACAAGTTGAGATAGGCTGAATCAATGTTTGTTAGAGTAATAAATCATTCATCATCATTTTAGCCATTGGACGTCCACTGCTGAATAGGCATCCCCCATTGACTTCTAGATTGTTCGGTTGGAACTGGCCAGCATCCAGCGGCTTCCTGCGACTTTAACCAATATGGTCAATTGTAATAAATACTTTTTCTCTTTTTCAAATTTAATTAAACTATCTTCAACTGGAAGGTTGTCTAAAACAGACTGCTTCTGGCTAAATTAGAATTAGAATTTAATAAAGACAGCAGGGCCGAAAAAACTTAGAGTAGTATAAAAAATGCAATGCAAAGGGGTCTAAAATAACCTCGCAAACTAACACAGGCCACTGAAAATAGAAATAGCACTAACTGTATTTTCCATTTAGTATGAAAGATTCACAGCGTTCTGGCGCATTAGTGATGTCACAATTGCGAGTGAACTTGCACTACATACAGTGTACACGCATGTTGCAGATTTATTGCACACGCGATAGAGCTCACTGGTAGGCTAGAGTTCAACAGCAGACAGCTCATTTTACTCAAAACATTGTGCATTTAAGAAATAAATGTAAAAAAAAACCGTTTTGTGTAGTCAAGATAGACTGGTGTTGGTGGTTAACGGCAATCCAAAAGTAACAATATATTATACTGTTTACAATATTTTCTGGCTTACCTCTATTTTTTTGACTACAATAAACGAGGACCGCCGGCCCTCCCGATGAATAAGTGACATTACAAATATTGTATTTTATGATCACTATATTTTTAAAGGTACAAAATTAACGTCGTGGTCCTTGGCTGTTGCCCTCTTAAACAAGTTCAAAGTCATCCAACCTTCTAAGGATTACGAGATAAAATCTGAAATAAGGAGATCCGCTTGTAAAAACCAAAGTCGCTGGCATAGCTTTTCTAATTGCAAAGATAAAATAGCTATGAGAAGGCCACATTGCTCACAGAACTGACAACCTTTGAGAAAGAAAGGTTCTCGAGTGGCGAGCACAAACTAGAAGACGCTTGATTAATGCAGTGCGTGTGTAGGAGGCAGGCCTCCCACTCACTCAAAAAAGTCAAAAATCATTTATTCAATTTAGGACAGAAAATTGCCACTTATGAACGTTAATAATAACATTATAGACTCATATGGGCCAGAACATGTATCCTTATTTTTTGGGTTCTACTAGCGTTTCAAGACAAGACACAGACAATCTGGTAAGTGCTGAGAAGAAACGCCGGAACAAACTCAGTCACCACTAGCTGCCATAAAAAAGTATAAATCAAAATAAACAGGTAGGTACATCAATTTAGTGCAGGCTGGACTGACCATACATTAAAATAAAATAAATAAAATAAAATAAACTTTAACAAACATTCTTGTCCTCAAGATAGTCTTGAATTTTATAATACCCCTTAGGAATTAGTGTAGTTTTGACATGTGACTTAAATTTATTAATATGAAGTTCCATAACATTGTAAGGTATTTCATTTAAAAAAATTAATCCAGTTTTCCAATAATTAATTACTTGTTTTGGCCAATCTAAAGTTTGGGACTGCAAGATTGTTTTTGTTTCTTGTGTTATATGAATGAAGGAATGAATGGCGGACGGTCAACCTAATCAAGGTTACAGGGAGATGCTATATGCAAAAGCCGCTCATTGTGGCGTACTATATGAGAGGCCTATCCAGCAGTGGACTTCCAAAGGCCAAAAAATGTCGTATCTGTTCTCGTTAGTTCATGTCTCTGTCTCGCGACGTGTCCCAGCCTGTTTGTTCCGGGCGGGATTTATACGCGAGCAGATACGCATGTGATATCACGCGTTTTATTGGCAAAGGGTGAAGTTTGTCGATAACTTGTAACGTAATGTCGCTTTACGTTTAGACCTTTGTTTTTAAGGTAACGGTACTTGTTTGCGTGTCGTTTAAAATCAGGTGATGTTATGGCCTATTTATCATCATCATCATAATCATCATTTCAGCCAAAGGACGTCCACTGCTGAACATAGAAGCCTCCCCCAATGACTTTCATTGGGGGGGATTGCCAATACTCGCCACGCTTGGCAGGCGGGATGGCGAGCGCAGTTTTTTATAAGATATTTCACGCAGTCGCTGCTGCCCGTCTCGTGCTTCAGGAATTACTCCTCTCTTACGACACGCCTCGTGTTTGCGGTGGGAAGTGTATTCTTTACGGCCGTCCGTACATGGCACTGCCTGGTTATACGGTATAGCAAATTCTAATTCTAATTCAAACGTGTATTGCATGTCATATTACAATTTTGCGGTGTTAGATAAATAAATGTATACATGGTAAAGGTTGCAGGAAGCCGCTGGATGCGGGCCGCTTCCAACCGGCCAATCTGGAAGTCACCGGGGGAGGCCTATGTTTAGCAGTGGACGTGGCATTTTGGTGCATAATCGCTAACCGTGACGTTTGGCAGGTATTACAAAATTTAAGTACATAGTGCGGTACAAGCTTGTTTGCTTTTTATTGTCACGTGGTAAGAGATTTATTTTAGAAAATTTCTATCAGTGTCGTTTTTGTACGCAATTATTTATTCTGTGATGTTACCAACAAAAATTTAAGAATTTTTGAATCGTTATTATTCCCACATTTTAAAAATTAAAAAGGAATATTTATAAATACAGCTGAATGACTAAACTTCATGTCATAAATTAGTTCTCAACAAAACACAGGAAAATGTTTGTAAATTGCACTCAATCTAACTTCCCCTTCAACGTTGTTGTGTTGTTGGTTCGTCCCCCGAGGACAATCGGTAGTTAAGCAAACACGTCGCTACGTTATGCAGCGTCACGGAACGTCACTCGGACTCATAACATACCACGGAGAAAATTTAACGATCAATAAGAGCATTGTTTTGATTTGTTGTTGACATTTTTTCCACTACCAGGCTTATTCATAAACGTAATTGACTTTTAGAAAGTCATTAATAATAACTTTAATGACGTATTTAGAAAAGCTATTTTTAAGCTTATTAACTTAAATACATGTCAAATTATACAATCTCTTTTGTCAAGAGCAATGAACATAAGTAAATTTTATTTAAAAAAATAAAACCGACTTCAAAACACTGAAATGCTAAAAATAATCCTAACACTTAAGTACCTAATCAGTTACTTTTGGAGTCGGTGCAAACAAAAACATTGAATCTCTCATCGGCTGGCACCGACTCCAAAAGTATCTGATTAGGTACTTAAGTGTTAGGATTATTTTTAGCATTTCAGTGTTTTGAAGTCGGTTTTATTTTTTTTAATAAAATTTACTTATTTCATCTATTTTTAGTGATAAATCCTAATCTAACTGCTGAACACCGATTTCATCCCCTATTTTCCTACCCTTAAATAATCGCGTAACAAACATACAAAAAAAAAAAAAAAACATACAGTCGAATTGAGAACCTCCTCCTTTTTTGAAGTCGGTTGAAAATGGCGGCAACTGACATTTGATTTTGAGTTATAAGCTGTTAAAAGTGTCAAACATCGTTTTAATTTGTCATTTGGCAAGAATGACGCCAGTCTACCAACATTTCTACCAAAAACAAGAGTACTTAACTAAGAAATATTTAAGTGGCGTTTATGAATACAAAAATTATAATTACAACTTTTTACAACGACGTTCTTAAGTTGTTACCTCGCTAAATAATGCTTAACAAGATGATCAGCAGATTTTTTTGTATAAAGCTGGATATTTATAAACTCTGAAAAATACTAAACAGGCTTTCGTGTAACTTACTAGGATAACCTTGTTACCAAATTTATTCTTTACTCATGGTGAACAACTTTTGTCCTACGACTTTTAAAAACATGCATTTAAGCATAATTATTAGGTTCTCTATAGATAGAGAGATAGATAGACTCTTTATTGCACAAAAACATTAAAGGCGGCCTTATCGCCAAAAGCGATCTCTTCCAGACAACCTTTGGGTAGAAGAAATTAAGTTGTAATACAGTGGGGTAACGTAATGCGAGAGCAAAATAGTGCGTAAGACAAATAATCAAAAATAAATAAATACTTACATATAATACACAAAAAGCAAAACAATAATAGTAGATAAATATATAATATACGAACATAAACATACATAAATAAAAGACAACTATCTACGCGAACCGAAACATGTATACAACATTAACGCGATTGGAAAAAAGCTTTGACCCTAGCCTTGAAAATAGGAAGGGATTCGGACTGCCTAACTGTTGCATATTTAGTTCTTCTGTATATATATAATGTTTGCTTGAGTAGAGACCACGACTTGACAGTCGCAGCTTAGGACGCCCTCCGACAACGAGAAACACGCAGTTGTTGACAGCGAATAGACAAGAATAGCCGAGGATCGGGCTCAAAGGCGTGCATTGGAAGAGGCATATGTTCAGCAGTGAACTGACGTGGGCTGAAAGATTTGATTCATTACCTCTTGTAAGAAACAACATTGAATTACTAATCAACCAGCAACAAACTAAGCCTTAAAAGAGTGTAAGGTAAAAGTAAAACGCAAAATAATATGTTTTAATATGCATGATGGGTGCTACAGACTTTGCCAATCCGATTTGAAATCGCATTGTCAGTTGAGCGAGTGACAGAATTACACTCCCTCGTAATGTGTGATGAGAGCGCGACAGAACCTTGTGCTAGCTCAGCTCATTTTATTCATTGCCTAGACTAAAAAATGCAATCCCCACGTCGCTTATACGTTAAGAAAATGTTTTATTCAACGGAATCCTAAAAAAGAAAATGCTGCTTCAAGTAAATACTAATTCAAAGTCAGCTAGACGCTTTTAAAGGTTTTATACAGGTTGACTTTTTGATGTGTATCAACATTTTAATATTCTAGAACAAATTCTTGAACAACTTTACTTTGAGGAAAATAGTTAAATAAAAAAAATATACATATTGTACCATATATTTGGTTGAGTAGACTTAAATTTTAGTATGGAACAGCTGTTTTTTATCCTCACCCTGTATATTTTATTACAGAGTGATCAAGGCACATTTCTCAAGACTAAGAATATTTTATTTAGACAGTAATCACCTTGTGTAAAAAAGATGATAATATTGTCAAATGTAAATTTGTCGTAATTGTCGTTTGAATCCGTTCAGCCTTCATGTCATCTTTGTCGGGTCAGCTGAACTATTTTCGAATTAACATGATTTCGGTGACAGTTAACATGCTTATAATTTTTAAAACAAAGAAACAATATTTTGTTTCTATAATACTTGATGCGTGAACCAGAACGTTTACCTATAACTATTAAAGTGAATCGTTGCGGTCATCTTGTGAAAACCTAACAATGGCGTCGGCGTCAGTGAGTGTGTTTGTCTTGTTTAAAGTTTGTCTCTAATGATAGTTTAATTACAATTCAATAATGTTAAACAATAATGTTTAAAATGAAGGTTTCTAATATAAAAATCCATTAATACTCAGTAAATTAAAATACTTAGGCCCTCTACCAGGACTGTAACTCGTTTTATTAACTTTCTCGATACCTAAAATATCATTTAGATTTCTTAAGAACTGCCATAGAAAACTCCAAAATACTATAGTTAAATATAACACTTAAAACTTTCTTGTTGCATTTTTTAAACTAACACTATGCAATTAGGTCAAAACGTTGGGAAAATCAAAAGAATGTGGTGATTAATACCCGTGTGGTGTTTAAGATATTAATAAGATTGTGTTCAGTATAGCATTTACCTTAGCTTTAATTTGGCATTCTTGGCTAAACCGGCCATGCACGGGTAAACGCGTTCGAGTTCGGGCGCTAAATCGCCCCGGGATGAATATGTATGAAGCCGGTTCCAACTCAAAGGCACCTTAATTGTATTGCTGTTTTCAAATGGGCAGTTGATCAAATATATTGTTTATGTATGATAATAGATAATCTAAAGCAATTTAACTTGGTGAATTTTAATTAAATTTATCTATTTATCTAGGTCTGTCGATGCGTTTTGTTTAGATACCTATTTGCTGTAGTAGAATAATTAATCAACCTTTCATCCTTAGGAATTACTTTAAATAAAAAATAACAAACATTATTTAAAATATTATTATGTAACTATTTAAATTCATACAATTAGGAAAAGTAGCTTGCCAAATTCGGAAATCGAAGTGATGTATTATTTCAAACTAAGCACAACTTGTACTATGGTGACTAGATAACAGAAGCCCAATTCCCGTAATTTAACAATAGTCGCATACCGGTGTCGATCCGCTCCCAGTAACATCACGATCACAAACTGTATTCTCGTACTTTTAATTTTACGTAAAAATGTTAAAACTATCCTAATACGATAACGATAATATAGAGAAAAAAAAATTGGATGTTTTCCTTTTTCAGTCGCATTACGAACTGTAATTGCATTTTTTGAGTTTACGAGAATACCGTTTGTGATCGTAATGTTACTGGGAGCGGATCGACACCGGACTGCGGCTATTGTCAAATTACGGGAATTGGCCTCTGGTATACATAACATACTACAATGATTAATTTTAATATGACATCTATAATTTTATTCCATCTTATAAAAACTGCGATTGCCAATACGCTTGCCAAGCGTGGCGAGTATTGACAATTCCTCCCGATGAAAATCATTGGGAGCCTATGTTCAGAAGTGGACGTCATATGGCTGGAATAATGATGATTATAATCCATAATTTAGGAACAATAAAAAATCTCATTTAAACAATAATGTATGAACACCTTACGGGATTCTAATCTGAGGCTGCTTGGTTTTTAGCCAAGTTTTTAGACCAAGACAATCGTTAAAGAAATAACTGACTTTCAGATTGGCCGGTGGAAGCGGCCTGCATCCAGCGGCTTCCTGCAACCTTTACGTCCAGTTCCTCTGTCTACCCTGTTGGTGGACGTCCTACACTGTGCTTGCCGTAACGTCAATTCATCAACATAGTCTTAATAAACTCACATCAGTTCAGTGCTGGACATAGGCCTCTCTCAATGCACGCCACTGAGCCCGATTCTCGGCTATGATTTTCCATCCAATGCCAGCAGGTATATTGGCGCTCTACCTTGTTTGAGGGCGCCCACATTGCATTTGCCTAATCGCAGTCTCCACTCAAGAACACGGTCTACTCCATCGGTTATCGGTTCTTCGGTAAATGTGACCAGCCCACTGCAACTTCAATTTGCTTATTCTTTGAGCTATATCGGTTACTTTAGTTTTCTGTCGGATAACCTCTTTTCTGATTTTATCCGTTAGAGAAATCCCGAGCATAGCTCTTTCCATAGCTCACTGAACAACTTTAAATGTATGTACTAGTCGCACCGTGAGTATCCGAGTCTCGGCTCCGTACGTCATGACAGGCAGTACGCACTCGTTGAACTTTGAGAGATTGACGATGAAAAGACTCGACCAAGTTTCCTAAATGCTGCTCAGCCCAGCTGTATAATCCTGCGAGCTTTTCTCTCGCTTTTTTTTACCTAACTTAAATGTTTTCCCAAGGTAAACATACTCTTGAACCCCTCGAGAACAGCCCTGTTGACAGTTATCAGTCCCGGAGTATCATGTTCATTGAACGTCGCCTTGGTTTTACTAAGGTTAACCCGGAGACCGAATCGTTGGGAAGATTCAGCTAATTCGTGTTAGAATTATTCTAGGTCCAATGGGTTAGTTTCCTAGAAAAATCTAATTAGTCCGTCAGTTGGATCAACAGAAAATATTGGACACGTATTTTTTCTTTTCTAAATCAAACAAAAAATTATGAAGATATAGCCCGTTAAAGTTCCGCGTAACGTCACGCCTTGCGACACTTTTTAGCAAGACGTGACGACACTCCTAAACTTTGATGCGCTTTATCTTCGTCATTTTTTGTTTGATTGACAAAAGACAAAATATGGGTCCAATATTTTTTGATAATCTAACTGACGGACTAAATAGAATAATCTTTTTTTGACCCAGGAAACTAGCCTATTACTTGATGAATAATTTTCTAGGCAGGCACAGATATATATAAAAACTTATTATTTTAAGATGCCAGTTAACCATAACCACGTTTACGTAAAGGTTTTATTGATTGAGTAAATAACTTTAAAAAGTCTTTACCAATCAAATGAACCTCTAATCTAATCCAAACTTTTTCTTTATGATTACAGCAGAAAAAAAATAACACAAAGAGAAACCAATTCTTTGAACCTAATCTAAAAGCAAAAAAAGTTTGAAGCTAAACAGAGCCCCGGTCTTGAATAGCGCGATTATCCTGGCTCGATTATTCGATGTCTCCGAGTCACCGACCCGATAACCGGGGTGACATCGATTACTTATCGATTTGACTTGAACGATAGTCACATAATAATTTATGTTCGATTAGATTTAATTGTTTGGAGGTTTGATGACGTCATTGGGTGGGAGCGTTCTATACCATGTTATTAAGGCCCACTTGTTTCTCAATTTCAATTTAGCCTTTAATAAATTATGGTTTTCATTCAAGTAACATTTAAGAAAAAAAAAACTGATTTCAAACATCATTCAAACTAATATAATAACTTGTAACTTAAAAATCAACATCATACATTGATGTTAATTTCCAAATTACTATTGAAATAAAATAAAAAATACTAAAAACATTTATTCAGGAAAGAGTTCCACAACTTTACGTAGTCTCCAAACGAGGTAAAAACCTGTCTCTTGGAGACTTGAGTTTGAGCTAGTTTGTTGACAACGTTGTACATTGGTTAAGTTACAGGGCTACTGACACGCTTAACGCTTATACAGTGAAAAAAGGAATAAACAAAACGAGAACAAAAGATTTATATAGATGTTTATATGCCACAAAGGTGTGAGTATGTATGCAAGTGTATGTGTGTGTTTTAGTAGTATTACCTACCAGCCCTACAAAAGTATCCTTCCCTTGGATTGGTGCAAAGTACAAAAAATATACATTTTAATATACGCAGATTGAATATTGTGAATTAACCCATAAAATTCGATTAGACTTAATTACAGCCCAACTAATTCAAATCATCACTTAAATCTTAACAATTATAATAGCACCTGTGCGAGCTAACATACAATTAATAGTATTATTGTTACTGTCCTAGTAAATCTACCAAGTGATATTCTTAAAGACCTTAGTCGACAGGCAAAGAATGCTTTATTTAGTCCACTTTTTACCGACCTAAAACTGTGCAATAAAGTTTCAATGAAAATTAGCTAACTCCCAAATTATAACAACGTTCACCCCAAGTCTTCGCAATGACTATAATTTGGTGCGAAATATAATTATTGTAGTAATAATTATTACAGTCAGTTGTGCGTTATTGACCTGTTAATCGACAGCCTCTATGTTTACGGGACCCATAAGATATTATGGAGTTACCGCCGGACCCGGCTGTTGTCATATAATTGTTAACAAATTACTGGGGAGTTATCACGTAAATGTCATCGGGGGCGGTTTCGAATTGATATCAATAATTGTAACAAGTAACAATGCTAACCTTAACTTCCTTCTTGTTAACCTTTTGCAAGCCGGCAGGATAGCAATCTCAGCCTTAATATGAAATATAACACCCAAATGTCAATTGATTATGTTATAAATTACTAAGCCCCGATTCGACCAAACACAGAATTAAACCATTTTAACATAAACCTACTAAAATCCATGTAATCTATTTCTTCTAGGTTGTCATCTATTGCCACAACAATTAAATTTTGTAGGATAACAGAATGACAATGGTAGATTATACAACTTGACAGTTTCTAGGTAAGTAAAGTGGATTTGACAAGTGATAACTTTGACATTTACTTATTCTTAGTATAATTTAAACACTGTCAAAATCGCCCGTTTAAATATTTTTCATAGATTAGTGGTTCGTAGAATGAAAAATCAGCTTAATTTTAATTAAGCAGTGGTATTCTCTAAAGTAAAACTTACACCAGCTTGTTTGAATCCGGTCTAAGTAATTCAACAGTCAAGAGTAAATCAATTAGCTTTCTTTGCTTTAAAGACTGTCATTTAGGTCAAGTGGCAGCCTTGACACGTTCAAGACTGTTAACATTTCAATAAACTTAAAATCCACATAATATAAATACAAATGTAAAGAACAAGGTTTATAATATGAATAGTTAGGTTTTATCTGAATCGCTCTTCCATAAAAAAATACTCCAACCATCTTGTTACTGCTAAAGTAATGGCGATGGTGTTATTTAGTAATGGTTGGAGTTTCATGCTTTATTTTATTAGAAAGTTAAAACAAGTTGAGTTGAGAAATGAGAGATGAAAACGATTTCAAAGCAAGCAGTCTCTATCTTTTTACGTGATACAAGCCTGAACGCTTAGACTCAATCCGGAGTTTGGAGGATACAATTAACGGGACGTTAACGGGTTAACCGGGCAGGTTATTATAAAACTATTACACACAAATTTAATTTTTTGCAACCTGCCCTAGGTCACGAAATGCGGTCTTCCAATAAACTTCGCCTCGTTTTTCCACTCCATTCTTCTCAAACCTATTCCCACTCCTTCACTGTGCAATCCATCCGCCTATGGAACTCCTTGCCATTGTCTATTCGAGAATCTGAATCGCTTCACAGTTTCAAAACTAGACTTAAAACCTATCTCCTTTCACTGTAGTTTTCTCCTGTCTATTTTTCTTCTACTTTATTTATTTAGCCATTTTTCCTACATCTTGGTCACTAGATTCTTTTTCATGTTAATAGGGTATTTATTTATTTACATGTATTTATTTTAAGTATGTATTCATATTATGTCTGTATTATATAAGTATTTTACTATGTACATGTACTAGGTAGTATGTATTTTATTTTATTTGTTCTTATTTCATTTTATTTGTTTGTTTAATTAGTTTGTTAAATTTTTTGGACTTTTATGTTTTGGAACTCTTTACCGCCTCCCTTCTCTCAATATTATTCAACTTTCCTCTACCTGAAGGTTGTCTGGAAGAGATCGCTTCCAGCGATAAGACCGCCTAAATTGTGCTATTCACTAACTACTTTCCTGTGATTTGTTTGTTTTGTGTGGTGTACAATAAAGAGTATCTATCTATCTATCTAAAATGTTGCTGTTAAAGTCGATTAAAGTGAGAAAGAGATAGTTGGAATTTATGGCCCACAAAATAATGTAACTACAATTTTATTAATTCTAACGACAACTTTTGGAGGTTTTTTTTTATAGGAAGTTAATTTCACTCACCTTGTAGCACATTGACGTTGAAAGACGGCATGCACCTGAAATTAATACTCATTTATTTATTGCATAAGTGATGAACTTAATAAGTAAAAGTAACGTTTTTTAAAACAAGCTTTTATTTAAATGCATTGAAAAGAATTAAAGAATTTAACTCGCATTCGTATTCTCAGCATGTCTTTCATTTAATACCCATATTTATTATAGGAAAGCATAAAAACCTTAGTCCGCCATATTGGATTTAGAGTGACGTCACTTTATTTTTCGAGTTATTCTCAGCAAGTCCTTTCATTAGATGCAAATATTGTAGGCGTGCATTAAAAATTACTAGTCCGCCGTGTTGGGTGTTCCGCAATGTTGCATTTAAAATGACGTCACACACCATGCATTGTCATCTAAACTAAACGTGTATACAAAATTTCAGCTCAATCAGTAATTTAAGAACAATATGGGCCCTTGGCGCGGCAATTAGAAGAGGGAAGTATAATTTTGAATTAAGCAGATAACCTTCTTAGTAAAGGTTCTTACAAAAGAAAAAATTATGAAAGAAGCGCAGAAAATCCTGTATGAATAAACTAAACACCATACAAACAACGTCGCAAATTGTTTATACCTACATAAACGCTATTTAGAGCTAATAAACATAATAATATCAAATTCAACAGATTAAAATCAAACCACCGCTGCATCTGTCATAAAAGTTGATCATCAAAATGGCGTCCATCTAACAGCTGACTTTGATTCTGAGTTTTAAACATAGATTTAACACTTTAAATCAGTCAAAAGTGTCGAATTTCTATTTTAAATTTGAAACTTTGTTAAGAATACCATGCAAACAGCCATATAACTACCATTACTACCAAAAAATTAAGTGCTTATCTAAGCAACGTTTATGAATACAACATTTTTAATCACTGCTTAAGGCATAAGTTGTTAATTAGCAAAATGATGTTTAACAAATTGATGTTTAAAAAAAAAGTTTAAAAAAGTTTAAAAAATGATGTTTAAAAAATCAGTTTTTCATGAATAACATTGTTAGTCTTTAGAAATGAAAAGTTCCTGAAAATGTTTATGAAAGTTATTTCTTTGTTTATATTTTTTATCGAGTTGCAAGACCTAATTGATGTGGTGATGCGGTAATTTGTTGAACGCTAAGGTTCGATTTCCGGTTTGGGATAATTCAGAAAACGATCTTTTCTGGATTAACTCGAGTCTGGGTGAGCTGGGGACGCCCCTGGCAGAATACACTGTCTGGTACCTCGAAATACAAGGATTTTACTTCGAAACTGTTAATTAAAACAAATAAATATCGGACAATATCTTAAACATTGCTCTGATCATAAGATCTGCATAAGCTACTTACCATAGGGTAAGTAGCTTATGCACTTGTGTTACAGAAATCAGAAACAACGACGGTACCACAACACCCGGACCCAAGACAATATAGAAAAGTTATTTTTCAACATTCACCGAACTCAGAGATAGCGACACCAAGTCCGGTATGTTCGCCTCCCGGCTACGGAGGTCGTCAAATTGTTTAAGAAATAAGAGTATGTTAATTTAACATTAACATTGTTAAAGCTATATCTTTTGCACGTCATGGCAGCCTGTACCTGAGTCTGAACTTAGCTCAAATTTATTACTTGATTAAGATATTATTAAGCGGTCAAACGCAGCATAGGTTTCTACCCACAACGTGGACAGACGACCAAGTAAATGTTGTAGGAAACCGCGGGATGCAGGCCGCTTCCAACTGGCCAATCTGGAAGTCATTGGGGAAGCTAGATTAGCAGTGGATGTCCTCATCATCATTTTAGTCGTTCCTATGGATATGTCATTAAAATGATGATGATGATTAAATGTTGTTGGTTTTTTAAATAAAATTAATATTTTTTTTATTATTTAGTACGGTTTAATTTTGAGATCTGGCCTATTGGTCTTTTTGCCATCTAAAAAAAATTTTTTTGTAAGACAGCAGAGGCCCATTTCCCGTAATTTGACAGTAGTCGCAATCCGGTGACAATCCGTTCCCAGCAACATTACGATCACAAACGGTATTGTCGTAAACTTTCAATTTGACGTAAAATTATCAAAACTATCCCAATACGGCTGATAATAGAGCAAAAAAAACCTAATTTTGGTTTCTTCCATTTTAAGTCGCATTAAGAACTATTGCATGCATTTTTTGGGTTTACAAGAATAACGTTTGTACTTGTAATGTTACTGGGAGCGGATCGACACCGAATTGCGGCTATTGTCAAATTACCGGAATTGTGCCTCAGAGGTCGCCAGATGATTTTAATTAAATAGTAATTAGGTAAGAAAGGCTTTCTTAACGACACAGCTAAACTATTAAAACGGAATATACAATAATACTCAATTATAAGTTAAAATTTCTACTTACATCTTATCTTTGTGAAATCTTTTGTCACAAGTTCACAACACTGTGACTACACTCATTATACTTGCTGATTGTTTGAGATAGATTTACGAGTAGTAACGATGTTCTACAACAGCGTCGGGTCACAATGTTTTAAAGCTGGAAAAGAAAAAACAGTAATCCCTGCAAATGGCAACATTTGTTGGTAATGTCATTACGATTGTTGTGACAGCGCGGGCACGTAGTCCTTGCAATAAAATGTGTAAAATAACTATTATTTACTCTAATTGTAGCATAAAATGTACTGTTTACAATGCTTTTATACAGTACTCTATGTGAATTGTGTTTACAATAAGGTTTATAGTAAATTTCAGCCAAAAATCAACAAGGAATGAACGCCATTATCAGGCGAGGTTATGGTTTGTTTTTGAATGATATTCATGAAATCAACTTACTAATTCATTGGTTCCAGTTACAGGTATGTACAATCAAATACTTTACTTCCTTTTGTACGTTACGTACGTTTGTACTTAGGTAACGTATAAATAATTGATAGAATCTAACCTAAAACGCATTTTTAAATTTATAATTGTATACTTGTTCTTGATTGATATGCAGAGTTACCAAGTTTAGGCTCCAATTCGTCCCAAAATTGAAAATACCTCTTTACTAGGTATAAATTGTATGTAAATAAAAGAAAACTGAAAATTTAGCAGCAAGCAAAACAGCAAGATGAAGAAAACATGACACTAGAATGGAGACACATAAAAAATAATAAGGAACCCTCTTCAGACTTCAGTCCATATCAATGAAATTGAAGTGTAACGCAATGGCTGGATGCTAAGGAAACTTTACAAATTACTGGAATAAACTTCAAACGCCTGGGTAGTAAATACCTAATAGGCAATAGACAATACCATGAAAATTGAGCCAATGCACCCAATATTTGACATCTAGCTTCACTTAGCTTAGTCACTTAGCGAATGGACAGTATGACGCTATACCATGAAAATGGAAATTGATCCAGTGCACCAATTAATTGCCATCTTGCGCTATCACAATTGAGGATATACACATGTTGCAATACCATGAAAATTAAAACTTGAGCCAGTGCACAAATAACCTGACATCTAGCGCTTTCACAGCTGAAGCTGAGGAATGACGGTATTTTTCAATACCATAAAAATAAAATTTGAACAAGTACACTCAATTTCAATCAACTAGCGCTAGTATAACTAAGAGATCAAATAGTATGGACAAATGAGCAGGCTCACTCATTATTGAACAACAAGCGCTACTATCTCTAAGAGAGTAGAAAGGAAGTATGGACAAACAAGCAAGCTTACTTGCTATATTAACTAGCCTACTCGTATCACTATGCAAGTAGTGTAATGTTACATAACTAACAAATGAAAAATCAGACATCTTATTTGAAATCTTGCACTGTAAGCTGATGCACAGTATGGAACAATACCATATAAAATTCTAAAACAAAATTTACAAAATCAACACAACATTATAATATTATTATTGTCAGAAAATATTGCAAAAATCTGATGAATACCATTATGAAACCAAATAAACAAAAATAGTTTTAACAAGTTTCTAAGGAATTAGATGGAGATAAGAATAAGAATAAAGAATAAATTTTATTTATTTGACACAAAAAACACATCACAGTGACAATATGTACATAGAGAAAGAAATGTGCCAAAAAGGGTCCCCCGCTCAGTATTAGCAGCTAGTAATAGCTGCCGCAACACTGGTATTCTGCGGGATAGAAAATTCAAACCTGAATTATTGTGAAAATCGTGGCCCTTAAGTTCAAGAGAGAAGGTTACAGAGAGACAGAGACAGATAGTTACTATCAGAGGTATAGATTATATTACTGACCATCTAAATCACAATATAAAGTCTTAGCCATTGCAGTAACAAATCCATTATTTGGCTTAAAACATAATTTTATGTTTCATAACCCTTTTCTTGGTTTATTTCATAGTCATAACTGAATGATTAATCAAGAAATGTAATCACAAAATAACTAATTCATCATTTCATCAGTATCGTTTCAGCCATAGGATGCATCCACTGCTGAACAAAGGCCTCCCCCAATGTCTTATCACCAGGGGGATTGCCAATTCTCGCCACGCTTGGCAGGCGAGTTGGCGAGCGCAGTTTTTTATAAGATTTCGCACGAAGTCGCTGCTGCCCATCTAGTGCTACAGGAATTAGTCACCTCTTACGACGCGCCTCTTGTTGGCGGTGGAGAAGTGTATTCTTTAAGGCCGTCCCCACACGGCACAACTATGACTAATTACCTAACTATAACTAGGCCGATTCCTTACTAATTAATTAGTTTTTGGGTATTATTGTACCTATATGATTAATTGAAGAATTAAATAGTCCTGCAAAATTGCAGTGAAACAAGGTTTTTGACAAGATAAATTTTATAAAATCCAGCTTGTGACAAATCGGGTGCCAGCTTATCAGCTTTTAAGTTCATATCAAAGGATTGTTGCTTATTAATCAAAAAATTAATGCCACAAATAGTTTTATTTCAATAAATTAAAAAGTAAAGGTAATATGGAAGTGCTATACAAAACCCTTAAAAGACTAGGTTTGAATTGCATAATTGAATAATTATAAGCCACCTAGATTTTCCAGATTCCTTTACTGTCAGTTTCACTTTTATAAGATAGATTTCTAAACTATTGGGAGAACACTTGATTTGTCCAGTCCTCAATCATAACGATGATGAAAAGGGTTTAAAATAGACAAAATCTTTAGGTTTATAATTTGTTTTTCTATTTATTAAGTTGTTTTATACCAATGATTGCCTGTTGACTCATAGCTTCCATTCCGGATGCTTCGAGGTTTGCACCGTTTTTTGCCAGTCGCGTCAAAGCTATATGTGTGGGACCATATTTTATTTGGCCGACCTCTTTCTGAATGTCTTATTTATGATAAGATTGAGGATGACTAAATGCATAAGAAATCAATTTAATAAAACCGTATTAAGGTAAACTTCTGCAACCGCCATATTAGCTTAAAGGCTATGTGAAGACCACTTATATAATACCAATTTAATAATTTTAATAAACCTTAAGATTTTAAAATATTTATGATAATAGTAAATAAATAACTAGTTTAATAAAATAACGCTGTGACTATCACATGCTAAGAAACTGCATCTAATCACTTAAAAGTTGTGATCATGATCTAACAAAATAATCGTACATATTTGATTTCTTAAAATTTTATTAGTCCTTTTAACTTACCATTATTCACACACAGACAACAGATATTCTTAAAAATAAGGATAGATAATTTTACAATAAGTACATAGTAGGTAGCCCTACATAATTGAATAATAGGAGCAATTATTGGTCTTTCACCTCAAATTAACAAATTTTAACTTCTTTGTATGGTGTACAATAAAGAGTATCTATCTATCTATCTAAAATTAAAAACAAACATTCTAGTACTCTGATAAACCTGGTACATGTAGAAACATGTCTCAGATAGAACTTATCCATTTTGGTAAACACTTAATTAACCCGTTTACTGCTCAGCAACAGTCAATAAAAATTTGAGATGGGCATTATAGTTATAACAAATAAGTTCAACTGATAAGTAAATACATTTATCATATTCAATAAAAATTTCTGTTAGCAAAAAAAAAAAAAACGGTTAAAGATTAACACATTCCTTTACATTATGACTTAATGTTAAATTCGTTTAAATGACCTACATTCCTGTATTCAAATACGAGCTATAACTGAGTCCAGTTGGATTGTTTTTTCTCTGTTTAGTTTTCAATATTACTTATAATACGAGTAACAACTGATAATATTTGGTATTATAATCCGATTATACGCTCTATCTTAGGTACTAAATATAGTTAAAGCATAAGTTACCGTATTGAATTGAATCGATATTTTTACCCAAACTATGCATTATTCTTTCCTCAATACTAACATCGGTAAGGACTTGTGACCAATCTTGAGGTTACTTAACCACGATCACCCATCCATTTTGTGACCAAACTTGAGGTTGCTTAACCCCGGTCACCCATCCATTTAGTGACCAAACTTGAGGTTGCTTAACACCGGCCACCCATCCATTAGTGACCAAACTAAAAGTTGCTTGACCACGGTCACTCTATTATTTAGTAACCAAATTTGAGATTGATTAGCCATGATCACCCACTCATATAATGACCAGATGGGAAGTCGCAATACTAATAAAATAACCAATTTTTATTTTATTTTATCGTTTATCATTTCAAGTAAATCAATATTTTGAACCATTATTGTCATCTTTAGTAAAAATATTACTAATTGTAATCATGCGCTAAGATATAGATATGAGTACATTATCAGCCTTGAGCCTTGAGCCATTAGCGGACCTGCGTTTAAAAATTAATTATTAAAACGCTTTCTCTTTTCGTTGCGTTCATTTATATTCATTTACATCTTCTTTTTTTGTTTTTTGTTAAAACATTTTATTTAAAATGTACACATCACAATTGCTTTCAATGTTTAATTATTCAAGTATGGAATTGCCTTATAGTGGAGACAGAGTTGTTATATTCTGATAACAATTAAAAAATAAATAAAAATAATAATAAAAGACATTTTATCAGTGTGATGTAACACTTTACTATAAATATACTTGAAAGCAGGGCCGTCTTAACATATGGGAGGGCCCTGGGGCGCACAGGAATTTGGGAGCCCTATTGCGGAGTGGGAATGGAATGCTGTTGGTATGAATTTCGGGCTCCAGGGGATAATTTCATATCTCCTTCAGAAGTATAATTGTTTTTTTTATAGGCCTTGACCCCCTTTTCTTTCTTTTTAGTTAACTATGTTTCTTAGTTTACAAACATGTTTTGGTGCTTGGGGGCCCCCGTGAGGCCGGGCCCCTGGGCACGGGCCCCGTGTGCCCTTATGGTAAAGACGGAACCGCTTGAAAGTTACGAATAATATAGTACTTATACTTTTTTGTCTTTGATTTGCCATCAAACGTCTCTGTATTGTAGTTTTCAAAATGGTTATGCATTTTCTAAACTATAAGCAACTTATTCGCAACCGAACTTCCAACATCTACTCGTAAATCTATCTCAAACAATCAGCAAGTATAATTATAAGATTAAACGAACTTACCTTAAGTGAAGTTCTATCTTAATTATACGAAGCTGATTGTTTGAGATATGACTGTCCCAAAAACCCACCCACTAATACTTTGTATTATCCCAGTGTATTACAGGGTTGCTCATAAGGCTGTCTTTAAACGTAATGACATTACCAACAAATGTTGCCATTTGCAGGGATTAATGTTTTTCTTTTCCAGCTTTAAAACATTGTGACCCGACGCTGTTGTAGAACATCGTTACTACTCGTAAATCTATCTCAAACAATCAGCTTCGTATAATTTATATGATCGGACTAACTTACCTAGTGACGTCCGATCCTCAATTATGTGAAGTAATCTCGTCCTCATTGTGTACAATGTAGTACGCACTTTTTGCTACTGCACTGATTACAATCTTCAAAGTTAGGCGCGTGCTTGAACGCGTCAATAAACTAAAAAATAAATAACCGGAACGCGCCCGCACCGTCACCTATCAATGTCATCTGTCACCTGTCAATGTCATTATTTCAAAGGATAGAACTGGACACAACTTTCAAAAAGAAGGGAAACTAAGTAGTATGTAGGTATTTATAGCATATAATCTTTTTTGTACTTTAAGGATTGATAAATACATACTAACTGGGTCGGGCTGGGGATAGGATGAGGACGAGATTACTTCACATAATTGAGGATCGAACGTCACTAGGTAAGTTAGTCCGATCATATAAATTATGTTCCATAATCTCGTCCTCATTGTGTACAATGTAGATGTTCAAAGAGGAAAGTTGTGTCGGCAAAGCAATATAAACATTTATTATGATCATTTATATGATTTGCTAAAGTCTTAGCACATGATAAAACTTTATTTTATTAACTATCTATTGGTAGATTCTTAATTCAAGTTTTATCTAACAAGGATATATAGGATATATATAAGGATATAGTTGTTTGATTAATTCATTAGAATTAATCAACCTACCCTGTATATCGATATAACCCTCTGTATCGATACAACCCTGTATATCGATACAACCCTGTATATCGATACAACCCTGTATATCGATACAACCCTGTATATCGATACAACCCTGTAAATCGATACAATCCTGTATGATGATACACCCTGTGTGATAATACACCCTGTGTGATAATACACCCTGTATGATGATACACCCTGTATGATGATACACCCTGTATGATGATACACCCTGTATGATGATACACCCTGTATGATAATACAACCCTGTATGATGATATAACCCCGTATGCTAATACAACCATTTATATTGATACAGTCCTATCCCATTTGATGACACAAACCTGTACCTATTTTATACCATACAGGTGGACCAAAAAATGTGTAGGAATTCTATAAAATCGAAAATAGCAAATTTTACTTTAATTGCAATACTCTTTTATTTTTGTTAAAACTGTAAGTCTTTATGAATTTATAGAGGGACTGAGACTGATAATCCACCTGTTGTGCACTTTTAAGTTTGTGCAATAAAGTTTTAAATAAATACCCCTCGCTATTAATTAGGTATATTATTTACGAATAAACTAGAGATCACGCAAACGCAAACACAAACATGGAAATGGAGCCAATGCTTTGAACTATTAATATCCGTCTCATTTATCCAGTAGTATGTAGTATGTACTACATACTACTACTACTTAGTACATGGTTACCTAACAAGGTAAATTTATCGATGTGTAAGTAGGTAGTTAAGCTAGTATTTCTTCTGAAAAGATTTATTTTATTTTATATAGTAGGAAAATCTAGTAACCTTTTAAGTTATCATTGTCTGTAATAAAAAAATTATGTAAATAAATTAGTCTTATTCTTAATAACTCCTGTTCAAGATGTAGTTCCAAAGTAAAGGAAACTAAAATAAATAATATGGATGTTTACTATGGCAAATCTTTCATTAATTATATGTTATAAATAAGGAAATTATATACAAATACTACCAGTATTGTTCCAGTAGGGATCCTATTTTGTTGACAATAGTTTCAACATTATTTACTGAGAAAGATTGATTTTTACTCATCTTAGAAAACCGTTATATGTGTTACACTTATATGGCTGGAAATCAGTATGAGACTCCTGCACTTTATGTGTGGATCCCTGGTAAGGTATATTAATAAGTTAATGAAACAGTCTGAATACTTATTTAGAAAAAGATTCAATAACTGGTCAATTCTTGTGAAGTTAATAAAAAATTAAAAAATATTAAATAAGTAATAATTTACCAATACGTGATGTATTGGTAAATTATTACGGATATATCGGATAAGATAGAAAGTTTACTCCGGCTCAAAATACTTGTAGCAGCCTTACAGGCTTAGTCCAATAACAAGGTAAGGCAACATTTATTGCCTGTATTGTCTTAATTATTGCCACTGATCAATGCCTCTATCGTGTTTTTTTTTTTTTTTTTTTTTTTTTTTTTCAGTTCATTAGAAATTTTCTGTCATTATTTATCATCTCCATTTTGCTTTACATGGTAATTTAATATCTAATAAAATTATTTATACATAGACTTACATAGGTACTTGATAATCTTCAACTATAATTGTAAGATTCATGCCTTAATTTAAATAATAATTTTAAGTCAGTAGTATATTTTTTATGAAGTTTATAGTTTCATGGATACAATTTTAATTTTCTAATTATGTTTTAATAAATCATATTTTATCTCTATTTAAATATGAACCTTTGTTATCCACCTGGGATAATTCAGTTTATTTACTATCGTTAGTATCTTGATAATTTAATGATTGGATGATTATTTATCTTTGTCTTCAATTTTAGGTATCAAACATTTTCACAAATGATAAAATGTCTAGAAATATATGGTTTATAACAAAGATATATTAAAAATATATTTAGGTCAGATTTCAAAATTCAAGTTATCATTGGAACTTTGTCTAGTTTTGAATTTCTCTTACTTTTCCAAAGGTAGCAGGTACCTACTTTAAAATTAAAATAATTGGTTTTCGACCTTATGACAAGTACATAAGGATTAATTATGGTGCGACATTTTTGCCTGTAAATAAAGCTGCATAAATCTTTCCATGGGTTTTTACTGACTCTGAAAATATTGAAATATAACATATAGTTACAGTTAAAAAAGTTTTTAATTTTGGTAATTTTTATCTTGTTGATAACAAGGGGAATTATTTTTCCATATCTGTAACAGTGATCTTCACTCACATTATTTGTAAGTAACACTTATCTTGAGTGTGTCTTTATCTATAAATTTTCTGAGAAATTATTCACACTTGATGAAGACTAGAAATAATCTAACTAGCCATGGCAATCAGCTAGAATAATAACCTTAAGTCAGTAACAGTATTAAATTTTAATTGCTTTCATAGATTATTATAGAGTCTTGAGAATTAAGCTTGATACTATGAGAATTTAAGGTTTACCCGGTTGTGATACCATATCAGTTGTATAGGAACATACAAACATGCACCAGCCAACATCAATTTGTCATGGTCTCCAAACAAGGAGTCAACTTCCCTGTACTACGAGGTACAAGACAATGTATCTCGCCAGGGTCATTCGAACAGAGTATCGAACCTGGGACCTTTTACGTTAAGGCACTTCACGAATCAAGTGGACTAATGATCTTTAAGTCACAGATATCAATTAGCAATTTCAAGTAATTATTCATTTATTTAAGCTTTTTAGTAAAATATAAGAGAAAAAAAAAAACTTAATATGGTCATAACTACATGAACTATTGGAGTAAACAGGTTGTTTTCTATGGTATGCTTTATAAAGTCTTGCCCTCTTGGGCCAACATCAAGAAGTACCTCAATTATATACTTGTGGAAATCCACACCGAGATAAACCATAATTTGTAAAAGCGCTATTTATCATTGACTTGTATGTATATAAATGGGGCAGAATAAGACAAGCAGATCTGAGACCAACAGATTATCTTGGTACCATTAATGGTTGCCAAAGGCCCAATTTCATAGTAACAACTGATAAAATTATTGAAAACTTAAAATCTTTATAAACAGACTGAAATTGTCTAGGTAAGTACGTGACTTGTTTACACAAGTACTCAGGATTCCTTAAGCCTTCAATATCAGCAGGCAAAGGAGCTTCTTTCATAGCCTCCTTAGAGTCAAAGTGTTAAGTTGGAAAAATTACTAAGACGGAGGGCATTACCTCATGGTCTCGGTACCCATATTCTCCCTCCTCTCTTTTTTCTTCAGTGGCATTCGAAGATATGTATCGCCTTGATACCTTTGTGTTCGACTATATTTTCAACTTCAATTGATGAAGTCGGTCTCTGGTCAACCTTATAAGATGATTTGCAGACCCGCAATATTATAACAAAAATTTTAAGCCACAGGCTAACCCCTCGTGAAAGCAAGTGGAAGTGTTATAATTCTGCTGCGAGACAGACAAGAGGAATAATTGTTCTCTCAGTACATATTATGCGCTAGAATAAATTTATAATATTAATAACTTACCTCATGCTATTACAGATCCTTTGTAGTATATTTCTAGTGCAACATTATATCGGTCTCATGGTCAACTCTTCATGAAGACTAGAGCCATAATGTTACATCTCAGGAGGAATCCCTCGAGGAAACGCTTCAGACTGAACAAAAACCCAATGGCCACTCCATCGTAAAGGCCAGTGCTTCTGTACAGAGCAGTTTCTGTGGAGTCATTCGGAGACATGACAGACAACTAGAATGAACATAATGATCACCAACGGCCAACCTCCCGTGAAGGCTCCGATGTCATTCATTCTGAGACATGAGAGACAACTAGAATGAACTTAATGATCACCACGGCCAACCTCCCGTGAAAGCTCCGATGTCATTCATTCTGTCTCGTTTGCGGGCTGAAGAATAACGCCACTCTGTCACACACATTCCTTGTTTTCATGATTAATTTCTGGCTGATTATGTTGTTGGAGTGGAGGCCACGTCTCGGCGAACGTAGTGTAGGACGCTTCTCAACTCGATGGACCGACGAACTCGGGAATATGGCTAGATACATTTGTATCATAGCAGGAGATCGTACTCCTTGGCGCTCTTTGCGTCCTTCCCTTACGTCCAGCAGTGGGCTGTAATAGGCTGAGACGATGGTGATGGTGATGATATTATATTTTAGTGTGCTGTGGTGGTGATAGAAATCGTAATAATCGTAATAATTGAGCCGAGGTATCGGTCCAACAATTTCACAAATTCAACTGACAAGTTTTGTTTTCCAGCCACCATACTTTTACACAAACATCACCGTATTTTCTTCTTGGTTTTTTGCATTTGTATGTAAGCTGTAAGTCACTAATTAGTTAAAAAACTAATTTATTCTAAATATTTATGTCTTCAGTGCTGTGTACAAAAAAGTACAATGACATTGACAGGTGACAGATGACATTGATAGGTGACGGTGCGGGCGCGTTCCGGTTATTTATTTTTTAGTTTATTGACGCGTTCAAGCACGCGCCTAACTTTGAAGATTGTAATCAGTGCAGTAGCAAAAAGTGCGTACTACATTGTACACAATGAGGACGAGATTATGGAACATAATTAAGATAGAACTTCACTTAAGGTAAGTTCGTTTAATCTTATAATTATTACCATCACAATAAAAAGCTAATTTAATTAAAATTTACTAGACGCTACAAGAGTACCATAAATCTAGTCATGAAACATGTTTCAAACACGTATTCAAATAGTTTCAGCGATTATATGAACGGTTTATTCAACGCTTAACTAAGCAAATAATAAAAAAAATCTTAGAAAATGGAGGTAGTGTCAAAAACTAAAAACAGAGTTTTATTTTTAAAAACTTGTGCAACGTTGTACTGGTTCCATACAGTCAATTTCTTTTTATTATGTTGGGAAACCACAGAACTGACAACGTCGAAAGCGCGTGAGGGCGCAGCCTCGGGACCGGTTAAAAAGTTATACGACATTCGAATTCTGAATTCAAATCGTACCGCGCAACATTGCCAGCTTTATCAGATACCAGGATAATATCTAAAATCCCTTTTGGAACTCGATTGCATCTCTAAAAATATTATAAAACTTATGTATCGTTTCAACAATTTAAAATGTATTTCCATAACTATACTTATGCACTTAATAAATAATATAATATATTTTTTACAATTACAAATTATCGAGTATAAAATTAAGTTTTATCTGTTATCTGTTTCTAAACATCCATGAATTTGGTACAAAATGCTAAATAAGGAGACATGTTCTGGCCCCATATGGGCCAATAATGTTATTATTGACGTTCATAAGTGGCAATTTTCTGTCCTAAACTGAATAAATAATTTTTGACTTTGACTTTGCTCAAGCCCATTATAAGTATTATAACAAAAAGGTTTTCCCCTTGTATGATTCGAACCTACGACCTTTGTTAATATAATGTTATGGCTGTTTTTATTTAATAAGAAACACATACCTAATTGTTTAAAATAAAGTAAAACTTTAGTAACACCTCGGGCGTTAAAAATGTTGATTCCTTGGCATGCTTTTTTTTTCATACCACATTAAATATTTTTACGTTGCACGACAAACTTTAAACAAAATCATTGTGATATTTATTCACTTATCTAAATCTACTAAATTTAATAACCGTGTAAAACAAAATCTTCTAAAAAAAAGTTATTATACTATTGACGAATTTCTAAATTTTAGCAGATAATAATACATTTTAGCTTTAGCATACCGGTGGGACTCGCCGTTGCTAGCTCGATGGATACGACTGCACGCAGTTAAGTAGACATCTTGCTGGCATCGGAGGGTAATATTATTTGTATGTGTGTTTTTTCTGTCTGCTTATATTTTTTGTTTTTATTTTTATTTTTATTTTTTGTTTGTTCTGTGTTGTGTAATAACTAACTTTAGTTTTTAAGGTCAATTGTAATTTTACTAACCTATATGGATCCAGATATCCGAAATAAACGATTTATTATATTATTTTATTATTATATTAAATGACAAAAACATTAAATGGACAGTCTGACTCCACCTAGGACTTCTCAATTTACTGTACTATTTTATTTTATTATGTTTGCAATGAAATGTTGAAAATGTTTTGTTTTACTATGTTGTTCTTATTGATTTTACTTTTCTCAGTTATGTTTGAATTTCACAAGTGCAAATTGAAATGCCTAGACTGAAATAAAAATATATATTCTATCAATTCTATTCATCAGTTCGGTGAAGAAAATTATGTTTTGTTTGAATTTCAATATTAGTATTTTCGATTATTGTGTAATAAAAAACATACGGCCTTTTTAAAAAAAGATAGACATAACTAAGGTTACGAAATATCACCAAATCTTTGTCATTATGATAATGAATTTTATGGCATAGGTACTATGAAATTCATATGCATTGTATGCATTTTTGAGATGAACCGGTCTGGTCCGGTCGGTACATCTCACCGTGTACTCCGTGGAGGTACAATGTCTAATGATTAGCCAGCCAATTTAAAACGTCATCATCATCATAACAGCCATCGGTCGTCCACTGCTGAACATAGGCCTTCCCCAATAACTTCTATCATTGGGGGGGATTGCCAATACTCACCATGCTTGGCAGGCGGGTTGGCGAGCGTTTTTTATAGGATTTCGCACGCAGATGCTGCTGCCCGTCTCGTGCTACAGGTATCATTCGCCTTTTAAAACACGACTCCTGTTGGCGGTGGGGAAGTTTATTCTTTACGACCGTCCCCACACGGCACAATTTAAAACGTATGTTAACAATACCGAGAAATGTCTTATGTGTCAACATTTGAAATTGATTGGCTATTGTTTCATGTAATAAGGTCGATAGCGTCTTGAAATTTGGAGTGTTGCGTCACATTAAGAAATGTGTTTTGATTCTGGCTTTGGTATAGTTTGATAATACAATTATACTTTAATAATTTGGTGCTAAAATAATATAATAAATTCTATTAATAAGTGTTGTGCAAATTCAGTTATGAGTTTCTGTTTTGCAGTCTACTTGAAGAAGGGACGACGGAGGAGTACTTTATAAGGTCAGTAAAAATATATTTTTCTTCATTTTTATATTCTTTACTCAACATATGCTATCTTACACCCTTTTTAAAAGAAAACTTGTGAACGATATTTGCTTAGGTTTTGTGTGTGCCACAGTTTAAAGTAAATAGCTCTATCTCTTGCTTTTTCGTTTTAGTGAGTGTGAGGAGAATTTTATTGCATCTAACCCTATTTGAAACCTTTTTGTTCGTGGTAGTTGTGTCTGCAATTAAGACAGATTCAGTAACGTATATTAGATATTTACCTACGGCCTTTGAAACATAACTTCTTACCAACAAATTCGTTATATCCGCAGAATAATTTTACTCCATGGTTAATCTATGGATTACCTATATAATTTGAAATGTTGTCAAATTTGATAGTCTCAATAATTGTGACATAGTACCATGAAGATGTATGTCATAGGTAGTATATATTTAAATAATATAGTCTTTATATTTAGGTATTATTAAGAAAGAATGAGAAGCTAAATAATATTATTGTGCTAAATATATTTGCCATGAAAATTATGCAAATAAATGATTCAATATCTGTATTTCACCATTGCCATTTAAAATTACATGACGATAAGCCTATTAATAATACTCGTACTTATACCTAATTAAAGAATGTTATTATCTATTCTCATAGCAATATTTGTGAATATTATTTAATAATTTAGTCAGTTTTATACCTAAATCGTCAAGTAATTCTAAATTGACGATATTAAAATGATGAATAAGGATAAAAAATATATTTATCGATACCTAATGATATGTTGTATACAACTGTGTTAAACCAAATGATTTGTTTTCAAAAGTAAACAATCACAATTCACTTCACAACCATTCAATAAAATATTCAAAATCACATTTTCCACGACAATTATAAACACATTCACACAGTAATAATCGCACAGAAATCATTCAACCTCGCAAATCAATATTAACATCAACGAATTTCCTTTGGATAGGCTTTATTTGTCGAAATTGATTAATATTTCACCGTGAGTGGGCTTTACGAGGAATTAAATCATAAGATCGGCTTAGTATGTTAAAATGTATCACCATTTAACGCACTTTATTTTTGATTAGCCGAAAATTCTCGTCGAGCACACACTAGACATATGACTTTGCTGAATATGCACAGTAAAAGTCAGTTTGGTAAGGGCTAAAGCTAGGATTTCCCGCTCAAATTTACAGAGTACCCAATATTGGTAAACGTTATGTTTCTGATTTCAAATTTTGGACCGGACTTGGTGTCGCTATCTCTGAGGTGGGTTCGATTCTCGGTCGGTCAATGTAGAAAAATTGCTTTTTTGTATTGTCTCGGGTCTAAATGTTGTGTACCGTCGTTGTTTCTGATTTCTGTAACACAATTGCTCTGGCTACTGGCCTATGGTAACATAGGATCAGAGCAACGTATGTAATGTAGTCCAATATTTGTTTTTTGCGCGTGCGCTTGCATAAAAGAGGTTGCTTTTAGATACGCCCTTGTAAGTCGAAGTGAAGACGATTTTGATAATATAACTGTGGCGCTAATTAAGTGGAAGCCGTTTCTAACAATTTATTTCCCTGTACCATGCTTTCGTCATGAATACATTTTAGTTCAACAATAAAATATGACGGGTTTATAAATCAACGCGGATTCGCTTTTATTATTCAAGGGAAGTAGGCCCAGGGCGCCAATGCTGTGGAGTTACGGCCATAGTGGAGACCCAAATACTCACTACACAGTATTTCAATTTAGGCAACGCACTCATTTTTGACTCACAATAATTTTTAAACAAAACTATTTGCGATCGTACTTTCATGCCACGGGGAGAAAGGATGATTAGGTCAATTCTCATTGCTGTCTGCTTACTTCTTCTTAGCGTATCGATGACAAAAAAGTGCCAGCTTAAACTCCACAAAACAATTACGATAATTTATTAGGATCTATTCGTCTCACTTACTCTCTGAGATACCAGAACCTGGCATACGATATCAGTTGCTTGAATTAAACTAAGGCTAGCTCCAAAGGGTTGCTGTTGCAGTATCAGCCGACCGAAGAAACTCTCAAAGAAATAGATAGATAGATAGATAGATAGATAGATAGATACTCTTTATTGCACACCATACAAATAAAATACACATGATTTTTACAGAAAGAATAGAGTAAAAGAATTAACGGTAAATTCAAAGATCATATATTAAAGGCTGCTAGCGGTAGCTGGATAAGATATGCAAGTGATCGAGCTACATGGCGCGAGTTTTGGGAGGCCTACGTTCTGAAGTGGAGGGCTAAATCCCGTATTTAGATAAAGCTAAGATATATGATCTTGACTGGACACCTTATAATGTAATCTTAATCAGTGCAGTAGTGACTCACTGGCATCCTAGGGATGGCTAAAGGAAAAAGGACGGTGGACGAGAGTGGCAGTGGATAGAGCGCAGTGGAGACATGAAGGAGGCCTGTGCCAAAAGGCACACAAAATGAAGGGACATATTATTGTAGCAACCATGAATAATATTGTATCTTAAACTGTGTGTTATTTCTGCAATAAATGGCCTTTTTATTTTATTTTTATTTATGATCTTAACACGCTAGGCAAATACACTTACATATAAAGTAATTTATAATTTAGATTAGTAGGTACTTTTCTGTTTTTTATTTTCCTTACCTAGTTTAAAAACCTAGCCAGACATTCATGTTTTGAGCTAAGGTTTAGCACTTAACTTTTTGTCTCCTGGATATTGTATTTGTACCAACTGTATCTGAACCGGTATTGAAAATACAGGTAAAATAAGGGTTATACCGGTATTTTCTATTTCGGTTCCTGCATTACAGGTATTACAATAAAACCGGTATTTATACCTAATTAATACCGGTATTTTCTTACGACGTTGCCAGTACAGTTGCCAGACACGCGCACACCGGCCGGACGCGCTCGACTCGGGCGAAATGCGATGTTGCCGTTTTGTCAAGCACACGACACTACTCTTGAGTGAAGATACACTTCTATTTCTCTAATTTGCACATTTGACATTGGTTATCTTGGCCGGTACCGGTATCAATGCCTGTATTATATCTCCAAAATACCGGTATTTTAATGGTATAAAACCTTTACTATACTGGTATACAAGAAATAATACCTGTATTATTTTTACCGGCTTAAACTATATTAACGGTATGTTGTCAAGGCCACTGATACAGGTATTTAAAAATACCGGTATTCCGAGCCCTGGCTAAACTAATAGAATAAACTAAAATAATACTGAAAAGAATACTGATAAGAGCTTAGAAACAGTTGTCTCTTATAGCTTTAAATATTTAAACTCTAATACACTCAAGTCTCAAACTAGATAATAAGATAGGTTTCGATAATGAACAAAGTGCCTAAGTTGAACTACTACGCGATATCGCTACAATTAATGTTCGACACCACATTATTAATAACTGGGTCTAGGCTAAAGGTTTGGACTGGCTTGTTCCAGTTGATTTACTCTGAATTAGGTTCGTGTGTAACATCGGTCTATAATTTATCATCCTTTACAGCCGTGTTATGAATAGAGCTGAAGCCGTTATTGTATAACTAGTGGAAATGTTTAGTGGAAGTGTCATCTGGAGTGTTTATTGTCTACAAATACTTAGTAATCTATGTATGAGGTATCCTACTATACCATAATACATGTTAATTTTTTTCGTTAGGAAATCTTCTTATCAGCATCAGTTATAAGCCTTATTTTCCTCACAGCATAAGCCGCTGAACTGAGCCTTCCTGACAAGGCAACTATACGGGGACCCCATTGCAGCCGGGAGTCGAATGTAATTCCCAAAAAAGTTGTAAAATCGACTGCATCTATATTATGATCATCTGACATATTTATATTCGTACTGACCTGCCTCACATTGGGCATAGTGAATTTAATGCATTTAGTAACAGGTTGTTTGCTGTAAACCAACTTACTACTTGAGAAAGATCATTATTTACAACTTCAAAGACAGTTTTACCTCTGTCAGTTTTTAAAATTTATGATGTATCATTTGCAAACAATACTATGTCACAAAGGTTTTTAGTAAAGTAGAAATAGAAATAGAAAATCATTTATTTGGTACAAGACAGATATTACAATGAGTCTTACAAAATATAAAGTACATTAATACGGTCAGGTACCAAAATGGTATCCGCTCAGTATAAAGTCGTGACGGAAGAGAGCACGTTGCGACCACTAAGGAAGGTAATTTATATAGATTTAAAAAAAACAATATTGTTGAATATTGGACATACATTGTCTGATCCTGTGGTAAGCCAAAGCACTTGTGTAACAGAAATCAGAAACAACGACGTTATCACAACACCCGAGACAATATATAAAAGTTATTTTCCTACATTTACCGACCGGGAATCGAACCCTAACGGGACCTTAGAGATAGCAACACCAAGTCATGCTCGCCTCTGGGCTAAGGAAGTCATCAGTATACAATCACATAAGATCCTTTCATAGAATATATAACAATTTACAAGCTCCAAATCCCTTAGATGTTTTAACATTTATCACAAAAAGAGTCGTGGTCAATTATTGTTTATTTTGTGCATTTTTAGACAATCCCCAATGATCAGTCGTGACGTGCGAATTATAACATTAACCCCCGGCCTGGACCAAGGGAAGGAGCGGTAAGCCCGCCTTAGTAATAGGGGCGTCCCTAGGGATAATCCCTGCAAATATCGACTATACAAATATAAGGGAAAATTGAGACAAAGATGTTTCCCTGTAAGTAAAGTTTGTTAAAATTGGACAAGGAAAAATATATTTCAAAAATCTCATGTCAAATTTGAAACTGGGAAAGCAGATTTAACTTTAAATGAGAATAACTCTCTAAGGAGGTAGACTCGCCCAACTAGGGTTCTGTACCATAGTGTTTTTTATTTAATCCAGGACTCTTAATCTCTCAGCCCAGCAAAGGAGACACGATGGAATATTTATTAAGATGAACTGCATCTATGTAATCGGATAGAGTTTCACTGGTTAGAACCAATTAAATCAATTTATTTCTGCACATAGCACGAAGAACTGACAGCCGATGGGGCAGATAGGTTCTAAAATGGAGGTCACGTACCGGCAAGCGCAGCGTAGGACGTCCTAGAAGGTGGACAAACGACCTGGTAAAGGTTGCAGGAAGCCGCTGGATGCAGGCCGCTTCTAACCAGTTAATCTAGAAATGACTGGGGGCGGCCTATGTTCAGCAGTGGACGTACTATGGCTGAAATGATGATATTCCTGCAAATAGACACATTTAGACACTTTTATACGTGCCAATGATTTGTTTTTATACCATCTTAATGACATTCAAGACCAATAAAATATGCTTACGCTCGTCACACAATCATTTGCTCCTTGCGGTATTCAAACCCACGCACGCTTTGTAGTCCGGAGCGCGAACCACTAAGTAGACCAAGGTAATTGTCAATTACATAAAACATTTTATCGTGTTAAAAACATAGAGAACTTTCCAATAAAGCTTCAAAGTTCGCGTAGTTCAAAATCTTACTTTTAGCCTGTTTCAGCACGCCCACAGAATTTTCCTTTATCCAATATTTATTTTTCACAGCGTAAACAAAATTGAAATTCCTTATCTCATTTTTTCTATGAAGAGATAAAGTCAGCCTTAACGTTTCAAGGACTTCAGTTTAATTGAATTAACTTGATGCTGGCAATTTTTTGCGGTGGAGGAGGCCCTTTGAGACGCTTTGGACACGTACCGGTACAAAATCATATTCAAAGGATGTCCACGGATTTAAGCCGGTGAGTCGTCTACTTTGAGTTTCTCTTTTTAGGGCCGCGTACCACATAAATTACAACTGTTCTGTTAATTTGCTGTCTGTCCATCTGTTTTTTTTTTGTTGGTGGATTTGTGGCTGACGGCCCTTGAAGAGGCCATTTAGTTACACCGAGCAGTTGTGGCGAGCGCTGAATGCGCTCAGCCTAGGTCCGCCTACTAGCTGTTGCCGTGACCCAGTCTTGTCGGGCCACATACTAACGGGCCTAATCGAGCCAGTTTCGAGTGTGTGGCCAAACTTGCCTAGGGCCGTTGTCCAAAAGGTAAGCAGGGGAAAGCAGCCAGGCACACGTCTGTGTCGGCCAAACTGAAAGACGGGACCTCGTCGACGGGTGCGGTTATGCGAACTACTGAAGTTCTACAACCAAAAATTTACGAAGGTCTACAACCAAGGTAGACGGCCTGGTAAAGGTTGAGGGAAGCCGCTGGATGCAGTCTACATCCAACCGGCCAATCTGGAAATCACTGTTCGAGGCCTATGTTCAGCAGTGGACGACCAATGGCTAAAATGCTGAATGACGATGATAAAGAATCCTGAATTTAATGAAAGAAATTAGTGTGGTATCGGACTCTCACAATATTGCCTACTTCTTCTCGAATAAAAATATACTAAATATGTCTGTGTGATGAAAACTCCACCACTCGGCTAGCGTTTTCAGTTGAGCAATCTACATACGTCTTTGCGCGAGCATCCCACGTGACGTGAGTTATGTCATACCAGGGTTAGGGGAGGGTCACACAAATTTGATCCTCTGACAAGAGAGAAAAATTAAGACATTCATGTCGTTTCATTATGTATCAGAAGACCACATTGCAAAGAACATACCTCGAGAATGTTGAAACACTTTTTTCATTTACCCGAAGCTCATTAAAGACATCCTTTATTTCAAGCCAAAGAAAAAAGGCTTTCCGAAAATACATTTTCTTTCCCAATACAGGTCCTAGCTCACACGAATTCGCAGGAACACAATAAGGATAAGCCTCAATAAAGTGCGATGTGATAAATCAAGCGAAGGTCTTTGCCCCCAGGTGTAGTAAAAAGAAGACGAATTGCAAACGAAGACAAATGCCGCGACCAAGGTTGCAGACATAAATTAAACAGAACAGCCAATTAATTATGATCTGGTTTCGATCAGCCTTACTTAATTATTACAACACTGGTTTCAACATAAATCAATCTAAATGTTAACTAATGACTGGAGTATCTCCTCCATAAATAATAATAATAAATATTGGACAACATCACATACATTGCTCTGATCCTATGGTAAGTAGCTTAAGCACTTGTGTTACAGAAATCAGAAACAACGACGGTACCACAACACCCAGACTCAAGACAATATAGAAAAGTACTTTTTCTACATTGACCGACCGGGAATCGAACCAAGGACCTCAGAAATAGCGACACCAAGTCTGGTATGCTCGCCTCTCGGCTACGAGCTGTTATAGAAATAGCGAAGACGTGGGTTTAATTCCACCTAAGGCAGTCGAATGTTTGTGTGTTATTCAGGTGTCCACCAAATTCGGGGAAGGAATAAGTTATATTTATATATTAAAACTAAAAATCATAATAAAAATTGATCTTATTATTATTAATCACATTACAAGAGATCGCTATTATTATTAAATCGTACGTCTTTCTGTAAAAATCATGTGTTATTTAGGTAATTGTATGGTGTGCAACAAAGAGTATCTATCTATCTACAATTGTGTTCTCCATGGTGTAGATAATTAAGCCTAAGATTAGCCTAAATTAATACTAATCCGGATTTCAATTAAATATTGGGTCTATAACAATAAAAAATACAAAATAATAGTACCTAAATGTAAATATTTTACATGGCACTAATGAACACAATAAAACCATCTTATTATAAAAATGTGCGATTCGACCATGATACAAATTTACATTAGGTGTAGGCTAACCTAAGAATCACGTCAATCAAATCAAGAACTTAACTAACCCTTCCCGTACCGCGTCGTGCCACCCCCTCCCTAGCTTGGGCCAAACCCGTGCCACCGCATTTGTCATATTCCAGTTAAAATGTATGGAGTTTTTGCTATAGTGGTACATAGAACACCATATATTTTTAGATTATTCAAGATATCTGCTATTTTATGGCCAATTAAAAAATAATTATTTATTTATTTACATTATACAGCAAAATTATGAACACGCAAAAGTCAGGATCGACGACCTTATCACTATTTTATTAAAGTTCTAACAAACTATACGTTTCAAACACCTCATAATGTTTATAAATTAAGTTAGTACAAACATATCCATTGTTTGATAAGGAAATCTAAACAATCATCCACTTATATCACAAACACAACGATTTCAAAGACGGCCGACTGATGAGTCATCGCGGCGCCTTTGTTTACAAATGCTCGAAACCTGATGCCTGACGCGTTCTTTGTTTAAATTTTTGTGTAGTAAGTCTGTCTGAACCTTCCTTCTACCTAATTTATCGCAGCAAACAAAGATAGGTATAGAAACCGGCTGGTGCAACCCCATTGAAAAAACACTTAAGTGCAATTAAAGTGCATGCCCGTAGCAGGTACTTGGCGCTTATATGTTAGTAAAAATACCCGTAGCGAGTGTGTTGGCACGGGAAGGAATCAATTGGACAAGAGGCTGCTTCAACTGGTCTAAGCTGGGAGGAGCTGGAGGTTGCTGCGCAGGATCGACAAAATTGGAAAGCCCTTCTGCGAGCCCTATGTCCCTGATGAGGGGCCAAGGAAGCATCATCATCGTCATCATGCTTTTTCATCCATCCTCTGCTAGCTATCAGCCTAAGGTCGTCGGTCCATCGAGCTGAGGTCTGAGTCCTACACTACGTTTACCAAGACGTTGTCTCCGCTCGAGAACCCATTTACTCCACCTTTTATCGGTTCTGCAACAGATATGGCCGATTTCATTTTAATGACATTTTAATAATCGCATTATACCCTGTAGTAGTTGGCTAATTGGTTTCATTAACTAAATGTCTGATTAAAATGTAACAGTATTAATTAGGTACACTATCTATAAAGAAGATCGATCAGATGTTTTTTTCAAGACAAGACATGATGGGAGAGTGTAGTGCTAAAGGACATGACGGAGTGCGAGGTTTCCGAAGACGATGTCCAGGACATAGCGAAGTGGAGAAGAAAGACATGGAAGGGTGACCCCACCACCATATGGGTTATTAGCTAGGAAGATCAGATGTTTTTTTCTGTTAATAGTTAACGTTTAGCTGAAATGATGATGAAGCCAGGCAACCAGACTATTTGTTAATAATAGTTTGGCTGTTTAGCTCAGGCATTGGTGCAAGTAAAACATTGGCAGCACAAACGAATACCTACGCCCTATAAAGGTTAACTTGCTAATCAATACGTTAGGACTCTGATTTGTCACCTACTAAATAAGTCCAGACACGTTGCATTCACAATAATTATAAAAATAATAACACTCGGCGAAACACTTTTTTTTCATTAATCTTAGATAATAAACTGTTAGAGGACATGTGTACGAGATTTTTTTTTAAATTGCATTGGAAAGAAATTCAACTCGAATAAAAAAAGCATCAACAACATTTTATTTTACTCCGTTTTCAGTTAATAATAACATATAAGCTTTATTCTTGTATTACTATTTCATTTCACTTTTGGATAATTTAGTACACCGAGGGATCTAAGATCTGATTTTTAATTTTATTTAATTTATTTGTGACTTTTTTAGTTTAGAGTGCTCAAATATCGCAAACGTGTACGATACGATGTAAATACGAATCTAACGACACCTTTGAAGCTATCCATCGAGCCGTTTGTACTACAAAAGAGAGCTGTACGGGCAATTTACAACCTTCGACCCCGAGACTCGTTAAAAGAACTGTTTAAAGAAATTAATATACTTACAGTGGCCTCTCAATTCATTTATGATAATATTATGTTCATTCGCAAAAACCTGCATCTTTTCCCTAAGAAAAGTGACAAACATAATTTTATTACCCGGAATAAAGATGAACTTGCTGTTTCAAATTTCAGACTGCATAAAGTGAATAATTCGTTCATGGGGAAATGTATTCGCTTTTTTAACAAATTACCACAGTCTATTGTTGAACTACCCGTGTTTAAGTTTAAATCACATGTTAAGATTATTTTAATGAAAAACGGTTATTATACTGTTGATGACTATTTAAATGCCAAAAATGTCTGGAATTAAATAGGTACTGCCCTGCTCGCACAGGTATCCATTATTTTCTTTTCCTTTTTTTTTTGGCAGCTAGTGGTGACTGAGTTTGTTCCGGCGTTTCTTCTCAGCACTTGCCAGATTGTCTGTGTCTTGTCTCGAAGCGCTAGTAGGGCCCAAAAAATAAGGAAACATGTTCTGCCCCATATGGGCCAATAATGTAATTATTGACGTTCTTAAGTGGCAGTTTTCTGTCCTAAACTGAATAAATGATTTTTGACTTTTGACTTTTGTTCAGGCTGCAGATCGTGCCAAACATTTGAATTAGGCGCCAAAAATTTATATATTTATATACCCAGTGTCACTCTTACGGTAAATACGAATCTAACGACACCTGTCAAGCTAAATCCATCAAGGCGTTTAGGCCGCAGAGGATGCCAACCAATTATACATATTACACCTTCCTAACACAGGGGATGTTTTGCCTAAAGGGAAGTTCCCACACGTAATAGTTGTAATAGACTAAGTTACGGAAATAAAAATATTTTAATTTTGAATACTCTCGAAAAACATAACCCTCCTTCCTTTTCCTTGCTTTTCAAAGATCGTCTGTCGTCAATTTATTTCCTAAGAAACTTGTTCATTTTTCAAACACGTATTTGTATGAAAGAAAGTATTCACAACTTTCTTGCAATTAAAATTAAAAAAAAAACGTAGTAAATTGAACTTTATTATCTATCTCCGATTATTATTTAACATAATTAAAGATTATTTCAACCGAATTTTAATAAAAGGTTCTTAATTTGGCTAACCACTTTGTAACTTTGTACCACAAGGGTACAAACTTAAAATTTTTGGGAACCCGAACTGGTTTTTTGAAGCAGTAAATTGAGGTTTTGACTATCACAAACCGTCAACGATGCAATCGAAAATCTATTTTTAAATGTAAATAAATTTTGTATTATGATTTAGGTACACCATTTTACCTCAGCCCATGTTGCCCCAAAAATATCTCATTATATTCATAAATATATTGTACATCTTTCTGTAAAAATCATGTGTATTTTACTTGTATGGTGTGCAATAAAGAGTATCTATCTATCTATCTATCTATATTAATATTTAACTTCTTTTTATGCCTTTAATTAAACTCTTCAAAAGCCTTTTTTTAAGTCAATATTAACACTTTAACTTCACGCACATTAGAACAAATAAAACTAAATTACAATTCTGTCCTTGAATTCCCCGATCGCATGAAGAATTAAAATATCCGACCCACGATATTGTTGGCTCAGTCGTTTTCGTAACACAATTTAAATTCAGTTAGTAAGCTCAGTCCGCCGTCCGTCATCAGCACAGAATGAAACATATGATTCAGGATAGTGCAGTGCAGTAATTAGTTCTTATCATCATAATCAGCCCATGCCAGACCATAACATAGACCTGGACATAGGAGCCCTATGCACTCCATCAGTTGCGTAGCCCAATCTTCGGCTATTATAATCCAATTGCAGCAACGTATCAGTTCAACTTGTTGGAGGGCACACAAATACAACACTACCAAATTGCAAGTTCCATTCAAGAGTTGGTCAATTTATTTTAGGAAAACAAACAGTTAACATTTTAATAAACCTATTTTAATAAACGTAATACTGAAACCAATGAAGTTTTTACTAATAGAAAAAACATAAAACTGTTCCTACAAAAACTAATTAAAAAACAAAAAAAAAGATACGGGTTGAAAATGACACAATTATTTAATTAAATAAAAGCAGCACAACAGCTATGTTCCAGCACTTTTTTTATTTTTTATAGCAGTTACCACGAGTGTTAAAAATATTGAAACTTCTTATTGTTAGTTCTACAATGCAACTTGTTTCCTCTCTTCTTGGCGCCGCCTCTAGGTCATATTTAAACATATTGGTCAAATCCGAGGCTACTATGTTTTCGTACATTTAGCAATCTAAATGTGCTCCTAAATGCAAATGCTAAAATTTGATTTAGGCTTACGAGCCTGAGCCTGAATCAAATTTTAGCATTTGCATTACAATAAAAATATAATACTACCGTCGGTCTGTTAATCATTCCGTTTATAAGTTAAAAACTCCTGACATTCGGATAGGATAATAAAAAATAATAATAAAATAAAAACGTTTATTACTCAAAAGATGTACATACAGTGGTTTTCATTAGTCCCCAAACTGGGTAATCCTGTCTCTTGGGGACTTGAGTTGATGGATTAACTGCTTCTTCTTAGCATTAAAGTGCGCGCGCGTATGTGTGTGTGTGTGTGTGTTTGTTCATTTTGGCTTTGTGAATATATAGTTTGCGCACGCTCAGGACGCCGGCCTCTGCATAAACCAGGTGAGTTCGTATCGTATCGTCGTGTTTTTTTTAACATTACCTTAAGGAAGACTAATTATTTACTTATTTATACGTATGTAACAACTAATTAAATAGTTTTGTATGTAAACCCACTCCATCAACGTGCATTATGGTCGTAATGAACATAGCAGCGCTGTACGCACAGACCGGCGCCGCACTTACTTCTCAGTATACGATTACTATAAAAAAGTCATGGACTTAGCCCAAAAGATTTTTAGGCTTCGAAATGTAAATGTAAATCGTATCTAGTCTGAAACCGAAACGCAAAATAACTTAAGAATTTTTATCAGAAAAACTAAATCCAACGTCTTGGAATACAATTTGTTGAAAATACTTTTTAAAAGTCAACATGATCTCTGTTTTTGCTTTTAACATATTTTATAACATGATAACAAATACAAAGGACTTGTTATTTTTATACCAATTCTTACACAGTAAAGCCTAGGGCAGGTTGATTGCGTAAGTCACTTGCCTTACAAACCTTTTTGAAGCAATCCGCATTGATTATACAGGGTTACATTTCACGCAAGTGCCAATTTTTCAGGAACCACTCAGAATCAGTAACTAAAGATATACGTAAAAAAACAAACTATTTTTTTTTTCATTTTATATTCTTCCATTCTGCATTTGAAAAATAGAATACGTAGAAAGTTTACGATAACTCGATTAAATTGCACCGTGTGGGCACTGCATGAGGTTCTTGTTGGAGCGGCGTCGGCGTATGCCTGTGATCTCTGATGTATGACGACGCAACTCGCGTTTTCTTTTTTTTCGGAATTTTTATAGTATATTTTACTCCAGAAATACGACGACTGAAATTAATTACAATAAATTAGTATTTTTATTTTGTTCTATAGACCTTATTTTTAAAATTTGGCACTACCTTGAAATGTAACCCTGCGTATAGTAGAATCCAACTCAGACATGTGATGAGGCCGGTGACTTGTATTGGAACGTATGTACTCATATATAGGATTTCTTTACATCATAAGTATTACAGGGATTAGTAAGCTGAAGTGGCAGTGGGCAGGGCACATAGCACGTAAAACTGACGGCCGATGGAGCAAAAAGGTTTTGGAATGATGGACACGTACCGGCAAGCGCAGCGTAGGACGTCCACTTACAAGGAAGACAGACGACCTGGTAAATGTTGCAGGAAGTCGCTGATTGCAAGCTGCTTCCAACCAATCTAAAAGTCACTGGGGGAGGCCTATGTTCAGCAGTGGACGTCCTATGGCTGACATGAGGATGATGATGATGATTTAGGAAATTGGCTTTGATTAATGATAATAGAAATGAATTAATAAATAGAAATAACTGCGTCTCTGAAGGCCTATAGGCTTACCTTCGCTCGGACAAACTAAAGCTTATCATAACAGCCATCAGTCGTCTGCTGAACATAGGCCTCCCCCAATGACTTGTATCATTGGAGGCATTGCCAATACTCACCACGCTTGGCAGGCGGGTTGGTGAGTGAAACTAAACCTAGTACGCATGTAGTTTATATGATTTGAAACGAATCTCCAGTTATGTTGATTTTTCCAAACACTTTTATTCGCTTCTTCTAATGTTCTCCAAAAACCGACTTCAAAAAACTAAAACGCTAAAAATAACCTTAACACTTAAGTACCTAATCAGTTACTTTTGGAGTCGGTGCCAGTCAATGAGAGACCAATGTTTTCGTTTGCACCGACTCCAAAAGTAACTGATTAGGTACTTAAGTGTTAAGGTTATTTTTAGCGTTTTAGTTTTTTGAAGTCGGTTTTTATTTTTTTAATAAAATTAACTTATTTCATCCATTTTAGTAATAAATCCTAATCAAAACAAATCTTACGAGTGCAAACATAATTTAACTGCTGAACACCGATTTCATTTCCTATTTTTCCACCCTTAGGGGTGAAATTTTTTCCAAAAATTTTTATTATAGTATCTTTGACGTATAAGCTATTCATTAAAAAAAGAATCATCAAAATCGGTCTACATTTGGCAGAGATATAGGTAAGATAGATACTAAAATCAGTTGGCGTGGTACGGAGTTTATGCAATGTTTGATGATTTTCTTATAGATCCCACCATCAGAATTTAACCAAATTTATATGGGACCATTCTGAAAGTATTACCTTTCAAACAAAAAAAATATTATCGAAATCGGTCAACGCAGTAACGAATGATCGCTGAACATACATAAAAAAAAAAAAAAAAAAAAAAAAAAAGATACCGACGAATTGAGAACCTCCTCCTTTTTTGAAGTCGGTTGAAAAAGTAGAGAATACCGCATATTTGATAAACCCAAAACTGCTGGCAACAGATGGGACAAAATAGCCGACGATCGGATTCAGTGGCGTGCATTGCGAGTGGCCTATGTTTAGCAGTGAACTTACGTGGGCTAATGCCATGCCATATTAACGACTTTATGTCTGCCTCTAATAAGGCTCCACTCGTTTTGAATACGATTTCTCGCAAACGTGTGTTTTCCGGGTATCCGACTTAGCCTATTTTGATACAAGGGTTATTTGAGAATAATTGAATAAACCTATAAATACAAAACACAGACGGCAAGTCCGTTCCTGACATTAACTTTATCAATACGCTACCGACAGACTTCTGAGAAACTTGTCCATATTTACGAACTCGGTTTATAGATAGTTTTGGTATTAATTAACTAGCAACATCTACTATCTGTAATTGATTTTACTTTTAGGTGAATAAATAGCTTGAAGTGCAATAAGTTGCGCATTAATTGAAGGTTTGACCTTGTAAGGCTTCTAGGAAACCCTAATCATACACCGTTTTGATGATGCCTGAGGGAATTAATATTTATATTACTTATACCTAGGTATTTATATCTAGGTATTTATCTTTGGGTTTACGAATCAACCTATAGTATGATCATTCGACCTGGTATTTTTTTAATACATTATTGATATTAGAACTAACCATTTAAGCATATAAACAGTGTTATTATAACGTTAGACTAACACAGATTTTTTTTTGCGTTTAATCCTTTAAGTTATCATGAGATCTTACCGTAACTTACCAATTTCACAAAATTTTGATTGGCAGTAAGGTTTTAGAATGGAGGCCACGTACCAGCAAGCGTAGGACGTCCACCATCAAGGTGAACAGACGACTGGTAAAGGTTGCAAAAAGCCGCTGGATGCAAGCCGCTTCTAACCGGTCACTGGGGGAGGCCTATGTTCGGCAGTGGACGTCCTATGGCTGAAATGATAATAATGATCTTGATTTTATTTTTGTATGATTTGACATTCACGTCGTGAAATTATTCGCTAATTATTATGGTAGGTATGTAAAATATAAGAACTTCATCAATACACAAAGGCGATGATATACACAAAGCTGACTCGCAAAAAATACCCGAGGGTAGGTCTCAGTGACGAGCATTGGGATCCTAAAGTTCAGCAGTGGACTGACGTGGGCGATGGACCTAAAAGTATTTCTACGTATAGGTGATCCGTTTTATTTGTTAATTATACAAACAATTATTTTCAAGAAAATTGCAAGCCGGTATCAAATCAATTTATTTAATAACTTTTCCTGTATGTCTATTCTCAAGATATAAATAAATTTTCGCACAAGCCCGTTCTTTTAGCGGCAAATCTCGTCAACCGTTTACGGCTGTTGTGCATTACGTTTTTACGAGGCCATGAAAAAATACCGAAGAAATTCAGAGGAAACTGCCAGAGATTTCATTCGCTCCCGAAAAAGGACTAGTGGATTGATCCAATTTACCACTTGGCGTGCAATCGAAAATTGTACCAGAGAAAATATGAGCACTTAAAAATAAATAAAATCCTTCCAATAATATCCTTCAAACCCAAAATTAAGCAAATGTTGTACTATGGCGACTAACTGTTATAGTTATTACATTTATAAATCACTTCGTTCGTGTGGTCTTAAGTTTATTTATAACTTCGTACTGCCAGCCGCCTCTTCTTTTTCGTGAATTTTTCAAATGTTTCAATAGTTATAGAAGACAAATCAAAAAATTCATAAATCATAAAAATCGGCCCAGCCGTTCTTAATTTATGAAATTGTTCTATGCGTTCACGCATGATGCGATGACCAAGGGAAAAAGAGATTCATTTTTACCGACCGACCCAGAAGGGTAATGTTTTTATATACAGGGTGTAACAAAAAGGTGAAATAAAACTTTAAGGGGTTATTCTACGGCTAAATTACATCAACTTTTTCTAAGGGACCAACATCGAAATCGCAAAAAAAAACACTTTCCCATACTAAAACGCGACCAGCTGCCATCAGTTTGTATGGATAACGTCAATATTTTTTTTGAGATTTTGATGTTGGTCCCATAGAAAAAGTTGATGTAATTTAGCCGTAGAATAACCCCTTAAAGTTTAATTTCACCTTTTCTTTACATCCTGTATATAGATAATGACTAAGGTACGAATCTCGCTCGTGCTCATCACACAAACATTCGCCCGTTGCGGGATTTGAAACTGAAACGTAGTTCGGACCGTGAAATACTAAGTCAGTCCACTGGATGGACATTAGGCGTCTCTCGTTTTTGTAATTTATATGGAAAACCGTCACCTGATTTAACGTGTAAAAAAGTATTTACTGATCAAGCAAGTAATAAATCCATTAAGAACTTAAAATAAGTGTCACGTTGCAAAAAAACTCAAGAGATGTACGTAATTTGCTCCGTCTTGGAGCTCCAATGGTGTAATAAAATCTTGAGAGTAAAATTAATAGACATCGCGTTCATTATCTCGAAGTAAGTAGTTAACATTCTTTAAATGTTAACTACAAGGTACAAAACGTATGTTACTAGGTAACAAGACTTCGCCAGGGTTATTTCTCAGCACACCCACAAAAGATTCAATTAAGGATTTAGGTCCTGATATTTCAGTTAATACAATTGGTTTTCTATTCAGAGTTTGTTTGCAAGCCCTAGTTCAGTTGACAGATCTTATTAGTTTCAGACCCTGGTCTTTCAAAGCAAATTACGTAGTGCTTGTCAAACAGGCGGGATAACGTAATAACGGGTGCAGCTGCAAGGCATAATTGAATTACGTTCACGGCTAAATAAAGAACCTTGTCGTCACTAGTCAGGTGTCTTAAGGCTATGTGTCTACGAAAATGCGGGTATTACCTGAACACACATGTTATTAAAAATCAAAAGATAATTTTTAAACAATAGGTATATCAAAATTTTTGTTGCAGTAAGTCACTGGGGGAGGCATATGTTTAGCGTCCTATGGCTGAAATGATGATCATGATGATGATGATTGGTATTAATAATAATCATAATTTTCGTTTCTCTGTCTGGTTGCCTAGAACTTAATCTCAAAAATTGGTTTAGGTTGTGATAAACCGGACAGAAGGACAATATATACGAAACATAAGACAATGTTTGGGTCGTGACGACCGAATGCAATTTTTTTTTCGATTTAAAAAATCAAAAACGTTGCCTCTTAAAATCTTTATATAAGCTATATTTAGCGGGGATACGCTCCTAGCAACCTCCTCTGCTTGCCTCAGGAACTAAAGTTTTTTTTGTGTTAGAGTTTTTAGATGCTTGCCTCATCATCATCATCATCATCAGTTTATTATTTATTTAATCGTCTAGATTTAATATTATTAAAATAAAAGATTCATTTCAATTCAAATAAAAATTTAAATTTATTTAGAACACATCTCAATTTTAGTTGCAAATAATAATTGTTTGTGAATTTTAAAACTATCCAAGTCACTTTAAAATAAGGAAAACGATGTATATCAACCCGTGAACAAAACCGAGATAAGTATTCTGTGGTTATTCAAAGTGATCATTAAGTACAAGGCTATATGGAATATTGGATTCCATGCATAGACGTGTGTAACAACAGATAACGTTCTCTGTTAGTAGTTTGGTAACACCCATAAATTGGCTTCTTGATTAGCTAAAGATTGTAGGTATCTTGACTCTGTCGGCACTAACACGGGGAATTTTGAGCCAATGCAAATATTGGTGCTTGAACTGAAGCAAAGATGGTGTTCCGAGAAACTCACTGAAATTGTTCCACAAGATTTCTAGGTTAGCTTACATCTATATGGTATGGTAAACGTCCTTTAATCTCTTATCTGACGAGAGGTTACAAGCAAATACGTAACAGAAAATATTCTGTTTAAATGGGCTAGTTTCCTAAAAAAATCTAATTAGTCCGTCAGTTGGATCAACAGAAAATATTGGACACGTATTTTTTATTTTCTCAACTAAACAAAAAAATATGAAGATAAGCCCGTTAAAGTTCCGCGTAACGTCACGCCTTGCGACACTTTATAGCAAGACGTGACGTCACTCCCAAACTTTGATGCGCGTTATCTTCGTCATTTTTTGTTTGATTGACAAAAGACAAAATATGAGTCAAATATTTTTTGATAATGTAACTGACGGGCTAAATAGAATAATAATTTTTTGACCCAGGAAACTAGCCTGGCACGTTGACCCTGGTTAATATTGCTTTACATAGTTAATAGCCTAATCAGAGACTTTAGAGCGGCCTTATAATTTAAATCTGACAGTAAGGTCACTTGCCTTACCAATCCGCCCTGCATTTTGGCTTAGATACTTTACTTCCTATTATTTTTGTACGCCAACTAACCTACAAGAAAAGCTCTTAAGAATAAGGGAGAAAGAAAAAGGCGAGATGTCGGTGATAAAAATTGAATAGTAAACGCCAATCCTAAGTGTGGCAGTACTAAACTAAATTCTAAAGATCCAATAGTGCCTATCGAGTATTACTACTGTTGTTTCTTCAAAAACCCTACAAGCAAAGGAAGAGGCGAGGTGCTACTTTCAGTAAGCTTTCTCGTTCACCCGATACCAATGTTGATATGTCTTATTCGCTACGTAAATTTAAGTCCTTACTCATGGATTCATTTGGATGGATGGATTTTCATTCCGTCGTTCGCGCTGCGGTGAACCGGTTGTGCACGCGTATCACTCCGCATAGTTCGCTCCCGTCGTCTTCGGCAACTTGGTGGCACAGAGTAGTTTGTGATACAGAGTGTTCGAGTGTTCGAGATGATAAACAGCACGTTGAATCAAGCTGACGACGTGTGTTTGGGTCGGGGCGGGATGAGCATTGACGAATCCCTCATAGATAAACAATCACCACCAACGAAAGGCGAACCCGTTACCTGCTGCTAGTTACGACATTCGTCAGGATATGCAGTTGTTTCAAACCAAAATAATTGATACCATGGAGGGCTGGTTTGCTAAATATGAGGACAGAATCATGAAGTTTTCTAGCGATTTCGAGGATGTCAAAACCTCCATTCAGTATATGAGTGACAAATACGACGGCCTATTTAAGAAATCTGAAGAGGTTTTGCAACGAGTTGCTTTGTTGGAAGATAAAATACAGCCCCAGGATCACCGTATTGCCCAACTGGAGTCAAAAATAGATCTGGTGGAACAGCAGGGACGTATATGTAACGCTGAAATTAGCAACATGCCTGAAAGGCGAGGTGAAAACCTTATGGCACTTTTAGAGAAAATTGGTACCATGTTAAAAAACCCGATATCGAGACAAGACATAGTTTCTGTACATCGCGTTCCTCAAGCAGATCCTAGGAGTTCGCGCCCAAAAAATATTATTGTAAAGTTTACAAACAGAATGCTGCGCGACAATATTATAGCTGCTGCGCGATTGGCCAAGGGCATGAAAAGTGATCAACTGAACATTTCTGGACCGGGTCAAAACATTTACATAAATGAACACCTAACATTGAAAAACAAGGGATTGTTTCGGGAGGCTCGGGAAGCGGCCAAGAGATGTAGTTACAAGTTTGTATGGATCAAACATGGGAGCATCCTGGTTCGAGCAAACGACACCTCCCCGGTCATCGCTATCCGTTCCAGTGACGATTTGTCCCGGATTAAGCCACTGCTTAAAACCTAGTTCTTATATTTTATTGCTTATCTGCTTTTTGTTTCAATATTTAAGTATAAACCTTTCCTGTCCAATCTACGTACGGAACATTGTTGTGATGTGCTGCGTTCTCTGTGCTCCGTGTTGCTCTGTGCAAACGTTTTTACGGACAAGTGTATCTTTAACACTGCGTACCCACTACTACAAAAGAATGATAATTGATTTAAAGGCATGCATTTATAATAAGTGTGTTATTTTCTATATTTATATGTTCATTTCAACTTGTCCTTATGGTGAATTCTACACTTTAAGTGAAATGGGTGTGTTTTCTATGGCTGGTCGTTGTCATACATGCGGCGGTCGCCGGTTATTTTTACATTCCAAACTATTATTTTGTGATAAACAGAGGCTGTTGTCGTGTGTTTCTATTAAAATGGTGAGTTTTATTGACTTTTACGGCTTCAAAATAGTGGGAGTGTTTTGTGAAAGTAAATTTATTTGCTCGATGGGCGTACATATTTTATTGTTAGGTACCCGACATTCGGTACCGCTCGTAATAATTGGGCTACTGACTATTATTATCTGCGATATTATGACGGAAACTGTACTTTCTCACCTTGTCATAGTAATTCAAATAAATTTTAGGTATTGTTTAGTTAATGGATAAGGTTTCTATATATTATCAGAACTGTAGGGGACTGAGGACTAAATTAAATACTTTATATGCAAACATACTATCTGAATGCTATGATATAATTATTCTATCTGAGACCTGGTTGGTGCCTCAAATAACTGATGATGAAATTGTTGACTCCCGTTATTGTGTTTTCCGCTGCGACCGCGACCGCCAGGCCACTGGTAAGTTAGACGGGGGCGGTGTTTTGATTGCAGTAAGGCGCGAACTACACGCATCTCGTTATTCTCTAAGTGTATTGCAGAGGTCAGCTTCTATTACTAGCGATTCACATGTACCAGCAGTTATTGACTATGTTATTCTGAATATCGCTTCGAGCAAAAGTGACATGCATCATTTGATATGTGGACTTTATATACCACCTAATCAGCCTTGCGATGCATATGTTTCATTCTTTGATTTGCTTCAGGATGTTATTTTATGTAATCGAATTGATTCATTTTGCATTGCAGGCGATTTCAACTTGCCCTATTTAAATTGGAAAGTTACTGAAGGATTGTGTTTAGAGCCTTCACTGTGCAGTCTTAATACGCTAACTGAAAAATGTTTCGTTAACTTTTATCAGTCATAGAAGGTTTGCAATATAATCATTTGCAGAATAATAAGGGTCGTTATCTTGACCTATTAATAACCAACATTAAAGGATGTTTATTGGAATCTCCCATATCTCCCTTACTTTCAATCGATGGCTCGCACCCTCCATTTTTTATAACTTTAACCTATACTTTTCCTGGCAAACCCATGACGCGTTCTTATCCACCTAAGTTTAACTTTATTGAAGGCGATTATACATCTATAAATAGCGACATTAATTCGATCGACTGGGACCTGGTCATGGCAAGCTTGTCTGTAGAAAATGCAGTAAATACATTTTATGAAAAAATCTATGAAATTGTTAAAAAAAATGTTCCTCTTCGCCTATCCAAGTCCAGTAAATTCCCGGTATGGTTTTCACGTCCACTTATTCATGTATTTAGGCATAAAGAGAAGGCGTGGAAAAAATGGAAAAGGTATGGAAATACGATTGATTACATGGAGTTTTCGAATTATCGTTGTAGATTCAAATCGATGTCAAAAGACTGTTATTCCAAATATATACAATCTATAGAAGAAAGCTTACGTGGAGATGTGAAGACATTTTGGAAGTTTGTAAACAGTCGTAAATCAAAATCGGGCATACCTAGCACTATGTATTTCAGCGACATTCAATCGGATGACCCGGACGCTATCTGCGACCTATTTTCTCGCTTTTTTAGCTCTGTATACGAAGAAAGCACGGTTAATGATTTTGATATTGATAATATGTCACCCAACACTAATGTAAATTGTGATTTTGTATCAGATATTGCTATCCCACTTTCGGACATAGTAAGGGAACTCAAACGATTGGATGTTGCTAAGGGACCAGGACCCGACAGATTGCCCCCCCTATTTTTTAGGCTAACTGCTGATTCTATTAGCAAACCTATCTTTTTATTATACAACAAAAGTCTTCTTGAAGGTGTGTTACCACTTGTCTGGAAAACCGCTAATATAACACCAGTTTTTAAGAGCGGTAGTAAAAGTGACGTAACTAATTACCGGCCGATCTCTCTGCTGTCTGTCTTGTCTAAGGTTCTTGAGCGTTTGGTACATAATATTATATACCCGATTGTTCATCGCATAATAACTCCCGAACAGCATGGTTTCGTTAAGAATCGGTCCACTATTAGTAATCTGCTTGTATATACAAATTTTCTCTTTGAACGTATGGATGCATGTGAACAAGTGGATGCTGTTTATACAGATTTTTGCAAGGCTTTTGACAAGGTGGACCACTTATTGCTATTACAAAAACTTGCCTTTAATGGAATCAGGGGAAATCTACTGCGTTGGTTCGCGTCTTATGTTAGAAATAGAACACAAAAAGTCGTTATAAATGGTTTCGCTTCGCATTCAATCACGGTTACTTCTGGCGTACCCCAGAGGTCGATTCTTGGTCCACTACTTTTTGTTTTATTCATTAATGACATAGGTAACTGTTTTTTAAATTCTCAATTTCTCTTATACGCAGACGATCTAAAAGTATACAAAAACGTATTAAAATTTAATGATTGTATTAAGTTGCAGGAGGACCTTGATAGACTCACTGATTATTGTATTAGAAATAAGCTACACCTTAGTTTGAACAAATGTAAAAGTATAATTTTCTCCAAAAAAATAATAATTATAAAGCATCAGTACAATTTGTGCAATGCTCCTCTAGAACAGGTCTCAGTAATAAAGGACTTAGGTATTTTGTTAGATTCAAAATTGCACTTTGAAGATCATATTAATTACATTACTATAAAAGCCTTTCAACTGTATGGATTTATCATAAGGACAAGTGTTTGCTTTAAGCGTCCTCAGTCCTACCTACTTTTGTTTAAGGCCCTTGTTAGATCTCAATTGGAATATGCCACATCGATATGGAACCCTTTCTACAATAAGTACAGTGATCGCTTAGAGCGGGTTCAGCGTAAGTTTCTACGTGTAGTTGAATATAAATGCTTTCACAGAAAACTCTCGTACGATAATCTTTTGGATAAGTACTCTATTCATTCACTTTTCAAAAGAAGACTGCTACTTGGTCAATTATTTTTGTATAATATTTGCCATAACAAATTCGATTGCCCTGAAATTATTAAACAAATTAAATATCGTGTTCCTAGCCGTTTGGGCCGATCATGTAATACAATAACGTTTCGTTTATTTGAGCCCAAATTCGCAAGAACACACGCAGGCAAGCGTGCTCCGCTGACTAGGATTATGAAAACATATAACGAGTACTTTGTTAATATAGACTTGTTTGCTTTGTCACAGAGTAAATTTAGAAAAAATGTTATAGAATTACTAGACACACTTTAAGTGTCCAAATATATTTTTTTTAACAATTGTTCTCGTTCTAATGTGTAGGGATGTGTGTCCCTACACATGGGAGCGAAGACCTTGTTACCTTTGAACGCCTTCAATGCTTCAATGTTTTGTTTCACAATGACTGGTGCCTACTGCATGGTGGGAGTGGTCAGCATTTCTATTATAAGTTTAACTAATGTGTACGATCTAAGTAACCGTATGTTCTTCGTTATTTCTGTGGATAATGGTGCTGGTTGCACATATACATATTTTTTTGTAATTAACTTCTTATTTTATCAACATGTGCAATTGTTTGTTGTCCCTAATAAATAAAAATAAAAATAAAAATAAAAATAAATTAAGAGGTTGTAATAATTGTCAAGTCATTTTGTTCTCTATAATTTACTTTAAATTAATTCAGACATAATATCTGTTTTTGGCAGTATTGTTGTGAATGTCGTGGCAGCCTATAAGTAAGGCAACACTGTAAATATGTATTTTAATTTTAAGTATGTTAATGTGTGGTGTATGCTTTGTTGGTTGTCCTAAATAAATTAAATAAATAATCCGAGTCCGAAATCATCAGTGTACGACAACCCTGAGTCAGTACTAGACCAAATTTTAGTAGTATCTACTTTATATTTCTCTGTCGTTTCTACATTGGAACCTACAACCGCTCTTAAAGCGCCTGGGGCTTTAATTTCGAGAGAGACAAACAAATTAATCCGGCTCCATTACTGGACTACATTATTGAAGGGCGAATGTAACAGCAAGACTTAGCTAAAGTAATTACCAATAGATTGGATTAAATAGGATATGACTTTTTTCTTATGTGTAATTTGGTTTATTGGTATTATTTATGAATAATATAAATAAATAAACCCGTTATAAATTAAATTAAATCATATTTATAAAACGTGGATAATGATGTTGGTTGTACAATTACGCAAACTATTTTACAAAACATTGTTTAGCCTAAGAATTGTACAATTGTTTTTTATCCCAAATAAAATAAAATAAATAAATAATTTGCTAACGGAGCCCGTGAAGTCACTGCTGTGGTAAAAAAAATCTACAGTCAGACTCCCCTTTAAAATCACGTTTAAATTTTTATTAGCTATCGCTTGCGGTTTCACCCCGCTTAGGATTTGGTTTGTCAAAATAAGTCATTATCATCATCATCATTTCAGCCATAGGACGTCCACTGCTGAACATAGGCCTCCCCCAATGACTTCCAGATAGGCCGATTGGAAGCGGCCCGCATCCAGCGGCTTCCTGCAACCTTTACCAGGTCGTCTGTCTACCTTGTAGGTGGACGTCCTACGCTGCGCTTGCCGGTACGTGGCTTTCATTCTAGAACCTTCCTGCCCCATCGGCCGTCAGTTCTACGTGCTATGTGCCCCGCCCACTGCCACTTCAGCTTGTTTATCCGTTGGGCTATGTCAGCAACTTTTGTTCGTTCACGAATCTCCTCATTCCTGATTCGATCTCGCAAAGAAACACCGAGCATATTCCTTTCCATAGCACGCTGTGCAACCTTAAGCTTTCTTATGAGGCCCATAGTGAAAGGCCACGTTTCAGTTCCATATGTCATCACTGGTAACACACACTGGTTGTAGACTTTCGTCTTTAGGTATTGAGGTATTTTAATTTTATTATTTTTGTATTATTTTTTTAATTTTGAGAAGGAGGTCAATCGTCGAATCCAATCCATCGGCTGGGCAGCATTCGGAAAACTACGTAACGTCTTCTCGTCCAAAATAACTCAGTGCCTAAATGCCTCAAAATGTGTATTTAATCTTAATTTTAAATGAGAGATAGAGAGAGAGATTATTGTAAGGGAACTATTTATCGAATGCTTTCTTTATCAATTAAAGGGCCTGGCTGTTCTACTTAGCCTATTATATACTTTTTAGTATTCTGCGTGCTGGGCATCACTTATACAGTTTTGTATAATCAAACTTATACAGTTTTGTCAGTACTAACGGACATCAGCCCTAAAATACTAAGTGCTAATTGTGAAGCACCCGTTGAGCTGGAAGAGCTGGTGTTAGTGTGGCCTAGTACCTATTTGTTGGATAGCTTTTGAGATTATACGACGGTGACCCAATTTGCGTAGTGGCGTGGTGACTTGCCTTGAGTGCAAAGGGTTCGATTCCCAGTTCGGGTCAATTCAGAAAACGAACTTTTCCATTGCCTTGCGACACTTTTTAGCAAGGCGTGACGTCACGTGCTCACTTTGATGCGCATTATGTTCATAATTTTTTGTTTGATTGACAAAAGACAAAATATCGGTCCAATATTTTTTTATATTCTAACTGACGGACTAAATAGAATAATCCTTTTTTGACCCAGGAAACTAGCCTATTTGTGTTGTCTATTCCTATTATGTACCATATCTGTTTCGTCTACTGTTAGACACACAGTTCTTGAAGCTCCCTCCAGCTAGCTCTTAGTGCGGCGATAATTTTCCAGATCTTTGTAATATCAGCCGACCATCTGGCTGGCGGTCTGCCACACTTCGCCTTCCTGTGCTTGTGTGTGTTCTGTTATTCTTGTGGGTCATTAAAACCACCAAAACAGGCTTTCAACATTAATTAGAATTTAAAGGATTTAATGTAGGCGCTGTTTTATTACTAAACGCGGACAAAGGCAAAAGTTAGTAAAAATAAAAGAAATATTCGATTTTCTTACAAAATATCAACATAATATGAATTTTTAGTGTATACATGAGTAGATAAATATATAAAGATAGTAAATAGCTTCCAAGATTAAGATATATTTTTGATGAAATCAATTTCCGTTGCTGTTGATAAAAAATATAATCTTCGGCTTAGTAAAAATAAAACCAAAGTTTTTCTTCGGTCATATTTTTATAATTTAATACCTATGTATTAGAGATGTTCCGACTAGTCGCCGTCTAGTCAGTAAAACTGACTAACCGGTCACATTTGTAGTCAGCGATTCGTCAACGACTAATCGGCAAAAAACGCTGACTATCCTTCTAGGATAGCTAGGCTTCTTACTTTTTGAATATGATTGGTTGTAAACGAAGCGTCACGGAAATTTACGAATGCTCCCAAAACTGTGATCAGCATGGCTGACTAGTGGGCCCACTAGTCAGTCTTTTTACAGCTAGTCGACTAGTCGGCCAAAGTCGTAGTTGGCACATCTCTATTATGTATCCTTTTTTCTCGTCTTACGTTTCGTTACGTTTTACAGATTACGCAAAAACTAATAGCGAATTTTCATTGGTCGATAGTTCAATCGATTTATATGAGTTCTTACATAATTTAAGTCATAAGCCGATAACGCAATCGTCATATTCAATCGATCGATCGATATTCGATTATAACAAGCAGGATGTCGAAAGACACAATACTTCAGTAGTAAAAAAGTCTAGTATTTTTTTTTCGAACTTAATGTTTTTATTGGCAACATTAATAGGTAGTATTATTTTGCATTAAAAAAACATTATGCATTACACTTTATAATCTATTGCGATAGAGTTAAAGAAAAAAAATTTTGCATTTAAACATTTTGAATTTTTCATTACCGACTGATTGGTAAGTGCTATCGTTTGGTAAAATAGTAATTTGCCGAGTATATTATATTTAAACTAATAAAATTCTTAGTTTTGCATTATTTTTGTTTATAATTTCTTCTTTATTAAGTCACAAATAGTTAATAATGCTCTACTAACTGTGTGTGTGTGCTGGTTTCTCAAAGCAACTGCTGAAGTTAAGGTGCAGGTTCTGGGTAACTTAATGTAGGCTTTAGCGACCAACAAAAACGATTTTCCGCATGCGATCATATCCTTAAGGTAGATTAGCAGATTAGATTAGGCAGAAAGGTTTTGGAATGAAGGCCACGCACCGGCAAGCGCAGTATAAGACGTCCACCCACAAGGTGGTCAGACGACCTGGTAAAGATTGCAAGAAGCCGCTGGATGCAGGCCGCTTCCGTCCGGCCGATCTGGAAATCACTAGGGGAGGCCTATGTTCAGCTGTAGGCGTCCTATGGTTCGAATAGTGATGATGATGAGGATCATAATATGCATGTCGCGTTACAGAAATCTCCTGTACACAATGCCAATGAAAATGAGCCTCTGATCTTTATATCCCATAAAGACTCTACAATTAACAAAACAAAACTTATTTTGTTCAATCACAATTACAATGAATCAAATAAAACATAATAACAGTTGACATCCATGCGAAGCACGAGGTGTCATCCCCGCGTTGTAATGACAGATGGCGTTAGAAAATATTTGCTCTCCCTTCAAAAACAGCGGCACAGAAGTAACGAACGAAGTACGTCCCAAGTAAATAATACATCAAAGGGATAAGTGATTGATGCAAAAGCTGGAGAGATCGAGGGGAGATAGGGTTGCCAAGTATCACGGATCTAGTGTTGGTCTAATATAAAAGGTCTAATTTTAAAATGAACCAACTGGCCTATCATTATAAGCGTAAGATTTTTCTGACTTCTGGAAACTTACAAACAAACTTAACCCAAGGCTTATCACTGTTAGCGTAGACGGGATAAGTAAGCCAGTTCAAATAGTCAATCTCTTTAGCAGCATTTTCAAGTATCCAAATGAGGTTGTGGCTGGGGAGCCTATAGGACTGACTAAATGCAATAATATAGTGCGACTAAATATAATAATATTATATTCACTGCAAAAGATGTTGCGCTAGTACTTAAGAAAATGTCGTGTGGCAAATTGCCAGAACACGATAGCCTCAGTGTTGAGCACCTCAGAAACGCAGGAGTTTAACATCCCAGAGTGTTGTCTATGTTGTATAATCTTTGCAAAGCACACTCATACCTCCCGGAGGCACTGATGAAGACTATTATTGTGTCAATTGTAACAAATAAAAGTGGGGATACTTCGGACAGGAACAACTACAGACTGATATTGTTACTCGTTACTTCGATCACGGCTAAGGTGCTGGACGGTCTGCTTGATACACAGCTGAGAAAAAATATTAATCTACATGACAAGCAGTTCAGTTTTAGGCCTGGACTCTCCAGTGAGGCGGCCATCCTGTGTCTCAAGCAAATCGTACAATACTACACGACTAAAAAAAACACCTGTATTTACTTGCTTTTTATATATGCTAGATGAATAGAATGGTTGCTTTAAGAAATGTGGAGAAATGTGGAAAAGGAAATTAAAGTAAACAAAAGTTAAAAAGAAAACTGTCACAGCTATGTAAGCTTTACAAGTTACCGACTTTTAACTTATTACCGTTTAACTTATAAAATGTACTTAAAAAGAAAGTTATTCAGATGTTGTATATTATGTAAAATAGCTAGAAAATACAGCATATTGTTGTTACGGACCGCTACAGAACTTTACATTTCAAGTGGCCTGACACGCACCGGCTGTTTTTTTGAATTTATAAGTACGTTGAACCTAAATCACACCTAATATAACAGCTTATTCAAACAAACGTCACAAACAAAACCGTTTCTCAGCCGTCCCTTTAGTTGTGTCCCAAATAGTTGACGACGTGGCTGCCCCACTGGCGACACATCATTAATCTTGGGGTTCCGTGTTAGGTTACCGATCGGTTGTTTTGACGAGCGCTCGCGCGTCCGCTGTGCCATTTTTGCCGACGTTCCCCTAATGGACTGCGATTTCTGTTCCCGTTTACAATATTTACTTAAATTCAATGGAATATAGTGTTATTTGACGACCTCCGTAGCCGAGAGGCGAGCATATTGGAGTTGGTGTCACTATCTCTGAGGTCCCGGGTTCGATTCCCGGTCGGTCAATGTAGAAAAAAATATTTTCTATATTGTCTTGGGTCTGGGTTTTGTGGTACCGTCGTTGTTTCTGTTTTCTGTAACACAAGTGCTTTGGCTGCTTACCATAGGATCAGAACAATGTATGTGATGTTGTCCAATATTTATTTAAAAAAAAAACAACTTAATTTTATCAGTTTGTTGATGTTACTCAACGTATCAATATTTAAATTTCAAAACAACGGTTTTTCTACCTAAGTAACATAAATAGAGTAAACGTTTATCTTTTAAGCAGTTTTAACGTTGCATTGCTGTACACACAAAATAAATCTCATCTTGTAAGTTTCCAACAAAAATATTATTTCTATAATCTTAAAAGGTTTAGGAAAAGGCTCAAAGTCAAAGTCAAAGTCAAAAATCATTTATTCAATTCAGGACAAAATTGCCACTTATGAACGTCAATAACAACATTATAGGCCCCTAGGGGGCCAGAACATGTCTCCTTATTTTTTGCTTGCTTAAACTCTAACCGGCAGTTCGAAGGGCTGGAATCAATGATGACAAACACCCAAACTTTCATCTCACTGCCATATTTAAATAACAGCCCAAAAAGCATACCAAAATATTAACAAAATATTCAAATAGAACACAGAACAAAAAAGACTAACGTTTTTGTCACAAGTGGAAAAAATATGTTATAGACCTTGACCCAGTTAAACTAAATAAACACTCCAATTATTGTAGTATTTGAGGATTATACTCAAATAAATTATGCCTTAATGGCGATGTATAGGTAAAAATATCTTAAACTTGAGTTATTACTTTGTTAAAGAAGAACAAAATAAAGATATGCACAGTGTATTCTCAATTGATATTTTTGTTTCCACGACCGATTCTGCTATCATTACCAGTGATCGGAGTAGGTAGATTGATTTGATGTACTTTGGTAGTGCTAGCATAATATGAATATGCCCTTTATTCAAAAACTGGTACTAAGAAATGCTGGAATCCCGGAGGCATGTCCACATTAACATCAATGTTTGAGATCATTGACCACAAAACAATCTACCTACTCCGATCACTGATCATTGCCTTGAAAAACTCCCTTTTACAGAAATTTCTCTTGCTTAAATAAGCTCTGAAAATACAATACTTGGTTAAAAAGTATTTTGTTTATTGGCATAAAATATCTCCAAAAATTGTGATTCAGAATTGCAAAATAAAAAAGTTTATTACTAAAGTATTTTAGGCTATGCTCGTCTCCATCTATATGGACAAGATGTACTTATACGTACAACCCTCACGCCGCCGCGTAGCCGACATCAAAGGAAGCCATTTATTCTTGTAATGTCTTATTTCGATCGCAAAAAGTCGTGAAAGAAGTTCTTTGTAGTGAAATATTTACGGGTTAAGCTACGTATTTAGCCGTTAGAATGTCTTATTGTTGGAACAACAATTAAGAAGCGCGAGTGTGATGTACGGCTTCAGTTCCTTTGCGTTGATTAAGTTGGCAGCAGTATTTTGATGACATGACATTTGACATGCCAATAATCGCTCTTTTATTATACAGGGTATTCCATAAATCAAGAATAACCTTGTAACCAAATATTCTCTTATAGTAAAAATACTTCTATTCAAAGACTTCTAAAAAAATGCATATTAGTTTTTCTATACAAATTCAACTGGCTGTGGTAACTTTGTATAAAGAAGTCGATAAATGTTCATGCAGATTTGCAAGTCATTGAACATAAATTGTTCTAAATTATATGAATATGTGGTTACACGGTGTATTTTCGTTTCTTTTGCACCCGCAAAAGTCATATTCTCCTTAAAATAACTTTTACAATAGTACAAATGGCAAAAAATACAATTTTGCATGCTAAACCACCGACCAGCTGACATCAATTACATAAAAGAGTATTTTTTAAAGATTTTGATATTGTATTTGAGCAGTAATTTTTTATTTTTTAACTTATTATTATTATTTTTTTAATAATCGATACATTTTATGAAATTGTACATATTGAATAACAAAAACTAACCCTAAAAAGAAAATAGAAAAATATGTACAAAAATATTTCCAAGTAAAAAATGTGTCCCAAATCGCCGTCCAATGATCGGGGCATGGTGCAAAAAATGCGTATTAGTTTTCCTATAGTTGTAGTCTGATATTTGCGGTACTAAAAATAACGAAAATTCATCGACTAGGTCTTTTTAGAACCTCGTAGGGTTAAAAAAAACAAAATGGAGAGAACGACGATACTGATTGCAATATGACATCTAATAATCCATCCTCGGTAGTCGGTTAAAAAGAAATAAAAAAAATATATTTTAAAAAGAGAAAGCGATTTAATAAAAACATGGTAAACAACTTGATTACGATCTAAGAGCGGGGTTAAATTTCCACCATTTTATCGTGTCAGTCATTGCTTCGACTAAAAATTTAATTTTACGGAGGGAGTAGTCTATTAAAATTACGTCGATTCTACTGAGACTAACTGTCTGCTTACCTTAATTAAAAGTACGTATTCTCCATAGACTTCTCCGAACAATATTAGGGTATTAAAAAGAAGTCATTTTTCATTTATGAAAGATATTTGCTTTTTATGCATTTACCTAGTATTTAGTAGTACACAGGGTTATTTATAAAACATCGTCGACCTACGTAGCCGAGAGGCGAGTATACCGGACTTGGTGTCGCTATCTCTGAGGTCCCGGGTTCGATTCCCGGTCGGTCAATGTAGAAAAATAACTTTTCTATATTGTCTCGGGTCTGGGTGTTGTGGTACCGTCGTTGTTTCTGATTTCTGTAACACAAGTGCTTAAGCTACTTATCACAGGATCAGAGCAATGTATGTGATGTTGTTCAATATTTATTTATTTATCAACAACCCCTTAGGGACTGATTCTGGAGCTCAAATACAACAACTTTTTCTATAGGTCCAACATTGAAATCGCGAACAAAAAATTAACTTCCCCCATACTAAACCGCCTCCAGCTGACATCAGTTTGTATGGAGAAGTGTTTTTTTTTATATTTAAAGAAGTTACGTTTGAGTAGATCTAAAATTGAATCCTGTAAAGTTTTTGATATAGTTAGTTATTTATTCAAGTCAAGTCAACACATGGACCAATTACAAAATTAAAAAATAAAAATTCAAAAAAATATTTCAACATTAGCCCGTACATGTATCATGTCATGTTATAAAACCTAATCGTCCTACGTACAAATTAGCCAAGCAAGTCTCTTACTAAATTCTCCATGTTTAGCCTTGGAATCTAGGTCGCTCAAATTAGTTCTATGTTACGAACTAATTGGCCGGTCTTATACTACGCGACATGTCGTTTCAGATTTAAACCCCCGTTTATTTTGGGATGTCTTCGGTATTTCTAACTGCAATGCGTCTGTCCAAAGAATTTCCTATTTTAGGTCGGCTTTTAATGAACTTGATTTACCGTCCTCGCGTAATCGTTAGACATTCCAGAAAATTTCGAACCATCCGGAGCATGAGTCGACCAATAATGTCTGCGATGCGGACGCAAAAGGAATTGCTCACAAATCTTCAAGAAGACCAAGCCGTAAACATCGCAGCCTGAAACCAATAAATAGAAGTTAACGAAGTCGGGGCGTGATCTTGTCCACTAGACATTGCTTTAAAACAATCTTGCTGTACACTCATTACCACCAAACCCAAACAAAAGTCGTCTCTATATTGACGAACATAGAATTTGGATGCGATTCCGTGAGATGCAAAGTTTAGGGTTCGTTGTTTTGAGTCCGTCCCCTTCATCCCTCGGGTGTAAATTGGGTTCGAGTGCGTCCCAAGTTTACGAAGGGAATTTATAAAATAATAACTAAATATAGTCGTGGGAACGTTGGCGCGTAGCGTGATAACAGAGACGAACTTGTTTGGCTTATCGGATGAGCTTATCCTTTGACCTGGATCATTTGCCGGCTCAACTAGCAGACGTGGCATTGTACGACTTGATAAGATTTGCGAATAATGAACTGTCTTCGAGATTGGTGCCGGTATTCGGTGGAATAGTTTTGGAACGAATAACTGACAGCCTCAAATAATATTTCATCTAAATAGTGACTTTGTTTCTTTGTGAGAATAATAAATCAAAACATTCTAATGGCGCAATTTCGTTGGTCGTTAGCGCCTGTATATGGGATGCGGGCGATTTCTATAAAGAGTTACATTGCAAAGGGGTGCCAAATTTTAAAAAATAAGATCTAGAGAACAATATAAAGAAGCGTCCTAATCGTTATTATTTTAAATAATCGTGACAAAAAAAATATATATCTAAAAATAAGGTCAAAAGAGAGATTACAAAAGCCGCACGGTCATTCATCAGAGGCGTAGTTACGGCGAGCCTACAAGGACCTTACGCAGTGCACATACGGTGCAATTTTTTCATGAATGAGTTAAAATTATCCACGCGTACGATCAAACTCAAACTCAAAATCTTTATTGCGTGTCACATGGGTTTACAGTTGACAGTAGTGGGGTTTAAGTACATGTGACGCCCTGTAAGGGCGTTGCAACGATTAAATATTGTAATATGTTAAATTAAATTGCAATTTTATTATAATATAACATGCTGATCATATGAGACATGATAGTGAAAATTCTACTTTTCGTTAGTAGAGGTCATCCTCAAAAAATTCTGCTATGCTGTAGTAGCTTTTTTGTATGAGAAGCTTTCTCAGTTCGCTTTCAAATTTTAGGTTGTGGTCGATATTTTTAATGGAATTTGGGACGTGGTTATAAATTTTAATCAACATTGAATGTGGGGCCGTAGAGAATAATTTAAGTTTAGTAAAAGGTATTTTAAGCTTGTTTTGGTATCGGTTATTGCGTCTTATAATTTTGATTGGGGAATATAGGTCTTGATGTTTTTTGACAAATTTACAAGCTTCGAAGATGTAAAGACAAGAAAGGGTTAGTATATTTAATTTTTGAAAATGTGGTTTGCATGTATCTCTTTGTTTTATATTCGTTAATATTCTAATACATTTTTTCTGCAAGACGAAGATTTTTTGAATGTCGCTACTATTTCCCCACAATATTATGCCGTATGACAGGCGCGAATGAGCGTACGCGTAATAAGCGGATAGTGCGGTTTTCAGATCAGTGACTCGCTTCAGTCTGCTCAGGGCGTAAATGAATGAAGATAATTTATTTGATAAGATTTGGATATAAGCTTTCCAGTTCATGTTTGTGTCAATCTCAATACCTAATAATGTCGCTGAAACTACAGATTTAATTTTATGATTTTTAAAAGTAAAATTTATGTCAAGAGAATTCTTTTGATATGGTTTAAATTGTATTAATTTAGTTTTTTCAATATTTAATTGGAGGTTGTTTTGATTGAGCCATTCTGTAATAGAGTTTAATGCTTTAGTTAAGTCCTTTTCAAGGGTATTATAATTTTTGCAAGACAAGATCACCGAAACGTCGTCTGCGAATGAAATGCTATCGAATGGAATTGTCTGTGGGAGATCATTCACGTATACCAGAAAGAGAATACTGCCCAAGACGCTACCTTGTGGGATAGAGCCAGTGACGGAGGTTAGATCGGATCTTATTTGTTCAATTTGACCTGTATCAAAGTTGGTGTTTTGTATTTCGACGTATTGACTTCGGTTTTCAAGATAGGATCTAAACCAATCAAATGCTAGTCCCCTGACGCCCAGGTCGTAGAGTTTATCCAGCAATATTTTATAATCGACTCTATCATACGCTTTGCTCATGTCGAGCAGTAAGCCCACGGCATATTCTTTGTTATTAATTATGTTGAGTATCTTTTGCACGTATTTATAAATTGCTAGAACGGTAGATCTATTCTTACGGAACCCAAATTGTGAGTCGTGTAAAATTTTGAATTTTTCAAAGAAAGGTACAAGTCGTTTTACCATAGCGGTTTCAAAAATTTTTGCAGAAGTTGGTAATAAAGCTATGGGTCGATAATTGTTACCATCGGTTTTGTCTCCCTTCTTATGGACTGGTTTAACTAGTGAAACTTTCAAAGAGTCAGGGAAACGGCCTTCTCTAAAGGATTGGTTTATTAATAGTGTGTAAGGAAGAGAGAGTTCGTCTGCGCATTTTTTCACTAGGCGAGGTGGAATTTCGTCGATGCCAAAGCTAGTTTTATTCTTGAGGTTCTTTATAATATTATATGTTTCTGTCATTTCGATCTGATGTAGATATAGAGAGTTTTGTAGATAATTTTTTGCGGTGTTCTTTTTGTAGGCAATTAGGTTTTGTGCATTACTTATTGTTGTGAAGTGTCGATTAAAATAGTTAGCTACGATTTTTAACAGCGGATAGGAATAATTAAATGTGTTTTTTTTTTGTTCTTTGCATAGTTGTATTAAGTTACTGATTCTGAGCTACTCCTTAAGATTTAGCACCCCTTTGCAATTTAACCCTAGTGTACAGGGTGTAAGTATAGTCAGTCTTATTATTAGGGGGTGAATGTGTTCATAAATACGAACAACTTTTACTATGGGATCAATATTGGAATCATGAAATAAAAAACAGTTGCCCCATACAAACCAATGCTCTACCTCGATGATATGATGATATGTATGTGTATGTATATGTATGAAGCGTCAAAATTTTTTTTCACGATTTCGACGTTAATTCCATTGCAAAAGTTGTTCGTATTTATAAGCACATTAACCTTCTTTGATAATAAGACTGACTATACTTACACCCTGTATTATGCATGCCATGCCATGACGTCATGCAAGAACCATTTTTTTTGTCGTTAGGGTCCGCATGCGGTTACCTAGAATCTGCACCTTAACTCTAGCAGTTGCTTTGAGAAACCGGCTCTAGACGCACAATGTGCTATGGATCGGCAATTACTGTTGAATCTTAACAATTTTTGACTTGCAAAGGAAGAAATGATAAGCAAAAAAATTCATACCTGATGAATTTCGTTGGCTGATAACCAATTTTTTTTTTATATTGGACAGAAATAACGGTACCACAATATTTGACCCAAGACAATTTAGAACAGTTATTTTTCTACATTGACCGACCGGGAATCGAACTTGGGACCTCAGAGACAGCGATACCAAGTCCGGTATGCTCGCTTCTTGGCTACGGAGGTCGTCAACATTTACAAATTACTACTTTACAAACAAAACTCATAAAAAAATTCAAATAGCTGTCGACCGGGTTAAAACCCATACTTAGCTTTAGCGAGAAGCGGGTAGAGCCATCTCGTCAGCCACATTTTGCATAAGGCAAGTGACCCAGTGAACCTTTATCTAAACTATTTAACATAACACGTTTTCATGGCTCCAGAAATCCTAGAGCTTTGTCTCTATTTCACTTTTGTCAGAAACCTTTTTTAAAATATCTACAACATACAAAAATAGACGTCAAAATAAAACTCAATAAAAGCATTTTTAGAGAAACCCGATCGTAGATTTATTTGAAACATAAAAATCGTCTGTCAATTCGATACGAGCCCTAATGCCTCATCCTCGTTTTCCCTCGGGAGCCGCCGTCTCTGCTCAGATTATTTTATTGGGAATAAAGGACTCCCTGAAAATTACCCAGCTTCAGAAATGTCACCGAAATTCAACAAATAACATACTTCTAATAATGTTTTTTCCGTTTCGGTGTTTGTCACAGTCATACTCAAAACTGAAGGAACTTAAATAAAACTCGAGACATGAATCTCCTGCATTGACATTTTCGGTGTCTTAACTTTGCTGACTAACACAGTATGAAAGAGCTTAGAACTATTTACAAAAATAAATTGTGTATCTGTGTGTGTTTTTATGAGAATCGGTTAAATGAGCATAGCGCTTACAACAGTCTAGTCTAAAACTCACCTGTAGAACCTTTCTGAATCTAGATTTTTTTTTTATTAGCCATTTTTGTCCCACTGCTGGGCAAAAACCTCCCCTAAACCTCTCCACTTATCCCTGTCGGTGGTTAGGGCTTGCCAATCTTGGAGAAAATTGTCTAAGTCATCGCGCCATCGCTTTCGAGGTCTAACTCTCGAACGATGTCCGTCAGTAGGCAGCCAGTGCGTGACGACTTTTGTCCACCTTTTAGAATCCATCCTATGGACATGACCCGCCCATTCCCACTTCAACTTTGCAGCTTTTTCTTCCACGTCTGTGATCCCAGTTCTTGAGAGGATGATAGAGTTGCGGATCCGATCTGTCTTTCTTATTCCCAGGATATTCCTCTCCATAGCTCTTTGGCATACCCCATGTCTGGACCTCTGACTTTCGGTCAATGACCAAGTTTGTGCACCATAGCTCAGGACAGGCAAAATACAGACGTCGAGAAGTTTGCGTTTTAAACATATGGGAAGGTTTTACTTTACTAGGAATTAATTACGCCTAGCTTCAAGTAGAATAACAGACGCATAATAACTATATTTAGTTTTAACTAGCTGTCTCGGCAAACTTCGTATCGCCCCTTCATACATATTTTTTTGTGAACTTTTCCATGTTTTTTTATAGTTATTCTGCTATTCGGGGCAGAGACAAATTCAACAAACCAAAGATCATACAAATCGGTCCAGCCGTTCTTGACTTATAAATGGTGTAACCAACCCGACTTTATTTTATATATATAGAAAGATTATCACAAGCATTTTCATGCTTTGGAGAGCACATTAAAAGTTGATCCCAGCTAATATCGCTTGATACTCGTACTTGTCGTTGAGCCTAGTCAGAAGCATCAAGGCGACTTGATTATATTTGACAGTAAGCTTAGTCATTTGCTTAAACGGCTCGTGTTGTGAAAACTATCATAAGTTTTAGGTAATGTTTAGTAGTATGGTGCCTTCTAATAGGCTTAGGTATTTAATTCCTCTTTCGTCCGAGACACAGTGGCGAGCAGACGTGCGGCATTTTTAGTTTATAAGATAGTGAACTCAGTGCATACAACATTAAGCCGTCACTACAAGCGTAATTAGGACTCGTTTTACCTGCACATTCCCTAGTAAAATTCCACAAGCTACCGGCTCCCAGCCCACATTCGGTGAAGCACGCGCAGCCAGCCCCGCACTCCACCTCGCGGAAAAAGGACAGTGGCCATTTTTTGACTCGCTCCCACCTGTGCGCGGGTCTATACACTACGAGAGACGCTACGACGCACGCTACGACGCGCCCCTCCTATCTCTTCACCGCTACGAGGTGCTACGAACGACTACGTCATCTGCCCACTGACTACGACAACTGGTTATTATAATAACACCTACAAGCATGAGTAACATAAACAGATCGCTCTCAGATTCGAATTTAAGTGAAATGTGCTTAGATAACAGCCCCCTGGGATTTGTTTCGCGCCGCATCAAAAGGATCAGAGACGAGGATTTACCTGCAGAATTCTGCAGCTTTAAGGAAGAGATTAGAAAACTAATGACGTCTTTTATGTCAACTCAGCAAATTCAACTACAAAGTATTGGTGCGGACTTGAAGGAAATCCAACAGACTAATTACAACATCGACCAGTCAATTGGTTTATTGACGAGTCAAAACGAGGAGTTTCGTAAAAAAATTGAACTGTTGGAGACCCAGGCTAAAATAGATCGGGACAATATAGTGATTCTTGAGAATAAAATAGAGGACCTACAACGAGCATCACGTAAAACCTGTATTGAACTTAAGAATGTGCCAAGAAAAATGCAAGAAACAAGTGAGGACCTAACTAAAATGATGCTCTGTCTATCCAAGAACATCAATGTAGATTTAGAGCCTCGTGATATAAAGGATATTTTTCGGTTACCATCTAGAAAACAGGAGACCAACCCGAAATCCCCGATTGTAGTGGAACTTGGCTCAACCGTATTGAAGATTGAACTACTCAAAAAAGCCAAGTCGTTTAATATTAAAAATAAAACTAAAATACAAGCTAAACATTTAGGCCTTACAACCCAGGAGGATACCCCTGTGTTTTTGTCGGAGCAGCTTACCCCCAAAGGAGCCCGTTTATTTTTTCTGGCCCGGGACTTAGTGAAGACAGGAAAATATAAGTACTGCTGGACCTCCTTTGGCAAGGTATTAGTTCGACAAGATGATAACTCACGAGTAGTTCATGTAACAAATGAATCTCAAATACATAACCTGGTACAAAAAGCATGACTGTTTTCTAACCTGTATGGACACTTTTTACTTTTCTCAGCGACTTTAGTCGTCTGTTCTTTGGTATTGTCTCTAACACTTACTAAGCATTTAAATAAAACAATTAAGCCTAGTCACTATGTTGGGCTATTATATAGGTTCACAGTGAACTTACCACACTATCCACCGCGTTCCATAATACATATATACAACACAAAACATGCATACAATATAATATATACGTACAACACAATACATGTATACAACATATTACATTCAGAATTTTGTGCTCCTCTCACCACTTATATAATAATATATCTAATCAATTGCTAAGGTTACACCCACAATCAATCTTGTATATCCAAAGTTTTTACACTCAATCTAACATAACTCATATGAATGAACCCAGTACTACCCATTGTAATAAGTATAATATTGATAAAATCAACCCGTTAATAAAAACACTTTAGTATTTTATAACAATCCTTAATGTGTGATAGAATACAAGCTATTAATAACATAGACTATCTGGATATAGCAAAATCTGTCAATTGTGACTGTGTTGATCTCCCTAATCATTGTAGTATAGGTAAATCTAATTTTACAATTATTTCGCAAAATATCAGGAGCATTTATTGCAATTTTGATGACTTTCTGACTAACTTATCTTCTCTTACTTCTGAAACCGACGTCATAATTCTGTCCGAGTGCTATTTACATCCAGATAAACCTATCCCAATTTTAAGTAACTATAAATCATTTGCTACCACACGTCAATTTAATCAAAATGACGGCGTGGTCGTTTATGTAAAGGAAACTCTAAAACCAAAAGTCTCTGAAATCCAAATAACTCACGCATCGGCAATGCAAATAGATATATTAACACATTCTATACTTGGCATTTATCGCTCACCATCAAACCACAACGCAGATTCCTTTATAGACTCGCTTTCCCGTCATCTAAAAAGTATAAGTGCTCAAAGAAATATAATTATTGCTGGTGACATAAACATAAATATTATAGCTCTAGAAAATGAAAGATTTAACGATAGAAAAAACCGTATCTCTTACCTTGACATGTTGTCGGCCTATGGTATTCTCCCAGGTCACACCATAGCCACACGAGAAAGAGCATGTCTAGATCATTTTATGCTTAGAATAAATTAAAAAAAACATTCAGCCTTTATTGCCATTTTAAATACCACTATCACAGATCATCTTACAACTCTCCTATCTATAACTAAATCTAAGCAGAACCTGACGTCAATCAAAACTACGTCTAAAATTAATTTAGAGAATGCTTTAAAATACCTAAAAAATAGTAAAAAAATATCTGAACTACTAATTTGCACTAACCCTAACTTAATTACTGATAGTTTGATCCAAATCCTTTCTGAATCCATAAAAGAAAACACAATTACAATAAAAATACCGAAAAGTAAACGTATAATAAAACCCTGGATAACAAGTGGCATCCTGAGATGCATAAAAAACCGCAACAAACTCCAAAAATTATACCGTGATGACCCTAACAACGACATTAAGAAAATTACGTACACGCGTTATCGAAATTACTGTAACAACCTCATTAAGAAACTAAAAAGAACATATGAAAGAAATTTACTTGCAAAATCTATTAACGACAATAAGTTACTCTGGAAAAATATTAAAACACTAACATATACAAATAAAATTACTGGTATAAATTCTGAATTAACTAACCTAAAATTAACAGCTGCTGACTCTGCAAATTTTATAAACAGCTACTTTGCTAATATCGGTAACGAACTGGCTAAAAACATTACTTCAACAATAAATGAGGACGATTTTAAACAATATTTACATGAACTACCAACCCAGCCACAATCACTTGCTCTTCTGGACACAGATTATGATGAAATAAATAGAATAATAATGAACTTAAAGTCAGACAGTGCTCCAGGTTGGGACAATATTTCTACCTCATATATCAAATATGTTAAGGATGTAATTATACCTATTGTCACCCACTTAGCAAACCTTTGCTTTGCGACTGGTGTATTTCCTGACTCATTAAAAAGATCTATAATAACTCCTGTCCATAAAGGGGGGAAAAAAGATAACATCAGTAACTATAGACCCATTTCGGTGCTTCCTGTTTTGGCTAAAATTTTGGAAAAACTACTAAATACTCGTTTGCTAAATTACCTTGATACTTATAATATCCTATCTCCAAACCAGTTCGGGTTTAGACATGGTATCTCAACAGAGGATGCAGTGACAGTGACCTAAAAAAAGCCTTCGACACGGTTTCAAATAATATCCTTTTGCAAAAATTAGAAAAAATTGGCATTAGAGATACGCAGCTACTAATTTTCAAAGACTACCTGTCCAATAGAAAACAAAAAGTTAAACTTGACAGCTGTACAAGTGATGATATTGACGTATCATGTGGCGTTCCCCAGGGAAGTGTCCTGGGCCCTACCTTGTTCCTTATTTACATCAATGATCTCTGTAACAGACCTATTACTAATGCGAAAATATTCTCATACGCTGATGACACAGCAATCGTCTTCTCTGGTAGCAGTTGGTCCAATGTAAAAACAATTGCGGAGCGGGGTACGGCCCAGGTAGCTTTATGGCTAAAAAATAATCTACTTACCCTCAATACCGACAAGACCAATTACTTATGCTTCAGTATTTATAATGATTCTCAACCTTGCCAAGATTTCAATATAAAAATACACACTTGTAAAGTTTTGAGTGGTCTTGATAGTACGTGTAGCTGTCCTCAAATAAATAAAGTTGAGCATGTGAAATATTTAGGGGTGATGTTGGATCAAAGGCTATCGTGGTATCCTCAAATTGAACAAATTACATCGCGAATTCGTAAATTCAACTGGATTTTTAAATCATTGAGATATATAACACCAAAAAATGTAACCAGCACTACAGATGATACTAATAACCTACTAAACAAAATATACACCTCCCTGGTCCAATCTATAATAACATATTGTATCCCAATTTGGGGCGGTGCACTCAGGACGCGTTTCCTAGAAGTAGAAAGAGCACAACGCACTTTGCTAAAAGTGATGTACTTTAAAAAAAAGACATTCTCAACACAAAACCTATACCAAATTAGTAACTTATTAACAGTACGTAAATTGTACATTATACAGACAATTTTAAAAAAACAGAAATCTTATCTACAAGACTTGCATAGTGGGTAGGAGAAGAAAGAACAATGTAGTACATGTTCCCCATAGGAAAACACAATTTGCTAGGGTGCAATTTGAATCACGTTCAGCTTTTTTATATAATAAACTCAATAAAGAAACACAAATATACAATAAAACCTTTTATGAGTGTAAATCTATAGTAAGAAATTGGGTAAAGGATTTAAGCTACAACGAAATAGAAACTTTTATGGATTATAAGAGGTAAACATTAATGTTGGTGACTGAGGGATTAACTCTGCTCTTCGTTCAAGTAAAATATTCAATTAACATACATCCAAATATACGTACTTTCTATGTAGAGGGTACGTATATTTGTATGTATATACATATACACACACACATCCACACATACACACACACACATGCATACATATACACACATACAAGCACATATATACACTCTCAGACATATACATACTTACACAAATAACATGGTGAACTGATATAATCGTCTTAAAAAATTAAAAAATAAAAAACTTGTAAATGCTTAGTTCATTGTTTGTAGCATAATATGTCACATGATTGTATACTATTGTTAAAATTTATTAAGAAGGAGCGGAGTCTCCTGGCACAGGCATTAACATGCTTAAAAGGAGGCTTCGACAACTAGTGTATAAAACTGTCATTTATGTGAATAAACAATTTTTGAATTTTGAATTTTTGAATTTTTGAATTCATAATTCATTTATTCACTTTCATACAGTAACAGTAGTCCACACAATAAAGGTTATGTTACAGTATGTTCGTTTTGTTACAGTATGACCTGACCTACTTATATAATTTTACTTTTTAACACGATTTTCTTGGCTGTTGGCCTCTTAAATAAGCTAAAAATCACCCAACGTGCTATGAAGAGAAATATGCTTGGCGTTTGTCTGCGAGATAAGACCCGAAATGAGAAATTCGTAGAAGAACCAAAATCACCGACATAGCTTTTCGAATTGCAGCATTGTGCAGGCCACATCGCTCGCAAAACTGATGACCGTAAGGGAAAAAAGATTCTCAAGTGGCGACCATGAACTGACGCGGCGTGAGTAGGCTTCCTACGCGTTAGACTGACAAACTAGTCATGGTTGCAGGCAGCTGCTGGATGCAAACAGCCCAGAGCCGCTTGCTGCGGCGATCTATAGTAGAGGCCAATGTCCAACAATGGGCTGTATAATGCTGATGATGATGATATTCACTTGTAACTAATTAACTATAATATTAAAATCTTGTAAGTGGATTTTAAGCTGCTTCTAAATTTGGTCTGTAGCGACATCTATCTCGCCACATACGAACTAATCTGACGTATCCTACATCGCGATATTAAAGTTATCGGAGCGATTGAAGGCATATATACAAAAACCCGACAGCAAACCGTCGGGCAGTAGCCCACCAGACACAACACCCGTCTGGTCGGAGGATCCTTCCTATTCAATGGGGGATGAGGAACTTTACACCCTGTTCCTCAGCCTCCTCATACCCCCCAAACTGGTGACCCCGACGTGATACGTCATCATCACTTCCTCAAGCTTTCAAGCAGCGAGTCCTACAGCCAGCAGCCAGCATCCACGGCTACTACGGGTATCCTGACCACCAGCATGCAGCGGACGCGCATTCCTGGTCATCACCCACAGCCTTCTCAGCGACCTTGGCACAGCACACTGCACTTCGGCCGGTCAGCAAGCAAAGACGCACTTCTCTCCTGGTCGACGCAGCAGCCAGCCACTACGCAGCACTGCACCACTCCGACTCACTGGAGCATTTGCAGCATCACCCCGACTCACTGGGGCATCACCGCAGACAGTTCCGACTCACCGTGAACTATGCGGCATCTGGTTCCGACTCACTGGAACATTCCACTGGCCCGGCAAGCAACACAACATGTATGGATGACTCAACCTGCTATCAACCTCCGGTCTCGGAGGGGAGTGATGTAGCGACATCTATCTCGCCACATACGAACTAATCTGACGTATCCTACATCGCGATATTAAAGTTATCGGAGCGATTGAAGGCATATATACAAAAACCCGACAGCAAACCGTCGGGCAGTAGCCCACCAGACACAACACCCGTCTGGTCGAAGGATCCTCCCTTTTCAATGGGGGATGAGGAACACAACCTGTTTGTGTAAACCAGATGGCAGTACAATCATTTGACACTTTTGAGCCTGATCTGATGATTGAGCCAGGAAGTAGATATTGAAAGTTTTTAAAGGCTAGGCTTGTAGTGTAGGACGCCCCCCAGCTCAATGGCCCGACGACTTTAGTAAGATGGCTCGCAGTGGCTCATTGGAGGAGGCCTACGTCAAACAGTGGACTGCAATAGGCTCACACAATGAAAAGCTAGTAAAACTCTAATATTTGGGCACAGTTGATTCGTTTTCATAAATTACATATGTGTATATACAAAGAGAAAGGAAAAGGAGCACGTAAAGAGGAGAGTGATGGATATGAGTATTGATGGGTGGAGAAGTTGAGGACGACCTAAGAAGAGATGGATGGATTGTGTGAGGAGCGATATGACTGAGAAGGGAGTGAATGACTCAACGACGAGGGACCGGATTACATGGAAGAGAAAGACATATTGCGCCGACCCCAGATGACCTGAGAACAGGGCAGGTGAATGGTGATGATATACAAAGTTATACATTAAACGTTGTTTTAGTGTTTTAACTACAATAAAAGTATTTTCGATCAATATAGGCGGTTTTGTCTGCTATCCATATAGGATTATCATTTGTACGCCAGTTGAATCTAAATCTATTTCAAATAAACCGCCAATCATGATACAATTTTCAAACAGTATAATATCGTGCTAACAGCGATTTAAGAGCGTATTGTTGAAATGCATCAACCTCGGCCGGGATTCGGGGCGTGTGCGCGGAACATGCATTATTCCCGTCGTGCTCCCATCGTTGCCATGCTTATTTGTTTACCCCATCGTCACAGAGTAGGTAAAGTCAGTAGGTTGTGTTATAATAAGTATTTAAGTTTATAAAGCCATGGTTTGATGATAAAACAAACTTAGTTACGTATCGGCGTATTACTGCAAACCATTGTTATGTAAGGCAAATTATATTAATAATATTTCGGTGTTTAAAAAAGCCCAATCAAGGTGGTGCCGTCGGTGTCACTGTGCCAGCGTTACAGATTGGAATTCGTAAACGATTTAAAAAAAAAAAATTGAGTTAACTATTATCACAAAGTAACGTCTCACACTATTAATAAATAATGATTGTTGCAAACAATAACTGATTTAAATTGCTTTATAAATTATATCGGCATGCTATACATAATTGTATACAGGGTGTCACGAAAAGGTGAAATAAAACCTTAAGGGGTTATTCTACGGCTAAATTACATCAACTTTTTCTATGGGACCAACATCGAAATCTTAAAAAAAAAAATTGACGTTTCCATACAAACTGATGCCAGCTGGTCGCGTTTTAGTATGGGAAAGTGTTTTTTTTTTTTTTGCGAATTCGATGTTGGTCCCATAGAAAAAGTTGATGTAATTTAGCCGTAGAATAACCCCTTAAAGTTTTATTTCACCTTTTCGTTACACTCTGTATATAACTTAAAACTAAAAAAAAACAATATTATTAAAAAAGAAACAAACATGGTAGTACAAACTTCTAACTACTACTATTAATTCTTCTTTTTTTATCACGTCGATTCATTACAATTTACAATCAAGAAAAATGTTTATATCTTTTATTCCATCATTTCGAAAAGAAAACTTTAATCATAATTTACAATTCCGTTAATGGTTCCACAAACAAGGCAACACATGCTAGCTGTGCCGTCTCCACTGTGGCCGGCACGAGTCGCGCACGTGCCCTCACCCTCGTCACGGCTCACGGCCAGGCGATCGCGCTATTTATACATATCGCTCTCTGTAGGGGTACAGAGGCGAAAGTGACAAAAACAAAACCAAATATGCTTAAGGAAATTAAATGCTTGGTAGCAAAGATAAGTGGAGTTTGAAAATGTATAAATATGTGTTTAGAAGTAAGGAATAAACATTCTTGTGCTACAAAGTACCAGACAAATAATTTTCCTGGGCGTCTCTCAGCACACCCAGACCTTATTTAGTATACTAAAAAAATATTTCTTAATAAACCCGCACCGTTTTATTTTAATAGACAACCTCCGTAGCTGAGAGGCGAGCATACCAGACTTGGTGTCGCTATCTATGAGATACCAGGTTCGAGTTCCGGTCGGTCAATGTAGAAAAATAACTTTTTTATATTGACTCGGGTCTAGGTGTTATGGTACCGTCTTTGTTTCTGACTTCTGTAACACAAGTGCTTGAGCTACTTATCATAGGATCATATCAATGTATGTGATGTTGTCCAATATATTAATATTTAATTAATGAAGTTACTGCTCTCATTTAGACTATGTGTCACACAAATCGCGCTCTAGTCACGAGCGCGTCCGGGCTTCACGCACGTCCGGTTGAGGCTTTAATTGGCCTTATGGTAACTGTAATGTACTGAATAGAAAATGGGCATTTAAGAAATCAATGCATAAATTGATGCAACAAACAATCACACCAAATATTTAGCCCTAAACTAACCAAAGATTACACTATTAGGCGACTAAATAACAGATAGATAATACTTAAACACATTTATTTATGCCATAAAGTCATAATGAGGTATAAATGCTTATGCTCTTATGGCAAACATTTGCCCCTGGATTCGAACCATAGCCGCCTACCTCTGTAGTCCGGATCGCAAACCACTAAACTGTCGTCAAATACACTTTGACTATAATACTTTGACCTAATAAAGGTTGCAGGAAGCCGCTGGATGCAGGCCGCTTCCAACCGGCCAATCAGGAAGTAATTGTGGCAGGCCTATGTTCAGCAGTGGACGTCCTACGGCTAAGAGAGAAAATGACATTCTACGAAAGTGACCAAATTTTTATCGATAACATTTTGCGAAAATGACCATGTGCGTCAAAACCAAATGATGATGGTGATGATGATAATAATAAAGAACTACAGATACATCAAATTGCCATCCATGCCATATCTACTAGTAGTAGTAATTTATTACGGTTTTTAACTAGAATGTCCTGAATTAGAATCGAACCTACTTAATGATTCAACTTAATTTATTTAAGGTGTTCGTTGTTAGAGGTTGCATTAATTTTATTGGAGTAAGTACTCTTAGTTTTCAATGAAACAAAATAACTTGAGTGGCTTCAGAAAATATTTCTTTGGGCTTATATTAAATTTGCTCTTGAAGTTTTGACGCGTTTGTTATTTTAGCATCAAGTTTATAAACTTCTTCGAAGAACTCTTCAGTGACATTAAAATTTTGATGTTAAAACAATTTTGTTGGACAAAATGATATCGTATGATACTTTTACGTAATAATTAAGTGGTTTATGAATATGAAAATACATAAAGCAATTTTATTAATTGGCCTAATGCATAATCAGTTTTACTGATTCTGGGCAACATTGTATAGTTTTCTTTTTATGGTACTATTTCATATATTGTAAAGCCCTAAATCCTATTCTCTGCTGCCACACGCGGCGCCGGTCCGGTCGCGGCCACCGAACACCGGACGCGAGCCGGAGAACGGATATGGCTGTCGAACGCGGCGCGCCAGTGACTGACGCGCGCAAACACCGGCTCATCGGTGTCATAGACAATGTATTGTAAACAAAAATCTTTCGCACCATTGGAGTAAATTACAATGACAACAATTTTATACCAATTTACATATAAAATAATAAGAATATCATTTATTTGTCTCAAAGAAGATTACAGAAAAGTACGCAAACCTAATCTTAAAGCGAATAGTGCCCCTAAATTAGTGACTCGACGCATATTAGTACGAATCATCATCATCATCATTTTAGTCATACGACGCCTACTGCTGAACACAGGCCTCTCCCAATTATTTTCATCGGGGGGAATTGCCAGTACTCGTCACGCTTGGCAGGCGGGTTGGCGAGCGCAGTTTTTATAACATTTCACACGCAGACGCTGCTGCTCGTCTCAGTCTGCCCGTCAGGAATGAGTCGCCTCTTTCGACACGCCTCCTGTTGGCGATGGGGCAGTGTATTCTTTACGGCTGTCCCCACACGGCATTAGTACGAATATCGCAAGAAAATTCAATAAAATACGATTCATAGCAGCGCGCAATGAAACGTGGCTGCTAGGTACTACAGACGCTGCGTCGCTAAGTAGCGAAAATTGAGGGAAATATTATTGCATTTCGCATGGTCGCAATAGTTTTATTAAAAAACCCTTTGCTCAGTTTATAACTCAGTTTATTTGATGTTGTTTAATATTTTTTAAAAATATTTATTTAACTATATACAAAATAGTTTTCAGGTTGACCTATCAATCGACGTATTAAACGAATTAAATCAGTCTAGCGGTTAAAAGACAAAATGGTCTACGGCTCAGTTATTGCAGGAGACCCGCAAACTCTATTATTCTACCATAGCCTGTTTTATGCAAGTTTACCTGTTTTAAATTTATTTTATTACGATTTTTAGTGTTTGATGTTATCGAATTTTCAGAAATTTAATTATAAGAAAAATGCTAGTTCAACCCAAATAAAAAATTAAATGAACTTATAATATCTAACAAAAAATAACAATGAATGATGCGATTCATGATTTATTTTATAGAGCCTCGCATTTAGCAAAACAGTTTTGATTTTGCTGTTATTTTAATCAAATTACCTAAAACTTCAAATAGTTTTCACCCATAATGCATAACACACATCGTCACTCAGTCTACGAATAAAAAGCTAAAAAATAATGAAAATCACCACTACACATAGCATGTAACTTGACTCCGAATTTTTACCTCCGAAATCCAAAAGGGTGTTTACAAATAAAGTCGGTCATTGATACCTTCCCAATTATAAAGACGTCTGCTCATTATAAATAGCATTTAGAAAAAACATCAACCGTATCGGGTTCAGGGGATGAAACAAAATAACTCGGGAATGGAATGTTCTCGAATGTTTCAAAGGTCGAGATTGTGGACAAAACGATACAATGTAAATCGATCTTAATACAAAGGAGCCTTTGCTTTTCTTGGGACCTTTGATCATAGAGTAGCTTAATTCAGTAGTACCACTTACTACGTATTTATGGCGGTTACGAAACGCGACCGTATTATAACGTCTTTCAATTCATATTCGTGAGTATTTGTTGCTTGGATTTGTAAGTTGCAACCCAGTTGTCATGTATCATTAAAGTTTCAATATGATAATTATACTTAATAAGTTGCGGTTTCAGATCCTACAAGAGGCAAATGTTTGTGTGATGAGCACGAGCATTTGCACCTAAATCATGGATGATTATAAATGAATCTAAGTATGTTTATCAGTTATCTAGTCGCCATAGTACAAGCATTGCTTAATTTGGGGCTAGCTAATTAGTAAGATTGTAGAAAAAAAAAAAAAAATTTAATAACCAAACATGCCAATCTAATATTTTGATCAAATAGAATTAGGCAGCCATTAAAAAGAGCTAGACTTACCTATACTATACACTTATTTGTTGACAGTGTTTTGTCATTCTACGGTGACAAAATGCAATGCTGCGGTGATTAAGTCTAGTCAACTATCCCCATTCTCTACGGCTGTTAAATATAATGTAAGTTCATAAATACATTAAAATATAATATCCACGACTGAGGAACAACATTAAAATTTTGTTCATCGCATAAACACTAACGGGATTTGAAAACACGACTGCAAGGTTTTGTAAAATGGCTATTCTGAGAAAGTTGTTTTAATAGGTAAGCTTGTTGCAAATTTGTTTAATCATAATTTCCTGCATGGAATGGGTCTCATTCCCAGCCAGCCACCCTGTACTATCAAACAGAAGGGCCTACTGCTCTATACCTAGGCTGTGTTGTGCCCGAAATCTGACCCAGATTTCAACTTTTATCTTCAACAACTTCCTAAGGTTCATACTGTACCTGTTGAATAAATACTGAAAATGAGTTTGTAGTCCAACTCATTTTAAGTATTTGGCTGACTAACAATTAGATTAGACTCTTTTGTTTGGGAGTCACCGATGACCCACGTGGCCTCAAGATGTAATTCTTACTTAGACAGAAATGGTCAAGCAGTCAAAATAGATACAGTAACAAAAAAAACATTTACCGTATTAGTATTACTCTGCTTTCTGTCCGTCTGTATGTCAGCAATTTTAGCTCGTAAACGAAATAAGTTAACTATAATACATGTTACTTGGGTATTTTAGATATGAAGTTTTTTTAATTTTTTTTATATTAAATTTTGGACCACAAACAAGTTCACAATTAATAACTTATCCTAACTAGTTATTTAACACTTTTAATTATTGTGAACTCAGCAACACTGGTCACTAAATTAAATAATAATGTTGTTAAAAGGTGATGAAGCTTGGTACAATGTATACATACAAACTATAAACGTTAACAGTATTTTATGCTGTTTTAAATTAAGTATTTAAATTTTCAGACAGTGTACAGAACCACTACTACTTATCTATTTGCTTAAGAATTTCAGTGACAATCTTCTTATATTTATTACGTCCAGTGACATGAATATCAATATCATTAAAGGTCGCATTGTATGAGTGCATCATACGTGATAAAGAGCATCTACGTCCAGCATTAGTTCGGCATAAATTAGTAGAAAAGAGTTTATGAGAATGGGCCACGCGCTGATGTACTCTGGTGGGTACCCGATAATTTATATTCTCAGTTATATCCATACAGTTGTATCTATTGTGACAGAGATCTTACAGCATTGCCTCGAGAAGTACACGCCTAGATTTAAGGGTGGTTACTTTATATTTTCCCAGGGCTCATTATACGGTATTTTTTAAGATGATAAAAGGTCAAATATTTATTGCGAAAAATTAAAACATTTTTTGTGAAGTGTCTCTTCCCTGGATAGAAGCCAAAACAAAGTATTTTTTACCCTGCCATCATTGTCTAGCTTATTAGCAAAGTACCTACTAATTTTGTATTCCATTTTATCTTCAAAAGTAATGAGGTCGTCAAAATTGTTAATTTCATGACCATTTTATTACAACGTTTAAATTTAAAACGGTATTTATATGAGCAGGTGCCTAAATATGGTACACTATTGTTTGTTAGTATAAAACTGTGAATGATCTGGTACTACTCGTATATTTAATTGTGCTAAATACTTTTATTCGTTCATTCATTTGTTTCTGATTTCTGTAACACAAGTACTTTAGCTACTTATTATAGGATCCAATGTGTTGTCCAATATTTATTATTTATTATTATTATTTATCATTTATCTTACTAATAATATAAATACGAAAGTTTGGATAATGGATGTTTGTTACTTGATCACTCCAGAACTGCTTAGCCCTTCGCGTTCCACTTACCCACGGTAGACCGGAGAAACAATGGAAAACAATAGGGAAAATTATTAGTGGCACGAGAATTTAAATTTTTATTTATTCAGTATTTTTAATTGCAGTGCTATTTATATCCAATATTAATAATTGTATTTTTAGTATTTCAAGACTACTTAAATATATTGTGACTTGACAATATGTGTGTGAATGGGTGTAATTTGACTGAATAAATACTTATTTAATTAATTTAATAAAAAAAACTCGAAATCGACATGTTTGTGTTTTTCTAGGAAAGTTAAACGTTTTATATTACATATTTACTGCTTAGCCTATTTCATCCTCTTTCTAAAAATGTATCATACGTGGGAATAGCCTATGCAAGAACCACTCAATATTTTTTAAATGTAGGTAGTTGTAAATCTAGGTAAATCAGGAAAATAACGCCCAGTTTTATCATCTGACGAGTTAAGCTGAAAACTTTGGATTCTTTCTTCTTGAATAAATGAAAGATTTATTTGATGAGGCCTTAAATTCATAAAATAGATCATAAATAATATCATTTCACTTTGGCTGAAATGCCAACGTCCACGGCTGAACATAGGCCTCCCCCAGTGATTTCCAGATATACATATTACATAATAATCATAGATCTAAATATCTAGAAATTTTATTTGAAATACAAAATAACAAACAGCAAGATATAGAAAAACTAAAATAGTAAAAACTCAAAATATCAATACACTAAAACAAAAAAATACTAAAACAAAAGGTCGTTAGCAAAAAAAACAGGAATATAGTGTATGAACTCGCATGCATTTGAAAAGGGAGGTAGCGTAAAAAAATGTTCTGGGAACAAAACACTGTTATTCTGCTACTCTTGATAATGTGGACTACATTTTTCATATGTAAGTAAATAAAATGCATGCCCCTTCTAACAAATCGATTGGAAGTCATTGGGGGAGGCCTATGTTCAGCAGTGGATGTCTTATGGTTAAATGATGGTAATGATGATGTGATGTGATAGTATCTGATAAATCCAAGAAACATCTGGATTTTAGGAGATTTTGAAACCTATAAACTCTAACTCTTTAAACTCTTTATTAAAATAAAAGACTTGTAGGCTTACAGATTGGATCTAACACGCATACAAGCTTAATTATATAATTATTTTTTATCAATTTATGTCAATACACTTATAAAATAACCATTAAGTCAATATCTATCTTCAATGTCAAAATAACCTTGGCGTTAGCCTTAAATCTATAAATACTCGTACAAAAATGAATCTCTATTTCCCTTGGTCATCGAATCACGCGCAAACGGAACGAACAATTTCGATAGTTATTTTTTTGCTGTGGTAGTTAATATCTAGAGAAGGTTCTTTTAAAAGAAAAAAATAAGAAAGTTGCGCAGAGATTCCTTTATGAATAAACTAAAGGCTACGCGAAAAAAGTTGCGGGCAACAGCTAGTCTAAGACAAGAAAACGAATATTTTTTACGTACGTACTTATTACATAATAATCATTATTAGTCTATATAAATATAGACAAATTATTTTACGTTAAGTGATGTTAAACGCTCGACGATGAGTTACAAGGAAACTAATTAAATAAGAATTGTAATAAACTCTACAATTATCCGGTTCGATGAGTTAATATTTAATAACGAGTAAATCATACGAAAACACTTCTCTGATAAATCGGTTGTGATTAACAAGTTCTCGTTAGAATTGTATTAAATATTCCAACTCAATTTCTTGTAAACAGAAACCTATGTAACATACGTCCTAAATTATATACATTTAAAGTTCTTATTATTTAAATTATATACATTTTAAGTCAGAAATCTACAGGAGAGATTTCTGACTGACGACGAAACATGAAAGTGTAAAGTGTTTTGATGTAGAGGTGCACCTAAAATACATCCCCAGGAAGTCAAATGCTAACAAGGTAGCAATTAAAATAATCAGCCAAGTGTGAGATGAACTCACAAACCAAGAGTTCCAAACCACAGACTTTTTCGGGTTCTGTACCTCAAAAGCTTTACAGTACCACTTTGTCTGTCTGTTTTTTTTACTGTTGTCTGTCAGTCAAGTTGAAATCAATACTAAATACTCAAGTCTACAATCTTTTAGTCTGTGTAAAAATATATTTTTTTTGTGAACATAATCAAAAGATACGAATACAATAGAATTGGCTACAGAAGTACTTATCATCCCAAAAAGTTATAAATCCATTTTTATTTTTAAAAATCCGCCTCACATCTTTCCGGGACGAGCAGAGATGCAGGTGCGGCTGCGACAGACGCTGAATATAGGAAAAATAATAAATATCGGCAAATCAGCGCGAATTACTTTTTTATACCTTTTGGCGTCGAAACACTAGGTCCTTGGGGTCCCAACGCACTCTCTTTATATAAAGAGATTGCCAAAAGATTAGTTGACACCAGTGGGGACCCAAGGGCTGGCAGCTACCTCGCACAGCGACTAAGCAATCCAGCGAGGTAACGCTGCCAGCATCTTGGGTACCCTTCCACGAGGACCATTTTTATAATTCTCTATTTTCGTAGTTTTTATTTGTATATAGTATTTCATAGTTGTATTGTATATAGTATTTCATAGATGTATATATTATTTAAAATTAGTATAATTATTTTATAGAATTAATAATGTGTAATAATTGGTTGATAATGGTTTGTGAAATAATAAAATATAAGTGTTTTTAAAAGTAAGCTCTTGTTTTAAAAGTAAATTATAACTCACATTTGCAAGTCGTGGCAGTTTGTAACTGAATCTACACTTAGCTCATATCTTAATATATAAAATAAAGTCGGGTTAATTACACCATTTATAAGTCAAGAACGGCTGGGCCGATTTTTATGATTTATGCTTTTTTGGATTTTTTTGGAATAGCAGAATAACTACTAATCGATCGAAAAATTCACGAAAAAAAAAACGAGGCGGTACGTAGTTCGCGAGGACAGCTAGTTTTATATAGTTATTACTTGTTAATTGTGTTATTATTATAAGATGTTGGTTGCTCCTGTTAAAGAAATAAATAAATACGGGTGGGGAATCAAACCCTGTAGGGTACTTTACCAGGTCGTCTGTCTACCTTGTAGGCGGACGTCCTACGGTACGTGGCTGCCATTCCAAAACCTTTCTGAGCATCAGCCGTTAGTTCTGCGTACTATGTAGGATCTACTCGACCAAAATGGATGGACTAAGAAGGTAAAGTTCATTATTAAGTCGGTTACTGTACGAGACCAAGTACGAAACCTACCTATACCTACGTATGTCTATAAAAAAATTAAATCTTATCCATTGTTTATCATTATAATTAATTACCCCTCGTCTTTATGATTAATAATTTAGATAGGTTTTTAAATTGTATAACAAAATGTTATCTGGTTGACCTTACGAATTATAAAGGTTATAATTTGAAATCTGTGTCGTTCCGTTAATTTACGGCGGCACAGCCTAAACTTCATTACGTGTAAAACTTAATTAGTAAAGTTTTAATTCGGATCCCGCACTCGGCGACAAATAGATAGATATTGGAAAAGTTTAGCTCACAAAACCTATCGTACGTTGAAGTTTCAATTAGGCGAAACCGAGCTTAAAGTGCGGAGCGGTCGACACTCGCGTCTGTTTATGTGTTAGGGCTGGTGATCCGGTGTGATGGTAGCGATAAATTATAATGTTAACAAATTAAAATATCTGAATACGAGTATGACTTTTTGAAAGCGAAAGTTAAATATGAATGTTCCTGCTTTTCATACTTTGCCCCGTTTCTAGTCGGGGTACGTTTGACCTAGATTGACTAGACTTTTTTAGTTATCGCATTTGGAATGACTGCCATTTGACTTTCTCAACCTTTTCTACAGACAAAGACTCACTGATGTTAAATGAAGCTACCAACACTGAGCCATCATTGCAGGAATTACATGTTAATTGAAAAAAATGTTTTAAAAAACTGTTAAATATATTTTTTTAAATTTAAAAAGTCAGTTTTCGTTCAGGTTAAGGTTTAAGTTACACATGTTGTTTTTATATTAAATACAAGATGTTCGTCAAACTACGAAACTAAGAGCAGATGTAAACAGCTAACTTTTCAACAGTAGACACCAGAGTAATTTAAATGATAACAAAATACATGTAGCAAAGTAGGCAAGTTAGATAAGTTATTAGCTATCTCCTCGCTTGAAGTGTAACGCATACCGAAGGGAACTTCGCTGAAGCATGCATTTAACATTGAAAGCCTGCATTATTTCAGTTAGATCGTTTTTAGTTCAGCATTTAAACTATTTAAGTATTGCCACCAGCTCTTTGTGTGGTCATTACTAGCACGTGTGCTTAACTGCGTAAAGAACACAATGAATTACAAAAAGCAATACTATATAATTCGTTTATCTTTGGAAATATATTTTACATTCACAATTGAGGACTAGTTTGTTGCAATTTACATATAGCCGTCCTTCTAGCACTTTCTTCCATTCCTAAAAATAATATCATATCTTTTCTTTCGCGTTTTATAAATAAAAAATGAGACGTCAAAGAGACACCCTAATGTGCGCAAGCCTTACCTTGACCTCGTGATTCTAGATGCAAAGCAAGCATAGTTATTTTATTAGGGTTCCGTAGCCAAATGGCAAAAAAACGGAACCCTTATGGATTCGTCATGTCTGTCTGTCTGTCTATCCGTCCGTAAGTCACAGCCACTTTTTTCCAAAACTATAAGAACTATACTGTTGAAACTTAGTAAGTAGATGTATTCTGTAAACCGCATTAAGATTTTCACACAAAAATAGAAAAATTACAATAAATTTTGGGGATTCCCCATACTTAGAACTGACACTCAAAATTTATTTTTTCATCAAACCCATACGTGTGGGATATCTATGGATAGGTCTTCAAAAATGATAATGAGGTTTCTAATATAATTTTTTCTTAAACTGAATAGTTTGCGCGAGAGACACTTCCAAAGTGGTAAAATGTGTCCCACCCCCTGTAACTTCTAAAATAAGAGAATGATAAAACTAAAAAAATATATGACGTACATTACCATACAAACTTCCACCGAAAATTGGTTTTAACGAGATTTATAAATCGTAAACCGCAATTTACCTTTCGTAATGTTATGGATTTCATTTTGCAATAAAAATACCACAACTATGACTCGATTGTCGTGACGGGTGAACTTTTACTTATACCTACAGGTTTGTACGGAACCCTCGGTGCGCAAGTCCGACTCGCACTTGGCCGGTTTTTTAGAATGCGATTATCATTTTAACAAGATAATCTTCAAAACAGGAACTAGATTACCATGAACAGTGAAAAGGGGCCAGCTACTTTTCTGGTTGGCTAACAGTCCTTTAAAAAGTTAAATCATGTTGTATCGATTCAAATCCCGTTCGTATTATAACATTCAAATTTTAGTTCGAGTAAGAAAATCACTTATTATAATATGCACAAACTTTTTAGATATTTACATCTAATTTCGAAGAAAAACAATCCGAAAATCATTCTTATACCATCCAGTTGCCATAATTTGAGAGATCTTAAGTCCACAATACTAGGGTCCACAATAATACCACTAGGGGCGCTGTCATCGCGTATAAAGGTTTAGCACGCATCGCGTATGAAGGCTTATTACATACTGACGACTTCCGTAGCTTAGAGGCGAGCATACCGGACTTGGTGTCGCTATATCTGAGGTCCCGGATTTGATTCTCGGTTGGTCAATGTAGAAAAATAACTTTTCGATATTGTCTCGCGTCTGGGTGTTGTGGTACCGTTGTTGTTTTTGATTTCTGTAACACAAGTGCTTTGGCTACTTACCATAGGATCAGAGCAATATATGTGATGTTGTCCAATATTTATTCATATATATTGTTTAATTATAATTAATTATTTTACACGTACATGACCTAAAAAAAGCCAAGCATTTCCATAAGACGCAATATTGACTCTTAAAGGACCATGCAATACTAGTAACATAAACTAAGAAAACTTCCAATCAGTTCTTGTTATATAGTAAAAATCACACTGAGTGATTTATTCTACGACACATTAATCATCCAGAGTGCACCTAGAATAACACTACTATAAAATAAACACGTTCCTGCGATGTTCTCTGCAATTACTTACACTTAGGGAAGCGGGTGTTTAGACATTAGAGTTTGTTTGAGAACGAGAGAGTACAATATCCTTGATGTTATATTTAAACAACGCTGCAGTAGCTACTCGTATACAAGCCAAATAACTGAGTGTAACCCATCGTTGGGAGCTAGTGGGTCTACTTCACAAAGTGACTTCGATGTTTTAGCTCTCTCTGTCAGTCTTCATTTAGCGTGGCATGTTGAGTGAGAGAGATGAATATTCTTATTAATTTATTGTATTTAAGGTGTGAATGACTTAATATAGTGTCTCGTAACCTAAGGATAATCAAGTAACCACATACTTTAAACTTGAATGACTGATGACTTTTGCAAATTTGCATGACAATTTATACAGGGTTATATGTAAATCATCAACAACCTCCAAGAGGCCCATTCGGGTGCTCAAATACAAAAAAAAAATCTATAGGACCAACATTGAAATCGCAAAAAAAAAAAAAACTCCATAAAAGTTGATCACTATGATGTAAAGAATGGTTACAAGATTAATCTTGACTTACGGGACACCCTGTATACAATGTATGAGATTATTATTTATTAAGAACCCTGTATAACTAAGGGTATTGCATATTTTTTTTAAATCATTATAATATTTCTAATCGAAAACGAATAGGGCTAAACATTTATACGCATCCATTTTGTTTTTTGGAGGCCTCAGCCTTATACCAAAAAAAGTTTTTAGGGTAGTAATTATTGACTGTTCTAATAAAAATAAGATTGAGATAAGCTCATAATGTGAGATGTAACAGAATAGGGCTTGGACGCAAGTGGCTCACCCATACCCTAGTGGTGACTGAGTTTGTTCCGACGTTTCTTCTCAGCACTTGCCAGATTGTCTGTGTCTTGTCTCGAAGCGCTAGTAGGGCCCAAAAAATAAGGAGATATGTTCTGCCCCATATGGCCCAGTAATGTTATTATTGACGTTCACAAGTGGCAATTTTCTGTCCTAAATTGAATAAATGATTTTTGACTTTGACATTTACAGTCAAAAAAGTTTTCTGTGAAACTTTGAAAATAATTTAAAGTAATCATCTAATACTAATAAATTGTATTTCAATAATCAAAACTAGACTAACTAAACAGTATGAAGATGATCAGTTGACCTAGATATTGGTCCTATATCTGTATCAAATCAAAACTTTAGGGTTTGTGATGCCGATAGGTTTCAGTTTATTCAGGTCAAAGCTTACTTTAGGCTTTCAGGTCAGTTTAGTACCTACAAATATGTAAACAGACACTAAATACCTGTTTACATTAGGCGTTGATACGTTTAGACTGTGAGTTAAGAGTACAAAATTACTTTTCGAAAAAATAGGTCAAAATCAATTGGGATGTTGACACCATTCATAAATAATTCCGAGACACTTCTTTTTTTTAAATAACACCTTATTTAATTAATTTGTTCAGTCATAATTTTTAATTATTTCTTGAAATAGATTTTTAATTGCTTTAAAACTAATAAATAGATAGTCAGTTGAATTTGGTAAACAGTGACGTCACTGTCCGCTATTGCCATACAAATTCTAAGGAAGAGATACGTTTTGACAACTCATAAAAAGTATATCTATTGATTGGTCAACTACCCTATTTGAATTTCGAAAAATAAAAATGGTCGCTCGTTATCGTTAAGAGATTAGGAATCAGCAGGGAAACGTTGCAAGCATCTTCGTCTTCTTGTCTCTTGGACAGGTTTTTATTTTTGAGTTAGTAGATTTAAGTTGAAGGTTAGTATATTTATGTATTAGAATTTGTTCCACAATCACACCAATTAGCTAGCCCCAAACCAAGCAAAGCTTGTGCTATGGCGACTAGATAACGGATAAACACACTAAAATAAGTTTATAAACATTTGACGACAGTCTGGTGTAGTGGTTCGCGCTCCGGACTACAAAGCCAACGGTTGCGGGTTCGAATCCCGCAAGGGGCAATGTATATTATGTGATGAGCACGATGTTTATAAATGTATTTAAGTATGTTTATCCGTTATCAAGTCGCCATAGTACAAGCTTTGCTTAGTTTGGGGCTAGATAATTGGTTCGATTGTGGAAACTATTAATTATTATTGATTTAGGTACAAATTCTCGTGGTCATCACACAATAATTTACCTTTTGCGCGATTTGAACCCGCAACGGTCTGCCTTTGTTGTCCAGAGGGTGTACCGCTAACCAGAAGTTCATCATTACTTGTTTCCAATATTATTTACTGCACTAAAACAATCTGCCATCTCTTAGTAAATATCTTGAAAGACAATTTATTGCACTCGGTCAACTGCAGACGAAGCCATCAAAAAAACTGAAACCAATACTGAAGATTGTTCGCGAAGTAATTTAATTATTTGCTTGAGCAGTGGTTGTTGACTTCGAGAATGGTTCGCTCGGCGAATCACTCGCCAAATATCGGTTTCTTCTTCTATCGGCGGCTATCTTTTTAGTGTATAAGTTTTGATAGTGCTATACAAGTTTATCATTAGGTTTTTTTAGCCAAATGGCCAAAAACGGAACCTTTATAAATTCGTCATATCTGTCTGTCTGTCCGTCCGTATGTCACAGCCACTTTTTTCCTAAACTATAAGAACTATACTGTTGAAACTTGGTAAGTAGATGTATTCTGTGAATCGCATTAAGATTTTGACACAAAGAAAGAATTAAAAAACAATAATTTTGGGGGTACATACTTAGAACTGAAACTCCAAAAATTTTTTTTATCAAACCCATATGTGTGGGGTATGTATGAATAGGTCATCAAAAATGATATAGAAGTTTTTAATATCATTTTTTTCTAAACTTATTAGTTTGCGCGAGAGTCACTTCCAAAGTGGTAAAATGTGTGTGCGTCCCCCCCCCCCCCCTGGTAACGTCTAAAATAAGAGAATGATAAATGCAAACTTCCACCGAAAATTGGTTTGAACGAGATCTAGTAAGTAGTTTTTTTTAATACGTCATAGATCGTAAACCGCAATTCACCTTTCGTAATTTTGCAATTAAAATACCATAACTATGACTCGATTGTCGTGATGTGTGAACTTTTACTTATATAGGTACCTACAGGTTTGTACGGAACCCTCGGTGCGCGAGTCTGACTCGCACTTGGCCGGTTTTTTTTAAAAGTCAATGATTCATGCAACCCTAAAAATATGACGAATTAAAATTATGAACGAAGCAGTTCCAGTTTCACTTCAATTTGTTTTTCAGTGCAGTTGTTAAAGTCAGTGTCAAATTAATAATAAGGAATATAAAAAATCGCCCTAAAGGGGTTCCGTTTATTTTCTCTTCGATACAGAAGCCTAAAAAACAAGACATGACGACGTTATTGATATTATTTTGTTTTAGAGTGGTCCGGGGACCACTAGTGGTCCCTGGAAGCACCAGAAAAATTCTAAAATTATGGATTTCCTTGATTTATTTACTTTATGTTTACTCCAAACAGTTGGTGGTCCTTGGCAAGACAAATTTTGTCGAATATCATCAGTAAAATGTTAAAAACCACTTGTACATCTATATATAAAGGTAGTTCTAGGCATAAAAAAAAGACCAATATACCAATTTTTTACCAATATTTTATACATGGTTTCTTAAGCATAGTTATGTCAGGATTAAATTTTAGACTCATACGACCGCCTGGTTGCCAATCAGTTCAATTCAATTTAATATTTATTGCGTTCTCTATACACATGTGTTACAAATAGGTACATTATACAAATCATTATAGACATGTTGCGCACAACAATATAAGGTATCTATCTATTGTGGTCAGACAGGATAACGCCATGCGTACTTAAATTATTTATTATTTTATAGAATTTAAATTTAAAAATTAATCTTAATACAATATCATGTATTTATTATGATTATATATTATTTTATTTAGGCATTTTAATATTTAATTAATGTTATCAAACCTTTTTAATGTCATTAAAACCAGCCAGACACAAATGGTACAACCAAATATATTTTACTAGCTGTCCCGGTGAACTTCGTACCGTCTCTTTATAAATATTTTTTTTCGTGAATTTTTTGATATTTAAATAGTTGTTACCCCTTCTGCTATTCGGGGTGGAGATAAATTCAACAAAGCACAGTCATAAAATCCAGTCGTTCCCAACTTATAAATGGTGTAACTAACCTGACTTTATTTTATACATTATATAGATTACAAGTTTAAACATACTATTTCTGCGAAAAGACTTTTCCCCCGACCTCATATGAGTTTATTGTTAAGTTAATTTCGTTTTCTAGTTTCGTGCGTACCTAGTACCTACTGTAAAAATACAAATACTCTTACAACACAAAAGAATACAATCAGAAAGTTAATCGTGCAGTAGGTACAGGAACAAATCTGTATCGCGCCGTATCGCAGCGCGCCGATCCATCAGGCTGACGACCTCTTCTGTTACAAACACCTTTCTGCTCGGCTGTATCTTTTTATCAAAGATTTATATACTACTGTTACGTCTGTGACTGTACCCTACTTTCTAGATCTTATTACATTGGATATAAAGTATACAACTAGAAAATAAAGAACTAGAAGCTTGACCTAAGTAAAACTTGCTGATTTTAAACATCAAAATAATATTTATGAAAATAATTTAAAAAATAACGGCAGACAACACACCAATTGTCACAATTGCGCATTGTCAAGGTAAGTAATTAACTTGTGTTACGAGTTACTAGACTACATATTTAAAAAGAGCGTCTCTTAGCACGCCCAGACTTGAGCCAATTTATTAAAATCCGTTTCTTTACTGCATTTCTTTGCATTCAAAAAGAATTATCATCAACTACTACACGTCAGAGATACTTTCTTTTCTACGTTATTTGATAATAATAATTGGAATAGGTAAGTAATTGTGGACAAGTGCCAAGAATAATAAGGAGCGAGAGCAAAATTACAGGTTTCTGGAGCTTGTTAAACACGGCGGACGCATGAGACCTCATATTATGACAATAAAAAAATCCATCGCGGTTTGTTTCGCTGGCCTGAACTATAATAATAAGTTTTTACAAAACACATGAAGATCTTTTAAGCTCTGTTAGTTAGTTATTTAGTAAGCTGTTTCATTTTCTCATATATAAGTAAATTGTAAATTACTTTTTATAAAATAAATGTCTTAAAGCCTATGATCTCGTACCCATGTATTTAAGGGTTAAATCGACTTACTTATTTATTCTGTTTATTTAAAAGCATTCCTTAAAAATGCAGATTGATCTATTAGCAACATAAATTAAATTAACCTTTATTTCGACCAACATAGATCATAGTGTGTTAGTAGCAAATTATAACATTCTTAAACTAAAGTTAGTAGTACAGTTAACATAAAATAGACATAAAACATTTATCAGATTGTCACTACGTTAATCATTGAGCAATTATTTAGGTAGTGACAGTCAAGCCTCGCAGCAAACATGCCCAGCAGGACGCCGCTGGCGCTGTCCCGCACCCTGCGCACCAGGGACGTGCACCGCTTGCGCAATGTGGTATAAAAACAATCGACCCGCGCCTCAGCAAACAAACTAAATGATTTGAATAAAAACTATAATGATTTGAAAAGCTGCAAAATACAAATTGTCAATCTGTCAAAGTTAAAACTATTATAAATTTATCTTGGGATGGGTGAAACATTTTAATATTTTTATTCATGAGAAATGGTTCTAAAATGAAACTTTATTATGTTCTTACAAGTTACATGATTGATCTTTCGCATTTACTCATTTCGGTTTTTCTAATATTACTACATTTCAAGACCCAATGTCAAAAACTCAATCGATCAGTCTGAAAGCCTGGAATGGCTTCTAAATCTAAATTACATATTTTTACCTCCCAGAATACGTTAGTAAAAGGTCTGGACTCTATCTTATGAATACAAAAATATGTGTCAAACGATTTTCCGTGCTATAAATTGTCAGATTCGCAGATGCGTCAGGCGCCGGATCCGCGCGAGCTGCGCGATCAATCAAGCGAGCTCGAGGGCCGAAGGCGCCAGGTATGTAGATATTTATGTCTATGTTAAATTGTCTACTTTGTTATGAAGATTTCCATCAATACGGGGTAAAGTTACCACCTTTTCGGGGGTTTTACCATCCTTTTTCACATTTATATATTTTTTTGCAATGTTTATCATTTTCTACATGATTGTTGTCGGATATAAATAGACTTAAATTATTTTTTTACAAATTGCAAACAAATACCAAAAAATATATTCTTTACCACGTAACTACGAGGCCAAACAAAGATCTAAGATGGTTAAAAAACATAAAATTAATTTGGGAAAATACTTGCTATCTAAAAAGTCTACTGTAAGATACCAAAGCAGAAATGAAATGAAATGATAATATTAATTTCAAAATATAAAATTTATGTACAAAATATTTACGATTCAAAAGACGAGACTTAGGATTCATTATACTGTTGAAGTTTTGTAGATGTGCAATGTTGGCCTTACTAGATATTTATTAATTCTTACGAGTACATGTAAAACACGTACGAGATGTATCAATATAATCAGCCCACATGCCCACTGCTGAACATAGGCCTCTCCCAATGCAAAACAGTAAGTACAGTCTACCAAAAGTACCTATTTTAACATACTGATCCATAAAATACATAAGAAACAGCTCAATCTTAAAAGATCATTTGCAAATGCGGTCCTCAATCGTCGCTATCAGTAACGATCCCGTAAACGATCCAATCAATCAGTCGAACGACCACCTTCGCATAAACGCTTCCGTAAACGGCACGTATAACATACGTATAATGTCGCATAACATGTCGCTAAAGACGCGTATAAATAATTTTCTTACAATAACGAGCACGTGTCGCGAATGCAAACGTTTCGTGTCCAATAAATTTTCGGATGTAGATCGCGGGGCTGCTGATGTGGCGGATTCGGGGATGGAATATGAACGCGGAATATTTTATTGACTTCTTTCAGTCATCGCGTTGCACGGGATCACTTGGCGTTTGAGACTCGCACAGTAATAACTCAGGATACGTACATATACTAAGAGCGCGCGTTTGAGACTCACAATAACTAAGGTTACGTACATTTAAGAGTGCGCAGGCGCTCTTTTTGGTGTGTGTGTGGGGGGGGGGGGGGGTTGCGTATTCATCTGTAAGTGTGTGTGTATGTCTAAGAGTATGTGTGTGTTCATACACAGGGTATGTTTGTTAGTGTGTGTGTGTGTGTGACATTGTGACTGTGTATATTGGCTGACTAAGTTAGCAAAGAACATGCTTACAGCAAACATATTATTATCCTGCTTCGCTTGTATTACTTAAGCTTAACTTAATTAACAATTAAATTTTAATTTAGGAAGTAGTTTAAATTTTAGTCTACTTCTGAATGTCAACTGGAATTACTTTGTATAGTGTGCAATAAATAGTATTTCTATCCAACTCATCATCATCATGTCAGCCTGTAGTACTGCAGTCCACTGCTGGCTGCTGGTAAGCTTCCCCCAAAGAGCGAAATAAAACACGCTCTCCCACTTTTATCATCCAACCACTGCTAGCCATCTTCTTAAGGTCGTCGGTTCATCGAGCTGGGGGGTGTCCTATACTACACTATACTCGAGAACTCGTTTATTCCACCTTTCATCGGTTCTGCGACAGATGTGGCCGGCCTATTGCCACTTTAGCTTGCTACATTTGAGGTCTCCAATCTAATTGACATGTAAAAAAGAAAATTCTTCTTTGCGTAACGTATTTTTTTGCAGCCGATCTGCAATTTCATAAATGATAAATTAGGTTTATAAACAAATAACTGTCATTATACTTACACTCCAAATGTTTCCTCTCTCGATACTTTGATGCGATTCTTTGTTTGTTGATAACTACGAGGTAGTAGCATTTTGAAATCTCGTAGCAAATATGAAAGTACAGATTCACTTCAAAGTAGGTTTTAGTGCATAGTGCAGCACTAAGATTTTTGTTGCCAACAACGGTATCGCACATTCTGTCGCGTCGTCGCAAGCGAGCCAATCAATCAGCGCCTACCACTATCGCCTCATCTCGCTATTGTGGCTTCTGACGTTCGCAGCTACGTCGTAGTGCTACGAAATTCCGTAGTCGGCTACGAGTAAGGTCTAGTAACTAAAATGCGGAGTAAAAATGTGATCTGCATTCTGAGTGCCTTTTTTAGTCCTTTGAAATGTAACATCGCGATGGAAATGGCGTACTTGCATGAAGAAATGGGTTTTTAAATCGGACTGTATATGGGTTAGTATGACTAAATTAGAAATTTTATGTGTTGTGACAACAGTCTAGTGTAGTAGTGTTTGACAAGGAAAAAATAACCAGAGGTTGCGAGTTTGAATGCCGCAAGGAGCAAATCTTTGTACGAGCATTTCTACCTGAATCATGAATAAATGAAATAATGCGATGAGACGTGGGTTAGATTTCCACCTGAGGTGGTGGTTGAAACATGAATGTATAATATAATTAAGATATGTTTGTTTATCCGTTATCTATACGCCATAATAAAATGTTCGCTTACTTCATCATTTCAGCCATAGGACGTCAGTCAATCAGTCTGGTTTTTTTTTCTGAGAGAATGCAATGTCTAAATGAGCACCGAAAATAAAAAAATAATAGAATTTGTCATTTTAAAAGTAAAAAAAAATATCTTAAAACATTAAAAGTGGTGATATTTCTAAAATTAAAAAATACACATTTTGTAAGTGGCTGACAAGCGATTTTCGTTCCTGGCGGGTACAAATAGGTCCATAAGCCGACTACCTAAAAAAAAATTTGTATCCATCTGGCCTGGACCACCCTGTATAATGATGTTGTAGTAATAGTAGCAGTAATTGGATCATAGCCGTATACTTTACCAAACTATTTGAAATTGTCGCACATAATTCAATCTGATCATCGTATTGTCGGCAGTTAATCCCAAAATACAATTGTAGTAATTGTCATCTAAGCGTCTCGCGAGAGTACGTGAGCAGCGCCGGACCTTTATAGACGTAACTCCTTGTTTTACGGCTTGCATGCATCGGGGGGCCGTTAATGCCACCACTAAATTACGAGAATGAGCGCCAGACGGTTTACACCTTTTGCTCGATAGACGGCAATTTTGGGCGTGAATTTTATATTGTTTGAGTGGGGGCAAGTGGTTAGATAAAAAATAATAATATTTTTTTATAAAAAACTGTGTTTCAGGAGCCAGTTCCTCCCCTTACAGTATGTCAACAAAAGGTCATGTACATGATCTCAATTGTTAAACAATAAAAGTTAAATTTAGAATTTAAGTACAAGAAAATAATTTACCAATTTGGAAATCTAGTTTGTGTGTGTGTGTATGTGTGCGCGCGCGCGTGTGTGTGTGTGTGTGTGTGTGTGTGTGTATGTGTGTGTGTGTGTGTGTGTGTGTGTGTGTGTGTGTGTGTGCGTGTGTGTGTGTGTGTGTGTGCGTGTGTGTGTGTGTGTGCGTGTAAGTACCTACATCAGCAAAGCTTCAGTGCTATCATAATCAAGGGCTAACAGCCACTCCTTTATTTTTGCCTTTATTTGGTAATTACTAAATGTGTTTAGGAGGACGGAACGGAGGGTTCCGTACCATTATCTACAATATTTTGTGAATATTACGAGCGTCTATATCTTGCCGTTATTAATATAGTGCAAAAAAAATCACATTTGTTGTATAGGAGCCCCACTTAATATTTATTTAATTCTGTTTTTATTACTTGTTGTTAAAGCGGCAAAAGAAATACATCATCTGTCAAAATTTCAACTGCTCAGCTATCACGGTTCATAAGATACATCCTGGTGACAGACAGACAGACGGACAGCGGAGTCTTGGATATAGAAATTATAAAAAAGACAAAAAGTGCCTAAAAATATCACGATTAGTTAGAAAGTCAAACCAAAATCAGTTTTTTTTCGACCTTAGGAAGTGTTGTACAGTTTTTTGTTGTGTTGACCTTATTACTTGGTAATATGTAGTGTCAACGGCAGGTAAACGTACCCAAAAAGTGAAAGGTCATTGAGCCGATTTTTTACTTTAAGTCCGACATATTATAAAAATCAATTATAACAATTAAGAAAATTTTACGTTTTGTAGTAAGTTTACGAGCTGTTGTTTGTACCTTTAAATTGATGCTTAGTATGAAAAGGGTGACTAATAGTCAATAAAATATATATGAGATGACAGGGTACAGTTGTGACGAGGATCCGGCGGCGAGACATCCCTAACACGCGAACCGATGTTCGACAACCCTACGCGCCCGCAAGCGCTCGCGCACCAATATATAAGGCGTGGTGGGAGGCAGCTCCGCGACAGTCGTCCGAGTTCTGCGGCCCTGGCAAGACGTCTTCGCGCGCGCACGTCACCCATTTTCATTGCCTTGGCACATCGGAACTCTGACGATTTGTTGACCCGTGTTCCCTACTAACTTAGTTAAGTTACCCGATCCACCTCCCAATCCGAAGGTTTAGCAGGGCTAGCGGTTACCGTATGACGGCAAACCTTCACTCCCTACCCTTGACCGCGCTCCTGCGGTGAACCCATCCCCGGCCCGGATGCTCTTGCGGCTTAGTGTCGCATACGACTCCGCATGCCAGCCTTCATTACCCGTAGTGAGAACGTAGATATAAACTAACCAAACACCCGCCACGCTCCGCGTCGATATACCGCGTAGGACGCGATCTCGTTACCGCTCCAGAATCCGTCCCGTAGGGAACCGCGCAGATCCTCGTCGCCCTATCTCGCCGTCCAGCCGTGACGGCAGTCAGACAGCAGTCATAGCCTAGGCTTAGGTTAAGCGTTAGGAGTGTATTAACATTTAGTGAATATTGTGAAACTGTTCAATATATAGTGTGAAAACGTCACGTTGGTTTCTCTGGTCAATCCCTGGTAGGTTACCCCAAATTAGGTACACATCCCCTCACCGCACGCACGGCGGGCTGGGGCCAGTACATATGCTGACGAGGAACTCAGGCTGAGCTAGCTGAAAGGGTTCTTCGTCACATTGGCGCCCAACGAAAAAACCCATATAAACCCCAGGGAATAGGGTACTTACCGAGCCGTCGCACCCAGGCTAGAAACCGAAAGAGAGCGACGCCTCGGGAGTAACCAGAATTAAAATATTGACCAGAAACCGAATCTAATGCCCACGTCCTGGATATACAACCTGAAAAAGCAAGAATTGGAAGAAGAGTGCAAAAGAAGAAACCTAAACGCCGAAAACTCGACAGTGCGTGACCTGAGACAAAACCTCGCACAAGTGGTAAGGGCAGAAACCCCATCCACGTCACAAACCCGACCAGATAATACGGACCAGCCCTCCAGCGTCACCGAAGAAGACACAGACAACTCGGACACAGAGTTCGAGGACACAAAGATGTCACACGAAGAAAAAAACCCAGAACAGACGAAATGTGGCAACCCACGAACAACTAACGCAAGTGAGTGCATAGTATCAAGGTGGAACATACACTTCGATACACACGACGACCCCGTGGAGTTCCTTGAAAGACTGGAAGAGCTGTCAGAGACAGGGGAAATAGAAAAAACGAACCTACTAAAAGTAATACCAAGACTACTAAAAGGTAAGGCTGTGTTGTGGTACCGTAACAACAGAGACTCGTGGACAACATGGGAAGAATTTATTGAGTGTTTCTCTATAACATTTATGCCAAAAAATTACGAAAACGAACTCCTCCGAAAGATAGTAACATCAAGACAAAACTACAAACAAAAGTTCACCGATTACCTAATCGATCTACAAACTTTAATGAGAAGATACACAAAGATGTCAAAAGAGGAAAAGTTAAACAGAATATACGATAATATGAACCCAAAATACAAGTACTACATAAAAAGAACAGAATTTACCACGGTACAGCAATTAACACAACTCGCAAAAGACTACGAAAGTGTCACAGAGGACCGCCAAATGAGCTTCAACCGAAGGTTCGAGAACAGAAGCAGTACAAACACACAAACAAACACGAAAATATACAGGGAAGCACAACCCGCACAGGCACTATCAGAAAACAGACAAGCCAGAGACACGGCGAAATACATCTATAATTACAACCCAAATACATGCTGCTGGAGTTGCGGCAAACCCGGACATACATCAAGAGAGTGTAGAGGAAGAAAAGTGTTATTTTGTGGAGGGTGCGGAAAGATTGGCGTACTAAGCATCAAGTGTTGCAGGGAAAATAAAAACATAGTACAATCCATGATAATAGGCACAGAAACGAAAAACGGAGACAACCGCCCATACATACAGATAACCGTGTTAGACACAGTATACCAAGCGCTGATCGACACAGGAGCAACAAGATCATACGCAAACCGACAGATATACGAGGAATACCTAAAGAGAAAGCACAAGCCTAAAAATGTGTCAGAAACGGCAAGCACAGCAAATGGAACAACACTAGAAATCACGCAAGCCCTACCCCTACAAATCAAAGTAAGAGAGAAACAAATAAACCACCAAATGTTTTACCACCCCCAGATTACAAAAATAATAATCGGGATGGACATACTAAGCAGGATAGGGGCAAAAATAAGTTGGACGGACGAAGATACCAGACAAAACAAGGAAGAACAAATAGAGACTATCACAAACGTCGACAACGAGATAGAAACAGAAAATATGGACCCAACCCTCACAAAGGAAAAAAAAATCCGATTACAAAAGACCATAAGCGAAGACTACGAGAAATGCGACAGAAGCCCAAAAGGGAACACATGGACGGCGCATGAAATAAAACTGAAACATACCAACCGATAAAACAAAAATATTATCCGAGAAATCCGAAATCCGAAAGAATATACGAAATCGGAAGAGATAACAGAGACTGGACAAAAAAAAAACTGAAAGAAATTAACCAGACAGAAAACACCGAATATAAATCCGAAAACGGTAAGCTATACCGAAAAATTATAAACTACGCCTACGGCCCGAGACTAAACCCGACCTCAGAATGGAGACTATGCGTACCTGAAACAGAAAAACACGACGTCCTAAAAGAAAACCACGACACACCGACAGCAGGCCACCTCGGAACGGCAAAAACACTAAATAGAATATCACAGCGATATTACTGGCCGGGAATGTATAAGGACGTCACAAGATACGTGAGAACGTGCAAAACTTGCCAAGCACACAAAAAACCACAACAAAAACAAGCAGGATTAATGCATATATACAACGCACAGTCACCCTGGAGCATCATGTCAACGGACCTCATAGGCCCCTTACCAAGATCGTCAAACGGATTCACATGGATAATAGTTTTTCACGACAAATTCACGAAGTGGACAGAAGTAAAACCACTACGAACGGTAACCGCTAATACGGTGACAAAAGCATTCAAAGAATGCATCGTCATGAGATACGGATGCCCGGAGGTATTAATAAGCGACAATGGCAGACAATTCACGAGCAAAATATTCGAGGAAGAATTAAAAAAGTACGGTACCAAGCACAGACTGACCGCACCATACTCACCACAAGCAAACCCCACCGAACGAGTAAACAGAACATTAGAAACAATGATGGCAACCTACATAAGCAACAACCACAAAAAGTGGGACGAATACCTACCGGAACTTAACTTCGCTATTAACACGTCAACCCATGAATCCACAAAATACACACCAGCATTCCTTTTATTCGGAAGAGAGTTAAGAGCACCAAGAGACAGAAACGAACTCCCTATCCCACACCTAGAACAAAAAGAAACACTAATAGAAGTCCACGAAATCGTTGAAAACAACCAACAAACAGCCTCAATACAACAAAAACGACACTACGACAAAAATAAGAAGGAATGGAAACCGAAACACGGCGAAAAAATTATGAAACGAAACTTCACATTATCAGACGCAAACAAACATTTTTGCGCAAAATTGGCACCTAAGTACAACGGCCCATACGAAATAATATCTAGTAAGTCTCCAGTAATCTTCAAATTACAAGACCCGACCACAGAAAGGAAAAGTACAGCTCACATAAAAGACATAAAACCATACTACGAATAAGAATAAAGGAAAAATCAATCGTTATCAAACCTCATGAAAACCACGAAGATAGAATAATACACACAAATCATCTTTTTTTCACCCGCAACATGCTACGAAATAGACAAGTAACGCCATCTATCGGCACCTCAAGACAAGAACCCGGCCGCGAACAAAAGGCCCTAAGGAGGATTAACAAAACTTACCTACAAAATCAATGAGAAAACCGTCATAAATAAAATAACTGGGAGACAGAGACAGGACTCATTATCAAGCGAGCAGTCATGGCAGAACCTTGGGCGAGAACGAGAACACAACCTAGGCCACTACCGACGACAGGGCAACCGGGACGTGTAGTTTTACGCGGGAAGGCCTGGCAGATCAAGATAGACAGGAATGGTAAGATCAGACCAGCAACGCCAGGCCCCAACACAGAAACGCCAGGACCACCGCGGCCAACAAACTCGCACCCGCAGAACCCGGAATCAGGACAACGCGTGGCGTATACCGAGGAGGATTTGGAGCCAGGGGGTTGGTCCGAGTTATTAGGAGTCGATTATTTGAGCGACGTAGAAAGGGATCCTCAAATAAACGCGCTGGACCTATTAGACAATGCCGAGAACGAGCTGGAACGGCCACGAAAGAAAGTCCACAAGAGAGGCAAAAGAAAGAGGCGCACCGGGAAACCAAGAAAACGGGACAGGCCGGAAAACGTGAAGGACTAGGTCGTAAAAATTTTTTTTTGTTTTTTTCTTTTTCTTTACCTAACATTAAACTAACTTAGAATCAGTAACACAAACCGTAAATTCCAGTTGACTATACCCTGTCATCTCGTATTGGGCAGTAGTCGCACTGCCTCATCTACGCTGTGGCCGCAAGATCTAAGCTGAGCTACAAGTTGTGCTATTGTCCATACACGGTCATCTGTCAAGAGGAATATCCATGCGAAATTGGAATTGCCTTGTTAAGCCAGTGAAGCGGGTTTGTATAAATTTAACAGTCGATTTGTCACTGAATTTCAGATAACTATATGTTTCGTTTCCGTTAAACTTGCCTGATATTAATACTGCTATTTGGTATAAATAAACGATAATTATCTGATAAGGTATACAGGGTTACATTGCAAAGGGGTGCCAAATCTTCCGCCTCTGATGAATAACCGCGCGGCTCTCGTAGTATCTCTCGTAGTCGTAGACTTTATTTTCGGAAATTGTAAAGTTATTATTTTTCGTAACATACGATTATTAAAAATAATAACGACTTAGATGCTTCTTTATGTTGTTCCCTAGATCTTATTTTGTAAATTTGGCACCCCTTGCAATGTAACCCAGTATTGATTGAGACTGTGACTTGAAAAGCGCAGTGTGTCGGGATGATAATATAGTTACACAAAGTTGCTAGTATCGTATGGAAAGAATAGCATAGGGTTGGCCTTATTGACATGCACTGGAAAAGGGTTATATCCAGCGGTAGACTGTCGTATGCTGTATAAGATGATTGTAATATACATAAAGTCATTCAACCCATTTGAGGCCGCTTAGGCTAAGGTATTACGAAAACACTTTCAAGTGTAAATCTAACCCTAAATTTGTCGTTTACGTTGTATGTCAATTTCAGGTGGTAACTAGAGTTCGCGCCACAAAAGAAGTCCCGCAGACGGGGCGTTGCAAACGCCTGTGCCTCGCCTGTGCCAGTCTTGCCAGCACAAGTTCCTGTTTTTCCGCGGGACTTCTTTGGTGGCGCGGATTCTAAGTACTTATTTTCATTTTTTGAATTTAGAATATTGAACTTATACTTCATATACTTAACCTGCCAGACCACAAATACAAGACACAGTGGTATTGCTACACAGCCACATGAGTCATTTGAGTTTGACAGATTAAATTCAAATAAAGGTACTCAATTTGAAACCTTAGTATAGTTTTACGAAATGTATAATGAACTATATAGTGTTGTGGTATGGTAAAAATAAAAATTAGTACACGTCATCATCATCATCATTTCAGCCGTCGGACGTCCACTGCTGAACACAGGATTCCCCCAATAATTTTCATCATCGGGGGGGATTGCCAATACTCGGCACGCTAATTAGGACACGTAAAAGAGTTTAATTCGGGCTTATTCATATAAATAAATTGGATTTTATTTAAGAAAATAAAACTGAAGATCCTTTGTTATCCTAATTTAGGAAAAAAATAGATATTATTATGTTATGAAATATCCGTATTTAAAAGCAACTGCGTTTTATGACGCTTACTTACATCATATATAAGGATTTGCTGTCGTAAAAGCTTTGATAGCGGCGGTTTTAATAAAACAACTTGTATAGCTTTATTACTCTTTGGGAATGGACGCGAGTCGCATGAGAAGAGAGCGAGAGAGAACGTATTTATTTTGTCTAAATAACACACAATGTAAACAAATATTTTTAATTAGTTTGATGTTTCACCGTTATAAAGTCTCCCGGGTTTGATAAACTTTTAAATTTGGTTAGGGTCTAAGTGTACTGGGAGATAATTTATTTTCTGGTACAAGGATTTACCCTTTTTTTATTTGCATTCATAATAATAATAGTTTATTATACCAAAGATAATATCTTCACTTGAAAACAATTTTCAACTGCCTCTGGTAGGATTCTAACCCCGACCTTTCGCTATCCGGGTGACTTATTGAAACTAATTTAGTTGTTTTATGTTAACTGATTTTAAATATTTGCAGTAATATTTCTTTAGAGTGTTTGTGGGAATAAAATCTAAGACGTTGATGAAACATAATAACTATATAGACACTCAAAGAATATCGCCAACATAACTATTTCCTCCGTAGCTTAGTTGGTAAGAGCAGCCCCTGAAATAGCGAAAATAAGTGGGTTCGAATCCCTCTGAGGCAGTTGGAAAATGTTTTCAAGTGAAAATATTATACAGAGTGTAACGAAAAGGTGAAATAAAACTTTAAGGGGTTATTCTACGGCTAAATTACATCAACTTTTTCTATGGGACCAACATCGAAATCTCAAAAAAAATATTGACGTTTCCATACAAACTGATGCCAGCTGGTCGCTTTTTAGTATGGGAAAGTGTTTGCGTGTGCGAATTCGATGTTGGTCCCATAGAAAAAGTTGATGTACTTTAGCTGTAGAATAACCCCTTAAAGTTTTATTTCACCTTTTCGTTACACTCTGTACATGGTACAAGAATAATGATTTCTTACCTCAAGAGCATAACAATTATTTTGTTGTCAGGCGTGTATATTTATTTAAAAAATCATTAAGAATAAATGAAAATAATCTGATAATTCGAACCAGCGTCTACCACGATCATTTATATACCTTCAACCGTAGGCTATGAACAAAACATAATAATATTAACATATTACACTAGTTCCGAACTCCGCGATAACACGCTACGATAGGGAAACAAAAAGCAAACTATAAGTGAATGTAAATCCCAACATGTGGGTTCGGATATGGAGTTAGGAACTTTGAACTCGGATACATCGAGATATGCGGGGCGTAAGATATTCAGAGTTATGCCGATATTGCCATAGGCTGCGGCCCCACGGAGATACGACAAGTCGAGCGCAAGTTCCCAGATAGTCCAATGAATTCAAGAAACAGTAAACAGTGCCTTAACGTTTCAATGCGGGATGCATCGATATCGCCCCGCAGAGATGAGATCACGACGCTTGGATACAAGTTAACAGCCAACTGCATAACTGGCATATGCATTAATTGCAATCGCAAACGTATCATGTATATATGTCATGCGATATTGCGTTACAGCCTCACATATAATCTTATATATAAAATTCTCGTGTCACAATGTTCGTTCCCGTACTCCTCCGAAACGGCTTGACCGATTCTCATGAAATTTTGTGAGCATATTGAGTAGGTCTGAGAATCGGTCAACATTTATTTTTCATTACACAAAGACCACGCAGACGAAGTCGCGGGCAACAGCTAGTAAAATTTTAAAGCCTTTTAATAAGGTTTGCAACACACTATGCTACGAATACTAAAATAAAATAAATTTAAGGCTCTTGCATATCAAAGGCAGTGCAGATGCGATGGTTTTTTATTGTTTTTTCATTATTTGATTTTATCTTTTTGTGACACAAAGAACTGACGGCCGATGGGGCAGAAAGGTTCTGGAATGGAGGCCACGTACCGGCAAGCGCAGCGTAGGACGTCCACCTACAAGGTGGACAGACGACCTGGTAAAGGTTGCAGGAAGCCGCTGGATGCGAGCCGCTTTCAACCGGCCAATCTGGAAGTCACTAGGGGAGGCCTATGTTCAGCAGTGGACGTCCTATGGCTGAAATGATGATGATGATGATGATCTTTTTGTGGTTTTTATCATGACTACAGATTACCTAACTAAATTACAGGGTAACATTGCAAAGGGGTGCCAAATTTAAAAAATAAGATCTAATGAACTATATAAAGAAGCGTCTTAATCGTTATTATTTTTAATAATCTTTACTTTAAATTATCCGAAAATAAAGTCAATAGAGAGAATACGAAAGCCACACGGTCATTCATCAGAGGCGTAGGTACGGCGAGCCAACAAGGACCTCGCGCAGTGCACATACGGTACAATTTTTTCATTAATGAGTTAAATTATCCACGCGTACGATTTTTAACAGCTGATAGGAATAATTAAAATTTTAAAAAAAAATTATTGTTCTTTGCATAGTCCGATTAAGTTACTGATTCTGAGCCATTCCTTAAAATTTGGCACCCTTTTGCAATGTAACCCTGTATAATGTTATGTCACTAATTATAATTGTCGAGACGAGTTTTATTTGTAAACTTTTCAAATTTTTGTTTTTTTCAATTTTTGTTTATGGTTAACATCTAGTCTACATACTTAGACTAGTATACATATTGAGACTAGACCATGAGTGTAACATTATCGCAATTATTTAGAGATTGGTATTGAAACCGAGCTCACAAAAAGGTGATTGGTACTCTTGAGGTATATTATCTGAAGTCAATTCAATTCACATGCACTATTTAAATTGTTGATAGCTTAAATGCCACAGAGATACGATTATTTCATTTTATACAATGCATTTACATTTTCAAAATTGAGCCTAGAGCAGTTTCTAGATGCGACATTCGCTTCTAAAAATGCATGCAGCAAACGCACTCCGTTTGCTTCAATCTTTTGCTTCGTCTTGCATTGCAGCCGCGTTTCACAACAAAATTAATTAGTAATGAAAGCTCGCAAGCTTACTTTATATTCAGCAAGTTTTTAACTGACTCAAATTTATGCCCACACAAGTAGGCGTAAACAAAAAATAAGCAAATAGAATTCTCGCTTCTATGTAATGCAAATTAGATTTTCATAAAAAATCCAGAGCAAGTGCTCCAGAGCTAATGCATGCTTTATTTACTAAGAAAAACTCTTACAACTTGTTTTCAAAACACTCGTGACGATGTTCAATTATCGTGAAACATTCCATTTATAATGAACCAAAGTGAAAAGTGTTCAAAAATGTAAATATTTCTTTGGCCTAGCAGACGAGAGAAGCGTAGATGTACTTACTTGTTTATTTTACGTTACGGAAAGACGTTTATTACGACGACTTAATTTCGTAACGTTAAACGACGACGATAAAAATAAGATGTAACAAACATGTAAAATAGCAGTATGTGTGTGTGCGTCTGTGTAAACATTTTCCTGATTCTAAATTTTACAAATTAACACATCATAAGATAACAATCTTTTCTTTGCTGAAGATAAATAAAAAAAGAATTTCAATGAATGAATAAAGTTTATTTGGCACAATTAAGAAGGGGACTAGATCCTATTTTAATGTGTAACTTTCGTCTAGAGGATGACTTTACTACGCAAACACGCTTTTACTATAGAACCCAACATTGTAGTTTTAAAAACAGTTCAAACTTCGCATGGAAACCGTATTAGTTAAGGCCGTACCAAAACTCGTTTTTTTCCATGTATCACTAGTCGTTATTGTAAACAGTGTGTAACGAAAAGGTGAAATAAAACTTTAAGGGGTTAGTCTACGGCTAAATTACATCAAATTTTTCCATGGGACCAACATCAAAATCTCAAAATAAAAATTGACGTTTCCATACAAACTGATGCCAGCTGGTCGCGTTTTAGTATGGGAAAGTGTTTTTTGTATAAAAATAATGTATATATGTAATAATGTAGTGTATAAAAATAATTGAAAGACATATCAATAATCTTTGAGGTTTTATCTTTAAAATCATCGTTTGATATTTAATTAATAATAATTATTATTATACATAATAACAACAGGAGGCGTGTCGTAAGAGGCGACTAATTCCTGTAGCACGAGACGGGCAGCAGCGTCTGCTTGCGATATATTATAAAAAACTGCGCTTGCCAACCCGCCTGCCAAGCGTGGCGAGTATTGGCGATAATCCCCCCCAGTGAACGTCATTGGGGGAAGCCTGTATTCAGCAGTGGACGTCCATGGCTGAAATGATGATGATGATGATGAATAATTATTTGTATTTACTCTATTTTATATTTAAGAAAACAGACTTTTGAACTACATCGATAAAAATGTATTTGATGCATCTTCTCCGTAAGTAATCCTTATCTTAGTATTTGGCCTTGACTAATCGATAGAAAATTTAAATTACTTAAAATTGGCCGAAACTTTTTTTTGGAATTGGTTCATTATTGATTATTTCTGACAATAATTATTCATTATTTACGAACTTCTGTTTCTCTGGCGTGCCGTACGGGATAGTAAGGAAATTAATGCTCAAGGACATTTGCTCGGGGAACCACCTTAATCGGCTATTTAGTTTGTCAAGAAGTTTTTTTTTGCGATTTATATGTTGGTCCGGTAGTTGTATGTTAGAGTCATTAAGTACGAACCCATAAGAGTAGAAATGTAATTTATTTTGTTCTACAAAAGTTCTGCCATTATTTAAACAATCACTGTAGGTACTGTTTTAGTTTTGGCGAGAATTGACAGGAATTGTCATTCCATACTTAATGTTAGTGTAAAAACACTTACGTGTTTTGAACAAAGATAATGATCCGTTTGGCTACTCTATATAATTATGCTTGATGATTTGGGCAGTAGAATCACATCCTAATCGGTCCTTATACAAAAATACACAGTTCTTATTTCTTTCAGACACTTATTTCTAGGCTGTGCCTACTTCTACACTTTTTTCGTTGACTGCAAGGGCTGTGGTCGCGTGCTTTCTGATTGTCGTTTATACCACGTTTGTAGTTAAGCTGCAATAACTCGAGCTTTTGCGGTCAGTTGACTTTTATTTGAACGTAATAGAAGCTTATCCTTTAAGTTTCCTTGCTTTTTGAGTTATATGGTATGTCTGTCTTTTTTAGTTTATCGACTTAGACATTGTTACCTAGAAATATTTACACAAAATTAACGACATGTTAATTTATTAATTTACTGGCGACCTGTTTCTGGTTCGCACGGATAGTGGTAAGTATTCAGGGTTATTAATTAGTATTATTATTATAAATTATTTTAGTAGTAAACAGTAGTAAACGATTGTGTTATGAAAAATATTATGTTTTAGTGATATATAGTGTCGGAATTATTTTATAAACTAATATTAAATACCTAGAACTGGTTTTTAAAATATTTTAAATTATGTCAAAGCTCAGTTACCAGTGATGACATATGGAACTGAAACGTGGCCTCTCACTATGGGCCTCATAAGAAAGCTCAAGGTCGCACAGCGTGCTATGGAAAGGGCTATGCTTGGTGTTTCCTTGCGAGATCGAATCAGAAATGAAGAGATCCGTAAACGAACAAAAGTCGCTGACATAGCCCAACGGATTAGCAAGCTAAAGTGGCAGTGGGCGGGGCATATAGCACGTAGAACTGATGGCCGATGGGGCAGAAAGGTTCTAGAATGGAGGCCGCGTATCGGCAAGCGCAGCGTAGGACGTCCACTCACAAGGTGGTCAGACGACCTGGTAAAGGTCGCAGGAAGACGCTAGATGCAGGCCGCTTCCAACCGGCCAATCTGGAAGTCAATGGGGGAGGCCTATGTTCAGCAGTGGACGTCCTATGGCTGAAATGATGATGAAGCTCAGTTAGGATGTGAACAACGATTTGACTAAGTATTTAGTTACGATTAAACACAAACATTCCTTGTAAAGTTGTTTACCTATTAAAGCAACCTTATCAACACTTTTTCACTACTACCTATTACAGATTAGCGTTTACAGACAGACAAAGACATTGACAAACATTTTGTGAATGCAGATTAAGCAGGCGATAGTATCGCCTCTTGTTTGTTTGTAATTGAACACGTTTATTTAAAAAACGTTCTGTAATGCAGTGTGTATATTTGTCTCTTAAAGACCTGTCTTGTATAATATTTGTATAAATATTCAGAATCTTAATTATTGCGTAAACTAGCCGCAGTTAGGAATATATTAAATTTTGTATCTTCGTACAGAGGCAAAGAATACAAAATATGTCTTTAAAATGCTAACACACTATTCTAAGGTGCACTACAGAACGTTTTCTTTCTAAAAATATAAAATTCATTGTAATTAATAACTTAGTATAACGTAGAACTGACGGCCGATGGGGCAGAAAGGTTCTGGAATAAAGACCACGTACAGGCAAGCGCAGCGTGAGACGTCTACCCACAAGGTGGACAGACGAACTCGTAATGGTTGCAGGCAGCCGCTGGATGCAGGCCACTTCCAGCCGGCCAATCAGGAAGTCAGTAGGGGAAGCCTATATACAACATGGACGTCTTATGGCTGAAATGATGATGATGAATTAAAAACTTATTGGCGGCTTACTATCGCGCGTGTGCTCATTAAGTTGATGTTAGCTCATTCAGTAATTACGTGTAATAAACGCAACGTTACGTAACAATAAAATAAGATCCTCATATTCCATTTAACTCACGGATCCGCGGTTTTTAAAGGAGGAATAAATAATAAGGGTGTAAGTGGTCGTAGGTTTCCAATCAAGCTTAAGAGCGCTCGGTGGCGCTCCCGCGTCAATCAGAGCGATAGCGGCGGAATTATTAACTACCGCTAGCGAAAACTGAAACGCCTGAAGTTCAAGATAGCCTGGAAACTTGAAGTTCAATAAAATTTTATGCTAATAAGAATGTCAGCTAATACTATAAACTCCATTAAATTTCAAATAAGCTAGTAAAATGTTTAAAAAAACTTATTTCTTATAGTGTAAGTAAGTTTCGTCACTTAAAACATTTTTTCTTATTTTTTTCTGTTAAGTATATTTGTCAAAAATAACGCGTAAGTATTTAATTGATTACATTAAACAGTAAGGTCTTATCACTAGCCTTACAACCCCTCCATTTTGTTCCCTGTTCGAGTAACGTATGGCCCAAACTACCACTCCTATGACCAGGTTTAGTAGGTACTTAGGTAGGTTTTTGTAGGTTTTTTTTACTTGTTGTAGTAGAAATTGAGTCTATCGTCTTCACTTTTATTATAAGAACACTGATCTTTTTACCTGCCTGACCCAAAGAAGAGTAATGTTTGTTTTTGCTGTTTTTCCCTTGAAAAACTTTGATTTAACCGATAGGTATATTAACATAAAACTCAAATTATTTATGCGAAAACTTTAACACACATATCTAAAATGCAAAATATCATTCACACTCTTAAGTTCTGGCTAATTTTGAAATGTTGAACGTTTTATTTTATTTGTTTTTCATTTCTTGAAACGTTTCCCTTCTTATAGAATCGTAACTGACTTGCAAGATTAAATAAAGAAAATAAAAATACTAAAGGTCTAAGTTATCATAACGATAAAAGGACACGAGTACACAGGGATTAACTTGAAAGGGAAATACTAAAATACACGCCTCTTATCGGGCAGTAAACTTGTCAGATTACAAAAAGGATACTGAACTACACCACTGCCATATTTAGGACCGCGACAGGAATGCCGAAGCGTACACTTTTGAACTGTGCCGACAGTCTCAGAGATCTAAGTATCTTGGTTGAAGAGTAGTGTTACGGACTCTGCGAGCGAAGAGTTCCCAAGAGAGAACCCTCCAACTGAAGGAGGATTTCAGAGGAAAAAACCGGAATAGCTTGTATTAGTTTAAACACTTTTAATACACATTACAATCTAATTGACAAAGTTGAATAATGCAGTGATCAACTTCAAATATCACTTGCATAAACTAAGCTACGTATTTACCTCTGTAATAAAATTAAGGTTTTGTAAATTTGGTCATTAATCTTGAGGTTTTTCTCGGGGCACGGGGTCGGGGCACGCTTGACCATGAACATAGAACTTAATCATCATCATCATCGTTTCAGCCATAGGACATCCAATGCTGAACATAGCCTTTTGATTTCCAGATTAGCCGGTTAAAAGCAGCCTGCGTCAATCCATGATGAGCAAGCTGAAGTGGCAGTAGGCAGGGCATATAAGTAGTAAGTACAAATGACCGTCTATGGGGCAGAAAGGTTTTGGAATGGAGGCCACGTACCGCAAGCGTAGCGTAAGACGTCCACCCAAAAGGTGATGGCCATCAAACCTCCGTAGCCCTTAAATACTAAACCAATCGTTTTGGAATATAGTTACACATCTAGTTTTATCTAAAGGCACAGCTTTTGTCACAATGGTTTCCTCACAACCGGGAAAGTGAATATGTTTATGTAGTCTCCAAAATATCCAGAGGTATTAGGAGTCATACTGACGGCCGATGGGGCAGAAAGGTTCTAGAATGGAGGCCGTGTACAAGCAAGCGTAGCATAGGACGTCCACTCACAAGGTGGTCAGACGACCTGGTAAGGGTCGCAGGAAGATGCTGGATGCAGGCCGCTTCCAACCGGCCAATCTGGAAGACAATGGGGGAGGCCTATGTTCAGCAGTGGACGTCCTATGGCTGAAATGATGATGATGATGATGATTAGGAGTCATGATCCTGAGATTAGAGTCAAGTCACTCTAATTATAGTACTATTATCTAGTCAAATACCTGTATTAATATTTTATACTAGACTTCGATCTTAAGTTATTTGTTTTTTTATTATTATTGCAAATAGAATAAATCTGAGCAGTATTAGGGATATTACTAAGCTTTATTGTAGGCTGAGATGACAATAACTATGACTAAACCAGTACAAACAAATAACATCTGATTTATCTGACGATTACCTACCCTTTTGCAATAGAAATAAGTACAAAAGACATTCAAACAATAAAACGTCTGGACATTTCGAAGGGCAGGACGAGGTTAGCGGTCATTTTGGAATTATCTATCATTTTAATCACGCATTTGAACCTCAGCCTATACGACGAGAGTAATGGGGGACTTGCGAGTAAAACGTGGTTAGCTAAAACATACGATTAAAAGTAAGCCTCTGTATTTGTAAACTTGCAAATGCGCATCATTTATCCGTGACACCATTATTAATGACTTTATTTCTTAACTTAAGAATAGATGAGTTTAGTTAATTCGATTTTTAAGAAATTTAATGAATAATAATCTTTTTTTTCCTTCATCGCAAATGTTAAATGGGAGGGCTATGAGTATTTTTATCCGTTACATTTAATTACCTTTTAAAAAGTCGTCAGAAGTAAAAAATATCTACAAGGTAATTAAATTTGTTCTTAGTCAAAGATCAGGCACAATAGGTAAAACTGTAGATATGTATCATTATGCTTTTAAATAATATTGGCAGTTAATAATGTGCTAATAGTTAGGACACGCAAAAAAAAATTAAAAAATATAGAAGGTACTTTCTTTTCTAAATCTAAACGAAGCGGTCTCAACGCTCTGTAATTATAGTTATTTAAACATTTATATGTTAAATAGTATCCAATCATCAGTGGAGAGTGGTTTTCAATACGACGTATGGTTTATTTTATTAATTTAAATCACCAAGAAGGTTACACCAACAATATGCTAATTTAAACTAGATACTTATTATAATACATGTGCAAACTTAATTATAGGTGACAATAGTATGCACCGAAGATAACAACAATACTTCATTAAAACTAAACATTAAACAAATTTAGACATATAAAAAAAATAAAGGAGAAAATGTGTTTCCACAGGGTATCGAGCCCGTGCCGGTTTGTCCAGGCATATGAACCTAAATCTATTTAAAGTTTCAAAGTAAATATCAACATATTTGTGAACAAAGACAGCGATTCTAATGCAAAAACATTATAATATTTAAAGGGGAGAACGAACCTAAGTTTAAATTAACTTAAATCGAGATATCCTCTCGTTTTCGTTATACAGACATTTTCTTTTAAATTAAGATATGTCTTCATGATCGCATGCAGTATAAAGCAATCGTCTGTATCGTGTAGAAGATGTACTCGTTTAACAGTGAACAGTATATTATTATTAGGTTCCAAATGGGTGTACTGTTCGCTAATAACGTCTGGAACTGTAGTAATTACAATTTGGCCGATAAATGTATTAGGTCCCGCCATAACTCAGGCCCAGAGGTCCAGGGCAAAAGTTACGAGTCTTGCCGCCAGATATATTGCTCGAACATTTAGTTCAACGTCGTGCGAAGTTCGCACTTTATAAAGCCTCGATAGATATACATGAAGGGATAAATATAATGGTATTTTTCAACGGACGATTTAATCAGGTTTTACAACAGCACGCACCAAGAATAACTGACTACTTAAACTTTCGTAAAACAATAGGAAATCATCAGTCATCACATTCAAATCCGTTCAAACGTATAGTTCGCTAGAACTTTAATAAAATTGTGATAATGTCGTCGATCCTGACTTTGCGTATTCTTAATTTTGCTATATTTTTTAAATAAATAATTCCGTTTTTTAAATTAAAATAGAAGAAATCTTGACAAATCTAAATATATTTGGTGCTAAAAGTGCCACTATAGTAAAAACTCCATAAATTTTAACTTGAATACCGCGGGGCGCACACTTCCGGTGTATGACAAATGCGGTGCGGGGAGGGTTATTGTCTTTCCTAAATCCGTCTTCCTTCTCTTTTACACATCTTACGCATTGTTCCACACATCCCACATCATCATCATCATGGCAGCCATCCCCAATGACTTATCATCGGGGGGATTGCCGATACTCGCCACGCTTGGCAGGAGGTTTGGCGAGCGCAGTTTCTTGTACGAGTAACATTTCGCATGCAGACGCTGCTGCCCATCCCGTGGTACAGGATTTAGTCGCCACTTACGATACGTCTCCTGTTGACGGTGGGGAAGTGTATTCTTTACGGCCGTCCCAATACGGCACATACACATCCCACATACACAACTAAGGCATTGTACGTAAAAAGCTATAAAAATAAACATGCGCCAAACAATATATCAATCGACACGGTACAGGTATTGGTATCTTTTGTTTGCTCGACTATATCAAAAAAGGTAATGGTTTTTAAGTGTATGCACGTCCATTTGTATACAAATAAATACTTAAGGCGGCTTAATAACATCTGACAGTAAGGTTTAGTCAATGCCCTTACGGCAACCCTCCATCAATCCGCACTGGGCCCGCATGGTGGAGTATGGACCAAACCACCTCATAGTTGAGGTGTGACCTGTGCCCTGCAGTGGGACGTATCCCTTCGTCTGCCACTTTCTACTACCTACTGTAGATCGGAAAATCAATAAGGAATAAATGATGCATACTTAACTTCTGAAACCTCGGCGACCTCCGTAGCCAAGAGGCGAGTACGCCGGACTTGGCCGCCATCTCTGAAGTTCGCGGTTCGATTCTCGGTAGGGTCTATGTAGAAAACAAAGAAAAAGAAAAGAATCGGCAAGGACTAACCTCGGGCGTCACGCTCCTCTCGCCAGAAGTTGCGCTCAGTATAATGAGACTGGAGGCCTAGATATTTTCCACGATTCATTAACTAAATTCAAACGGAAACTGGCCGATCTGTTTTATTAGAAAGTAAATGGTAGTTTTAGTTTGTTATTATTACTTTTATAAAGCTTCGTTTATTCATTAATTTTTGTTATGGATATTTTATTATGTTTAATTGTTGCTGTGTAAATATTTGTGTTGATAAATCTTATTTACCTGTCAATGTTGTGTACGCCTATAATAGGTACATGTATAAAAAATTTATGATGTATGATTGGTGTTATATATAAATATTGTATACATGTACTGTTGGTGTACCTTTTACAATAAATAAATAAACAAACGGGTCTGGGTATGCTGAGTTGCCAAAAGGACCTTAAAATCGTAACAAAAGGATGTTAATTTGTTATTTTGTCTTATCAGCACATTAATACATAATTACTTACTGATAATACATTAAAGTTATTCCAGAAGCTCGGTGCTCAGTGTTTCCTTGCGAGATCGAATCAGAAATGAGGAGATCCGTAAATGAACAAAAGTCGCTGACATAGCCCAACGAATTAGCAAGCTAAAATGGCAGTGGGCGGGGCACATAGCACGTAGAACTGACGGCCGATGGGGCAGGAAGGTTCTAGAATAGAGGCCGCGTACCGGCAAGCGCAGCGTAGGACGTCCACTCACAAGGTGGTAAGGGTCGCAGGAAGACGCTGAATGCAGGCCGCTTCCAACATTATACTTAATTCATAAGACTCACCGCCACCTGTAGGGAATACACTTCCCCACGGCCAACAGGAGGCGTGTCGTAAGAGGTGACTAATTCCTGTAGCACGAGACGGGCAGCAGCGTCTACGTGCGAAATGTTATAAAAAACTGCGCTCGCCAACCAGCCTGCCAAGCGTGGCGAGTATTGGCAATCCCCCCCCGATGAAAGTCATTGGGGGAGGCCTGTGTTCAGCAGTGGACGTCCTATGCCTGAAATGATGATGATGATGATAAGACCCACTGTAACCACTTTTATAGCAAATAAAGATTATATTCTATTCTATAACCAGACAATCTGAAAGTCAATGGGGGAGGCCTATGTTCAGCAGTAGACATCCTATGGCTGAAATGATGATGATGATGATGATGATTCCAGAAGCGAAAACTGGTTGTTTGGCTAATATTTACTGTGAATCATTACCAATAATTGAACTACTAGTTTACCTCCCATCAAAGCAGCGAGATAAAACTAGTCAGGTGTTAATTATTCCAGTCTGCACTAACAGAACATTATTACCAAGGAGCGGAATAAGGGACGGTCTCCCCGATCCTAATTAAACGAGAATACAGAATTAACTTTTTCTCGGCACAATAAAACGGCCGATAAACCACGGGCCGCAAACTGTAGTCACAGCCTAAATATAACAGTTAACTGAATCCCAATTTCCTAGACCGAATTATTGTAAGCAAAATAATAAAATAAAGCCAGTGATGTTATCTTTTATATTGCATTTTTATACCATAAGAAAGTAACTGACGTCTACATAGTCAAGTGGTGCAGAACCACCAGATTTACCACCACAGATGCTTGTATGAGTAGCTCTGTGGTGGCATCGCTTTGGTAGTGATTACTAAAGTAAGCTACCTACGCAGCAGTTGTGATTGATGGGTGATCATTACAACCATACTCAGTGACACACAAACATCTCCGTTCTTCTAAAGGCACGTTAAAAGTTGGTCCCGCTAATATCGCTTGATACTAGTCGCGATTTTCGACAATCTTGACTGTGGTTTATACATATACGAGTATGTTCTGGCTGTTTTTTCTGCTCTACGGGCTCTACAAACTGCGGGTCACTCATGAAAGTTAATGCCGCTTTTATTGTTCAGAGTAATGTATTTGTTGTCCTGACAAATAGAAATGAGTTTGGTCACTTTGCGCAATCAATTCCTGTAATGCTATCTTCACTTTAGATTAATATTACGGTCGCTTTTACACTGTGGGGATTATTTATATACACTTCTGGAGAAAGTCTACATTTGTATTAGTGTGTGTTAAAAGAAATAACGAAAAATATTAACGTGATTTGATAAACTAAAACTATTAACGTAGTCAGATAGATAAATAATAGAAAACTCTATAGTTATAAAATAAAAACATGAATTAAATTAATTTTAAATAACTTAACCCTTTGAGTCGGGCTGTCATTGCGATCCAACCCATAAAACATTTTAAAAAAACTTACTTCCTATAGTGAATTTTAATGATGATAATGTAAAATGCGTCAGTTTTCACAGCCATATGCGGAATTCAACATTAAATAAATATAATTATAAATAATTTATTTTCTAACTGTTGTAAAAAGCTCGTACTAAAACCAAATAATACAAAGCTTAGTTATATAGCAAATTATTTATACAACGTGTTCATGAAATAACGTAAAAACTCTGAGGGGCTGATTCTGGTGCTCAAATACAACAACTTTTTCTATGGGACCCATCGGATTTTCAAAAAAATATCGACGTTTCCATACAAACTGATGTCAGCTGGACACGGTTTACCAATAAGAAAGTTATTTTTTAGTAGACCGTGTTTAGTGTTTTGAAGTCAGTTTTTTTTTAAATAAAATTTACTTATTTCATCTATTTTAGTGATATATCCTAATTTAACTGCTGAACACCGATTTATTTTATTTTTTTCACCCTTAGGGGTAAAATTATTTCCGAAATTTTTACTATAGTATCTTTGAAGTATTAGCGATTCAATAAAACTTCATCAAAATCGGGATACATTTGTCGAAGATATTGGTTAACATAGATCCATGAATCACGAACCAAAACATTATCTGGGTATATATTTTGTTATTTTCTCAAAAACTGCTAAATCAATTACGATAAAATGTATATGGGACCACCTCTGAAGTATGATCTACCAAACAAAAAAGAATCATTAAAATCAATTCATAATTGGCGGAGTAATTGCGTAACATACATACAAAAAAATATATTTAAAAAAAACAAACAGTCGAATTGAGAACCTCCTCCTTTTTTGAAGTCGGTTGATAAGAAAGTTATTTTTTTAATTTGTATTTGCTATTTGCTACTGTATTTAGCAGTAGAATCATTCCCAAGAAGGTTTTGCGTTATTTCATTCACACAGTTTATAATATATTATTGTTCTAAAGTAAGAACGTTTTTTTTACTCATTACGTCGGCACGCGAGCTGCTAACTTTACGTACCTATAATCTTTAGACAAAACTATGCCTTTAAAATCAACATTGTATAAAATGCACTCTATTCAACGATGTAAGTCGAAAATAAAATTTGAGACGATATGTTCGAAACTGAGTGCTCATAAAATGCGAAAAGAGATTGCTGTAATAACTAGAATGTCATTTATTCCATTTCTCATTTCTCTTACGACATTAATGCATTTACATAATGTAGTCATAAAGTGCTGAATGATTTTATTCTGGCTGTTGTACTCTGGTGTATAAGACTTATAGCCATAAGTAATGTCTAATAAATCAATATTTTTTAAGATGCTCACAACATATAAAATTAAATAGATGGACCTCCGCAGCCAAGAGGCATGCATACTGGACTTTCTGTCGCTATCTCGTAGGTTCCGGGTTTTATTTTTTATTTTATTTAAACTTATTGCAAAAGTAAGTACAATTGGCGGACTTAATGCTATACAACATTCTCTACCAGTCAACCTTGAGGTAATGCAGATAATGTAGTCAGTGGCGGAGTATAAAGTATCCGACATATTTTTTAAGACGAGTAAAATACACACATACCTAACAATTTAGACAATAATAAATACATACTATATAATATATTAGGGAAGTCGATGATTATTAATTGAACGTGTGAAAAAGAAGAGAAAGAAACATACAAAAAAGGAGTTGAGTAATAGTAGAGTGGTCAGTTCTGAGAGGTGCCAAGATAATGCTCACGTAATAATTTTTTAAACACAAATTTTGACGGAGATTGTTTTATACTAAGGGGGAGAGAATTCCAAAGGCGAATAGCTGAAAGAGTGTAGGAATCGGACAGGAACCCAGATTTATGAGGGGGAATGAAGAGACTAAGATCGTGGGAAGATCGTGGGAAGATCGAAGATTGCGCGAAGTGGTGGAGCCTTGGTAAGTAAAACGTTGTTTCATGTAGTTTGGGGAGTGTCGGTCGTGTAAAATAGTGAAGAGAGTGCAAAGTATCCTCAGGTCTCGGCGCTGACGGATGGGCAACCATTTAAGCTGCGTGCGAAATGAGGAAATGTGGTCGTACTTGTGGTCGGGTTCGATTCTCGGTAAGTAAATGTAGAAAAATAACTTTTCTAATTGTCTCGGGTCTGGGTGTTGGGGTCTTAGGAGGGATAGAATGTTTTATTTTATTGACCACAAAATCAATAAAACAACAAAATAACCTCACAACAAATAAACACAACATCATTTCATGCCAAATAAAAACACAATACTACACCAAATGAACTGTGATGCGATCTCATTCCTACTTTATCACCAAACTTCAACTCCAGATTCGGCCTTGGAGAAACAAAAGACGTTCCATTACCATAATGTAAGCGCTGTATCACTTTTATATCCACACGAGATACACTGCGGCCTCCCGGGGTAACGGAGGGAAATAAATGAGCCCACCTGCCGCCTTGAAAGAATTAATTAGAAAGGTCACCTTTTAATTCAAAACGGCCATTCGGAGGCATAAAGAAATAATTTAACCTTTTTAGTGCGGATTACGATCTCCAATTAGCTAAATTACATGCTTCCATTGCGAAAACATTGCTTTACACGGAGTTAGTTTTGATTCGAGTTTCGAAATATTTCGAATTTTGTTTTAATGTATTTGTAATATGTGCAGTGTGTGTGTAAAGAATACACTTCCCTACCGCCAACAGGAGGCGTGTCGTAAGAGGCGACAAATTTTTGTAGCACAAGACGGGCAGCAGCGTCTTCGTGGAAAATTTTATAAAAAAAAACTGTGCTCGCCAACCACAGGCGAAGCTAAGCGTGGCGAGTATTTGCCTCCCCCTCCCGATAATAAGTCAACGGGGAGTTGTTCAGCAGTAGACATCCTATGGCTGAAATGATGATGATGATAATGTATATTTTTTATATTTTAACGTGACATTAAGAGTTTTTTTATACGTAACAAAGAAGATATAAATCCACGAGGATAAAATTTGTTCCTAAAATATTTAGGCATTACAATTGAATGGCACCATTGATTATGGTTAGGTCCAAGGACTACACAGGTCTGATTGCAATTGCTCTAAATATATTATTAGCTAGAGTTGCTTGTTGTTTAGTGGTGACAGCGCTTTGATAGTGATTACCAAAGTCAAGCCACCTACACCGCGGTTGTAATTGGATGGTTGACTATTGTAACCATTTAGTGACATTTATCACATGCATCTCCGTGCTGAAGGAGGCACGTTAAAAGTTGGTTCCGGCTAATATCGGTTGATACTAGTCGTGAAACCTAGTCTAGGCCTTCATCATCATCATCATTTCAGCCATAGGACGTCCACTGCTAAACATAGCCCCCCCCCCCAGTGACTTCCTGATTGACCGGTTGGAAGCGGCCCGCATCCAGCGGCTACCTACAACCTTTACCAGGTCGTCTGTCCACTTTGTAGGTGAACGTCCTACGCTGCACTTGCCGGTACGTGGTTTCCATTCCAGAACCTTTCTGCTCCATCGGCCGTCAGTTCTACGTGCTATGTGCTACGTGCAGAGGCCTTAGGGTGGCTTAATAACATCTGACAGTAAGGTTTAGTCACTGGCCTTACAACACCCCTCCACCAATTCGCACTGGGCGCGCGTGGTTGAGTATGGCTCAAACATAACAGGAGTGAGGTGGGGGAAGTAAAAGATGTAATATAATATTGACGGTAGATATATATTTGAATCCACTTTCCATCCTGTCACCCTAGGAGATGACAATCACTAAAGCGCAGACTACTATACTTGTACAAAAAAATATTTCCCGAATTTCGATCACTAATACATATATGGATTTCGTCAAGCAATTTTACATCCCGTTCTAGGGCGACCACTGAGATCGTTATGACCGATAACCTTTAAAATCAAACGAGCTTTGTGCAGTCCAGTTCGACGGGACACAAGGGAGGTAAATAGCAGTTGGCGCTCTCGTAATAAAAATAATCCTAGCCGGCGTAAGAGATGACAAGTGACAAGATTGTGCTCGAACATGACTAACAAATCCAAACTAGCTCGTACGTAATAAAAATGTAAGTTAAATAGCAGAGCTTTTGCAAGGAACAGACGCGTCGAAATTTAACTCATAACATTTTAAATTTTCTTGTTGCATGCCTTAAACGAACACCATAATATCATCCCATGACAATTTTGTAAAAAAAATTATGTGTTGCATGGGTATCAATGCAACACATAACTTTTCTGTGTAGTGTAGTTATAGTGTTAATTTTTAACTGATCACTTTGAACTTTTCAGTCGCTAAATGATAAGCAAAGTCGCTTACAATCTAGATATAGATAAAGCCTACTGTTCTATACTTATTTTGTGTTGAACCTGTAATTCCAATCATATTCTCTTCTCAGTATTACGACCGGACCGATCAAAGCGTTCTTTTGCGACCAGTTTTAAATAGAGATGGTGAGTTTGGAGTTTTCAGCTTTAAAATTGCGTTGGGAATCGGCAAAAACGTTGGCTTCATTGCTTTCTTAAACCAATCAAACTAATTTTTATATGCAGGAGTTTTAAAAAGTAAAAGGAAATACAATTACAAGTATCTAAAGTAAAAAGACTTAAGAGGACTTATTGAATGCGGTCGCATAAGACCGCTTAACGATAAAATTTCGATTGTGTTTTGCTGGACTATTCTAAACATATAAGTTAAATCGCGATTTTTTATCGCAATTAGTAACAAAGTAATAACATACAAAATAACATACCTACTTATGTATGTTTAATCATCTGAGTTGATCTGAGTATATCTATTAATTAAAATTTTTTGACAAAACGTTTAACTGGACGTCAGAACTACCTAAAGGCCAAAAGTCTGATTCTAAAAACAAAAGTCTGGTTTCGTCTTGGTACACTGGTTCAGTTACATCACTACATTTCATGTAACGATGAAAATAAGCGCATGATCTGTTCTAGTTCGTCTCATCTACTAGGCGGCTGGGATCGCGATTACAATATGATTGGACTCACTGCTTTGGATTGTCCGTGCCTACATGGTACAGTCAACGGCAGGTCAACCTGCCCAAAAATTAAAGGTCATTCAACCAATTTTCACCTGTAAGTCTGACATGTTAGGAATCGATAACAATTGAGAAAAATTGCTGCTACTGCTGTCTGTACCATTTCTCTAATAAAATAAGATGATTGCTGCAACTGCTCGTAAAGTTAAGTATGCCTTTAAACTTACTGAATGTTTTATTGACCATATTGTAAAGTGAGCCTTTATGCGTCTCACTGCAGGGCACAGGCCTCACCTCAACTATGAGGTCGTTTGGGGCATTCTCCACAACGCGCGCCCAGTACGGATTGGTGGAGGGGTGTTGTAAGGCCTACTTTGACTGACGACTGACTGAACTTTATTGTCAGATGTAATCAAGCCGCCTTAAGGCCTCTGACTAGGCTTCACGACTAGTATCAAGCGATTAGTCGGGACCAACTTTTAACGTGCCTTCCGAACCGCGGAGATGCTTGTGACAAATATCACTAACTATATAAACTGTTCATAATCTAAAAAGCGAATACGCTTTTTGCGAATATATATATATAAGCTACCAATATATAAGCAATATAATATATAAGCACCCAATAGGTTGCGTATATATATTCGCAAAAAGTACAAAAATAATCATTTGAAAAATAATAATTTAAAACTGATATTTTTCAGAAATAAATCACTCATCTTAGGAAGAAAGTATGTCTGTAAAATAGATAGAGAGAACAAGTTAGAGTCAGATATATAACAACAATATGGATATATAGAGTTAAGAAAAATAAAATAAAAGCAAATCTGTATACGACATGACCTCAACTACGCGGGCCTAGTGCAGGTTGATGAAGCGTTACAAAAATCCTCTAATATTTCAGGTTAAGCATATGTAAATTCTGCAATATTGTAAGACAGCGGGATGGTAGGTGCTATTTTTGCCAGTTAAGCTAGCTCGTGGGTCCTCAGGCGCTCAGAGACTCCTACAAAGAAAACTGTGCAGGGTGCCACTTGCTTTAACTACAAGCAAGAAAGAGTGAAGTTAAATTAAGGAGAGAAAGAAAATACTAAATTGTCTTCTCCTGGTTTATTTTTAAAAATACTTACAACCAATTTATGGGCATTCTGCCACAATACAAATATAAACTATATAAAAACAGTATATTTCAACAGTACAAGAAGTGCAAGTTGAAAAATCTAGCATATGGCTCACATACACTATTTTGAGAAAACTAAATTCAACGTAGTGTATGTGATTCTACACTAATGATGAGAAATAACAATTACTAAACAGTAGGTGTCATCAACAAGAAAATTACAAATATCTAGAATCGCAGCTGCGTTGTGTCCTATACTTAGTTCTAAAGTAAAACAACACTTATCCTAACTTGGCCTATGAATATCACCAATGAGGTTAAATAAGAAGGTTTATAAATACCTTAGCATTGATTAAGAACTTATGATAAATTATATGTGTAACATCACTGCGGAGAACCACACATGTCCCTTCCTCGGATCTCGACGATATAAAGTTCCAGTCCTCGGAGAACACGAGGGTGTGCCAAGCTGGGCATTAATTTAAGCCTGTAAAGCATACACAAGCATGAGTACAGCAGGTTATGAGCCACACGTGCACTGCGGGACAGCACGTGGGAGCAGTATGCGACATGGTCAAAGAAAGTTGCGCACGCGGCTTCGTACTGGATTGATTTGCAAAGGCATCCATGAGCACAGCAGCAGGAGCCAGACACACGTGCACATGACGCAACAAAGAAAAAGCATGCTTACCCAAAAGCAACTTGAAGCGACAAAACTTCATCATCAGGGTGTGACGTTACAAATAAACCTAAAAGAAACAAGCATCTATATAAGATCTCATCATAATAAATGAAATAAACGCAAGAAAACAGGCGAACCAAGCCTCAAAGGTTTCTTACCAAGAGAAGAAAAAGTTGTATTTTTTTTAAATTGACAAAATGCCCATCACGGCATCAGGCCGCCTTGAAGCACCAGGCGCCTCATCAGGTTGTCCATTTTAATTCATTTTATTTGAACGAAGGGAAAATTAGGGACGCAAGCAATGTGCTCGCATCCAAAAAGAAAGATCCGGTCAAATCTCAATGTCATGTCTGACATAATATCCCCCTCTCTGGTCGCGTTTCGTTTCGCGCAGCAAAAATGATTCCTTTTTTTTCATTTGTCAACGCAGAACAAAACACCGCTGAAAAGCCCCAAAAAGTAATTGAAACTGAAAAACGTCAAATACAGCCTTCATATGTTCTTTTAATAAAAATACATTACTTACTTTAGATGTGCAAGTTATAAGTTGATGCTGAAAAAAAGGTAATTGTGAGAAACGGAACAAAACGGATGGCAAAGATATACCAATAGATAGCGTTGTCTAGTAAATGGGAATTCTGCCTTTGGCCAAGAAATAAAAATCCAAGTAAAAATTGTTGAAAAGAGAAACATTTCCAATATAATTATTAAAAATCAAAAATATTTGTAACGACGTGTTACAATATCAGTAATGTAAAGATTATAAATAAATATTTCCACAATCACACCAACTAGTCCCAAACTAAGCAAAGCCTATACTATGGCGACTAGATAATGGATAAACATACCTATATACAATAAACATAAACAATGACTTAGGTACAAATCGTTCTCACCACCCAAACATTTGCCCGTAGCAGGATTCAAATCCACAACCACTGGCTCTGTAGTCCGGAGCGCAAACCACCACACCACACCAGTCAGTCGTCACAATAATATTAACTGTAAGTAACTGTTGTGTTTGAGGACACAGCTCGATTTTTCTCCCGGGAATAGACTCCAGATCGAGTTCGGCTGGATTAATAGCAAACACAGTCGCCATTGTTTGTCTTTTGAACAAGACAATGGAAAATTCAATCTAGAGGTGTAGAACAAATGTGGAGGAAAACTAGTTAAGTGATTAATAAGGCCCAATTCGACCAAACACAAAGGTATACCAGAATAACTATTACGGGTATAATTTTACTCCTTGAATTTTCCCTTGGATAACTTTGATTAAGTTTTTCGAGCAATACACTATACTCGGTATTGTTATTCTATATTTCAAGAGAATGATCATCAAATTGATAAACCTACTGAAATCCATGTAATCTCTTTCTTTTAGGTTGCCTTGAAATACCACAACATTTTAATTTTGTAGGATAATAGAGTGTCAATGCTAGATGTTGAAAACTTGTCAGTTTCGAGGTGACAAGAGTGGATTTGACAAGTGACTAGTTTGATATTTACCTATTCTCAGTATCATCTTTTAATCTGTCAAAATTACCCGTTTAAATATTTAATCGTATATAATTAACTTATTCTTAGATTAATGGTTGGTAAAATACAAAATTAGCTTATTCTAGATTAAGCAGTGGTTTACTCTCAAGTAAAAACTTACTCCAGCTTGGTCGAATCGGGTCTAAAATAGGTAGACAGTCACAGGTTACCCGGTAGGACCAGTGGTAAAATCAACCACTACCTGTCAATTTTTTTTTTGTCATTTAATCTAAAACCCAAAAATATTTATTACTTTAAATATTTTTGAAAAAACGAAAAATAAATAAACATTAATAACAACGCGTGACTCACCTGGGATCTTACAAAAAGGATTGTGTGTGTCAGTTTATAGTTCAACTTCAGTTGTTGAATTTTTTTTTACCCGAATGCCAAAAAAGAAGGTTGTTTTTCGGTCATTATTTTAAAATAATACAACACATTATTATATTGTTTTCTTCCTACATTATAGATATAACAAACTTTCAGGTTCAATGTTTAACCCGTCACTAGTATATGTTGTGAGTTCTTTTTGGTTGCTGTGCGGCTTCATGTGTCCGCTTGGAGCTACACGAATTGAAAGGTACTGTTTATAACGTTAGTATTTGTTACGGATTCTAATGTTAAAATCAAAATCATTTATATATGCAAATAGACCATTAAAAGCACTTTTACGTCCTCATTCTTTTTTTTGCCCTACCACTACTTCGGGAAAATTTTGGAGTTAGTTTAGTAGTTGGTATAGTACGGATTGGCAAGCTGAAGTGGCAGTGGGCGGGGCACTTAGCACGTAGAACTGTCGGCCGATGGGGCAGAAAGGTTCTAGAATGGAGGCCGCGTACCGGCAAGCGCAGCGTAGGACGTCCACTCACAAGGTGGTCAGACGACCTGGTAAGGGTCGCAGGAAGACGCCAATCGGGAAGTCAATGGGGGAGGCCTTCGTTCAGCAGTGGACGTCCTATGGCTGAAATGATGATGATGATGATGATAGTAGAGTAGAATTAGTTAGGAGAGTGCAGTTTGGCTGTGCAGCGTTTGTAAAGTTGCGTCATATTATTTTTTTGTCGCCACTGCCACAAACCACGATGCCTAAAGAGCAGTCCTACCAATAATGACCGACGAAGCCGAAACGTGGAACATGACAGTAAGTAAGTAAGTAATTTGTCACGCCACATTTGTCGGAGGATCAATGAAAAGTGGAGTAAACGGGTTCTCGCTCGGAGACCACACCTTAGCAAACATAGTGTAGGACGCCGCGTCCCCCAGCTCGACCGACGACCTTAGGACGGCGAGATGGCTAGCAGTGGATGGATGAAAAAAAACAGGAGATCGTGCTCTTCTGCTCTTTGGTGTTTACGTTCAGCAGTGGACTGCAATAGGCTGACATGATGAACAGGTAAGTATTTTATTAAGTGCTGGACTGGGTTATTAAACTCCACCTTATTGCAATAGTACCTGTTACTTCAGTAGGAGTGAGCCTGCTCTTTCTGTCTCCGTTAGAGTCCAACGCATTCTTGACGCGTTACCACACTCTGTGGTTTCTTGAAAAAATCGTTTTCTACTTTGATGTTGATACTTTGAAGTTTAAAGTTTCAAAGCGCGTTCGCGGACAGGCTAGTTTATGTTACACGTCACTGAGCTGTAATATGGATTAGTCTGACTTTGTACACCTTTTTTGTAAATATATGTGGGAATAACGAATATTAAGTTTATTGTTTGTTAAAATAACGTTATTTTGTTACTCAATATTTTTAAATTGCAACCCTAAGTTTGCTATGTCAGATGTCAGTTTGAATTATGACGGGTGTGAAAGGTGTAAAGACGTACGTTTGTATCAGTTTTTAAATTAAAAGAAAATACGAAGACAACCAACTTGTTTTCAGTGCAAAATCCCACAACTTTTATGGGGGCTCGTCCGGGATTAAACTCATCATTGAAAACTAGTGGTTCGAGACGACGAAAGACGAAAAGTTAAAACGTAAAATACGACAAAAGGCGTCATCCATGTCAGTGAAGTTCGTATTCGTCTCGCTAGATGTCGCTACGTGAGCTGTTTTACCGACCATCGATAGCTGCGGGATTCGTCAGAATTGCCATATTCTAAAATAACGTTAATGAAATAACGTTATCAGATACTGCTTTGGTTTGGACGTTATAAATGAAGAAGACTCGTTACGACGGTGATCATTTTTAATGAATTCAAGTAAAATATCTTTTTGTACTAAACTACGACGACTTTCTCTTACGACGAAGACGAAAAAGACTAAAGATATTTTACTGAAGATGCCGCCAAAGAAGAAAACCCAGGAACCGAGCAAAGATGAAGAATATCAAGAAGACGTTGAAGTTCAGATATCTTTTCGAGACTTAGAAAAGTCAATGAATATTTTTACTGGCGATGATACCTATCCTGTATCAGAATTTATAGAAGAATTTGAAGACGTTTCTGATTTGATGAGGTGGACTAATGTAGAAAAATTAGTTTACGCAAAAAGACTGCTAGGAGGTACTGCCAAGCTATTTTTGAGATCTATTGGAAGAGTTAAAGACTACACGAATTTGAAGAAAGCACTTAAGGAAGAATTCGGATCCAAGCTAAATAGCGCAACAATCCACAAAAGACTAGTGGCACGGAAGATGAAGAGCGATGAAACTTACCAACAATACTTTTTGGCAATGAAAGAAATAGCTTTGCACGGAAAAGTTGAAGATGCTGCTCTGATAGAGTATGTTATAGACGGAATAAGAGACATTGAGACCAATAAAGCTATACTTTATGGCGCCGCTGATATTAAAGAATTCAGGAAAAAACTAGAAATATACAGCGAATTTAAGAAAAAACAAGCAAAACCGACGTCAAATTACCAAGGAAACCAAAGTAACCGAAGATCGGGCAATGCTGAGAACCATAAAAGAAGATGTTATAACTGCGGGGCTTTAGACCATTAATCTCCTGCATGCGAAAAAGGCATTAAATGCTTTAGATGCAATTAATTTGGACACAAGGGTTTTGATTGTCCCAATAAACCGAAGAAAACGTTAAACATTCTGAAAGAAAAAAAAGAAGACGTACCATTTAAGAAGATAAAGATAGAAGGAATGGAAATGTTAGCTTTGTTTGATACCGGAAGTGACGTTAACTTGATGACTAAAAAGGAATATGAGAAAATAAAAAAGAACGTCAAGACATACAAAGACTCAAAGATTCGTTTGACTGGAATAGCTGAAAAAGAAATATTTATACATGGATTATTCACTATTAAAATTCAGATTGACGATTTCTACACAGATGTTACTTTCTACATAGTAGATGATAACGACATTCCTGTAAACTCTATAAATGGAAATCCAATTCTTGGAGATTTTGAAGTAAAGTTTACTAAAGATGGAATTACTATGAAAAAGATTGAACATTTAACGCTGCTAGTGGAAAAAGATGATAAAATTTTAGAATACGACATAGAAGACTCTAAATACATGACTGAAATTAAGAATATGATAGAAAACTACAAACCTACAAAAGAAATAAAGAAGAGTAACGTTGATTTGAGAATTCTACTTACCGACGAGACACCAATACACCAAAGTCCAAGACGCTTATCACCACTGGAAACGGAAGTTCTTAGCAAACAGATTGACGACTGGCTAGAAGAGGGAATAATTAAACCGAGTAAATCTGATTTTGCATGTCCGACGGTTTTAGCAACTAAAAAAGATGGAACCTACAGAGTGTGTATAGATTTCCGACGTATTAACAAAAAGATAATTAAAGAGAGATTTCCATTACCCTTGATCGAAGACCAAATTGATAAGCTGAAAGAAGCAAAGATGTTTACGTCGCTTGACCTTAAGAATGGATTTTTACACGTTGATGTCCATAAAGATAGTCAGAAGTATACTTCGTTTGTGACCCCACAAGGCCAGTATGAATTCATAAAAATGCCCTTTGGTTTGTGTACTGCGCCGTCAGTCTTCCAGCGATTCATCAACGATATTTTTTATGACTACATTAACGATGGAACTGTATTAGCTTACCTCGATGACTTGATTATTCCAGCTAGAACAGAAAGTGAAGCATTAAAGAAGATAGAAAAAGTACTGAGAAGAGCTGAAGAATTTGGACTGAATTTAAACTGGAAGAAATGTCATTTTATGAAAAAAGAAATTGAATATTTGGGCTACATAATCAGAGAAAATGAAGTTCGTCCGTCAAAAGAAAAGATTAAAGCTGTTTCAAATTTCAAGAAGCCAAACAGTATTAAAGCTGTCCAATCATTCCTCGGACTGACAGGATATTTTAGAAAGTTTATTCGAAACTACTCATTGATTGCTAAACCGATGACCGACGTGTTAAAGAAAGACACTGTTTTTATTTTTGACGAAAGATGCGAAGAAGCTTTTCTAAAGTTGAAAAATGTACTTACCAGTTCACCTGTCTTAAAAATCTACAATCCTGATTTGGAAACAGAAGTACACACAGACGCTAGTGCCGACGGATATGGTTCTGTTCTACTACAAAGAAGTCCTAAAGATGACCAACTGCATCCAGTTCATTTTATGAGTAAAAAGACTACACCATCTGAAAGAAAATACCATAGCTATTACTTGGAAATTTTAGCTATTGTAGAAGCAATTAAGAAATTTCGTATTTATTTACAAGGAATACACTTCAAAATTGTTACGGACTGCTCAGCATTAACGATGACACTTCAAAAAAAGGACTCACCTCCACGAGTTGCCAGATGGGCTCTGCTTCTAGAAGAATATGACTACCAGATTGAACACCGACCTGGATCACGAATGAAACACACCGACGCCCTAAGCCGTTACCCTACGTGTTTAATACTTACCGAGACGACTGCACGTCTAAAGAAGGCACAAGATGATGATGAACACATTCAGCTGCTAAAAAGAATTTTGCAAAAAGAACCCTACCAGAATTACATATCACAGAATGACATATTGTACAAAGAAAGAAATGGAGATAAATTATTTGTTGTACCAAAGAAGATGCAAAATGAAATTATAAGAAAGAATCACGAAAGAGGACATTTTGGTATAGCAAAGACAGAAGAACTGATTAACAGAGAATACTTTATTGAGAATTTACAGACTAAAATTAAAAAAGTGATAGATAACTGCGTTGAGTGCATTCTTGTATCACACAAAAGAGGGAAAAAATAAGGACTGCTTAACCCAATCAATAAAGGAGATGTGCCTTTGGCAACTTACCACATAGATCACTTAGGACCTCTAACTTCCACGAATAAAAGTTATAAATACATTCTCACGGTGGTAGACGCTTTTACTAAGTTTACTTGGATCTATCCTGTAAAGACGTTGACGACGGAAGAAACGCTGTGTAAACTTAGTCTGCAACAACAAGTTTTTGGTTCTCCAGAACGACTAATTACAGATCGTAACGCTGCTTTTACATCCAATGAATTTAAAGTATATTGTCAGAATGAAAATATTACCCATTATTTAATTACGACTGGACAACCCAGAGGAAATGGACAAGTGGAGCGGATCCATCAGATTATAATCGGGATTTTAAGCAAACTTAGCGCAGATGATCCCACGAAATGGTATCGTAAAGTGCCTGCTGTCCAACGTTGTTTGAACGGAACGTATCAAAGAAGCATAGGCATGACGCCGTTCGAATTGATGTTTGGGATAAAGACAGAGAGAGACAGAGATGATGAACTTGTTAAGTTAATAGAAGAAGAAAACATAGAGAGAATGAACGAGAAAAGACATGAGTTAAGTGAAAAGGCAAAAGAATCTATAAAGAAAATTCAAGAGGAAAACATTAAAACTTATAACAAGAAAAGAAGGCAAGCTACAACATAATATGAGATTGGAGATTTGGTTGCTATCAAGAAGACGCAATTTTCTCAAGGAAGCAAGCTGTACCGTAAATTTCTTGGCCCTTACGAAATTATAAAGAAGAACCGCAATGATAGATATGGGTTGAAGAAAATTGGAAATACAGAAGGCCCTAATAACACGACTAGTTCTGCTGATTTTATGAAGCCGTGGGTCGCTACAGAAGATGAAGATATTTCATCTGGGACAGATGAATAATCAGGACAGCCGTGTGGCAATAACGAATATTAAGTTTATTGTTTGTTAAAATAACGTTATTTTGTTACTCAATATTTTTAAATTGCAACCCTAAGTTTGTTATGTCAGATGTCAGTTTGAATTATGACGGGTGTGAAAGGTGTAAAGACGTACGTTTGTATCAGTTTTTAAATTAAAAGAAAATACGAAGACAACCAACTTGTTTTCAGTGCAAAATCCCACATATATGTATGTATTATACAGGGTGTAACGAAAGGGTGAAATAAAACTTGAAGGGGTTATTCTAAGGCTAAATTACATCAACTTTTTCTATGGGACCAACATCGAAATCGCAAAAAAAAAAAAACACTTTCCCATACTAAAACGCGACCAGCTGGCATCAGTTTGTATGGAAACGTTAATATTTTTTTTTTAAATTTTGATGTTGGTCCCATAGAAAAAGTTGATGTAATTTAGCCGTAGAATAACCCCTTAAAGTTTTATTTCACCTTTTCGTTACACACTGTATAAGTATGACGAAACTACAAAAGATGAATGCGGATTTCAGTCACTAGAAGACAATCCTTAAACACGTTTTAATTTTTTTTTGCAAAAATACTAAAAATTAAAAAGCACGCACGCAAGTACGCACGCACAAACACACACACACACACCCCAAGAGTCCCAACAGAAGCGTCTCATTGTATCTAATGTGTAAGAAAGACACTAAATAAAATATTTTTCGTTTTCATACTGAAGATGCTGAAAAGTAATGGTACTTATAAACTTATAAACTTTTAGGTTCTTACAGCTGATCGAATGTAGTGAATAGACTAATACTTTTATCAAAAACATTTCACTTGAAAACATTTGCTAACCGTAGGTGGTACTCAAGTCAAGTGAAATATCAACTCGATATTGAAGCATTGTAAGTGCTTAAATACAATTATTAGTTTTATGTTTGAAAAACCTGTTTTTTTTGCAATAAGTCTTGTTGTTTCATCGTATCAAATAACTTCGAACATTAAAAAAGAATAAGGTATTTACACAAAAAAAGTCTGGCCAAGTGTGAAACGGGCTCACCCTCCTAACGATTCGCAAATTCGACTCGCAGCTTGCCATCAGTGACAGTAGCTCCATTAGATGTGACTTTGTGATAAATGTCTTTAAATTATCTAGCGCTAGCGTAGTCTAGCTTCTGCATCATGCAAACTCCTCTATTAAGGTTAAGACACACAAATTGTGTAGTTAGCATTCAAAACTCCATTGCTTTTTGTCCGACGCGGTGCATCCCAAGAGTTCCCTCCTAATCACGGGCGGGTTCCCTCCGGAGTTGCCGGGGGCGGGTTGAGAGGGTGGTACACACAGGTCCCAAGTTTGGTTGACAGTTAAAAATACAAAATTTCATGATACAGAGATAATGGCACACCAAAATTTAAATGAAAAATTGAAATGAAATGAAATAATTGATATCATAGATTTAAAACTGTAATACACACTTTTATATCATCATCATCATCATTTCAGCCACAGGACGTCCACTGCTGAACATAGGCCTCCTCTAGTGATTTTCAGATAAGCCGGTTGGAAGCGGCCCGCATCCATCGGCTTCCTGCAACCTTTACCAGGTCATCTGTCCACCTTGTGGGGCTGACGGCTTAAATCACTATTATATAAATAAATAAATACATACTATATTTCCACCATTCATCATTTGTTTCATCATCAGATCATTACGATGGTGTAAAACTACTTCTAAGATTTGATTACACAGTTTTATCAATATAACAAATATGTGTGTTAGAAGGATTTTTTGAAATTTTATAAAGACATTTATCTTATATCCCTCCGGAACCGACATTTTTGTTGGGATAAAAATTATCATGACTATCTGCTATTCTAAGCTATAGTCTATTTCTATGTCAAATTTCATCTAGATCCGTCCAGCCGTTCTGGCGTGATTCTGTAACACACATGCTTCTAAACTTTTGTATTTTTAATATTAAATAAAATTATTAAGATAATATTATTGTTCAGAACAGAAAATCAGTCTTTTTGGTATGTAGCGGTTTGAGTTCGCCATCAGTCTGACCCGTGTGTCAGTTGTAGGTGCGCGATGGATCTTGCGACAACTCAATTTGTGAGCGCCGCGCTTGATTAGTATAAATAAGCTCCGTCGTGACGTCACGCCCCACGTGGCCTGCTCTCGTACTCTCGAAAGCAATAAGGGTTATTCTTCAGTCTGTGCAATGAAGTCTTAAGAATACATCGGGCCGTGGATGTAAGAATAAGAATATAATAAGAATAAGAATAAGTTTATTTCAATAAAATCAGTTCCAGTTTCAGTACTTACAGGTCCCCACAGTATATGTACAGTGATATACTCGTATTTTATAAGGAACCCAGAATCATCGATATAGCTCTTTTAATTGCAAAGATGAAGTGGTAGTGGGCAGGCCACATCGCTTGCAGGGTTTAAAATCAGCTGGCCAAAAATTTAATATAATAATGCGATAAATAAGGTGATAAGTTTTTTCATTTTAGGCCTCATTCATTGACTTCCAGATTGGCCGGTTGGAAGCGGCCTGTATCCAGCGTCTTCCTGCGACCTTTACCAAGTCGTCTGTCTATCTTGTGGGTGGACGTCCTACGCTGCACTTGTCGGTACGCCGCCTGAATTCTAGAACCCTTTTGCCCCGTCGGCCGTAGCCGTCAGTTCTACGTGCTATGTGCCCCACCCACTGCCACTTCAGTCTACTGATCCGTTGGGTTCGCACACGGATCTTCTCATTTTTGATTCGAACTCGCAAGGAAACAACGAGCTTTTCCATAGCACGATGTGAGACCTTGAGCTTTCTTATGAGGCTCATAGTGAAAAGCCACGTTTTTTTTTTTTTTATCAACCTTTTCAATCCCACTGCTGGGCAAAGGTCTCCCCCAGACTGTTCCATCGATCTCTATCTATCGCCAATGACTCCCAATCCCTCGTTAAGTTAACCAATAATAATTTAATATTTTTTTCTGTAAGTAATTAAAAAAAAACAAGTATTTTTAATTTAGAACCTCAATTAAAGTGCACTAACAATACATTTTGTATTTTACCAATAAAACGAATTCATGTCGTTGCATTCATAGTGGTTCAATTCTAGTTATCTTTTGATTGTGGACTGATAGCTTTGTTTTCGATATTCATTTGTCAGAGTGTTTACAGTTATACAGGGTGAAAACGTGTACTTTTCTAAGTTTAGACTACGAAACCATTTTACTGCGCTTGCTCCACCTATTTTAGAATTTCCTATCTCAAAAACACAAAAATATTTTTGTTGAACAAAACTTGAAAGGTAAAATTTAAGGTCGCTGGAAGACACTGGATGCAGGCCACGTCCAACCAGCCAATCTGAAAGTCACTGAGGGAGGCCTATGTTCAGCAGTGATGACCAAAATGAATGCAACTTGAAAAATAAAAGAGTAGGGTAAAGTTTAGCTTGTATTTTTCTGTTATGTGCCTCGGGCCGACATAGCAAAATTGATTTTTTATGTTTTTAAACAGTTTTATTTAGTACATATAACTTTAGTTAAACAAAAAATAATAGAAATAAATATTTCACATAACATAATTTCTTAGCTCTACTTATCCTAACTTATCAATTTAAAATAAGTAAATAATTCTCGAAGTTTTAACAAGGCCTCTCGTTATAAAATATTTTTACTATCTTCAAGTTGGTCTAGTTAAATGTTGAAAAAAAAACAAATTACCAATAATTTTGCTTAATCGTGCACTTATTTAAATGACGTCGAAATAAATGGGCTAAGTACCTATTTGAAAGTACAATACCAAATTAGAAGTACTGAAGTGAGTATATTTTTTTGAGTTAACAATCGTAATTTAATGTGATCATTATTTACTTTCTAAATAAGCTTAGTAAGTAAAAAAGCTTGAGCTATGAGATGGTAAGCGCGCTGAAAGTAAGCGATTATCAAAGTAGTATATTCAAAGTATATGTCGTAGCCAGATCGTAAAATTGACCACTTCATGATGTGACCGATCATTTTATAAAATGGTGGTATTTCATGATATGGCCAACTAAAACTGACCATATTATGGTTTAAACGTCAACAATCGATGAAATGTCAATTCACTTTTGGCCATATCATTAAAATGAAAATTCGTGTACAAGTTACCTGAATTTGTTAATATTTGTAATCTTGGTTGATAGATGATTTAAACATTTTAAATAGTTATTATTTTTAAACAAAACTAATAAATAAAAAGACTTGAATAGCTAACAAACCTCTCAAATAACGTTCCGAACTTCTTTATTTTTTGACGTTGCGCTCGTTTTTTAAGTGACTCATTAAATCGCCTAGCTTGGTGTCGTAACGATATTTCACTGCGCTTTCACTTTGAATTTACACATTATTATTCACTTTTAGAATAAAATATTTATCCTAAGGTGTTTAATAAATGAGTAATGGCGATTACTCATTCATCACAAAAACAAAGCAACATTAGCGCCTCTACCGGTGAGTAATGTAACGATTTTACGAAAATTTGCGATATGCAGATGATACCGCTCTTTTTAACTACCGACAAAAAAAGCGGTGTTATAAGTTTAACGTGGGTATCTGTGTATCTGTCTGTGGCATCGTAGCTTTCATGTGAATGGACCGATTTTGATGTAATTTTTTTGTTTCCAAGCTGATATTACAGAGATGGATTTTAGCTATATTTTATGAATATCTGTTCAGCCGTTTGAAGGTTATCAGCTCATTTTCTACTTGACAAAAGCTTATTGCAAACTTTCACAGGTTCGTTTGATTTTAAAGTATGTATTGTTACCTTAGTAGTATTCCCAAATCTAAAAATTTGATTTTAGTGTCAGAAACGAATCGCTGTAAATCCGACTTCACGCAGTCTTGTCTGCCCTACCCCTAGAATGTAATTCAAAATCGCGTAGGCGCGGAGGGGCGAGGCGGCCCGCGGGCTGAGGAGCAGGAGGCTGGTAGCGAGCGAAAGCCGTCTGCGACGATTAGCATGCGTGGGACTGCCGGAGACACGCAGCGCCGGAGTTGTGACAGAAGCCTTGCAAGCTGATTGCTTGCCTGCATGAATGCTGCTTGCCTGCATGCATGGTGCATGCTGCTTGTTTGCATGAATGGTGCATGCTGATTGCCTGCATGCATAATGCTTGCTGCTAGCTTGCATTACGCATTAATTATTATTAGGATAAATAAACATTATATAATTTGAATCTAGGACTTACAACTTTTATAGAAAACGGTTTTAAGTCTTTCGTATATTATTGATTGTAATATTTATGACAAATAAATTTATATTATATTTAGGGCTTTCAATTTTATTGCATGTAATATTACGTGACATTAAGTTCGGGCAAGTTATCAATCGGACAGTTACCTATCTTATGTTCGAAAAGTTGTTTACCGAATTTTATTTCACCGAAAACTTATCGACTAATTTCGTTTTGCCTTTTTTCATTTCATCGAAATGACCTTTGCCACTGTATCAGTTGACCTATTATCAATTCGTTTTTTATTGTTACCCCGACGTTTCATTTGTTCGAAAAACTTATTACCGAACTTGGCTTGGCCGAAATAATATTTATTCGAAGTATTATGTTTCAAGTATGTATTAAGTATTTTATTATGTTACATACCACATTTCCCAAAGCTATAAATGTTAGATGATTTAGTTTCAGAAAAATGCTTCCATTATTATAATAATTAATCCTTCATCCTTATCCTCAGAATTTATCCTTAGTTATTAAGCGGTCGGCGGCCGCTGTGTATGGTCACTGTTCTAACCTAACCTAACCATGCTGCATATCTGCATGCAAGTCTGCACGCATAACTGCATGCATGCATACAAACAAAAGCAAGCAATGCATGCATGCAAACATGCAAGCAATGCATGCAAGCAAGCAAGCAATTATCCTCAGAATTTATCCTTAGTTTTTAAGCGCTCGGCGGTGTGTGGTCACTGTTCTAACCTAACGTAACCAATTTAGTCTTATTAAATACGCAGTATTCTGGTAAATGAAAAAGGTTCAAAAGAGACTTCGGCCAACAGTAAAAAGTTATTCTGAAAATCGATGAATCGTAGTTCGATAAAATGATACCTATGTCAAGAGATATTTCGATGGACTAAAAATATGTCAAATGATACGTATAGCAAAAGAAATGTCGGTCTATAATTTTCGGCCAAATAAAATTCTATCAAGTAAATTACGGACATGTAATCGGTTACCCATTCGGACAGATAATGATTAGGACAAAAAAACATTACACTTTAGATTAAGGATAAAAAAGTTAGGGTACAAAATAGAGAACCCATGCGAGTACATAAATACATACCATAATTTTATATTATTTCTGCAAATCTGTTTCTCCAATAACACGTAATGAAACGTGACTATTTATTTTCTACAAAGATGTTAGGGTTCCGTATTCAAAAACGGTACCATAATGCTGTCACTCTGCTGTCTGACTGTCCGTTCATATGATATGAGTTTTTGCTAGTAAACGGAATGATGAACAATAAATTACAAGTGAAGTTGTTTTAAAAAATCTTGTTTCTTCTTTCTTTCTTCTTTCTGGTCGTTCCCTCAATGCTGAGGATCGTGACTGTATGTTAATCTTCTCCACTCGGTCCGGTTCTGCGTCATATGTACCGCTCCCCGTATCTGGCCTCCAGTCAGAAAATCTTGTTTAAAAAAAGGTAAAATAGGTTTCATAAAAGGTTCAGACTATTTATAACTAACAAACTAATTTTATATAATAATAAAATATTAAAAATTAGTCACGTGGTAGTGGTCGGACTTGCTCTAAGGATAGATTGAATGCTCGAATGGTAGGTACGGAACTCCCTCGCCCTCGGTGCGCGTATTGCTTACACGAGCTTCCTAATATTGAGATGTTTTTTGTGCCGTGACTAAAATTGAGTTAAGGTTACTTTGATGAGAAATGTCCTCCTGAGAGGTACCTAATAGGTTGGGATTAAAAGTATGTTAGTAGCTCGCTCATTTTGTGACTACACGTGCAGAGTTTTTATAATAAATAAATAAGTATTGGACAACATCGCATACATTGATCTGATCCTAAGGTATAGCTAGAAATCATAAACAATGACAGTACTACTTTTATACTACTATTATAAGGTTGATGAGATTATTTTGTTACTCATTTGACATTTGACATTTTGCATTTTGACTTTGCCTGTATAATTTGTATACCTCTCATTGACGTTGACATCTTACTGTTTGATACTAAAATGCTATAATTGTAATTTTGTAGACCTAATTTGATATGATATTTTGTTTGTAAGTAAGATTCAATTGCACGACGACGAAATGTTTGCATATCGATAAATCGGTAAAACATGTTTGTTCATATTATACCTATTATAAGACCTAAGATTGTACCATGTTTTTCGCAAATAAATATATTATCTTATCTTATCTTATCTACAACACCCAGCCCCGAGACAACATAGGAAAGTTCGTTTTCTACGTTGACTCAACCAGGAATCGAACCCCGGACCTCAGAGATGGCGACTTAGCATGGTCACTTCTTGGCTACGGTGTCACAATTTATCTAAAAATACTTAAAAGGCATAGCGCTACGCTACGTGTCAGATGACATTATTTTACGAACCAACGCATAGCTTTACTATTATTATGGTTACTGTGACAGTCTGAGGGTGCAAAGCGGAGTAAAACGCCGAAATATAAGACGGGACCGTTTATTAAACTAAGGCACACGGAATTATAGACACCGTTGCGACGTGCGGTGCCGCTCGTGGATCGATTTGAACTGAACGTTACATACATAGGGGCCCGGCCGTGACGGGCAGAAAAAGAGTATCAATATACCTTCAAAATACTAATTTTACCAAACAATAAATGAACTTGTAAAACTGACACAGTGGGTAGATTATCTAACACAATGATGACATAGGCTTACAACTAAAGTTACTCGATACAAAATATATAAAAAAACAATTACAAATACGATAGGTGAGCGCGTCGCTAACACTCCCCACCCTAGTGCTGCTTTGCAGCACTCAAACATCAATGGAAATGGGTGCGACGCGTGCCGCAGACCGACGCCAAATTCCTGTTTTGGTCTTAACGTCCACCATCCTTATGCGCCCGTCCTTACCGGGGTAGATTTGGTGAATAACGCCCTTCGGCCATGTGTTCCGAGGCGAGCTCGGGTCGACCACAAGTACAAAATTACCTACCTGAAGCGGTACCCGTTCCTGGTTCCATTTTTTGCGCGGCAACATGTCTGGTAAAATCTCTTTAACCCACCTGTTCCAGAACATGTCAGCCAACCGCTGTGCTTTCCGCCACTGCTTCTTAAGGTACATATCAGAGTCATCAAACTCGCCGATGATAGGTAAGTTGGAGGAACTCCCTAGAAGGAAATGATTAGGTGTAAGAGATTCGACAGTTAACGGGTCCACCGACACGTGAGACAGCGGACGACTGTTAACCATATTTTCCACTTCGGCCAAAAATGTGATTAAGGTCTCCTCTTTGGGCGTCCTTTCCGTAATGACGACCTTAAGTGATGCTTTCACCGTCCTAATGAGTCGCTCCCAGGCTCCTGCCCAATGAGGACTTAAAGGTGGGATAAAATGCCAATCCATGTGGTTGTTCACGCCTTCTTGTTTTAAAATCTGACTGTCCAAATTACCCATACATTGTCGTAGCTCTTTATCAGCTCCACGCAGATTGGTTCCGTTATCGGAATATAAATGGCACGGCCATCCACGTCGAGCTGCCATTCTTCGAAGAGCCATAATCAGGGAATCTGTAGACAGTGAAGCTACAACCTCGATATGTACTGCACGGACTGTTAAGCACGTGAACAGAACGCAGTACCTCTTCTCTTTCCGTCTTCCAATAGCCACTTCAAGGGGTCCGAAAAGATCCAATCCACAGAAGGTGAATGGACGCTGGTGGTGTGCTAGTCGCGCGTGAGGCAAGTCTCCCATACGTGGAACCTGTGGCTTACATTTCCTAATTCGGCAAAACATGCACTGAGACATAACAGTTTTCACAGTAGGTCTTAACCTAATAAGCCAGTATTTCTGTTTTAGCTCGTTTACGACGGTTTCCTGACTTCCGTGAGCAGCTTTGACATGATAGTGTCGTACGATGAGTCGTGCCACATGATGACGTCCATCTAGGATTATAGGTTTTTTCATTTCCAGGTCTACATCTAACGCGGCATCAATGCGGCCTCCGACACGAAGTAAGCCACATTCATCCAGCACAGGAGTCAAGGTAACTAATTTGTTATTTCGAGACATACCTTTTCCTTTCTTTATTTCAGCTATCTCTTCAACAAACGACTCGGCTTGTGCGTGACGTAACAGCAGGCGTTCCGCTTGTTCCATTGTACTGCAGTCTATTTCCTTGTTAAGTCCCTTACATGCATCAATAAACTTTAAAACCAATGCAGTAGCCCTCAGCAAGCGAAGCCAAGATGAGAATCGTTCAGGATCAGGAACAGGTAACTTAATATCGGGTACAAGATGTGACGTAACCATACAGGTAGCAGAGTCTACCTCATTTGTAACCGACTGAATCACATCGCTCGGCCAGTGTTCGTAGCTGCTTTGTAAAAACGCTGGGCCGTTTAGCCACTCATCCTGAAATACATTTAGGTTAAATTCATCACGCGTAGCCAAGTCCGCGACGTTAAGATACGATGGAACGTATCTCCACTCCTCTGTTCTCGTTAGTTCGTCTATTTCTCCCAAACGGTTTGCTTCAAAGGCTTTGTACGAACGAGAACTGTTCCTAATCCAGTGTAATACTATGGTGGAGTCGCACCAGAAATATCGGCGAACCAAGTCTAGTTTATGTTCATGAATGATTGTATTTGCGAGTCTAGCAGCCAGCAATGCAGCTTGTAACTCTGCGCGGGGCATCGTTAGCGGCTTGACAGGCATAACTCGACATTTGCTAGCCACAAACGCGACACGTAACTCGCCATTGTCGACCCAACGCCAATATGCTACGGCACACATTGCCTTGGCAGCCGCGTCACTAAATGTGTGTAATTCCAAATTCTGATATCTATTTTTAGACGCGGTCGTAGCAGGTGCTACGGCTGTGGAAGGTTCGTAGCGCGTCGTAGCACACTGCGTAGGCGCACCGATCCCGGTCGTAGACGGTGGGCTACGAGACGAAATAGCAGCGGCACGTTCCTTGGTCTCTTTCGCACTCGTAGCAGCGGCACGCTCCTCGGTCTCTTTCGCACTCGTAGCAGATAGATAGCACCTAGATATACGTATGCCTTTTATTACCTTAAGTAGGTCCAGCCATTTGCACCACGCGTTGTAAACATCATCTGGAATGCAATCATCCCAGCCGATATTTAATCGCCAAGTATCCTGTAACATAATACGACCTTGAATTGTAAATGGTGATAAGAACCCAAATACATCAAAAATTGACATTATGACTTGTAACATAAGACGTTTTGTAGGCCTTTGTTTACCTTCGACGATACCTTCCGGAAGTCGTTTTAGGGTCACATCGAAACCTAATTTATCCTCTTTAGGAAACCATATTAGACCAAGTGTGCGTTCGCCTTCGTACTGTAGATCAATTTTAAATTTAACAGCTACTTCTCCTACGGTTTCTTTTGGTAAACTTTCTAAAACTTTTAAACTGTTACTTGTAAAATTACGTATTTCAAAACCGCCTTCCCTGTGAATTTTCAAGACTTTATTTATCATTTCTGACGCGCTAGTTTCATCTATAAAGCTATCGATATAGTCATCCATATAGTGTGAATTACGTACAGCATCGACGGCACAGGGCAGCGACGACTCATAGCGCTCAGCATTCTTGTTTTTAATAAATTGTGCTATAAAGGGCGAACAATTAGCTCCGAAAATGAGTGACGTCATCACGTAGGTTTTAACAGGTTCCGTAGGACTATTTCTCCATAAAAAACGTAGGGCGTGCCGATCTTTTGGGTGAATTTTTATCCTCAAAAACATGTCCTTAATGTCTCCTGTTACTGCGATGTTGTGTTCCCTAAAGCGCAGCATAATACCAAAGAGTGAAGACAACAAGTCAGGACCGGATAACAAATAATCATTTAAGCACAGATTGTTTACCTTACCAGCTGCATCAAATACTAACCTCAACTTCTTTTTATTTGGGTTATCTACGCCGAAATGTGGTAAATACCAGGCTTTTGGTGAAGTTTGGTTGTCAGTCAGCTCTTGAGCATAGTCATTTGACAACAAATGCTCAATACGTTCTCTGTACCTTTGTGCAAACCCTTCATACTTTGTCATTTTTCTTTCGATACCTAATAACCTTTTATAAGCATTACTATAAGAATCAGGCAACTTACAGTTTTGATCCTTCCAAGGCAAACTCACAAACCAGCGGCCATCAATAAGTTCCGACGTCTTTTCCAGATGAGCGACGGCGCGAACATTATCTACATTCTGTCTTACCGCACTTGAAATACCTAAAGAATCAATGGTAAAATAATGTTTCACCTGTTCGTGAAGGTCTCGCAGCATGAGCTCCTCCTCCGTCGGTGAACTCCCGTGGGCTGAGACGCACAGGTTGACGTGTCCAGGAATTGACCTAGACTGCGGCACACGCACATTCCCATGAATACACCAACCTAAAGGTGTGAGTGTAGCGTACGGCTCATTTTTATTTCCAGAAATAATTTCTAACGGGAACATTAATTCATAATTATCTTGTCCAATTAACATTTCAGGTTTGTTGTCGAGACTAAATAACTTATCTTTAATTTTACACAAATTACTGGAACTTAAATTTACAGTACTAATTTTTTGCAAAGGTAAGTTAAGCTCATTAACACTACGCGCTCTGATTGAATAAATCTTATTGTCCATACCTGACAAATTTACGCCTGTCACAACAGCGTCACAAACCAGTTCGTTAGTGCTCCAGGCGCCGCATACGCGCATACTCTCGCGCTGGCCGCGCAGGCCCGCGCGCTCTGCTAGGTCACTGCTTATCAGTGAGACGGTCGATCCGTCGTCCAGTAATGCCGATGCACTAATTATACCGTTTGGTCCATGTATACGCACAGGTACCACTTTAAGTAAAACTTGACACTCACTCGCGTTAATATGCGTAACAGTTTCTACCGATTGAGAACTACGTTGCGATTCACTAGCGTCGACGTCATTTCGCTCGCGACTGTTGTTGTTTTCAAAGTGCAGCAATCGATGATGCGCTGCACCGCAGTTGTCCTTGTCGCACGCAGGTGCTGGGCAGGTATCTCGAGTGTGACGGTATAGTAGGCATTTGTAACATAATCCTTTTCGTTTTACATATTGCCATCTTGTTTTTCTAAGCGCTTTCTTGAACTGTTTACAATCCGTCAGCTTGTGTTGATGACTGGAGTGACAAAACTCACACTTATTATCACTGTTAGAAGGTTCAGTTTGCAACAACACTGTTTGTGGCTTATGAGAGTAGTGGTTATGGTGAGGCCTGTTATCAGCGCGGTAGTTGACGCCGCAAACAGCCGCTGATGACGCTGTTGTTGAAACTTTCACGGCTTCATTGTGTAGAAAATCAGATAATATCGTTAATCGTGATCTTTTATTTTCTGTAATGATTGAAAAACTGTAGTCGGTCCATTTTGACAGAAGGACTGTAGGCAGTTTCGATAGAATAATTGAAACTATACTCATTCCTTGTAAGTATTCCTCTGTATTTAGAGCACGTACTGCTTCGATAAAGTTTCGAACTTTGCATGAAAACATAACGATATCCTTTTGATAGTCTTGTGACACTGGTGGCAATCGTTTGATATCATAAAGTATGCGAGTTATAATGCTATCCGGGTTTCCAAACCGTAGCTGCAGTGTAGATATAATAATGTCAGGTGACGTCGCGCTAATGAGCATAGCTGACACTGTATCTTTAGCAGCTCCTCGGAGGCATTTGCGCAACCGCCATAGGTTTTCCTTTGCGCTGAAACCACAAACTTCAGTTGACTCATCGTACGATTGTTTAAACTGTAGCCACTCAATTGGATCACCGCTGAATTCTGGTAGGTCTCGCGGTGTACTTAATCGGCTGAGTAGATTAGCGTTATTATTATTCGAACAGGCAGCAGCGGTTAGGTCTTTAATAGTGCTAGCTAACATATGAAGTGTCGTATCGGTGTTCCTCACCAACGGCGGAGCATATTGTGATGCCATCGGCGGCGGACATTGACTATGCGGCGCCGGCGGCGGCGGCGGTGGCGGTGGCGGTTGCGCAGCGCGAGCGGAGGCTAGCTGTGTGGTGACTGCCGGAAGCGGCACGGCGACGGCGGCCGCCGCAGCTGTTGTCGCAGTGAGCCGTAACGGTGAAGATGCTCTTTTATGACTGATGCCAACATTTTCTAGTTCCTTGTAGCTAGATTCTAACCACTTTTCTACGTTGTATTCATTGGCCTTCTCTTCTGGTGAACTATATATTTCTTCTTCGAGTTCCGCGATATCCACTTCCAGCTGTTTGTCTATCAATTCCATGCGGATTTTCGCCTTTTGTACCGCAGCTTGCATCTCTAACCGTTTTTTTCTTGCCTGTATGGAGGTTAGCGATGACTTGGCAGATTTTACACTCGTAGGTGCGGGAGGCGGTGGTTCCGATTTAACGCTGTTTGCCGGCACGATGACGTTGCTTTTTACCAACGGTACGTCGATCGATGCACTTTTGCCAACACCAAACGCAGCATGTTCATTATCATGCTGAAGTTGACCGGCTGGAACACGTTTTTGATCGCGGCCATTTTGTTCGCGCTCAAGACGCGCGGTACTCCGCGTTTGCACCATTTTTCGTGAAGGAGTGTGGAACATTTATCGGGCTCGAAGATTTTGTGACAGTCTGAGGGTGCAAAGCGGAGTAAAACGCCGAAATATAAGACGGGACCGTTTATTAAACTAAGGCACACGGAATTATAGACACCGTTGCGACGTGCGGTGCCGCTCGTGGATCGATTTGAACTGAACGTTACATACATAGGGGCCCGGCCGTGACGGGCAGAAAAAGAGTATCAATATACCTTCAAAATACTAATTTTACCAAACAATAAATGAACTTGTAAAACTGACACAGTGGGTAGATTATCTAACACAATGATGACATATGCTTACAACTAAAGTTACTCGATACAAAATATATAAAAAAACAATTACAAATACGATAGGTGAGCGCGTCGCTAACAGTTACCATTGCTAGTAACGCAAGTCACTTTAAAAGATTTAAGTATAAAACATACCTCAAATATCCTATTGAATAAATCAAAGCTCATACTCATCACCGACTTAGATTAAGTCAGTGCGGCGTTTCCAAATATCTGTCTGACATTTACCAAAATTAGTTAAATAGAAAAAAAACGTATTTTATATATTTTTTTGTGAATCTTTGCGTCTACCAACACAGTTATGAAACCGTTTGAAATAGACCAAACTTGATTTAATTGTTATTCTTCTCACTAGTTTCCTTTATAACTGTTGCATCGAATATTATGTGCACCACTCCTGATCCTCCCCGGACGAGGTGTGAATACCTACGACTCACTTTAACACCCCAAACGAACATAAACTGTATTTATTTACTCTGTGCATTTAATGCAGATGTCGAATTACCCTCATAGATTCCAGTTGCATTATCCCGAACGAGTCCGCCGAGGATACTTTCATTCGCGAAGTGATGGCCAATCAATCGTTCTATAAACGACCCCTCGGTTGTTAACACTCTGTAACAAATATCGACGTTAACGTGTTGATTAACTCGTTAAGTTGTAATTAGCCTGGACTCTGAAACTAAGTTCATTGAATAGTTTTCACGTTTTTTTATTACAGCAATTTCGAATTCTTTGGGATAAGAAATGTAAGTATTACCTATTATTTTTGAAAATAACGTAATAAAAGTTCAATTATTACAGTCGCAGAAAGCTATGAATTGAAAATGATTGATATATCGCGTCGCCACGTGGACTATTGTGCCGCGTCAAAAAAAGATGCCGATAATTTTTGGCAAATTTCTTTTGTTTTTTATGTACCTGAAATAAGTTAAAAAAAACTCCTAGTTTAAACGTAATAGCACGTTAAAAAACTTTTTTAAGCTGGGTAATATTTATTTTGTTGAATTACCTTAAACTTCGAAGCAGTCTTTTAATACTTAGATGTGTTAAGGTAAGAATTTTTTATTTGACTTTATTTCATTCCATTTCAAGAAATCAATGGCAGATTTTTTTTAATAAATAATTCAATGTAACTCTTCATCATCATCATCATTTCAGTCATAGGACGTCCACTGCTGAACATAGGCCTCCCCCAATGACTTTCAGATTCGTGAATTTCAATGACAGTCGGAAGCGGCTGTCAATATTATTATCAGTTACCTCATGAGTTAAGACAGACAGACACAAGGATGTTAATTTAGATACCATGATAATAGCTATGTTGTCAGACGCATATGTCTTTAATTACATTAAAAAAAGAATGGGTAAATTCCATTTTGTGTAAAAAAATAATTTAATTAAAATAAAACCAACATGTATTTAATAATGTATATTATATGACCAATAAATAATAAAAACACACACAAACACACACACACAGGGGCGTGCATCCCATATAGGCTGTTATGCAGAGCCTACCTTTATAAAAAACCGACAGCACAGCTAAACATAATTATTAATTACGTATTCAACAATAAACAATAAATATTCTGTAACCATTTTGTCGTCTACCTATACTTATTCCTTACTAAAGCGCGCAACTTAGACCGTTCCTGTGCAATTTAACCAATGTAGGCTGCCGCGAGATCGCCTTACTAAATTTTCACTCACACTTAGATACTCGCTGCTTATATGTGAACAAACTGCATTTTAAAAAAAAATGAAAGTAGCCTAAAGTAAAGATTACACACTCTTGATACATGACAATCGGACGGAGTGAACATTCCTTATTAGCAGCATAGCCGGATATAAGCTCGCCTACTTCAATCATTTACACTTTAAATATGTCGTATTTTATTAAAACTTAACAGTGCAAGATATTGAAATGAATATTTAAAATGATAAAATTGTAAATAAATTTATAGAAACGTTTGAAAATGAGAAACAAAAGTTACAGTTTCTTAAAAGGTAATACAGGACATTGTTTTGATATACAAAGTTTGCGTCAGCAATTTTTTCCATTATTTCATAGTTTGCCGCCGTCGGCTGTCATCTCGCGAGTTTTGATAAATCAGGTTATATTATTATTACTGATCTTTACACCTTTTTTTAGTGCTATTTTAGTTTTCGGGGTTAAGTGTTGTGTGGGTGTGTGTTATTCAATGGAAAACTGCAAAGTGAAGTACTAATGCGAATTCTAGGTTAAACAAATTACGCGCCAATCTGAAGACAATCGAATGCGGATTTGTGTTAGTTGCAAAAACAAGACATTATCACAGATTTTTCGTACATAGCCATTACGGATATCAGATTAATGACATGTTTTAATTCCATTCATTGTTTTGATATTTGTTGTGGCAAAATAAATCAACGACACCGTTCACCATTTTGCAAAAAGAAATCGACAGTTGGGTAAGAAATTATCATTTATTAAACAATGCAATACCATGTGAATTTCGAAGTACCTCTTAATAATTTAGTTGTAAATAATAAAGGTAAAATTAAAGGTTTTTATCATTTTATTTTTTAAAGCTCCATTTATTGAGTTTTTCACATAACTAAGCATCGCCCTGCTTTAACAAAATCCACATATTTATTAACTTATTTCAATCTAATTACCAAGATGGCGCTTATTACGCGTGAACATGTCAATTTTATTGTTTTTTATTTAGTATTTACATTTCGTATACCGCGAGATGTGGACGAGTACAATTTTATATTTAAAAAGCATTAAGACGCGGCCCTTACTGTGACGTAGATATAAGTGAACAAAATACAGGATTTAATTTAATTCCAGTGATACACCCAGAAATAAATGTATCTAGCATTTACCTATTTAAACGCTCATTATGAATTACGGTTTAGGCTTTCGTTGTTGACTGACTTGAAATATGTATGTACCTAGCCTACCCCCATCTGAAACCAATGCACGCCCCTGCACACACACACACACACTTAAAGGATAGACTAGATAAGTAGATAGATAGTCTTATTGTTAATTGTTAAACTAAAAATATTTAAATATATAAGTATTTAGTGTTTAATATTATCTAATAGCCATATTTATGTGAATTAAATCCATTAATGAAATTTCCCTTTAAACCACTTTGTTAAAATATTCTGTATACCATATTATATCTTTTTGACGTTCGTAAAATTTATTCGCATGAAATAAATTTCATAAGCTTTGAATATTAAATATCCTAGTTACACATAAATAAAATTTAATCATACATTCGCTTTATAACATTCAGTGCATTTAGTGGGAATACAGGGTGTCGGAGCAGTGAGCAATGGATTCTCTTTTATTTAAGGGGAGTAAAATCGCTAAATGTAAACTAGCAAGTAAAAACAAAAGCTTATTTCGTAGGCCCAAAAATTAAAAATATGTTTTAACAATTTACTAAGAATTTTCAAAACCAACACATTTTGAGCACAGCATTTGGTCATTGTAACAGCCACGTTTTATCGCGCGCTGTTATGATACGAATTTTGGTCCGATATTCGTACCAACACGTATCGAGAGAGAGAGAAGGGACACCTCGCCTTAAGACGTTACCGTTAGACGTTAGACTACCAGTTGTCAAAGTCAAAAATCATTTATTCAATTCAGGACAAAATTGCCACTTATGAACGTCAATAATAACATTATAGGCCCTTAGGGGGTCATTTTTTGTTTGATTAACAAAAGACAAAATATGGGTCCAATATTTTTTGATAATCTAACTGACGGACTAAATAGAATAATCTTTTTTTGACCCAGGAAACTAGCCTATTGATGACCAGTGTAGTAATGCAATAATTCATTTTGAACGCAAAAGGTCCAAAGTTTGGAACCCCGTTCGGGTTATTCAGAAAACAATCTTCTCTAAATTGGATTGAGTCTGGGTGTGCTGAGAGACGCTCTTGACATAATCAACTGTACCTCGTAACACAAATATGCTAATTCCGTACTTAATTAAAGATTAGTACAGGAAAGTTTTTTTAAAAGTTTTATTAATGTTCCGCAATATGGCGGAGGGCCATACAATATTTCTTGTTGGGCTGTACCTCATTTATCACAGATAGGTACATCGATGTCGTAGCTCAAATTGTATTGAATATTGATTTATTAACCCCTGTTTAATTCTCGGGTATTATTATGCCTCTAAGTTTAAAATAAAACTCCTTTCAGTAGCTATTAAATTTTTTCAGTACCATGTGGGGATGGCCGTAAAGAATACACTTCCCCACCGCCAACAGGAGGCGTGTCGTAAGAGGCGACTAATACCTGTATCACGAGACAGGCAGCAGCGTCTGCGTGCGAAATTTGATTTAAAAACTGCGCTTGCCAACTGGCCTGCCATGCGTGGCGAGTATAGGCAATCCTCCCAATGAAAGTCATAAGGGCCTATTTTCAGGAGAGGACGTCCTATGACTGAAATGATGATGATGATGATGCAACATGTTCAGTAGGTACTTTTATCAATGTTCTGCCTGCTCTCAGCCTCTCACTCAGCCTGTATAGTAAAAATGTGGTGCTGTAATTCATTCCACACACGACGACTTTTAATGAAACTGTCTCGAACCTCGCTTCAACTTTCAAGAACATTAAATCATCCTCCCATTTTATTTTCACTGAGTCTCTCGCGAAACACTTTTTTTTAAAGGGCCTAGATATTTGTATCCCAACACATAATCCTTGTTTATATCGATAGATACGCTTTTAAGGGTTAAAAGTGGGACGCATTATCGTGTGCTGCTATCGTATCTCTGTAAGAATAAGGAAAATGTTGTTTCTGTCTCTGTCTAGACAGAAATATAATTAGAAAATGTTTTTTTTAAACCCCGGCCAAGTGCAAGTCAGACTCTGACATCGGGGGGTAAAACAACAGTTATGGCGTACTCGCATCACGGCTACGAAGGTCGTCCATATTAACGTAGGTAAATGAATTTTACGTAAATTATGTTTCTAATAAATAAATAAATTGTTTCCACAATCACACCAATCATCTAGCCCCGAACTAAGCAATGCTTGTACTATGGCGACTAGATAACGGATCAACATACTTAAATACATTTATAAACATTCATAACTCAGGTACAAATGCTCGTGCTCATCGCACAAACATTTGCCCCTTGCGGAATTCGAACCCGCAACCGCTGGCTTTGTAGTCAGGAGCGCAAATCACCACACCAGACAGGTAATATAAACTACTGGCTGATCACAGAACTTTGTACTGCCAATAAAATTTGTTGCAATTTATATTTTCTCATCTTTTGAACTTGGACTTCTACAAATATTATAATACCAAAATAAGCCAAATATGTCCAGCCTTTCTTAAATTTTTGGGAGAATGACAAACGTCAATTAATTATGTATATATAAAATGAATCTCTATTTCCCTCGGCCATCGTATCACGCGTAAACGGATGGAACAATTTCGCTAATTCTTTTTTTGTTTTGTTAATTATTGTCAGGAGAAGGATCTTCTGAAAAAAAAAAAAAAGAATGTTGCGCAGAAAATTCTTTACGAATTAACACTAAAGACCACGCGAACGAAGTCGCGGGCTGTAGCCCGTTTTTATATATAAAGAATATTATCATTATTTCAACAAATCTTCAAACAAACAAAATAGTGCCATAAGTTTCGTGTGTAGCTAGAATTTGTAGATTTATGACGAAAATCCTATTAGAGCGGACAGTGGTAGTTTTATCTGGGCGAGCGCTTCCGGGACAGTCGGACACTGCACAGGACGGACAGGAGCCTTCGGAATTGAATTTAAACGATGTCAGCCGCGTCCGAGGCGCTCACTGCCGCATTCCTGTGCGTGTTGGGCAGGGTTGTGAGATACGGGGGCTATAAATACCGAGTACTGCCCCCTTACTATGAGCTCTTTAAGCAGGGTAATTTTGAACTGCCTGCTTTTGCGTACTATATTATAAATAAGCAGAGCAATCTTCTAGATTCAGGCTGCTTTCAACAGCCAATCTGGAAGTCATTGGGGAATGATGAAATGACTACTTTAAAACAAGAATATGATTTTTATTATCAAGTATTTTGAAGCGGCGTTTATTTCATCTGTTAGGGTTGAATTTATACTATGTTAGTCGCGTCCGAAGCGTTTGCTGCTACCGCATTCCGTACATAATACAAATAGGGTTGATTAAATTTATACTTCAGATAATTTGCAACATTTTCTAAAAAAAAATACACACTTTTACTTCCGTAACATATATAAACATACGCTTAACAAATTTCGTATTGTGTATATCAATAAATTTCTATATTTAGTTATAATAAATAATCAAATAGATTTTGAGGAATAGATCTTGTCTTGATCTCGAGGCAAATAATTAACTGTATAAAGATAAAGTTACTTAAGAACAAATAAAAAAGCATTCTGTCTTTTTTCCGTTCATCATCATCATCATTCTGATAGACAGAATAATGTTTTTATCCAAGCTTAAACTTTAAGAAGGTTCTCCAAGTAAGCCATAAATGTTTAATTTTAGTTTCGACAGCCCTACGGCATGCGATGTAGCCGCGCGCGCCCGCGACAATCAAATCGCTGAGAAAGGAAAAACGCGCGGAACGCGGTGTGTCGGGCTGCGCGCGCGCGCTTTGAGCATCTAACGCCTCAAAAAGGTCCGGTCGAAGTATTTACATTTATTGGGGTCTTGGGTCACACGAGAACGTAGTCTACTATGTCTGCCACTTTACGTTGGCTGACGACGCTGACTAAAGATCAAACTACCTTCGTAAAAAATAGGTGATTTGTCTTTTGGCTCGGTTATAATAAAGGCAAACATATATGATGTAGCTGTAGTGATCTTAACTTTGGTTTTGCAGTTACATGCTATTTTAATTTTAATTATTATCTTTAAAAAACTACATTTAAAACAAATTACTACCTATGACTTGTACGTACATTCTTCAGCTCAGAAGCATTCGGGCGTATGTTGCATAATGACTTTATACAACTTACGCGGGTATGCTTCTGAGGTAAACACTTGTTTTAATACCAAAATAAATCTTGAACTCTTCTACGCAGTTATTACTTCATTATTTTACTTGCTTGTTTCTAGGGGTTGGGGTACGCTGGGGTACGCTGTTTGCAAGTCTGGTTACTTCATTAAAGCAATTTGGAGCAATTGAGGGAATAACTGTATTTGGACCAAATCATTTGGATTGGACATCCGCTCATATGGAATATGCAGGTTTCGGCACTATGTCGCCTTCACCACCAAGTTAAAGTCTTACGATTTGTTAAATTCTAAAAATGTGCTTGAATTAAAAAAATCTAGTTACATGCAGTACGCACTACATAGCAATTAGTACATATATACATTCTGAAACAATATGAAAAAAAAACAACTTTTTCAACGTAGGGTAACAAAATGAAAAAGTACATATTTTCCAACGGTTTTATGGTCGTATGTAGGTAGCATAAGTTTGAAAATATATTGCGAACATTCGAAACAGCAACATTTTCGCGCTGAGCGATATTGTAGTCATAGTTGGGTCACAAAAACTGTTTTTAAAGAAAGAAAAAAACTTTTTTCTTTACCACAGAAATATAAATACTACTAGAAAATATAAGAAAATATTGGTATTATTTTTCAATAATTTATTATCAAAACAAATTTTATGTATTTATTCACATACCTATCCATTCATTCCAGGCTGTAAATTTTGCCAGTGGCTTTTTTCAGCACACCCAAACCAATTTAGGAAAATTCATCATCATCATCATTATTTTTAGCCACATGACGTCCACTGCTGAACACAGTTCTCTCCTAATGACATACAGATTGGCCGGTTGGAAGCGGCCTGCAGGAAGCCGCTAGTTCCTGCAATCTTTACTCTTCTGTCTAACCTAGTGGGTGAACGTTCTACGATGCGTGAACCGGTACCTGTCTTCCATTCTAGAATCTTTCTGCTCCATCGGCCGTCAGTTCTACGTGCTGTGTGCCCCGCCTACTGCCATATTAGCTTGCTAAGCCATCGGGCTATGTCAGTGACTTTTGTCAGATAACGGATTTCCTCATTTTGGATTCGATCTCGCAAAGAAACACCGAGCATAGCCCATTCTTTTTTTAAATATAAAAGTTCGTATTAATCAAATTATTTGTAAACAGTAACTGATAAATTCAAACACAATGTTAATCGTTATAAAATTTTAGTATCGACAATAACGTTAAAATAATAACACTAACAGCCATTGTATATTTTTATCTTTAAAAATATTTTAATTGCCAGTAAATGAAGGGCATACGTAAACCTTAAACGTTATAAATACATGGTTGTACAAAAGGCTTATACCCTCAGCTCTGTGCCATTGTTATATTTACACGTGTCAAACGTATTTAGATTTTATTGTTAGATTTTCATATAATTTTCCTTATGACGAGTAACGGAGTAAGTATAATGACTTGAAAAAACATGCTTAACCTTTAACTCGTCGGATTAATTCGACAAACATTTTTGTGTGTTTTGTGATGTGTGTGTTATCGCGTGGGTCGAATTTTTACAAAAAACATCTTTGTTTTTAATGTTAGATTTTTCGTTTATTTATTTTGTTTGTCAATTTTTAACTGGATTCTGTCCAAACTTGTCATTGTCAAACGACATTTACATCCGCAGTAGCAAGCAGAAATCAGCCAAATTGTGGTAGCTGTTTGTTTGTTTGTATGCTGCATGCATGGCTATTAATAGTCATAATCATTATCTGTTCAGTTTATAGGCCTTCTTCCGGGCCGAAACACGTCCCAAAAATATAGCGATGCCCTACCACGAGACTACATATCAGTTGGTATGAGAAGAAATGGCGCGACAAATTCGGTCACCTTTGCCAGCCTATTTTCAGGAAATACAATAATTACAAGACATGAGTAAGTGCGAACAACCTACTGATAGCTTAAGTCCATGCGTTAACTCTTGTCGTTTAAATTATCGTCTACTTTATAATATCCTTTTTTTGTAAGGTTTTTTTTTTATGTGAACTCATGGTTCATGTGGTACTTTATTGAAAAATGTTATACATTTCCCCAAGAATAAACTACCAATTTTGTGTAGTCTGAAGTTCGGAACGACAAGTTTATTTTTATTTCGAGTACCTATATAATGAGGAAAATCACCTTTTTTAGAAAAAATCACATTATTTTTAAATGAATAGATTACTTTTATATTTAAAACTAAGTTACTTAATCAAGGGGAAGTGAATGTGGTTGTGATGGGGTTATTAATTTGACGTCAACCGTTATTTTGACGACCTCCGCAGCCGAGAGGCGAGCATACTGGACTGGGTGTCGCTATCTCTGAGGTTCCGGGTTCGATTCCCGGTTGTTTAATGTAGGAAAATAATAACACAATTGTTTGGGCTTGTAATATTGCCCATTATTTATGTTTTTGCTTTGTAGCATTTTTTTGCAAAATCATGTCCCTATACAGTAAAACTTACAAATGCCTTTTTAATGTATTTTTATTTTACGTTTAAGAAGCAATTTTCATACCAAGTACTTTCTCCCGTTCCCAGTCAGGGCACGCTTGACCATGATCGATAAATGCATAGATGTGACAAGTTTGCCCCCCTAGTATACCACCAAAACATAATATAATATAGCGATTTATCGACACCAATTGTAAAAATATGATAGATATAGCCGCTATGTTGAATGGGCTAGTTTCCTGGGTCAAAAAATGATTATTCTATTTAGTCCGTCATTTAAAATATCAAAAAATATTGGACCCATATTTTGTCTTTTGTCAATCAAACAAAAAATTACGAAGATAAAGCGCATCAAAGTGAGCACGTGATGTCACGTCTTGCTAGAAAGTGTCGCAAGGCGTGACGTTACACGGAACTTTAACGGGCTATATCTTCAACATTTTTTGTTTGATTTAGAAAAGAAAAAATACGTGTCCAATATTTTCTGTTAATCCAACTGACGGACTAATTACATTTTTTTAGGAAACTAGCCCTGCCGGTGACGTCACGTGTTATGATAGCTGTTTCGATAAAAAAATTAAATGGTGGCTATATATTATATCATATTTTAATAACAATTGGTGTCGATAAATCGTTATATCATATCGAGTTTTGGTTAGGGGAGCTGGTAATTACATCTCAAGCGATTGCTATCAGATAGATAGATAGATACTCTTTATTGCACACCATACAAGTAAAATACACATGATTTTTACAGAAAGATGTACAATTTAGGCGGTCTTATCGCTAATAGCGATCTCTTCCAGACAACCTTTAGGTAGAGGACAACCATTAAAGAAAGACCAGACCTCTACTACTAAAAATATTATTTAACTATTCCGTGATAGAAACCTCGGAAACTAAAAACGCGCATTAAAACATAGTTTTCAGTACGTGTGTAAGTACCTGGAAGAGTGCATGAATACTGAATTAATGAACACTCAAGAAAATTTTTATAATTTAATGTGAAGCTACGTTTTATTTTTTCACCTGTCTAACGTTGCCTGTCAAAAAATATAACAATTTATCTGAAACATAAAATTTAATCAAAATTGTCTTGATAATAACTGTTTTTGACATCGAGAGTTTCCTATTTATAACAGGCACGAACCAACTAGACTATTTAGTTCGAATTTCATTAAAACAATCCTCACTTATCGAGTTCCCGCGTCACTTGCTGTCATAGTTGTAAACTTAACCCCGTCTAGTTTCACCCAGTTCCATCCAGAGCGCGCCGGGTAGCACCGGATGTATCCAGATGCACAGTGCGCTCTAAACTCATGTGAAGCGTAAAAAATACAACAAAAATACTATACAGAAATGGAACTAGGAACCCAAGTGTGTGTCACTTTTACTTTGACCAATATAAGAAGATAAAAATATAATAATGAATACACAGATAAGTATTAATATAAATAACTAACAAATGTAAATACTAAATAATTATTTACAATAAAGACAAAATAAATGTTCCTGCTTCCTAATATTGTTGTGCTCATCAGGGTCCTTAAAGATACCATAAAACTATGTAACACCTTTTGAACCTGTGAATTGCAATACAATTATTAAGTATTGAGTACATGAAAGAAAACAAGACGTGTGTAAATACGTGGATGTGAAAAAAAAACCTTATCAAGACTTGTGCTGCGTTTTGAGTTCTTAATGGTATTTGATATTGGTTACTAGTTTTCTATCACATGGTATCTTCGTTATAGTAAAAAGAGCTCTAGATTTGACATAAAATCAAGTAATTTTATATAAAACGTTATAACGTATGATAATAAAATAATAAAATGTTTTAAAAGTACGACTGAGTTATACCACAAATTTTGTAAATCATTATTTGTCCAGGCAGACAGGTCAAAGGAACCACTGTGCACCAGTTCGATCCAGTTAATTTAAGTTCGTGGCTAGTCTTCGAGTAATTGGTTTGGCGTTTACTCATTCATATGGTCGGTTTCGCTCAAACGCCGGCTGCTGTAGCGATGGGCAATGATTACCGAACTCGGTACTATCTCTAATACTGGATACAAATCACGAAGTCGAGTATTCAAGTTTCTAACAGCGTACTTAGTACACAAATATTTATTAGGTATTGGAGTTTGGTTTAAATATTAGACATACTTTTAAAGTCCAACTTTAGCTTTATCTTTCAACTTGATTGCATCTGACACTAAAGTAAGACACAGCTCCAGGTGATTAATTATTTTAATCCAAAATTAACTTAGGTGAAAAATACACCTTGCTCTGGGACATACTAAGCTTAATTAACTTGATCAAACTAAGGCTAGTTTTGAAAACCTAGAAGACCAGTTTATTCGTTAATTCGTTTTACAAATTATGTTTTTTTTTCAAGATTTTGTTTGCGCGATACTGACACTCAGCCTAATTATGAAATTGATTTTGCCCAAGTTAAACTGAATCCGCGCCACAATGGTACAACACTATTCAGTAGTGAACAGGCATTGTGTTCCTGACGTGAGGCTAATGTAAAATTAACTACTCCAATTAAAATTCTGGTTTGCTCCAAAATTATATCCATAATAGAGATAGATAGTGGTATAATCACTACCCACTGGGTCCTTCATCTCCACCCATCCAAAATTATTATAATGTAAGATATAACATTTTAAACAGAACTTTCTTTTAAAATGTTACTACTGATTGAATGCAACCACGTTATCTAGGCGACCAACAAAAAATTAAAAAAAAAAACTTAATAAAAAAAAAACTTTGTTAAACTAAATAACTACTCAGATGTTTGTATGGATAAATCAATCTCCTGTTTGACATCGGTCCCATTGTCTAACTACGTTGTTGTATTAGGCAATATAACTCTCGAAAAGTAAGCTAACTTCTTAAATGGCATTTCATACTTTTTATTGCAACTTATTGTCTAGTTCCCATGGGTTATAGCCGAATATACGAGCATATAGTCAATCGTAGTTAGATAGAGGTTATCCAGCAGAATACCAAAGTAATGGGCATAGTCCAAAAATGCAACAAGCTAAAGCGGCAGTGGGCCGGCCACATTTGTCACAGAAGGTGGAGTAAACGGGTTCTCGAGTGGAGACCGCGCCTTAGTGAAAGTAGTAAGGACGCCCCCCAGCTCGATGGACCGACGACCTTAAGATGGCTGGCAGTGGCTGGATGAAAAAAGCGAGGTTCTACTCTTTGGCGCTCTTTAGGCTAACGTCCAGCAGTGGGCTGCAATAGGCTGACATGATGATGATAATCAAGCGTAACTTGAATAGAAATGTAGCAAAGTGCAAGGATGAACAATAAATATCACTATCAGCTATTTTGCTGGTTTCTGTGTGTATTTCTATTGGCGTAAACCTACTGAACATAGTCCCCCTTTTGTGTTATAATTTATATTAACCCTAGACACATTTGTGTTATTAAAGTCCTCGTGTCGTATCCGAGTAGTACGGCCTGGGTTAAATAAATTCGTAACGTTTTTAGAACCTATTCTTGGGAATTCAATGATCTGAATTGTCTGAAAGATATTTTCAGGTAGCCAAAATTGTGTTTTTAATGCATTTGTATTTTAGAATTCTTTTTTTGTATCTAATAAAGTGGTTTGGTAATTCTTATTAAAAAAAGATTTATGGCAACATCACCTCTGATAGTAACTATTAAACTTTTGAAAAGCAATGATACTGGTGACTTGGAATACAGGTTTCTCTGAAACCTATATCAGGCACCAGTCTCTAATACACAAGGTACTACGAATTGTCTACTCATTTACCATAAGACACACTGTAGTAATTTTGTATGTGAGAGAAATAAACATGATTTTTTTATTATTATTATTTGTACGCTCTAGGAGTTCACGGGCCAGAAGTGAACCGGTCCTTTATAAGGCTTGCGTGGGGATACTGATCCAACACGTAAAGGCCGTTTTAAGCGCAAATAATCAAACCTGAAAGTGTTACACTGCTGGACCCAATCTCTGGCTACATCATGGGATGTCATCAGAGATTATATCCAGCATGTGTACTGGAACTATTGCAGCTAATGACAAGTTAATTAATTAGGTCTATTGAAGGAAGATGGAGGGACTGGGTTCTAGGCTGATGGAGACTACGGGCCACCTGCCTAGTTCATAGTCCCAGACTGAAAAATTGACAGGTGGTGACTCGCCGGCAACTGAATGCCCCCCCCCCCCCCCCCCTGGCGTCACGGCTAAGAGTGGAAAGGTGGCCCTGGACTTTTTTTACGTGCCCACTCACCACTTACGGACCACATACACCCTTCGAGCATCATGCTCCATGCATGCGACTCCACTCTTGCCGTCCGGTTAAGGCAAGCCAGAGGTGAGAGACCTGCAGACCCCCTTGGGTTCCACTTCGGCAAGCCGAAGACGAAGGTCTTGGCCGACTCTCAGGAGCACTTGGATTAACAACTGACCCCGCGGTGTCGCTACTCACTTATTATTATTATTATTCTTTAAAAACAATGACTTTTCATATTTAATTGAAGGAGTCAGAATTATTTTCATATTTTAACCTATGTAACTCTGGCAAACTTGTTCAATTTCATGGGTACAATCATATTCTGAAACTTGATTGATCTTTCATATTAAACCTTGTATAAGTACAAAAATTTAACACAAAGTTGTTCCAAAAATACAATAAAATAAACGAAGTATCTACTATAAAACAAATATGTTAACGACACGTTGTACTCTTATTCTTTAACGACTGGAAAAAAAGCTCCCTCCATTGAAATCAGGTCGTTACTATAATGGGAATCTGGCACAATCACCACGCTAGCTGACGCGATAGGTATTTAAAAACCCTCTCACATCCCATCGAACCGTGAATTTCGAATAAGATACAATCAACATAATCGAACTCTTTTTATAAAAAGGTTTCATTTAATTCTGTGTTAAAATATCATTACAATCTGAATTTGAAATTCAAAATAGAAGTCGGATACTCTGGATATAAAAAGCGACTGGCTGGAATATAACAACTATTCGCATCTTTTTTTTAATTTCACTGATGTTAGTTAGCCCGAGTCTATTACAAAAAATACAAAATTAAACTTTACTATATTGTTATGAAAATATTTTCGAACGGAAACTGAAGCGGAAACCGGAAGTGTACTTTTTAAAATGTAATGTAATCACTCTGTAATTTGTAATGTAACAGCAGTACCAATAAAGGCATAAAACATAGTAATTAGTCCGATATATTAAAACATTTTAGTTGAAATTTTTTTGTAGACAGACAGTTGAAAAAAGGTTATTAATAAAAATATGAGAATTGGAACATTTCTAGGCATTGTCTGTCTCTGGAAATTTGCTTAACATAATTTTTGGGGGATCCTGTCTAAATAAGAACTGAAAACAATGAATGCCATATCAAATGCTATAAAGGCGACACTCAATTAGAAGGCGGCACGCTTAAGGCTACAAATTGGTCAATAAAACAAAAAGTTGGGAGACTTGATTTCCTCCGAGCGCGAACTCGCACAACTTGCGATTGTAGTCGGATTGTTTTTTAAACCGAAGCCGGGCGCGGCTCGGGGGACTTGGCGCTGCTGATAAAAAACCGGACAAGACCGAACTTCAATTTGACAAATGAATCCGTACTTGTTTGTGTGTGAATGTGACAATGTGGCATGCGTGGTTGGTCAAGAATTGGGTGACCAGTGCTTCGGTGTCAAGTTGATCGACGATACGGTTATTGTGAATTGTAATGATGATGATCTTTCCGATCGTTTTCGGCCATGGCGACCACTTCGACTCCTAATCGGACGGGCGCTGGTGCACCCGAAGATCTTTGCGGCGAACTCCCATGCACAATGAGGGCACGTTAGTACGCCGTTTACATATTTATAGTTGATGGCGGCAGGAGGCCGGGCCTTTAGCTCATCGCGTTTAGCGTCGAGGTCAGTTTTACGCTGCTCCTCAAACTCGCGGACTTGTCTCTTTACAATCCCACGCCATTCTGGGCGCTGTGCTGCCAAAGCTACCCATTGAGAGGGCTCTATGTTGCATATTTTCATGTGTCTCTTCTGAACATCTTTGTAACGAAGGAGTTGTCCGCCATGCTTTCGCTTACCCTCCTCTAGTTCAGAATAAAAGATGCGCTTCGCCACTCTTTCCTTCGCCATTCGTGACAAGTGACCACACCACCGAAGTTGCCGACGCATTAAGTAGGCTTCAATGCCACCGATATTGGCTCGTCGCAGAACTTTGGTATTTAGTACTCGGTCGGACGATCTGCAGCACTGATCCTGCTGTTGACTTCGGCATCAAGGTCACATTTACATGTAATAGTGCTCCCCAGATAACGGAATTGAAATAATTAGAAATCAACCAATATTTAACCGAATCCGTCGATAGCAGAGCTATCGTATGGTCCTGAATCGAGTTCCAGTAGGTCTTACCAATGCAAGGTGTTGTTGGAGAATATCAGATGTAGGCAGAAGCAAACGGGTGTGTGTTGTTGTGTTTTTGCGAAAGCATCTGCACATTTTTCCCTGTTGAGCAGATTAGTTCTAACCAGCCAATCTGGAAGTCTTTAGGGGATCTAATCGGCTTATGATCAGCAGTGGACGTCCTATAGCTGAGATGATAAGCTGCTTGATGCTCGTACATTGTTGAACTATGCTTAATGCAATTTGCTTGTTACTACTCGCTAGCTCCTTAGCAGTTGTGTTTCTCAGAAAGACGTCAAGCATCAGGGAACTATTGTGATATCTTCCGATAAAAAGTACAGGAAGTCCTAGTCCAAGATGCTATATAGATACTTGACTTAAATTCAAGATATCAAGGCAACATTCATTCACGGAGTCAGCGTTGTCACTCTACTTTTTTGTGCCATTCGATTTTTTGTCATATTCAAATGGATTTTGCCAAACTTATATAAACAGATGAAAGTAAAAATCTTTTTTTTTCTAATTGCAGATCCCTGAAAAATCGCAAACGCTCCGTTAAGCGCGAACGTCCTCATTGGTTAATCCCGATATGAATCCCCCGGGACGCGGCTAATCCTACGTGACGCTAGACTGTTTATTTATCCCAGAAACTCCTCCTGAAGGGAATTCGGTTTCGGCGCTAAGTTTTAAATAGAATTTGTGAAGTTTAAATAAGTTGAAATTATTGTGAGCTGAAGAAGCGTCTATCTGAGGGGGATGGTGGACTGAGATGTAACATTGATTTATCTTAGAAGTTTACTTACCTCAAACGCAAATGTTTAAGATCTTATTCTTTATTTTAGGCTTTGATAAAAAATGGTAAGGTATAAGTTGTCTGCGCTTATAAGCTCATCTGTAGGTGTCAGAAAACGTCAGGCAAAATGTTTGACCACTTCGTCTAATAGGCAGTAGTATCAACACCACAAGGGGCCTTTGCGGTTTGATGGGATTGATCATAATTTAATGCAATTGCAATCATTAAACTAATGAAGAGCAGCGCCTACCTAGCAATGCAAACTACAATTTTATTAATCAGTGACAGTTACGTATGGACATGTATTTAAACTGATATGAGTTATTATTGTAGAGTTTTAAATGGGCAACAACATCTATTAAATGTATGAGCTCCTCCAACTGATCATCCAGGAGAAGATTCGAGGATGCTAAAAACTAGGCAAGCTAAAAACCTCTCAGTTATTAGTAGTTCGAACTAGTGTCTTTGAGACGATGATTCAGACTTAGCACCAGGTTCTCGTTTAGGGCAGTAGTAGATAAAGTAACGGACGGACAGACCAGATGGACGGACCAGATCCGCAAGACCCCAGGCACTACCATCCATGATGCTCTGCACTCTGCGATTGACCGAAGCAGATGGCGCCAGAGAGTCCGAAACAGGATACTCCATCGAGGCAATTACGACCCTCAGCACTGAGGAAACCAATGCGAGGAGGAGAAGGAAATAAAGTAAATGTATAATTACTGATATTGCAATGCCCTAACAGGGTCCATAAGTTAGATCTAATTTATTGTTAACACCTTATTGTACACTTATGACGCAATAAATGATTATAAATATAAATATGAATATATTTAACACGGACACAATATGACCAAATTAAACGGGTCTGACAATAAATCATCATCATTTATTCACATAGGCCTCCCCCAGTGATTTCCAGATGCCAAAATGGAAGCGGTCTGCATTCAGCGGCCTGCATACAGCGGCTTCCTGCAACCAGGTTTTTCCAGGTCGTCTGTCCGCCTTGCGGGTGGACGTTCTACGCTGCGCTTGCCGGTACTTGGCTTTCATTCCAAAACCTTTTGGCCTCATCGACTTTTGTTCTTTTACGGATCTTTTCATTTCTGATTCGATCTTACAATGAAACATCGAGCATAGCCTTTTCCATAGCAGGCTGTGCTAGCTTTAAATTTATTATGAGGCTCATAATAAGATAAATGGATTGATCCGCATTTATGCAGTGTTTATAAAATACAAAATATCTTATATGCAACTAAAGATGGCTAAGGGTTGTGTTGTCTAAATTGGTTGTATAGACGTATTGTAATTGGTATAGGAGTATATTATTAGCTAAGTGAATATCACTAGCGTGTATGTAATGATGATACTAATGATATTATCTCGCTGTCATGGACGTGTTAACAAACAACACGTCAAACTTTAACGGCAAGTTAATGATAAGATTGAGGCGTCGATGGCGCCAGATGTATATTAATGTGATGTGTTACCAAGACATTTACTATCCTATAATTTATTGTTGTGTCGTTGTTATGTCCATTAGTAATTAATATTCTTTATATATTTTTAGAAAGTGGTATAACATTCAATTTATTTCTTTGTATGAACACGTACAGTCATAAAACTTCTTGCACTTTTTTTTAAGGTTAACATTTACCAAATAGATGGTGTCGTACGAAACTCATCATGCAGAAACGAAATCATGCAGAATGAAAATGAATTCGAAATTCAAACTGCTACTGTAGCAAAAAAAAAGTAAGTAACAAGTCTAAATTGGTTATAAAAAAATATTTACAGTTTTTATGATTGTCAGATTAGCTTACGACGTAGGTAGATAAAGGTGGATCTATTAACCTAAAATTTAACTCACTTCCTACTTCGTACTTACGACATGTTTTGTAACTATTTTTCCTGTAAGAAAAGGCCGACAAAGGTGAGTTTGTAGCGCCGTTTCTTCTCATCACCAGCCCATACGTAGTGCGGTGATAGTGGTGATAGGTGGTAGGTAGGTTTGGGACTATATACCGAATAAATGAATATTAAGACTTCATCATATTTGAGCGGCGTTTTAAGTTGTAAGCTAGTATTATGTAACATACAGGTTATATACCAAGGGATGTTTAATGTTAAGAGATGATGTAGAGGGGATTTGTACCAACATTAAAAGCCAAAAAAAAAATCGCTGTACTAAACCTTGAACCAGCTGACTTCATCAGTTTGTATAAAGAAGATTTTTTTTAAATTTAGATGTTTGTCCAATAAAAAAGCTGTTTTATATAAACAGTAGAGTCACCCTCACAGTTCCACTGCATTTTCTTATATATTACATAATACTAGCTTACATAACGCACAACGGATATTACAGGCCATTTAAAAACCAGCTTTCCGTTTTTCCTTCCTGTTTCACGTATCTTTCAGTACAAAATGAAAGCAGCGCGGTCACGCACTAATTCCCGCGTGCTCATCAAACATTCAAGCGCTTCCTCGCGCATCCCGTGTATACTCACTATATTCAATTCTGACCATGTACCGTATTTACTCTTCAAGATTTCACCCACGCAACAAGAATTAATCCATAAAAAGCCCTTTGGAATACCGACATCTTATCATCATTGACCTTTTCCAAGTTTTAATTCACTTAAAAACCTTCCGAACATTATGTCAAAGTGCCCCAAAACATTGCATAACTTACTTTTCAGGTATTTTAAAGTTGATGCCATGTATTTTTTATAATAAACCCTCGAACCGTGTTCGGTCATTATTATAAAGAACTGTATCTTCATTCTTTCATTCAACCTTCGTCAAAAACTCTCAAGAGGTTTGTGTTTTCATTCGAAAATACACAATTACTCGTTAATAGCTATCGTGCCCGCCTCTGCTCTTCACCTGAAAGCGAAAATAATAACACTGAAATGTATGGACTTCATTGTACTACCAATTACGTAACAATAGAGATGAATTGAAAAGCACTCCGGAGTCCGGAGCCGGAGCGGATGCCCCCTCCTCCCCCTCAGGCCACAGCGAGACGCAAAACGCGTGGCCATTATTCTGCCGAACACAACGCAATCTCTCAGGCGCCGAGCCGTCTCAGCCTACAACTGCAAAAAATGCGCCGTACGTCGCCGACGATAAATGGAATCCGCAAATCCTTACAATATCCAATAGCGTAAAAGAAATGCGCGAAATTAAATTCCAAAGCGTAGCCATTTGTAAGAGCGCGGAACCGCAGCCGTGGATACCGCACCACGGTGGGCGCCAACTTACGGCCGACCACGGGATGCTCCACACACATTTTCAAAAGACCCAGTAGAGATTATAAAATGCATTTTTTTATTTGAAGAAAGGCAGTTGCTGTAGGTCACGCGCTCGAGCCGAATTTCGACTAACAACTGCAGCAGTTACTCTCCCGTTTTCACCGGCCGATACGGGCTCCGGTAATTCGAGAGGATTCCGGCTGGTTATTCAAATACGCAACCGGAACGTGATCCCGGAACTGGACGCATTCGGTGCTCGCACCGCGCCGAAGGCCGCTCAATCGAAAATTGAATTTCAATGTCACAACAGTGCAGATGTAAAAATCGGAGGCTCGCGATCGTTGGGGCGGCGCGCGCAGCGGGCGCGGTGGGGGGCGGGCGGAGGGCGAGCGCGGGGGTGCGCGGGTCGTGGCGGGGGCGGGTGCGCGCGCCGGGGCAGCGGCGGCGGCGGCGGCAGTATCCCCGGGCAGCCGCGGCGACCGCACGACTGTCGGCATGCCCCGCCGAGCTGGCGAGTCGCGAGTTGACCGCAGTGACTGAGTGCTCCATGTGGCCGCCGGCGACGCTGCGCCGTAACCGCGCGGCGGCGATACGCGACGCGCCGCACTGACCGAGACCGCAGTGTGAGTTGCGTTACGTGTGTATCAAAACAGAGGAACGACTGTGAAAGAAAAGTTTTCAGTTGTATTGATGACAGAAACTTGCGCCAAACGGAAAATTGAAAAGTGCGAAACTGTGTTAAGTTACGAGGTAAGGTATCTGTTAAGAAATCTAAACTGTTACTGTTTGGATTTTATTTAAATAATTAATGCAGTGATTTGGTGATCTGTTAACACTTTTCAGGAACTTTTTAGCATGTTTTGCTTATGGAACATTCTAAATATATCTTAGTACAAATTTATCTAAACATATATTTTTTTGTTATTAGCAAGAACAAACTAAATAATCCATAACTTTTATTAATTAATTATACAAGGTAATACAAGGATTATAGATTACGTAACAACTGAAAAACAATTGGCTAACACAGGAATGTTAATACTCTATTGGTCTTTTAGAGAACTAGACTTTTTTTCAGGTTTTTCATGATTTGAAATTTCTAATATAAACATAAAACAAGTAAATACTGAGTATATACACATTAATATATAAAAAACACTTTATGATATGAATTAATTAGATAAGTACTTAAAAGTGGGTTGATAAGTACTTTTAAATGAGGCATTTTAACGAAATACCACTTTCTATCAAATCCCTTTTAAATTTTCCGAAAATATACCTAATGTATAAACTACAAATCCTGTTGGCCTAACGGCTCCGGCTCACTTTCCCCAACCGCCCGTACCGCGCGTAAAACTTGACGGCCGATTTAAGCCCAACATAGGCCGAACTAGGACCGAACCCGATCCACTTTACTTGATTAACGCCTTAATTACTCAACTCTTCAGTCAAAACTTAACTCTACCGCGACTTAAATAAATAATCAGGAGCGAGAACAAAGCAAAGTGAGAGCGCTTTTATAAGAAACTTCGAACAGAATGTCTTGGAGAAAATTCCATTTATTAAAAACTTACGGCGAGATGCAAATCCAATTCAAGAAACTTACGCTTAGACTAGTAAGAAAATAGACGAAGAGTTGAATGATAATACCGCGGAAGGAAATTCGAGGGATTTCCTTTTTAATCCAATGGCAGAGCGAATGGGACCGAATAGGTCGGGACCTCTCAGCGTCCGAGGAATAGTTGTAACCTTATTGCAGGTTGAGAAGACGCCATTCAGCGGGCATTTGAGGCCACGATGGAATCGCTTTACCGAGGGTTGAATAGGATTAGCCCTTTTGAAGGGGCGCGATAAACTAATATGCGGACTCGAATTGGCTTCGAATAACCCTATTAAGTTCGAGTTCGGACATCGCTTTAAAATCGACGCCCACATTGCACGTTTGAAAAAGTGGGATGGGCATATAAGACACATGAATATGATCCAATTGACATATTGCCGTGGTAATCCGCTTTAAGTTCAAGGGTTCGATTTCTGGTTAGGGTCAATTTACGAAAATATATTTTGTAAATTGACTCGAATGTGGGTGTGCTAGGAAACATTTTTGGCTAAAATTCATCGTCTGGTACCTCGTAAAAAAAAGGAAGTTAATTCCATGCTTCGAGACCCAATATAGCACATGGTAACAATTTTGTAAGCTTAATTGGCACTGACGTTTTTATTACAGTTAACACAATGAATTACACAACAGAACTTAATTATAATACTAAGATTTAAAAAAAGTTACAATATTCGTAATATACTGGGAGTGGCAATCTACATAATAGGTTGCCTATTCACAGGTGAAGGGAAGTCGAAAAATTTGATATATTTTTAAAACATTATCCTTGATTGCATCTAGACACATTTTTCATGTTTAGGGCCGATTTTTCAACAGCCAGATAACTTTTATTTGAAGAATAAGTTGACAGTTTTCGTACAGAAAATGTGTCAAAGCGTCCCTTTTATTCGTCGGATAAAAGTTATCTGGCGATTGAGAAATCGGCCCTGAGAAGACTTAGAACTACGTGAAACAGAAATTTAATAGAAATAGAAATAGTATTTATTGCATAAAATACATTGTTTCCTAAATAAAACAACAGCAATTTTACGTCAGCGTTTGCTCAAGCAAATTCACCTAAGCAGTTCTTCAAAAGCGGTCACAAAAATATGCAACATAAAACTAAGGACCCGATTCGATTTATTATCGTAAATACTATATTTCGTACGCGAAACAGATTCTGAAGAAAGGCCTTTGACTCAAGTTCCTATAGTACTCAGATAAAAAACCTTATTACAGAAAACAGCCCTTGAATGAAGATAGAAACATTTACTTACATTAAAGACAATATCCCCTCCGAGAGGCGAATGAATCCAGTCTAATGGAGGTAGGGAATTTCGTGTGAGCATAAGACTCAAACACTCAGACTGAAGTACGTCTCAATCGTTATGACAAAAAGTCTTGATTAAATTATTTCATATGTTTTTGGCTGTTCTGCTTAATACGTTAAAATGATTTTATTTTCACATTATAATAGTATTAGATCAACTAATAAGATGTAAAATTTTATAGTATATTTCTAATATATTATGTGACTAGCTGTCTTGGCAAACTTCGTACCGCCTCTTCATATTTTTTTTGTGAATTTTTCGGATGTTTATAAGTTTTAATAGTAGTTTTTCTGCTATTCGGGGCGGAAACAAATCTAACAAATCAAAGATCATGTAAATCAGTCCTATCGTTCTTGACTTAATGGTGTAATTAACCCGACTTTGTTATAATAATAATAATATAAAGATAAATAAAACCATGTCTTGTTTTTTCATACATATAAAACAATACAAAACATAACATATTACTTTAGATCGAAATCACTTTCATTACGAAGATCAGAAAGGGGATCCTTTTCATTTTGTGTAACCGATGACTTCGTAATTCTTACACATTACGTAACTTCATAGTGTACAGGAATTAGGACAAAGAGAATTCCCAAAGGAATGGGGCAAATGAGAATCAAGTTCAGTCACCATCCTGATTGCACTCATGGGATACCGATAGTAAGCCAATCCCTGAACCCTCGCTATTTTACGACGCTATTACGTGATTCTATACCACAGGGAATTGTAATCGTGTTATCTTATTACTTTTAGTTAGATAAAAAGGTGTTAATAAAATTGGTAAAGAAAATTTCAATATCTGAAATTAGCTGAGTCTTTATTCTAACAGCGATTATCAATGAGAGTAATACATCTGCCAAGAAAATAAATCATAATTTTTAATTAAAATTTTAAGAAAGAAATAAATCAAAAATAATAACAACAACAGTATCTAGTTTTCAACGGGAATGATATAAAACATCCTACAACAATAATTACCGTATTAGTTATTATGGTACCATAATATAATATAACATTGAGACCATCAGATTAAGAAAAGTAATTATGGTGCCACATATATGACATAATCAGATTTGCTTTTATAATTGGCGTAAGATCTTGCTCAAGATTTTAGAAAAAAAAAACCCTGGAGAAAGTAGCCAAGGAAAAATGTTTTTGGAAATTTGTCTTAATTAAAGTAATTATAAACCTTATTAAATCGGTACCTGGCTGTACGTTTATAGGAAATTATCCTCTAAGAGAGAGTGAAGTACATGAAAATTATTGGAATTTTGATTAAGTTTTCCTAAAAAGAAAAAAAACTAACTGGAAATAATGTTTTCCGTCAGTTATGAAAGCTATCTTTGTACAGTGGAGTTCTTAACTTTGCTAGGAGATGCAAAGTATTATTCTACTTCTAAACAAGAGGGAAAATTTTATCCAATGTAAGTGCGCCTCTCACAAAAAGTGTAGTGGTATCCCCCTGAGAGAGTAAATGAATGAAGCCACACAGTATAGAATTGTAGCAAGTGCGAGCTTCAGGTTCCTCCGCGATCCCGATCGCCCCCACGGGAGGCGATGAGCCAATCCTGCTATGTAAACCCCACGCTTTATGATGTGACGCTACATGTGCCAAATCCCTGGGACATACATTGTCAATTATAGTTAGGTAATATTACTTTACAATAACGTCTTGACGTTATTGTAATTACTTGTAATTGAGAGAAATTTAATTGCAAAATCCTTACTCAAACTGCTTACCAATGTCTATCTATGTCTGAAACACTACAAATTTTCAATAAAACATATTTTCTTGGACTTTAGTTTTCTCCTATGTTTTTCTTTGATGTACTTCTTTCTTTACTTTTCCTAACACTTGGTATCAAAATCCATATTCATATTAATAGGGTTATTATTTAGTGTAAGTATGTATATTATTTTGTTTTTTTAGTATTTATGTAATAAATATATTATGTAATATATAAATTACTTTCCCTTCTAATATTCTAAACTCTTCACCGCCTTCCCTCATAACTTTTTTTTCAAACTTTCCTCTACCTGAAGGTTGTCTGGAAGAGATTGCTCTTAGCGATAAGACCGCCTAAATTGTACCATTCCAAATTTATTGTTTCTCTGTACTGATTGTTTTGTGTGGTGTGCAATAAAAAGTATCTATCTATTTATCTATCTATACCGATTCAAAACTAAAACAAAGTACTCAAAGAAATAAATATTAACTCCTACATTACATTTGTGTTGTTGACTACACTAAAAACATATTTGTATCATTCGCGTAGATTTACATAAACATTTTGTCATCTCTACTAATACATAATATTTTTTGGCCACATCAAAATTAAAAAAAAAAACTAAAACAATGAATATGATCTTGAAAGTAAATTAACATCCTTGTGCTAATTTACAAATTCGGTATACTGACTCATTATAAAAATTTAAAAGAGTTTGTTGTCTGTAGTCGTTTAATTTTCTTATTTCAACGTAAAGCTACATTACTATAAATAAGTTGACATAACGGATGTAATCGGATATGTTAAATATAGACAGAAGGTAATTAAGTTGACAAATATATACGTCCCTTACATTCAGTGGGATTACGCCGGGGGAAGCAAAAATAGACAACGGTGTAGGTCTAAAGTTTTTACCTAAAATAAATTCAATTCCAATCGGTGTCCGACAGGGGAGCTCTTGATTAATTAACGATTGAACCAACATTGGCAGGAGGCCTATGATGTAGTTTAACGAAAACGGCCAGGTCAGTTGCCTATTTCAAATCTTGATTACGACTTTTTTTAAATATTTAAATTAAAATACATCGAAAGCATAACGTTTCAAACTATATCAATATTTAAATAAGTTGTTTTAGGTAGGAAATATTTTTCCATTACCTTTAACTTTGTTTTCGTAAAATAAACCAAATGTACTTACAAAGTTTTTTTGGTAGAGAAATTCCTACATATTTACGCCAAAAATATCAGCTAGACAAACAAAAAAAAATTAACAAAGTCCAAAATTACATTTTACAATACTGGTTTTTTTTTGTTCTGAACTAAAATGTTGTGTATCTGTAAATACCTATACTTGTATTTGAATTAGCAAATTTAATTATCATGGCTCTACTGTTCAACTCACACTATGCCCGAGTGGGCCCCAAGTGGTCGGGTAATCAATTACTGTAATTAAATAATTGTCACTACCATCAGTCATTGCCCAATAAACGACTCCTGAGCGTCTCCAGAATATTCAACGTTTACAAATTACTTCATCTCGAATTTGGTCCAGTTTAATAGTTTCCACTAACTTGCAGAATTCGTGGACCACTTGGCTTGATTATGATCTAACAAGCTTTTGAATGTTGTTTGAAAACCAATCAACTTTTAACGGCAACGATGCCATTTGGTAATTGGAAGTTAATCGATTGAAAAAGTTACAAGCAGACTGGAATTTAAAAGTACAACTCTTCAGTTTGTAAAAAACATCTGGATATTTTGGAAAATGTGTTTCAAGTCGTTTCGTTCTTTACGAACTATGTAGATGTATGGTTTATGGTGCTTTAGACTGAAAATTTATTTAATATGCATACATACACACTACATACTTCTTCAATTTATATTTATATTTTTTCTTTTTCCTTACATCTGGACTAGTAATTTGATTCTATCATGCTTTTTGCATCTAGGGCATCTACTTTATATGAGACCTCAGTTTTCCATGTCTTTATTGATATCACACTTGACCATCGCAGTTTCGGTTGATTTATTTCTCGTCAAATATTTATGGGTATCATGAGTCTGATGTATCGAGTTCTAGTAAAGAAACCCCAACTCGTTGTTATTCAAATTAAATTTTATTCAGGATAAAAGTACTTCTGGCTTTGTTAGCTAAGAACCTATGGCCAGTCAGTGTAGAAACGCTACCAGCATCATCGTATCCTTGTCCATTGAGTCTGACAAGGATGTGATGACATGCTCACTAGATTTTTTTGTTAGCTTACATCGAATACTTGTTTCCTAACTTTTCGCGTGCCACTTACCCACTGTAGACCGGAAAATCAATGAGAAAAAAATATTGGCACGAGAGAATAAGACACTTTTAATTTGGAGAAGAAAAAATCTGATAGTATTGTGATGTGAGTTGAAATTGTAGAACCAATCACTTTAATATTTCCCATCCCATTCGTTTTTCATTTCACATATGTTTGTATCTACAGAATGTATTAGTTTCTACATTGTGACACCCTTTTTAATTAGTATTGTATCACTTTCCTGATGATCAAATCACGCGTCTTAGCGGAGGGTGGGCGAGTGCAACCCTCCGTTACTATAACTATTATTGTGAAGGGTGTCGATGGCTTGATCGATAGCGGTTATCTCCATCGCACTAATGACTGCTCGTTTGTCATGCGCTTTGTATGGTCAGCAATAATCGACGTGAATTTATTTGAAAATATCAACATTTTCATGAAGTGGTCTCGCATTGGATAGTGTCATGCTACACATGTACGGTCGTTTATTCAAATTATTTATTCGTATTTTTAATAAATTACCAGAATCTCTTGCTGAACTGCCAGTATTTTAACTTAAATTACATGTTAAGATGATTTTAATGAAAAAGGGTTATTACACCGTTAGTGATTATATAAATGATAAAAATGTGTGGATTAAAAACTGCTTAGCTCGCACCAAAACTTGTAAAAATATTAATTTTAAAAGAGGCTGACAACAGTGACCGAGTTTCTTGCGCTGCTTCTTCTCGGCACTAGCCCACAAATTGTCCCGAAGCAGTGGTAGGGCAAAAAAATATATTGGGACGTGTAAAAGTGCTTTTAATGGCCTATTTGCAAAAATAAATGATTTTGATTTTGATTTTGAAATGCAATCTAATGTTTACTCCTTTAATAATTTTCTGTTCCATTTCAATTCGTGGTTGATATTTTATCATGTAATTAGATTCCTGCTATTGTGATTAACTCTACTGAAATATGATTTACTCACTCTTTTCCCTCTTACTAGCCGGGATATGTATGACCATGAAGTTTTGACATTTAGTTCAATGCTCATCGTATTTCTTGACTACCACTGTTCTATCACTCGGGGTATAAAGCTAAGTAGTTAGGGTTCGAATCCCGTAAGGGGCAAATGTTTGAGTGATGAGCACAATCGTTATATATACCTAAATCATGAGTATTTATAAATGTGTTTAAGTTTGTTAATCCGTCACCTAGTCGCATACCATATAAGCATTGCTTAATTTACCTACCTACCTAGGTGTGATTGTTGGAAGAACTTAGTCATTAATTATTAACGTAACCTCGTACTTACTTTTAAATAGGTAACCGTTGTATATTTTTAGTTTAACAATCGTTATTATACTAGTCGTGTCTGGAACACATTAATATCAATAATGAAAAAGTGATTTGTCATTAAGTGAAGTTTTTTGTTACAAAAATGTACACCGGTGAGTTCAAAACTAGAGTGATTTGTATCGAATAAAACATTGGTATAGTTCTGTGCGTCACTGAATTATTGAACATACTCCAACATAAACAATCGTTTGTAACATTAATTAATAGTGATTTGAAAATTAATGCGTTCTAGCTAGCACAAAGGGTTTATTTTATGAATAGACTAATACTTATTGTTCAAATTGAAATACGTCTCTCACTATTATTTTTATTTTATAAATTCATTGCGTTATGTTTTCAATAAGTCTTTTTACTTTTAACGCTACTATAAATAGTGTTAGAAGTCAGACTATCTTAATTAAAATGATCGTTAATTAAATATATTACTTTAATTAAATGTAATACCTTAACTGAAATGATCATAACAGCAAAAGTCAAAGTCAAATGGTTGTCCAAGTATATGACGACCCACGTAGTCGAGAGGCGAGCATACCGGACTTGGTGTCGCTATATCTGAGGTCCCGGGTTCGATTCCCGGTCGGTCAATGTAGAAAAATAACTTTTCTATATTGTCTCGGGTCTGGGTGTTGTGGTACCGTCGTGGTTTCTGATTTCTGTAACACAAGTGCTTAAGTTACTTATCATAGGATCAGAGCAATGTATATGATGTTGTCTAATATACAGGGTTATTTGTAAAACATCAACAATCTCCTAGGGGCTGATTCTGGTGCTCAAATACAACAACTATGGGACGAACACGGTATTCTAAAAAAATAATTAATTGCTTCATACAAACTGATGTCCGCTGGTCGGTGGCTTAGTATGGGGAAGTGATTTTTGTTTTTGCGATTTTGATGATGGCACGATAGAAATAGTTGTTGTATGTGAGCACCAGAATCAGCCCCTATGAGGTTGTTGATGTTATACAAATAACTCTGTATGTTAGACAACATTCCTCAAACTGTATAAATGTATTATAACTGTCTCTAATTAAAACACGTATGTAAATTTAGGTAAGTCATTTACTAAAATAATAATTAAAAAAATATGGTTGTGATATAAAATATTTTTTTCATGTTTGTGGATTTTCTTCAAATTGATAGGTTTCCTCTTGAAAAGTTTAATTATTACTGCGGTAAATTAATCGAAAACTTGATAAACATTTGCAGTTACAATTGCCTACATTCCTTATATTGAAAACTGTCATAGTCCTTAATTTTTTTCAGATGTAGGGACGATTATTCAATAGTCAGATAACTTTTATTTGGACTTTTTAGTCCAGCAGTAGACTTCAAAAGGGTAAATGATGATGATGATGATGATGATGTTTTGACATAGTCAGTTGCAAATTAAAAATATATCGTATAGTGTAACATAACATATTGCCTAGCAGTCTAAAATGAAACAAAAATCATGATATAATTTATTAACAAAAAAAAATTACGAATCGTTCAAAATTTTAACTCTGTACTTATTTTATTGTACTATCTACTACTTATTTACTAAGTTAGTTTATTTAAAGTTTATTTTATTTTATTAATTCTATCGTGTAAATATAAATAAAACCCGCATCTACTACTTCTATGTATCTTAGTTTTAGTAGTTTTTTTTTTTGTTTAAATTAAAGCAGTATAAAGTCTATTAACGTATCACATTTTCACTTACATTTGTTTCTGTACATGACTGTTTGATGCCTAAAAAAATTAAAAAGACATACTGAAGTTTTTAATTTTATACACAAATATGTTAACCGCCGTGACACTGCTTATTTCCTGAAGCTGAAAAGCGCTAAACTACTGCTGCTTGTTCAGTGTTTACTCGGGACCGGGACATCGGATAAACTTTATCACCATTTTAGTGTCGGGCGCGGACTCGACAAAACCACTCCCTTTTGGGTATCACGTACTGTATAGTAGTTCTATTTCCTAAATGGGGAGTTATAAAGGGCATGTTTATGCTCTATATTGCATTTTATTTGATTTTGAGTATATACTTTTACATTCAGTGTTATTGGATAATCTAATTTTTGCACGTCTGCGAGCAGACTTTTTATATTTTGTTATCTTTATGACTGTGTTATTGGCCAATAAACTTTTGAATTTTGAATTTGAATTCAGCGCTTTTTGAAAATATTACATTTTATAACACTTATCAAACAAAAATAACATAATTATTCTGAATAATCATTTTTTTCTATTTGTATATCAGTTTCTGTTTTCTGAAACTCATAAGATCGCGTCAAATTGTACTGTTAGTGTATTTGTTGTATAAGTATTAGAGTACAGTATAAATCTATTGACAAAAAAGCATCGAACCTAATTGGCATACCTCAAGGCTCAAGTTGCAATATTGTTAGATTTAGATTTTTAGAATTCTGAACAAAGTAGGATATAATTTACGACATTTTGTCAAAGAAAATTTGTTGTTTGTTATTATTTTCTCTTTCGATTAACGTATGTTTTATAGATGTACACCAAAATAACGTTATTTAAGGTTTCTTGCAACTGAGGTATGCCAGGCTCCATTCAAAAAAGTTCGAAGTGTTTTGACGTTTTTTGGTAGATTGACAAGCAAATTATCGAAACAAAATCATGCCATATAGTAACCTTAACATAATTGTTTTTCTGTGTTGGTTTGTTCTTTATTTAATCCTGTGGAAACGAACGAAGTCGTCGGAAACCACAAGTCATAAATAAATCAAGTAATCCCTTAAGAACTTGTTTGGTCGTCCGACTTTGTTACTAAGCGACAATAAGAAAGGTCGTCACATACTATTTATTAGCCCCAATTCTTGCCCTTACCCTTCTTCGGGAGCTAAAAGTACTCTTAAGTCGTGTATTACAATCTCAATCTTATGTTACTTTTTATTTATTTACTATCTTGTTTTATATGTTTCCATTGTTTTAGTATCGTACAGTTGAAAGTTCTTTATCTTATTTGATAAAATAAGTTTAATATTAGATAAGTAAAGTAAGTACCAATGAAGGGTTATTTTTAAAACAGCAAAAACCCCCTAGGAACTGATTCTGGTGATCAAATACCACAACTTTTTACTTAACCAACCAACATCGTAATCGCAAAAAAAAAACACTTCCTCATACTAAGCAACCGACCAGCTGACATCAGTTAGTATGAAACAGTAAATTTTTTTTAGACTTGTATAAGCGAAGTCATCAGAAAATATACAGGTTTGTAGTAAAAGCATACACAGTCAATACTACATCTAAATTTATGAAATTACCGTTTAAATCTTGATATATCTTCCATTGAGATGTTTATTTTGCTGATATTACAAAAAGGTTCGTATACAACTGAGACTTGCTATACAAGGCAAGTTGAAAACATTACCCTCCTTCTGGGTCAGTCGGGTAAAAATTCAAAAGTAGGGCGGTCCTACTTTAAATCTAACAGAAACACGCAACTGGTCCATTCCGGTGCATTAAAACAAGCGAGCGCTAAATGCACAGAATATTAACAAAGAGTTGCAGTACTGTGCAAAGCAGAAAAACCTTTGAAAACTCGCCGCGAAACAGAAGCCTTTGTCCGAAATGGCATTAGCTTGTAATGCGCGGCTTTGCGAAACGGCGGAGATTATCGGGGCCGACTGTCCTTTGCGGTTTTATGAAACGAATTAGTTACGCCAAAAATATTGGAACAACCTTCCGCGAAAAATGGTTAAAAGACTTACTGACTGCAATATTGGTGGTAGATTTCTCCTAGGTCCATTCATTGGACATTGCTTAGGTAGTTAGTAATAATTTTAAAAAAAGTTAGGTAAGTATTCCTATATACGTTCAACTGCAGCCATTCTCCACCACGCAGGCCGAGTGCGGATCGGGGGAGGGGAGTTGTAAGGCCAGTGGCTTAACCTTATTGTCAGATGTTATTATACCGCCCTAAAGCCTCTGACTAGGCTTCACACTTTATTGCACAAAAAACATTAAAGGTTATTACAAACAAGACACAATTAGGTACAATCAATGTATGTATCGTGAGATGAAAAAACCTATGAAATTAAGGATACAAATTGAGATCGTTTACCTTGATGCTTTTGATGACTGCTTTTATTTTCTAAATTTAAACACGACTTAGCATTTACAGCTTACACAATCAAGACATCTATCTCGCCACATACGAACTAAAAAACTGACGTATCTTACATTGTGATATTAAGGTAACCCGACAACAACCGTCGGGAAGTAGCCCATTAGACACAAAACTCGTCTGGTAGGAGGATCTTCCCTTTTCAATGGTGGATGTGGAAATTTACACCCTGTTCCTCAGCCCCCCAAAGTATTATGTTGAAACTTTAACCCAAACAGGTTCAATTTTGTCATAATTAGACAAGTTAATCTTCTATTTACCTTATTTTATACAATAGCGTAATCGCCATTGTCCCAGGCGGCGTTATTCAAAAAATTAATTTCACTTCAGATCGGCGTCGAATCGGCTCGTTATAATAATTCGTCCCAGATTGCCTGTTAAGTTCCATTGTTCTGTTGTGAGCGATCAAAGACCCCGACTAATTGCTATCGTTCTTTTATATGCTTTGTTTCATTGAGATTTATAATTTTTGAACCTTTAAACGTCATTGTCAATATATATATCATTTTGGGGTTCAGATAATTATTATGAGAGCAGCAGAAATAATTTCTTTAAAATACTTTAATTCAAAGAAGAACGTAAAACGAACGTAAGAAGAAAAGACATGACGAATACAATACAGCCAAAACTAAGGATAGCTAGACATAGCGTCAAATATCAGGCAGTGAGACTATTTAACAAATTGCCAAAAGATCTCAAAAGTGAAATTAATCCGAATGTATTTAGAAACAGACTGAGGGTTTATCTACTGGAAAACTGTTTTTATAGTGTAGAGGATTATGTTAATAATGTTTAAATTAAATTCACGACATTGACATAAATATTAATCCAATTAAAATTAAAATTATATAATGAGTATATTTTGAATGTTTAATTTAATCAACTATATTTTAATGTTTAATCTGACCCGATATATTTTATGATAATGTGATTGTAATAAATAATGTAATGCGTATATACTTTGATGATTATTTAATGCTATTGATTTCAATGTTTTCCTACATAATGTATTTTGTTACTGGAATAAATGACTTATGATTTATGAACGAAAGTCGTTGACATAGCGTAGCAACGGATAAGCAAGCTGAAGTTGCAGTGGCCGGGGCACATAGCACGTAAAACTGACAGCCGATGGGGCAGAAAGGTTCAGGAATGGAGGCTAGGTACCGGCAAGCGCAGCTTAAGACGTCCACCCACAAGGTGGACAGGCCGTTTTGAACCGCCCAATCTGGAAGTCATTAGGGGAGGCCTAGTTGACGATGATGATGATAAAAAATAATATTTACAAAGCGTTTTAATAACACTGCAACTAAAAACCTCTTTACTTCAGAACTCTCTTTACTTCAGATTTATAGGCTAAAATATAAGTCAAAGAGATAAATTGGTTATTTTAGTGTTTATTTTTCAATGAAAGGATCATTACTGCAGCCGTAAATCATATTTGATCGATATAAAGCATAAACCAGAGTCGCTATTAAAAACATATGTAAGATGATTTGAATTTTGCAATCTGTACTGAACGAACCCCTTAGTTTACACAAACTTCACCTGCAGACTACGCAATTGAGTGAGAATAATTTAGTTTACTTTTTCACGTGCGAATAATATTTGTTTAGATAAATCTTGATGAGATTTAAAATGATAAATAAAAAGCTAAACTTATATACTAAAACATATCGCGACTGTAAGAAGTGCTTACAGATATGTCTAGAAGATAAAACTTATGATGATCTTGAGGCATTACTCATTAAAATTTAATAGTAACGGGAAACACACACACACACACACACACACACACACACACACACACACACACACACACACACACACACACACACACACACACACACACACACGCGCGCGCACACGCACACATGCACGCACACAAATGCACGCTAAAAAGTAAAATAAAAAAAGCTACAATGAGTGGCACTATTGTATTACTTTTTGTATATTAAAATAAACAATTCAGAACCTCATCTTTTAAAAATATAATTTTTCAAATCATGTTCTTAACTTTAAACTAATAAACTGTACATTCTTCTAAAAACGACCTAAATTAATGGAAGAGCGCTGCTCCCTGATACAGGCTCAATAGCTTAAAAGGGGGCTACGGTCACTAATATAATATAATGTACCCATTGTTATGAAATAAATATTATTTATTTATTTATATTTATTTATTTATTCTATTAAAATTAGTAGTAGTAGTTGAGATTCATACTTTCATAGAAGTATTTAGACATACGACAGTTATACGATTTATACGACAGTTGACAACGATCAATGGCTAATACAATATATGGTTAGTAATTTAGGACTCGATTGATAACCTATTACTAGATTAGGCTAAAATTGACGAACCTGTTGCTTGTGCTCGTTAATTTAGTCAAAACTTTTACAATAATTTAAGCAACATTTCTTAAATAGAAAAACAAAAACCACATGGTTTTAGACACTTTCTATATTTATAAATGGTGTTGGTTTTGATAATGGTCACTGACATTAGCGTTAATCATAGACAAACTCTCTGAGAATCGCATTATGATTTATTATGATGAAATCGCAATAAAAATTGGACAGCATCACATACATTGCTTTGATCCTATGGTAAGTAGCCAAAGCACTTGTGTTACAGAAATCAGAAATAACGACAACGACGAAAAATTAAAATTCATTCCTTATTAAGCCGCCGACCAGCTGACATTAGTTTGTATGAAGCAGTGAATTTTTTTTAGATTTCAATGTTGGTCCATAGAAAAAGTTGTTGTATTTAAGCAACGAATCGTCCCCTAGGAGGTTGTTGATGTTTTACAAATAACCCTGTATATTAGCGTTTCTGAGTAAACTCAGTCGCAAGACAGTGTGCAACCGCAAGCGCAAACTAAGCCAATATCGCTCCGGTTTGAGTTGAGCTGTCCTCAAGACATCATTCAAGCCAAGTTGGTACAACTCATATTTAATAACTAGCTAGATCCTTATACTTCTTCTGCAAATTAGTACTTCTCGTAGCCTATTTAGTATAGACGTTACGCTCAATGACCGAAACCACTCATTGAGAAAAAAACAGCTCACAACACGTTGTCACTTTAAAACGTCCACATCGCGAAGTTCGTGTTATGGCTCTCATGAAAACGCTCGCAATGCGTTGTGGCAATCACAGAAAGACCACATAGCGTAATTCGTGTTTAAAAGTAATATGTGATCACAGATAAATATAAATAAATATTGGACAACATCACATACATTGCTCTGATCCTGTGGTAAGTAGCCAAAGCACTTGTGTTACAGAAACCAGAAACAACGACGGTATCACAACACCCAGACCCAAGACAATTTAGAAAAGTTATTTTTCTACATTGACCCGACCGGGAATCGAACCCGGAACCTCAGAGATAGCGACATCAAGTCCGGTATGCTCGCCTCTTGGCTACGGAGGTCGTCATTTGTCATAAGTTCGCATACACTAATAAAAACGAATAATTTTTACACTCTGATATTACATGTTATTACGAAGTAATACTTATATATTATTCTTATAGCTAGACTAAAACATAATATTATTATAAATGTCTGCGTCTTGACATATAAAAAGCTGAAAATACCATCGAACCATTTCAACGACAGCTCACATTAAATATTTAAGGCTTTCTAGGACTTTGATGCTTGAATTTTCTGCGAAGTAAATGTTATTTCAGTGGGTAATGTAATAAAAATATATTTAATATAGGTAAAGCACATCGTAGATGAAAAAGTCTGTTTTTGTTGAAAAAGTTCGACAAACAGTTCTTTTGATAATTATTACTGATGTTGGGTCCTACCTATACTCATAACAACCGTTTAACTAAATTTCAATTTACAAATTCTCGACACAAAAAAAACTTAGGAAGTAGAAAAAAATAATCAATTTTTATGGTAATTTTTAAAAAATTTAAAGCACTTATAGTATTTAAAGATATCTTGTACAGTCTATTTGCCAAATGTATCGCTTTCTGTACCAGCTATTCATGTTATGTGCATGACTAAGGATATACTTAGTCATGCACATAACATGAATAGCTGGATCATCATCATTTCAGCTATAGGACGTCCACTGCTGAACATAGGCCTCCCCCAGTGACTTCCAGATTGGCCGGTTGAAAGCGGCTCGCATCCAGCGGCTTCCTGCAACCTTTACCAGGTCGTCTGTCCACCTTGTAGGTGGACGTCCTACGCTGCGCTTGCCGGTACGTGGCCTCCATTCCAGAACCTTTTCAAGGTTCAACCAAGGTTCTGAAAAGGAATAGCTGGATATAAGTATATATCTATTAGTATTAGGAATATTAGTATATAATTATCTATACTAATATTATAAAGCTGAAGAGTTTGTTTGTTTGTTTGGTTGAACGAGCTAATCTAGCCCCCAAGTTGCGAGCCCAACAGGGTCCATAACACTGGTTCTTTTATTTGTAACATCTAAATGTACATTATGGTTTTGCAATAAATTATTGAGTATTGAGTATCTCGAAAACTACTCTTTCGATTTGAAAAAATATTTTTGTGTTGGATAGTCCATTTATCGACGAAAGTTTTAGGCTTTAATTTATCAAGCTACAACTAATAGGGGCGGAGTATCAATTAAAAATGTTGCAAAAACGGGCAAAAATATTCCTTTTGAGAGCTTTTGAGAGAAGGAGTAGTCATCATAGCACCCTGTCTGTCTGTTAAGATTTCACGCCTAAGCCGCTCAACCATTTTTAAAGAATTTTAGTAAAGAGATTGATAGTATCTTAGAAAATGACATAGGCTACTTTATGTCGTGAAAGCTGAACCGATTTTGATGAACATTTGTACGGAACAATCTTAAACCCCAGGGAAGGGGATTTTTTCAACTCCTACGCGAGCAAATTAGGGTGTGACAAACCATATTCCATGCAAGCGAAGCCGCAGGGACAGCTAGTGAATAAATAAATCGCTTATTAATAATTCTCGCTATAAGCCGCATTGAGTTTAGTATTTATTAGTCCCCAAACATAAAACAAAACTTTGCATTGCACTTTACCCTGCCTAAAAAACGTGGTTATTACCCCCCAAGGACGTTACGGATTAAGATTTACGTGTGCTCGACAAAACAAAAACGAGTTGTATACCACAATTGTTTTAGTGACAGTGAATGGCTTAACACTTCACGTGAGACATGACATGAATATGCAAAAAGTGGACATTTATAACGCGCGTGTCGCTAATATTCAGTTCCGTCGCGTCACGTCGGTGACAGTGAATCTAGCGTGATCGATCGACAGGAGCTTTCGCGAGTGGCGACCTATTTTTAAAGCTAACTAGAATTTTTTGGGCGTTTTTGGATGTTAGGATGTTGAACCTTTGTCATGTTAAAAGATTGGATCGTGTTGAGAGACGAATTGGAAGTGACCTAAAACTGCTTATTTAAAAAAAGAAGATAGTTGCTTTTTTATAATAATAATAAATAGTATTTATAAATACTAGACAGCATCACATGCAATGCTCTGCTGACCCTATGGTAAGTAGCAAATAGAAAAAAAAAACAACGACGGTACCACAACACCCAGACCCGAGACAGTATAGAAAATATATTATTCTACATTAACCGACCGAGAATCAAACCCCGGACCTCAAAGATAGCGATACCAAGTCCGGTATGCTCGCTTCTCGGCTACGAAGGTCGTCGAATTGTCCTAAGTATGACAAAAAGTAGAGATTTTTGTGGTTTTAAGTTAACGAAAAAGCTAGGACAATATGTACAGTGAAGAAAGAGGCTATATGTAAATGTACGTGTGGGGAAAGTACCCTCAAAAAAAATTTCTGTAAGATTTTGTTTTGCTGGCGTAAAAAAAATGGATACCTTTGCGAAATTACGGCTTTCTAGTCCTAAAAGTCTTTCAACTAAGCTACAGACGGACGGACGGACACACAGATAGACAGATTTCATTTTAACTACGGAACCCTAAAAATGTGTAGACAGCTCAATCAGAAAACTATCAGGAAACTAGTGCTATCCTTTACTTTCTGAATTAACTTTACAGAACAAACTTAGACAGTAAAATAGCAAGATCAATGGCTAATGGTGCTTATTAAATGATAAAAATAATTCCCAAATTTTTCGACGCGATCGATCGATCAAGGAGGCTTGATTGCAAAAATGATAAATTCATACTTTCGTGTAGCGAAAAATAAAAAGTACTTATAATAAATTAAGGGACGCTTTCCCCAAGTTGACGAAAACCCGTCGCGATCCGGCCAATTGGGCACGTTCTAATTAATAATCGTCGGGATAGCCACTACACCTGCAGCGCTGACGACACTCGGTGTCAAACTCGAAGGACTCTCTCGCTTAGGGCTGTCAAAACCATTTTAAATACACACTCAAAATATAAACTTATTCAAATATTCATGTTTTGAATTTGAACAGTACGTAACCAACTACTATGGAGTAAACGGGTTCTCAAGTGGAGACCACGTCTTGGCAAACGTAGTGTAGGACGCCCCCCAGCTCGATGGACCGACGACCTTAGGAAGATGGCTGGCAGTGGATGGATAAAAAAGTGAGAGATCGTGTTCTTTGACGCTCTTTGTGGGAGGCTAACGTCCAGCAGCGGACTGTAATCGGCTAATATGGTGAGGATGATGATGAACCAAATACTGAGTGTTGGGTTGTGACCCTATAAAGTCGAAACGGTGTGTGCTAACATATTGTTTTTTTAACATTCGGCCGTACAAATTCACAAGTTACAGGTCTTAACAAATGATTCAGTCTGTGTAGCTTCAGTCCTTAATAAATAACTCTAAACAAACATAATTAGAAGTGACACTTCAAGATTCATACATACGTTTTACTTTTCATTAGTTTGTGAGTATGCATGTTTGTTACCCTTTCACGCAAAAACTAAAAAACAAATTTTGATGAAATTTGGTAAAACGATAGACCATGGACTGGATTAACACAAAGGATACTTTTTGTCTGGGTAAAGTCAACGTAAACGAAGTCGGGGGCAAAAGCTAGTTGTCATAATTTTAAATCAAATGAAATTTTGTGTTTTTAAATGACACCTTATTATGTATGGAGCAATCTCTAGTGTGCAAACTATTTTATTTTCTCCGTTCATGTTAGGTGAAATTTTATTTATTATTAAAACCTCGCTTGTGTCTTTAGCAATATCAATCACATCATGTACAAAATGATGTAGTAGTAGGAACCATAAAATAGGATACAATGTAATATTTTCAACCCTACTCCACCCCGCCCATGCCCCTCCCCCTCTGAGAGGTACGTGACTCTCGCACAACGATAAAATTATTCGAGGGCCTTCACAACTTGAACGTGTTCGCGTTCCGCTGGAAATTGTGTGTACAAGTGGGCGCGTAACTTTTGAGAAAATTGACGGAAAAAAACAAAAGAACGCCCAAATCAAAGACAAGAGCACCGCGAGAGATGAATAAAGAATACACTGTTCTAGATTCCTGGAGGAGTGATGAAATATTCCAAGATGTGGGATATAACGAAAGTGGTCTTGTTTAGACTCGTGTGCCTTGAGTTTTGAGGATATTGTCTCCACTGAAATGATATTACCGCCATTGGCATTGTCGCTCTGCAGTAGCTGTCAAAATTGCTAAATCTCAAGGCGTTTCGCGAAATGTTTTTTGTGAAACAAAAATTTCCTATTTTTTTTTTGCTGTAAAACTTATCCACGAGTAATCACTATAGGAACCGTTATAATTGAACTTAAGTCTTGTCACTTATGCGATTGGCTTGTTAAAATATAATTACTTTGATAATAGTGTTTCTATATATTTTTAAGTTTGTTTAGCATAAATACCCGAAATAAAAATAAACTTGCCGTTCCGAGCTTCAGACTACACAAAGTTGGTAATTCATTCTTGGGGAAATGTATTAAATTTTTCAATAAAGTACCAAAGGTTCTTGTTGAACTACCTATTCATAAGTACAAAATTCACAATTATTTAAACGGCAAGAGTTCATGGACCAAACCTTCTTAGCTCGCACTTACTATATGTCTTGTAACTGTATTTGGATGACAAAGGTGACTGAGTTTGTTGCGCCGTTTCTTCTTATCACCAGCCGATTGTAGTCCCGAAGCGGCGGTAGGGCAAAGCTATATTTTGGGTCGTGTATAAGTTTCCGGAAGAGGGTCAATATACTTAATAAATGACTATCATGACTATGCTATGTTATTGAATGAGTCAAGTTACAGATTCTAAAATAAACAAATATTTTCTAAAAAGTAATAAACCATTTTACGAAGGTCTGTTTAAAAGACACCTGTGTTGAATAATTTTAATCTTGTCATTACGATTGATTAGTTCAATTTGCGTTTCTCTTGCGCCATTTGTCAGGAGGCAACAGGCGTAGGTGTCGAAATTGTTCATATTTATCTTACCTGGAGTTTCCTGCGATGTTTGACGAACCAAGTTGCCGGAATTAAATTATTAAACTCTGTGTGTCTTAAGTTCTTGCTAATGCTATAAGCGTTGGTCCCATTTACTGAATTTTATAATGTCTGTTTGCCTATTAGATGTTCTTTAAAACAATTAACTAATTAGTTCGAAAAATATTTTGAACCATCTTCGGTCGGTTTATTTTAAATGAGTAATTTTAAGTGTATAATTATTTTCGGAAAATTTCTTTAAGGAGCCATTAAAACAATAAATCTTGCTTAAACATGTTTAGTTTAATTAGGATAGGTTTATTCATTTTAAAGTTTTTGAACTTATGTTTACATAGTACGTTTTAGGCATGATTTTATAAACATCTTAGGTATCAAACTTTTGTTTTCAGTCTAAAATAAAAGCAAATGAAAAACGATTGCTCAATTTTAACAGCGTGTTACAAAGCGTTTGATAAGAAATACGAAGAATGAAAATACGTGAACGTTTAGTAAAACTTACCTGTTGAAATTAAAAACTTTTTATCTCTATCAAAATCTAATAAAAGTACGAAAAAGAAACGAAGTAGTGTAACAAATCACATCGCCGCATAATGGCGGGCAAACTTTCAAATTGAATCGGTTCTTTGTAGCCAAATGAACATGTAATTCTGTACGCCACTATTAGCATTATCGTATAGGCTAATGGGTTTTGTAGGGCTGACTACTGTTCTGTATTTTGCAGTGTATAAAATAAATTAATATTGAACAGCATCACATACATTGCTCTGATTCTATGGTAAAGAGCCAAAGCACTTGTATTACAGAAATAAAAAACAACGGGTACAACCACACGCAGACCCGAAACAAAATAGAAAATACTTGATGACAAGAATGTATGGTCAATCCAGCCTGCACTAAACTGATGTACCTACCTGTTTATTTTGATTTATATTTTTTGTGTGGCAGCTAGTGGTGACTGAGTTTGTTCCGGCGTTTCTTCTCAGCACTTGCCAGATTGTCTGTGTCTTGTCTCGAAGCGCTAGTAGGGCCCAAAAAATAAGGAGACATGTTCTAGCCCCCTAGGGGCCTATAATGTTGTTATTGACGTGGCAATTTGTGGCAATTTTGTCCTGAATTGAATAAAAATGATTTTTGACTTTTGACTTTGAAAAGTTATTTTTCTACATTGACCTACCAGGAATCGAACCCGGGACCTCTAAGATAGCGACACCAAGTCCGCTATCCGGCTATCGGCTATCCGTAGCCGACGACCTCCGGGTCGTCACGTCGTCGTCGTCAAAAAAAACACTTTTAAAGCTTTACGCCTAAAGAGCTAACTTTATGTAATACTTTTATAATAAAGTGTAGCGACATCTATCTCGCTACAAATAAAACTAACGTATCCTACATCGCGATATTAAAGTTATCGGAGCGATTGAAACATATATACAAGAACCCGACAAACAACCGTTGGGCAGTTGCCCACCAGACACAACACCCGTCTGGTCGGAGGATCCTCCTTTTTCAATGGTGGATGAGGAACTTTACACCCTGTTCCTCCTCTTACCTCCAAATAAAGTGACATCTATTACCTTGAAAGAATGTTATCAGCTGCTGATATGTAATATATTTTGTTATAGGGCCAAGATCGAAAAATTTAACTGTCTAGTGTCTTTGTTTTTTTCTACCAATTGGGCAATGAAATTGTGTTTTGATTATGGAATCTGCGCGAAAATTCTAAAGTCAAATGCACAAGATTCGATACGACCAAATCCACAACGTAACAAAATGTTTGTTAATTCATAAGAAATTTTGTTTACCTTGAAGACGTTGTAAATAAATTAATGTGGACTTGGCCTTCGAAATTATTATAACTACTGCTTAATGCTTGTTCAATTAGACAAAAATCATAAAAAAATAAACTTTAACTACACTACTAAATCATTGAAACGATACCTGTCAAAGTGACACGATGGTGATCAATTAATCTTAAAACTCCTTGTTTAAAATAGATAAAAACTTAATGGAGCCACTTTTACTTAAGCTAAAATTCCCTGCACTGTTTTACAAAAAAAGAATTATAAAATTTGATGTCCCAGTAAAATGTTAAGCGTGGTCAAAAAATGTACGCATCGGATTGAGAATCTCCTTTTTGAAGTTGGTTAAAAAATAGCAGCCCTAACGGCCAGGCTGGTTACATGTCGCGTAACGAACAGCCTCATTACATATTCGTGCTTGTAAAAACCGCGGCTCCGAACGATGACGAGATAAAACATGTTACGTTGTTACACGTCACAACTACACGAATATATTTTCGTAAAACTACTAAATTACGACCTTGTTATTGCCGGTTTGATATAATAGACAAGTTTTTTCGTTATTGAAATACCTACATTGTTTCTTTACTTACCTTTTACAGTACTTACTGTACAACGTAATTTTTTGCTTAAACAAAAGAGCAGTTTCTAATGCTCAAATACATAACAAAAAAAAACTTTTGCATACTCTATCTTAACCAAGCCTATCAGCTGTTAAAATTTGTATGATTGTATGAGAAAGTAAAAAAAAATCACTGTCGGTGGTTTATGTTTTTGTATTTTAGCACCAAAACCAGGTCTTAAGAGTTATTGCTTAAACAAAAACGTATCGTTTGCTAAATTTGTAACAAAACTTACAATTACAAAGACATTTTAGTTACACTGATACAATTTTAAAACTTTTTTTTTGTCATTATCAAGGTATATTTGCAGTTTGAGCTTTACATTCTTCATCGTAATTGAGTTTGTATGCAACTATCAGGGTAAGAATTCTATTCGCACTTGTCTGGTTTTTTGATATTAATTAATTCATAATAAAAATAGGTGCAGAAAATACGATTGTAACACCACATCATTATGCCATAAAGCATTAAACCTTAAAACAAACACCACCTTATCACTATGGTAGTCAAGTATCGAACCATTATACTACTACGCACTAGATGGCGCCGAATGTCGTTTGACTCGCGCCAACACCCAACGTCTTTCAATCGAATAAGACCCCAGGTTACTACTATCACTACTATGCAATAGATGGCGCTGGCTGTCGATTGACGCGCGCAAACACCCACGGTCCTCCAATAGTATAAGACACCTGCAATACATTTGTAAGGCGATTCCGATCCCACTGAGTGTCTGCGCTAGGTAGTGGTACGCCCTTAGTTCCCAAGTCTTGAGACTTCGTGGTGTCCCTACTCGTGCCTCTCGCTCGGTATTTCGCATTCGACCCCCCCCCTCCCCCACTTCGTGCGCATACAAGCAACCAAGTGATTGCAATATTTGTATCCACGTTTTTTGTCTGAATAAATTCCTCTAAGAACCAATAAGCTCCTGATTACTTAGTTTCTACGCATCGTGTACCTGGACGACGTCATCACTACTACCCTTGCCAAGCAACGAGGTCCCTACCAGGATAACCCCGAGTAGCGGCTTCACAACTGGCGCTCCAACTTAGTGGCCTTCTTTGTCACCAGCGACTCACAACATCTAAAGTGGCTTCCCGCTCGGGCAAAGACCTACAACCCAAATTTATTGTGACAAGGGTGGGACGAATAACGACGACCAGAGACACCAGGCCTCCTTCAAATTTCATCGATGAATCAGAGATTTAAAGTAGTTGCGTTCGATTTGTTTGGTCCTTTACTTACATCAGTCGATGGAAAGACATGGATATTGATCGTAGAGGACATAGCTACCCGTTGGATAGAGTTGTTTGCATTGGAGGTTGCATCCGCAGAGGCGTGTGCCAAAGTGCTAATTGATGAGATATTTTTAAGATATGGCATGCCGAGACGATTAACGAGTGACAATGGACCACAGTTCGTCAGTGCTGTAATGCAACAGGTGACGTTTTGTCTTCAAATCAAACATTCATTTACACCAGTCTACCACCCGGAAGCGAATCCTGTTGAGCGTAGAAACAGAGATCCCAACAGCTTGCGTGTATTCGTTTTGCAATGAACAGCGCAACTTGCTCTTCAACTGAGTATACTCCTGCGTATCTTACGTTTGGGCGAGAACTCAGGACCCCTGATGACACTGAGAACGACTTGAGAGCAATCATAATATCAGAAAACTTCATTCCTGAGATTACACCTAAACTACTCCAGTTAGCGGACTCGTTTAAGCGTGCAAGAGAAATACAGGAAGGTAAAGAGATAAAGAGAAAAGACTACGTCGATCAAAGCCGCCGACAGAGCCCAACCTATTTGATAGGGGACCTTGTCCTTGTAACACTACACACGCTCAGTAACGCATCTAAGGGATACAGCTCAAAATTAGCACCCCGAAGAGATGGACCATACTTGATCTTGAAGCAGTCTGGCCCAGCATCCTACATGATAGCCAATCCTACAACCAAGGAACCAATGGGAATTTACCATTCATCTGCGTTGACGCCTTATTTGGGAGAACAGGCATCTTTGCCTACACCAGTGCAACCTATAAGAAAGAGGGGTAGACCGAAAAAGGAAAACCCTAAACCTAGAGAGGGAACAAATCCCGCACGTCGAGGCCGGGGCCGCCCCAAGAAAAATTGAAAACCATCTTCCTCGTCGGGGCGACGTCGGAACCTGATGGGGGAGACTGTAACACCACATCATTATGCCATAAAGCATTAAACCTTAAAACAAACACCACCTTATCACTATGGTAGTCAAGTATCGAACCATTATACTACTACGCACTAGATGGCGCCGAATGTCGTTTGACTCGCGCCAACACCCAACGTCTTTCAATCGAATAAGACCCCAGGTTACTACTACCACTACTATGCAATAGATGGCGCTGGCTGTCGATTGACGCGCGCAAACACCCACGGTCCTCCAATAGTATAAGACACCTGCAATACATTTGTAAGGCGATTCCGATCCCACTGAGTGTCTGCGCTAGGTAGTGGTACGCCCTTAGTTCCCAAGTCTTGAGACTTCGTGGTGTCCCTACTCGTGCCTCTCGCTCGGTATTTCGCATTCGACCCCCCCCCTCCCCCACTTCGTGCGCATACAAGCAACCAAGTGATTGCAATATTTGTATCCACGTTTTTTGTCTGAATAAATTCCTCTAAGAACCAATAAGCTCCTGATTACTTAGTTTCTACGCATCGTGTACCTGGACGACGTCATCACTACTACCCTTGCCAAGCAACGAGGTCCCTACCAGGATAACCCCGAGTAGCGGCTTCACACGATGCAAATAAAATCACTACGACCCAAAATTTGGTAATGAGATTTAAACTTAGCTAATTCTGTATACAAGTTTGCTTAAAGTTGATAGAGACTGAATTTGGATAAAGGATAAATCTATATCAGAGAATATCTGCAAATGGTAAAAAAGTTATTCAACACTATTTTCAACCCACTTCAAAAAAGGAGGAGGTTCTCAATTCGACTGTATGTTTTTTTTTTGTATGTATATTACGCGATTACTCCGCCAATTATGAATCGATTTTAATGATTCTTTTTTTGTTTGGTAGATTATACTTCAGAGGTGGTCCCATATAAATTTTATCGAAATTGATTTTAAACTTTTTGAGAAAATCAACAAATATATACCCAGATAATATTTTGGTTGTGGTTCTTGTTACCTATCTTCGACAAATATGAACCGATTTTGATGATTTTTGTTTTATTGAATAGCTTATACTTCAAAGATGCTATGATAAAAGTTTGCAAAATAAAAATCACTCCTAAGGTTAGGAAAATAGGGGATGAAATCGGTATTCAGCAGTTAGATTAGGATTTATCACTAAAAATAGATGAAATAAGTAAATTTTATAAAAATAAATAAAACCGACTTCAAAACACCGACAAAAAAACATTGAATCTCTCATCGGCTGGCACCGACCCCAAAATTAACTGATTAGGTACTTAAGTGTTAGGATTATTTTTAGCATTTTAGTGTTTTGAAGTCGGTTTTATTTTTTGGTCAATGAAAGTTAGTAAAACAACACTGTAAAAGCAAGATCTGCTGATACTAAAGATATCTTTCGCTACTTAGTTCTTCGTAGAATAGAAAATATCTCCCATCTGAAAGTTTCGCTTGGCAACAGAATTTATAGTTATGGTCTGTTCTTTTAGCTCCTTATGATAACACAGTGTGGGAGTTTGTTTCGTACCTAATGTTCCTTATATTCAAGTTGTGGAAATTTTAGCATAGTATTTTATACAATTTGTTTTCTTTGCGCGTAAATTGTTGCTTGAGCGATTTCTGTAGAGGAAAAAATTAAAATCTATTATTCATCTGAGCCCATGATTTATATTCGATTTAAACTTGATTGTTGTTTATACAATTTAGAACATTTGTCGTTTTTAAACTCTTTAACTAGTTTTCAATGTAACAACTAATTAATAATTCTGCAAGAATTGATGCTTTTATTTTTGATTACGTAGATTTTAGTTTAATGTTAGTTTATTTGTGTATTAGAATTGTTTCTTTAACCACGAAATAAAACATGCCTTATAGAAATAACGACAAACATTATTTATATCACTCCGTGCTGATTTAGAAATTCAAAAACCTACTTCAAGTGCCTAGTTTAAGTTACCTACTTATCACAGGATCAGATCAATGTATGTGATGTTGTCCGATATTTATTTATTTACTTCTTCAAATCTCTCCTAATTCTACTAACTATTATTTACAGTCATTTACTGTTCAGCCCATCCGCTTATGGAAGTCCTTACCCTTACTAATAAATCAATCCGAATCAATTGGAATCTGTAATGATCGGCTCAAAGCACATTTTCTTGCATCTTGACACAAAAACCATTTTCCGTACCCTTGTTAAATATTGTTAGATAGATGATGTTAGAAGGTCAATTAGTCATATTATATCCTTCAATGTATCATATATCAAATAATATTTTATGTGTATGCATGTATATTGTATGTATACTTAATTATTTATTCTATTATATATTATTGTTATGAAGTATCTATATTGTTTAAGTTTATTTCTATTTGGACTTAAATATTTATTCATCAGGTATGTAAAATTTCACATGAAGCTCTAGGCAGCACTTTCCCCTTTCTTCTTATCTGTCATCTTTCTGTAATTAATTGTAACTTTTTCATATGGTGTACAATAAAGAGTATTTATTTATCTCTCTATCCTTTGCAATGTATATTTTTGACTCCTCAAATAACACGTTCCTTTAAACTACTAGAATTTTTATTTTATTTTTCTGTTGTAACTTTTCTATTGTTTCTCGCAAAAACTGTGTAGAAATCAATTGTATTTGGAAAGAATTATTAAAGAATGTTTTATTCATAACAAATCTGTTTCAAAAGGCCGTGACTGCCGGTTACTCTAAGGGATGGTTCGGCGATGACGATGCGATATGCGCCATTAGTTTTGCCAACTTGCTATTCATGCTTATGCCAAATCACTGTATGATACGACCTTAGGAGTACGTTGCGTAATGTTAAAGTTTTGCCTAACCTTATTCACTTTTATGCTAACATGTCAAAAAATCATAACAATTAAATAATAAATATTGGACAACATCACATACATTCCTGTGATAAGTAGCTTAAGCACTTGTGTTACAGAAATCAGAAATATCGACGGTACTTTGGGGGTGGTGAGGAATAGGGTGTAAAGTTCCTCATCCCCCATTGAAAAGGGAAGATCCTCCGACCAGACGAGTGTAGTGTCTGGTGGGCAACTGCCCAACGGTTGTTGTCGGGTTCTTGTAAATATGTTTCAATCGCTCCGATAACTTTAATATCGCGATGTAGGATACGTCAGCTTAGTTCGTATGTGGCGAGATAGATGTCGCTACAGTACCAACAAGTTAAGATATAATAAAATATGCCCATATACGTCTCACTGCAAGGCACATGCCTCTCCTTAAATATGAGTTTTATTAGTTTTTGCCATGTGGAGTATGGCACGCGGGTCCAGTGCGGTGCGATGGAGGGGTGTTGTAAGGCCAGTGACTTAACCTTATTGTCAGATGCTATTAAGGCCTCTGACTAGGCTTCACGACTAGTAACAAGTGATATTAGCCGGGACCAACTTCTTATCGTGCCTTCCGAAGTACGGAGATACTTGTGATAAATGTCACTAAATATGGTTGAGATGGTCACCCATCCAACCACAACCAGGTAAAGACGATAGACGATAAAACAGTTTTATAAATAAAAACTGAATTAATTTTGCGATGCTCCACCGTTTAATTTTATTAATCCTATCTGTGGACAACGCTGCTGGTTACATTACAGGTAATTTGTTTTGTTTAAATTAGAGATTAAGTCATTAATGTAACTGTTGGTAAGGTTGCAGAAGGACGCTGGATGCACGTCGACACGGACGCCCGGCTGAAATGATGTTGATGATGATACATTTTGAAGATTATTCATTGTTTAAAACCATGGTTAAATACCCTTCTCCGAAGAAATCTCATTTTGATTATCATCAAACATGAAAAATGTATGCCATGATTTATTTTTATAACAGTCCGTAAATACATCACATTCATTTCGCTTGTATTTGTAAAAAGAAAAAAAGCGAACTGCATACAGTAAAGTCGTTTATAACATGGTTCGCAATTGCAAGCGAGCGTAATAGGAATCGCATGATACTCTTTGCACAATATACTTATATTCAGTATAGTTACAGTAGTTAACTACCTATATTTAATACATTCTATTATCATGGTCTTGAATTTCACAATAAATATCATAACGTATTTTAAAAATGTACATTTTTAAAATCCTACATATTAGGATTTAATTTTAGCTTTAAACTATCCAAAGCCAACGGATATGTCACAAAAAAGAAAAGGTTTCTTTATGTTCATTATTTCTTATAAATTGATTAGCTAGATTTTTAAAACGTGTAAAAAACTAAATATATACAACTCAATTGCCGCAAAAACGAGAATGGCTGGACATTTTTTTTTGTTAAAATAAACATAGGAAAACCTTAAACACTAGCCAAAAAATGTGCAGTGTACTTTAGTTGGTATAAAGTTTACCCGTTTCTTCCGTAAGCAATATAAAATTAAAGTCTGATATTGAGACAAAGGTAAACCAAGGTAACCTATCTTTTTGTTTTTGTTTTACTATACAAAAACGGACAGTAAATCATACTATATGTAATTCGGTTCGTTGAATATAAAAAGGTAGCTACAAGAAGCGGGCCAACTGAGTCTACCTCTTTTTGGTAATGGGAATTGCATGATCCTCTTTGTGTGAACGCGAACTCGTATTTGCACCTCAAACTGTTTAAACAGTTTAGTAATAAAGCTCTTTATTACGGAATATCAAATGAATGAAGCTTTTTATGTGGTGTTAAATCCAACATGTTAATTTGAGTGACTGTTCGTGCACTGTGGAGTAGTAGAACATACTTTCATGATAAAAAAGTTACCAGGCCTTTTTTTTAGTTTGTCAGTTTTGACAGGTAATATTTATGCTCTAGGGCCAACCCTGAACTTTAAACAGTACACGTCAAACTCTTAACAGAAACAAGTAATTACTGTTTTAAGAGTTCATGTTTAGGCCTTTGTTTAAAATCGGACAAAGAAAAATAAATTTAGAATAGGCTAGTTTCCTGGCTAAAAGAAAAGATTATTCTATTTATTCCGTCAGTTAGATTATCAATAAAAAACTGGACCCATATTTTGTTTTTTGTCAATCAAACGAAAAATGACGAAGATAAAGCACGTCAAAGTAAGCACGTGACGTCACGCCTTGCTAAAAAGTGTCGCAAGGCGTGACGTTACGTGAAACTTTAACTGGCTATATCTTCATAATTTTTTGTTTGATTGAGAAAAGAAAAAATACGTGTCCAATATTTTTTGCTAATCCAACTGACGGACTAATTCGTTTTTTTTTTAGGAAACTAGCCCATTCTACGGCAAAAGTTTAGTGTTCGTTTTTTAGTCAAAATCGCTGCATTAATTTCTGTGATAATCCGTGACAAAAGGAACCAGGTTTTTTTCGGTAAGTACGAATATGTTATAGACTAGACAATTGAGTGTCGCAAATTTATTTACCCTCTTAAAATTGACGATATGGTAGCTACAGTCTGGCATCTACCTTAAAATATAAAAATAAACATAAACATTGTGCGACCTGTAAAGAAATTAATCAAATGTAAATTAAAGAAGCTCTTTGCCTTTTAAATCCAAGTCTGATTCGTGATCAATGCATATTCGATAGTCAGTTAATTCAATGGCGGCTGACGTAAATCTCGCTTGACTCTTCCAATTACCATTTTTGACACTTTGATGAAATGAAACCAACCACGAACTGTAATTCAATGTCTGTTACGAATTCGAAATTTGCTTAAACGTACATGACTTCACATTTGATAGTGTCGGACGAGACATTTTAAAGCTAGATGCATGAATTGTTGCAGAACAATAACCATGACATATTTGTGTCCAACACGTTACATTTCATTTCAATGTCAAACTTATCCTCCACTGAGTTCTCTACTTGTTTCACATTATTAATATCATTTATTACAATTTTTATCTTAGCAATTACATGCTACAATTTTATAACATAACACTTGAAAAATATTACATAAAAACTGTCAAAGTTACACATTTTTGAAATTTGAATTGTTAGTAGTATAGTGTTTACTTAAGTTGGTCATGCTGTGTGTACATGTTTTTAGGTTACAATCTAGATCTAAGTTCTTAAATTGTTTGCCTAATACCCTTAAGATTGTTACCTGTTGTGTACACCAATAAAGTTAAATAAAAATTAGTCATTCAGTTTTATTTAATTTTAAAAAATCTGAATAGTAACATACATTGGCATAAGTTGTTTCTTTTTTTTTTTTTTTATTCAAAGAAACATACAGCATTTATATCTCTTAGGTGTAATAATTATGTTATTAACACATTAGCCAGAGCAGTTTCCAACATTAAGATTTACATTGAAAAGACTTATGAAATAGGTAAGTTTTATACATGCTGATGTGCATGGTAAGTTATTGTTTGGAACAAAATCTCCTTTAATTTTCCATTATTTATACAATTAATATACAGGCAAATCAATATACAGACCACTATGCTTGGTCAACTTGCTTAACAGATAAAATATAACTACGAAGCTTGGAGTTAAATATATCAATATGGTTATAACGATCATTATGTGTGTGCGGACAAGAAAACGATTTTTCGAATAGTTAGTTCTGCAGAAAGGAACAGAGAAAACTGCGTTGGAGCGAGAATTCAACCTGGGGCATCTGAATGAAATACGGCTGAGCAGGAACGGAGAATCTATACAGTTATTTATAAATTTAAACAAAAACACCTGATCCTTATGTTCACGCCGTAATTCCAATGACTGAAATTGCGCTGAATGGTCTCTAAATTTATAACTCAGTCTTCTTAGGAACTTATTTTGAATCCTTTCTACCTGTTCTATATGAGTCGCATAAATAGGGTTCCACACTGTAGATGAGTATTCTAAATGACTTTTTACTAGGGAATTATATAGTACCATATAGGTTTTTACGTTTTTGAAGTCTTTTGTTTTTTTTTACTTACACTAAAAGAGCATTGTTAAAGGAAGCCTGCGAGATCAGAAATTAACGACTGCCAAAAAGGAGTGAAACGTTTTTATCATGTGTTGTGCATTTGCGTATGTATGTGAGTTTTTTTTATTCCACCATAACAAATAAACGACTCAAATGATTTTGATATTATGAGGTATCGTTAAAAAAATACATTCTACCGGGTGGCATTGGCTATGTGATATAACAATAAAAACAATATGGCGAATTATATACAAAATAATGTGCCCCCTGTAGAAAAAAAAACTTCTAAACCTACCGAGTAAAAGTTGATACCAAAATTATTTTAAACTTTTTATTTTGCTATTATTACCGGCATTCATGTTTTTAAATCATTGTTTTTAATATATAGCTGCTCTGGTGTACATTATAAACTGATCAAAATGTGAATCACGGCTGCAGTAATGATATTTTTACCAAATAATAATCATTAAAATAACCAATTCGCCTTGATGAAACATATTTGGTCTAAATATTCATTCGGGGCTTCGAGAATTGCACTAAACGTTTCATCTTATTACACATAACTTATTAATTGTGGTGCAAAAGGTAAAATCATTTTTCAAATCTAACCATGTAATAAAGCAGCAAAATCGGTGTAAGTTATTTATCGGTAACTTACGTAACTACTTTGTAAAAAACAGTGATAAGTTTATTCCCATCGTAACAATTTTATATGTCGCCAGAAACATATTCATGAATCAAAAACCTCACGCGGTATAAAACCTCGCGCTGGTTTTGACTGTCAGATATTTCACAATTAATATGCGAAAGTTTTATTTATGACACTCCGCAGTAGTAAAACACGTTAAATATTCGTGTAATAATACGGATTTGCATTGTTTCATATTCCCCAGTCGAAGCTTTATTGAAAATTAAGAATAAATAATAGGTTTACCTATTAATAAATATATAATAATAAACCAGCTAGTGGTGACTGAGTTTGTTCCGGCGTTTTTTCTCAGCACTTGCCAGATTGTCTGTGTCTTGTCTCGAAGCGCTAGTAGGGCCCAAAAAATAAGGAGACATGTTCTGCCCCATATGGGCCAATAATGTTATTATTGACGTTCATAAGTGGCAGTTTTCTGCCCTAAACTGAATAAATGATTTTTGACTTTTGACTTTTGACTTTTAATAGGTTTACCTATTAGATTATTTCACTTAATTTGTCGTTTATTTTTTGTATACATTATTTTATTGGGCTTTGTTAATAGCGATTCAGTCATATGCCCCCGAACAGGATACCTTGTATAAGGCACGGTATAATATTTAAAGTTTGTGGCTATGAAGTCAGTATTATAAGGCACCTATAGGTTTAAACCTGGGTCACACCTAGCACAATTTAGCTAGATTCTGACGGCTGCTGGAAGTCTATTGATTATAGCTTCAGTTACTGGCTAATAGGTCAAGACTGATGTTTGCGGGTTCGAATCGTATTACTATCTTTCATGTAAAGAACATATTTTGTACTTTAGTCATGAATTTAAATCAATAAATGTATTTAAATAATTTAATCCCAGCATGCAAGCATAGTACAAATTAACTACAACAAAGGTTAGTATATTTTGTTTGGCGTACAAATACACACAGCTGCAATGATGCGTTACACGTTCCTTTTTCGATCTTGGCTTGACACACAGCCGTGTGTCTTGATAAACTTGAATTATTTTAAATTCATATAATATGCCACTTTATACTATTTTTATATCGAATGTGAATATTATTTGCTTTTATTCAAAACTACTAAGAATAAAAAGACATACGCTGCAGGATATAAAATCAACACATTATAAAGAGAAAACGCATCCTCCCCATTCACATTTACCCATATCTATGCCACAGTTCAAACAGAACAGCTTAGTCAGATCGCTGAAGTGTTTAAAACAATATCACTTACTTTGTAGTCTACCGGCTGCTGAACAAAGTCATTCTTCATTTCCCTAAAACATTTAAACTTATTTATTTAGGCCTTTAATTTGTCATGCTATAAACCGTATTTTGCCATTAAAGAAATAGAAATCTTTATTTACCAAATTAACAAGTAAATAATACAGATTACTAGTGTTTCCAACACTAGGCTAGGCCTGTCTCGTGAGTATCACGTTGAATTTACAGAGAAGTTACAATATTTTATATTTACTTGACTAAATTAATTATCAAACCAATTTCTTGGAGTATTTTTAAATTTAAATTTTGATTATTTAAAAAGTGTTTTAGTAAATTTATGTAAGATTTTAAGTCTTTAAGAAACATAATAAGAAACCTAAAGACATTGCTGTTACCCGCTATTGTTTTTAATTGGCTCGTGTTTGAGATTGCTGAAAGACGCCATAGGTAAAAAATAAACTCGGGTGATATCTGGTAACACAATAATTTTAACATTTAACTTCGTGATGAAGTCCGTCTTTTGTCTAAAACATTTAGTTAACACTAAGATATATTATCACCAGTAGCTTGAGTAGTGTTCACAGCTCTATTCTTCGGCATGCGAGTAGAATCATCTGTTTTCTTTGTGCTATGTTTAAGTTGCAACAAAAATACCTCAGCTCTGAAGAATGACAGTAATGTTGCACGTCGTTACGGCGCCAGACTCGTCCTGATTTATGTCCCGCGGTGAGAGAGTTGTTAATACCACACCGACTGATATTGTTATGACTTTTATTTATATTTTAAAGCGCATTCTGAAGCTCATATCTTTTAACAACTCAGATATTCATATTTGTATTTTCATTTGCAACTTTTTTTCTACTGATTTATGATATAGTTTTAAAGATTATGAAAGTAATCTAGGGTAACTGTAACAAACACAAAGGCAAATGCAATATCATGCTGTAATTATTAAACAAATCAAACGTAAATAAAATAAAAACGGATCAACTAGAAAAAACATTAGTGTCAACCTTAGTAAATGATTTTGAGACAATTGCAATAAAATTATAAATTGAAAATATTTACAAGGGAAACATTATTACTATATTTTTGATCAGAACCTGCATAATTTGGGTATCAAACCGCATTTTATGATGTCAATTAATAAAGTCAACAACTTTGATCAGATTGTATGTATTATGATATGACTGAGGGGGTGAATGAGTCGATGTAGACTAAACTGGATGCATGAAAGTGGAAAACATACTGCGCTGACCCCATATTATGTCATATTTGCAAGGCAGGCAAACAATAAATATATTGGATCAAATATCACTAAGAAATACGAGGTCTGAAACCAGCACAGGAGCATTAGTGACAGAATCTTTTACTTCGTTTCAATTTGTATGTATGGTTCAATATAAAATTCAATTCAATAATATTCATTCATAATTAAGCAACGGTTTGGGACAGTGACAATCGATAATCATAATCTTTTTTTGCGTCAAATATGATACACAAGGTCTTGATGACATTAAAAAGAACTGTTCACTTAATGGGCTACATAAATTAGCTTGCAAATATCACAAGACAATAAAATACTATTCCAAATATTAAATATTAAGGGTACATGACGACATCATAATTAGTTATTTATTGAAATTATATGTCCCATTGTTAATTTTATAATATTATAGAAATAAAGAATATAGAAAATTTATATTTACAATATTCATAAACCAATCTCATAATCAGATTAGGTTACGATATATGTTGACTCAACACTTCGAGTCTCTAGAGTTCGAGGCTAGAGATGTAAGGTAGGCATCGATATTTTGTATTATCGATAAAACAATATGATGTACCGACTTATAACTAAAACAAAAAAAACATCCTTTGAAAATTTTCACCGAACTTGTAAGAAGTTATTTTGGTTCACACTTGAGTTTATAAATAAAAATAAGAACAGATGCTGAATTGTATGTATTTTGAGTAGTGATTTTCATCTCTTATTAGAAACATAATATATTACATTATAATAAAATCAATATACATACCACAGTACTATAAACATTTATAGGACGTCTCTACTCCGAACATTCTAGTCACGGCCTCAGTTCGGCTGTTTGAGAGCCTAATTTATGCACCGATCCTACTTACAGACAACTTTTAATGTGCGCTCTTTGTCGTGACGCGAATAATTATGTGTTGAGATCTTAAATTAGATAAACGTCACGTCTGAATGTTGTCACAGCTAACTTAGTGTTGAAGTGTGGTACGGTATTTGTAAAACCGTGAAAATAGAAATACTATGGAGTGCTAGCTAGAATACTAATGTTCGTGTGATGCGCACGACAATTTGGGCCTTAGACAATTGAATCAAAGTTTTAATAAAGATAAAGACAGACTTATAAATACGTGACGTAGTAGATAGCTTTGACTAGTCATTGGTGTTGTTTTTAAGATTTTGATGTTCTCTCCACAAAATGTTAAATTTGAGCACAAGAATTAAAATAATTATTACTATTACTATAAATATGTAACTTAGCCTTGTATAAGTTGTACATATACTGATACATAATCTTATTGGTAACATAAACCTAACCTAAGTATATGCTAGGGTTTTTGACACCCATAGTCCATTATTATATAATTTGACTATATCATTTGATTATATCTTTCAATGAAGATATATACATAAGCATCTTTACCTGTTATCTGGTCGCTTTAGTACAATTTACTTGGCTGTTTTATTATTGTTGCAATTATTTGTTTAGCTCAATTCAATTCAATATATTTATTGCATTCTATAATGTTACACAGGTGTTATAATTAGATACATAAAATAGATCATTATAGACCCTGTAAGGCACAACAATAAGATAGGTATTGTGGGCAGAGAGGATGATCTTTCATTACTTTTGGTTTCTTTTGTCATAACATTACACATCTCTCTTACTTAAGCTAAAATTAATAAAAGTTTTTTTTATGGCAACAGTAAATATCCTATTGATTTAACCGAATTAAGAACCTCCTCCTGTTTTGAAGTCAATTAAAAAGAGCAAATGAGTATCTTGTTTATAATACTTTACTCAGGATTTTTTTATTTTAATACTATAATTGGTAACACTACGATTCCGTATCAACTTGGAGCCGTCAAAGTGGGCATCTGTCAACGTGTCACTGTACAAACCCCTCATGTCCGCGGCAGGACATCAAAAGATCTATTTACGTGTTTCTAAGTAGTCGCCGGAGAGAACACGTCGACGCGTGCGCTACTAAAAAAGACGCCCTTTCTGTACGAAACCGGAGAAGGAAATAAAATGCTATCTTCAAAGGATAATTGAGTTATTTTGGTGGCAGTGGTATTAGTGGTACACCACTTGGACTACGAAGCTTGCGGTTGTGGGTTCAAACCCACAAGGGGGGCAATTTTACTTAAATCGTTAATGTAGAAGATTTAATATACTGGGTTACATTGCAAAGGGGTGCCAAATCTTCAGGAGTGGCTCAGAATCAGTAACTCAATCGAAGTATGCAAAGAACAAAAAAAAAACATTTAATTATTCCTATCCGCAGTTAAAAATCATACGCGTGGATAATTTACTCATTCATGAAGAAATTTCACCGTATATGCACTGCGTAAGGTCCTTGTTGGCTCGCCGTACCTACGCCCCTGATAAATGACCGCGCAGCTTTCGTATTTTCTCTAAAGACTTTATTTTCAGATATTTTAAAGTATTTTTTACGATCATTAAAAATAATAACGATTAAGACGCTTCTTTATATTGTTCCCTAGATCTTATTTTTAAAATTTGGCAGCCCTTTGCCATGTAACCCTGTATAAAGTAAAATATGCCGTACGTCTTATACTGCAGGGTACAGGCCTCACCTTAACTATGAGGTAGTTTGGACCAAACCACCATGCGGGCCTAGTGACGATTGGTGGAAGGGTGTTGCAAGACTAGGCTTCGCGTCTAGTATAAAGCGGTATTAGCCAGAACCAACTTTCAACGTACCTTCCCAAGCAGAGATGCTTGTGATAAATGTCAGTAAATATGGTTGGAATGGTCACCGATCCTATCACAACCGCGGCGCAGGTGGCTTAACATTGGTAATCGCGCTGCCACCATTCAGCTACAAGCACCTCTTGGATGTTTGTTACTCAATACTTAAACCGTTAGCGGCTGATCGAATCTAGTTGTAATTAGGCACCAAAGTAAAGATACTGAATTAGCTTAATACCATTTTGCATACCGTTTCTGTGTTCCCGTGGGATGATTATTCATTTCTCTTTGGCTTAATTACGACGTCTACGTAGACGAGGTCGCGGGCAGGAGGTAGTTTATTAATAATATTTATAATCACATTTATCCGTTACCTAGTTTCTATAGTACAAGCTCAGTTTGAGGCTAGATAATTAGTGTGTTTGTTAAGATAAGAACTCAAACTCGTAAAGCTACTCACAAAATTAAATTATTTATCGGATAGGCGAGGTGATAAATAAATAGCATGTCTTTCTTCCTTTGTAAATCCGTTTTCTCTTTGCAGTCGAAATTTTTCATTCCACCTAATAAACATAAGGCGTAATGGAGAAAAGAATAAAATATTCCTTTTGAATCCCGGCTTCATCATTTGTCACGCGATACAATATGTCTCAAGGAATGACTGATAATACAGGCAGAGGGAACGAGGTAATAGGGATGCCAATTTACAAAAATATATTCATGGGAAACAGAAGATAATACTTTTATCTCTAAACACCTGAACAATTTGTCATAGCAAGCCCGCGCAATTGGCAATATTGTTATTTATTTATCTATTTTCAATCCAGACTTATATAATCAGTCATCACAATATTATCGTGCTTGTTAGATTAATAAAATTTTATTAAAGTTCTGCTCAAAACCTAGCAATATTGTTCTCATACGAGTCGCTTATATATATAATACATAGAAAATCGATTATTGGCACAAAACACTGTGTAAAAGTTAAATTTAATTAGTCTGCCTTCATTAAAACTTCTAATAGAGGAACTCTAATATCCACATATATTCATACTTAAACAAAATAATACCTCTACGACGTCCCATCAAAAATCAGCGTCGTGAAAAGTCCCTTCCAGTTACGACTCACAGCATGTCGTCTTTGATACATCTGTTTTTGAATGTTTTTTCTTTTTGTTCATTTATTTATTTAAATTTTATTGCACAAGTCCTATAAATACAGCATTCTTTATCAGTCATGTTTATACACGGTGTTGTTTTGTTTGTTTTGGAGACGCAAAGGGCACATCCTCTATCACAAATACAACAACTCTTTTTCAATTTCTCCAAAACCAATAAAAATAACAGTGTATAATATGTGTATCAAATATTTATTTTCTTTCTTTAATTTGTTTGCCACCTAAACCCGTTTTTTGTTGTTTCTAAATAAATAATTTTACTCTTAATTCTTTAACACTAGTTGGCAACCCTACTAAGAGTCCCCCGTAACCGCAATTACAGGCAGATCATTGGAGATGGATTTGAGATCGGGAATTCTTTTGTTCGACGAGAATGGCAAAGATCGAGAACAGCTAATTTCGAAGGAGATGCCTTTTGATGTTTGTGTTACGCAAATATTGCAAGAACAACGTTGGAATTTATTAATATGCTGTTTAATATTGGCCTGAAGTTACGCAAATGTTGCAGACAATATACTTACTTAATCTCAAAATAACCTAAGCTGTCATTATTATGAATTCCTTCGAACAATCGCATAGTTTATTAATAGTTATTCTTTGATCTAAGTAATATCTTACTATAGCATGCTTCTCTATTATTTAACTAGGTACCAACTATGAAGAAATCCTTGTACCAAGTTTTTTTATGTAGTGTACAATTTAGTCTTAGAAATGTTTACTGATTCATACAACTCGCATTTTAAATGTATTTTGGGCATCCGCTGATGGTGTAAGAATAATTTTCGACTATTACTGACAAATAAAAAAAAAGTTTAGAAATAATATAAATTGTAGATTCAACTATAAAAATTTAAAAGAAAAGAAAAAAAAATTTGAATAATGTTACGTTAAAAAAAAATTACATTCCTAATTAAAATAATTAATGTAATCTGAGATTTGAGGGTAAAGTTAGGGAAGTTATATTAAATTACAGCAAAACTCTTTATTATTATTTCCATTTGACTGCACCATTATTCTTAAATTGTAGGCTACACTATTTTATTTTAGAAATTACCTAATATTAAAAGTCTTATTTCTAAATTTGTAAATAAATGATGAGCATTTTGGTGAAACATTCTACTTTTTTCCTCCTTGTCCTAATAGCATTTAAAAATACTTTTTACCTAACAAATTTGTGAGGAAAAATAAAATATGTTCACGTGTACATAATTACGTATTTATGGAACAGTCGGCTTTATTTATTTCATAAAAACCACATAAAGGCTGACCTTCTGCAACATTCACGAGTCATTGATTTGTGCCCGTATATACCGATAATGCTTTGGGTAAAGCTATATTCATGACAGCAATGACTGTCGACTGAAAATAAAATTCTATAAATCACTCGTGTCGAGTCACTTCATTACAAAAACTTTTGTATACTTTCAAATACAAAACAGTAAGTATATATTTTCCAATTGTATGTTTGTCGAGTGGATGAAATCATATAAAATACAACTAAATAAAATTAATGATGAGAATGGCCTTCATCATTAGATTGCGACATATTTTTCCAATTTTTTGCTTCGCATCTCTCTCTGTAGTTTCTGCATTATTTCCAGACTACCTACTCACTTTGTAGGTATTTATATTTTACAACCCTTATCAATTTTGTTCATGTTTTTCTGCCTCTTCAAGATGACGAATGATAGCTCTGTATCTTGTCTCGAAGCGCTAGTAGGGCCCAAAAAATAAGGAGACATGTTCTGGCCCCATATGGGCCTATACTCGTAATGTTATTATTGACGTTCGTAAGTGGTAATTTTGTCCTAAATTGAATAAATTATTTTTGACTTTTGACTTCGACTTTAAGCTATTTTGTTTTCAACCGACTTTAAAAAAGGAGGAGGTTCTCAATTCGACTTTGTTTTTTTTTTGTATGTATGTTACGAGATTACTCCGCCAATTATGAATTGATTTTGATGATTTTTTTTTTGTTTGGTAGATCATACTTCAGAGGTGGTCCCATATACATTTTATCGTAATTGATTTAGCAGTTTTTGAGAAAATAACAAAATATATACCCAGATAATGTTTTGGTTCGTGATTCATGGATCTATGTTAACCAATATCTTCGACAAATGTAAACCGATTTTGATGTTTTTTTTTTATTGAATAGCTAATACTTCAAAGATACTATAGTAAAAAAATTCGGAAAAAATTTTACTCCTAAGGGTGAAAAAAAAGAGGATGAAATCGGTGTTCAGCAGTTAGATTAGGATTTATCACTAAAAATAGATGAAACAGGTAATTTTTTTTTTTTTGAAAACCGACTTCAAAACACTAAAAAGCTAAAAATAATCCTAACACTTAAGTACCTAATCAGTTACTTTTGGAGTCGGTGCCAGCCGATGAGAGATTCAATGTTTTTGTTTACACCGACTCCAAAAGTAACTGATTAGGTACTTAAGTGTTAGGATTATTTTTTAGCTTTTTAGTGTTTTGAAGTCGGTTTTATTTATTTTTCAAATTATTATTATCCACATTTTTTAATAACAGAAATTAAAAATGTTACAAGTAAATAAAACAAAACTTTAAATAAAGTAACTTAACCTAAAACTAATAACTATCTACTCAAAAATAAAAGCGTGTCCGTGAGGCATGGAGGCAAGGATACTGGCCGCGTTTCCTCGCTGAATGGCTAAACTATATAGGCTATACTAATGCCTTTAGTTGTAAATAAAATGAAATTGACATTAAGGACACTACATTATTTTAGGTTTCTTTGATAAGTATCAAAAAATAAATGTCAAAACCCTACTACATGCATACAATAAATTAACTAGTGCCTGTTTTTGCTTTAGAAGATCAAAGCAAAAACAGTCACTAGTTAATTTATTTTTCCATAAAAATACTATAAAATACAAATCATAAGAAATCCATACCAAAACATCCTGGATTTTCTTACGTCAGAAGTCACTGTTCGCGGAGAAAATGTGTTTTTGATGAAACCCTTATTTTATATTCTCATCTACCTACTTTTACGTTAAGTAAAACATTTGTTGCTGAAGTTTCAAGGTTGCCCTGTGACATTTGTAACCCTCCGAAGGGATGGACATCTGGAAGAAAGAAAATAACACTTCGTATTTTTCCGTTGTTGTGGAAAAATTACATCCTTTTTTAGGTATGAATTCCCTAACCGATAAAGATACAAAAAAAATAAGTTATCTGAGGTTTTCTAGCTCAAAACTATCCAACATTAATTTCACTAAAATAATCTCTTAGTGAAACATCTAAATCGCAAAAAAAAAAACAAGTCAAGTGATATTAATGTATGTGAAAAACAACCCTTTTTGAGTTCGTTTCAAGTATTTTTTGTATTTAATCATTATAATCTGCCCTAAAAGTAAAATAAACTTATAAATTGGATTAAATATACTCGATTTTGGTATAGGTATGTAAGAGAAATCAAACCCCACACAGATTATAATAATGGGTAATATGCATGTTTTTTTATTTGGTCCTAAACTGAATAATACCTATTTATAATTAATAAACTTTAAGAATTTTCGAAAAATATTTATAAATACCTGACTTACAGCCCATTAAAGTCGCGTGTTAGACAAGGAGATCCGATATGTACCTTGACGTCACATTATACGTCCGCCATACATTTTTCATAGTAAAAGAGATAGGTATACCTTAATTTCTAATTACTATATAGGTAACGGTTATTTTTTACCTAAAATCAATTTTGTTTTCACTATTAGCAATATAATTTCATGTATTTTCTTATAAATATAGTAAAAATAATTAATTTTTTTCATGCATATTCCCTATTATTCCTCTTCTAGTAATCCAAAACAGCTTAATAATATGAATCAAAATCCACCCATCTCAAGATACTATCATTGTCTCAATTACCTCATTATAAGTCAAAGAAACTTGGTCACGGTGTATTTATGGGCGGATGTAGCCCTTGTTCAAAGTTCGGAGTTCAGAGCTCAGGCCAGTCCATCCTGGTCCATTGTCCTAACAAAAATATCGGTACCGAAGAATTCCAATGGCAGTTATTTATGGTGGAAGTAACGAACACAAACCGAATAAAACTTTTGGAATATTTAACGACCATGAATCAAAGTGGACAGTTCGCTCTATCTCGGCTTGTTTAATGAAGTCGGTTTGTTATTTTTATTTGAGAGTTATTTTCCAGTACAATGGATAGTCGCGGCAAATGTAACAGATATAAATAATACTTAGTTGTGTACAGTTCCGCAAAATATAGCGACGGTCTTTTGTACTCTCTACTATAATAATAATACATTTTGTTTACAACCACACCATTATCTAGCTCTAAACTAAGCAATGGCAAAAGGCGACCAGATAACGAATAAACATACTTAAATACTTTTATAAAAATCCATGACTTAGGTACAAATGCTCGTACTCATCACACAAACATTTGCCCCTGGCGGGGTTTGAACCCACTACTGCTGGCTTGTAGCCCGGAGCGCGAACAGTGGTTCCACCCATCCACCCATTAGTTGGTGGTGTAGTGACACCAGACGGTCGTCTATGTCCTGCAATAGTTTTAAAAGCAAACAAAATACACAATTTCAACTAGATTAATATATTTTTATGAAATAACCTAAACTGGTCAACTTTATTTAGTACTGTAAGTAAAGTACAGTAGACAAAGTAGTCTAGGTAAACTTCGTGTGTACACTTGCTATTGGCCAACTATGCCCTAGTTGTAACCGCGCCTTCAAAACGATGTTTGGGTTTGCGAGTTATTTACACAAGCATGTCAGACATGCGAATACTAACATACTTAACACCTCAGCCCAGGAAAAAGAGACACAATGGAAGTTTTTTTTTACGTAGCCTTGCGCGTCCTCATTGGACTGCACGAGTTAAAAGAAAAACTTATTTGCGTGTCGCCGTCAATGAATACGTCTAGGCGCATATCATCGTATAGGCCAAACGGACGGACTAACATTCAGCATGTAGGGTGAGAAATAAAGTCCCGTCGGCACCTTTAAAATAAGCTTTCATTAAAAATGAAAGTAAAAGACGCGAGTGAAAGAAATAAAGGCTATTAAAGACACCGTATCGCTTCGTCTAGATCTCAGGTGAGAAGCTCTTTAAAATGAATTAGAGAGAGAACTATAACATGATATTATAGGATTCTGGCATCAGTAAGATTTGTTTATTACGATTAAACGTGTATACTTATTCTAACGAAGGTGGCGAGCATACTTAGCAATGTTGTTGATAATAATAAATACTCTATGATGCATGTCCGGCCAAAAAACGAACTACGAGTACTCAATACTCAATAATTTATTGCTATTGAGTATGCTTGCGTATTTCCATATTATCATTTTCAGAGGCATTTAAAATTCATGTAAGGTAGGTCTTTTGAACAATGCCTGCTTAAGGTTCAAAATAATTTGTCTTACATAATCATAATGTTGAAAATTATATAAACGTTGTAGTTATTTAATAATAACATTATGGGATAAATGCCTGTAATAAAGAATTTGAAAAAAAAAACATATAAGGGGGTATACAGATTCGAAGAGTCTATTCTGTGATAGGACGTGGTCTTTATCTTCATAAGTCGGGTTTTTAGCACGTGTATTTTTAATAACCTTATGTACCACATAAAGTCATACTAAGAATAGTGGTTCAAACAGAGACAGAAAGTTTTTCCTGTTTCTGTGATTTTTGACATGCTAGGTTATATTATATATTTTTCACAAATTATTAAAATATTTATAAATTTATTTAAAAAATAAATTGTACTAAATTTAGTATAGTTATATAGTTCAACAAAATACGTTTTAAGCATGACATTAGCTATTAAATAACAGTTTTAAACTGCTACAATTAGTTTGTACTATATAAACTACATGAGGACTTACAAGGTTAAGTTGAAAATCGGTCAAGGATTTAAGTATTTTTGTGATAGGTGTAATATGCTTGAAAAATCTTTGATTTATGAACATTTCACTAGAATTGCGAGTGAAAGGAAACGTTATTTGTTACTTCCACTTTCATTTGAAAGCTCAGTTACTATTTTCATCTTTCACTTCACAGTGCACGCACTAAACACAACGTGCTACAACGAAGAGCTGTCATTGCAACAGTCCAAAATGTACAGCCAACCTGACTGGGATTTAATTTAAATAAATTTATTTAAGGCATCTATAATCTAAAGTATTTTGAAGCTGTAATAAATTTATGTTGCCAAATCAAGGAAGTCTTATGTTGATACATTTTTAGAAATGAAGTTTTTACTGTGCTATTTATTAATCATTAACACCCGAAATGCGGACGGGTAGCAAGCAATAGGTATCTACAGTTTTAGATTATTTATTTATTTAAAACTTTATTGCACAAACTTAAAAGTGTACAGGTGGACTTAATGCCATGAGCATTCTCGACCAGCCAACTTTCGGGTCATGCAAAAAGCAAGTTATGGGTGTGGATTCATCATAATCAGCAGATATCAGTCTACTGCTGAACATAGGCCTCTCCCAATGCAAGCCGCTAAACCCGATCCTTGGCTAATATTTTTCATCTGTTGCCAGCAGCTTTGCGAATATCATCGCTCTACATTGTCGAAGTTATAGATTAAATTAAACACAAATTTACCTTACAATTCTGTCTATCAATCTGTCAATTATTTATTAATCAAATACTTGTATTTACACATACATGTAAAAATACACAATTAATTAAAATACTACATTGATATAAATACTAAACATAGTGTGCAATAAAAAATCTTCCTAGTAAATTTATTCAAGTTTAAATATTATTTTATACAAGTGTAAATAATTTACTTGTACATAAAAATAGTATGTAAAACTTAGTAGTAGTACACTGTACGATTTTTTGTAAATTGTTACATAATTATTGTTATAATTACTATAGACTAAGTAACTTTCTCTATGTAATTACTTTCATAAAATTTTTATTTGCTGCTCCCTAACAGGGTTTTGTACTGTATTCAATTGTATTGATGATGTACATTATTGCAATAAATAAATAAAGAAAATAAAACAATTACGTAATAAGTTAAAAAAATATATCAAAATCTCCACAGTGGTTTTAATAAGAATTAAATTAATTAAATTTATTAAGAATGTATCTGTTTTTCTTGTATTTTAATAAACGATTTATTATTTATTATTATTATTTATTATTATAATGAAAAGCCTGTACAGACAGATAATACAAAGCACAGAAAAAATTAAAATAACGCAGAATTTTAAAGATGACAAAATGAAAATTTTCTGTTTCTCTCAGCAATTTTAGAACATTTAAAACTAAAATTTAATAAACTAATAGTTATTTGCATTTATGTAAATTTTTCAATTGTAGAAACAATTTTTTAACTTTTATAACAGGGTAAAAATATCGAAGTAATCTTTATTAAAACAAAGACCGTTTTAGCCCCTACATTTTATTAGTGTATAGCTCATAATATACAACTTAATAAGCCAATTAGATTTTTCAAATTTTATTGTAGTAAATGTTTAATTAAATAATTAAAAATTTTATTGTAGTTAGTTAAATTAGTATAATTATTTAGAATTTATGTTAGTATAATTATTTTAATATATATAATTTTTATTTAATTTTTTAATTAAAATTAAAGTATAGTAGTAATTGCTTAGCGATGTGTAACCTTAATTCTGTGATCAGACAAATCAAAACACTCTTACATTTACTTGTTTGTTCTCTTTGCACTACAACTTCCATTCCGCGGTGATCTACGTACGCATCTCGCGCGATCGCGGCGCCCGCGCAAATATAATTGCGCTATATTTCAGCGACGAAGCGCTGTTTTACGGCTCATTGCCGTAATGGGCGGAATAAAGTGCATGCGGAGAGGACTGGGGACCAAGACGCGGACGGTGCGGTAACGCGTGACGGATACGTTCGTTCAGTTCCTTTCATTCGCGAGTTCTCTTTATAACTTGGATGTGTTTTGCGTTATCAGGACTACTAAGGCGCGGCTGCGGGTTTGAATCCTTCAAGGAAAACAAATCTTATTTCTATTTTAAGACCACGATAATCGGTGCTTTATTTAGACACAAATTAAAGTCACGTTTGATGTTTTTCCGCGATGTATGAAGGTGCTAGTTTCCGTCGAGAAAGAGACAGAAGATCGAGTCTTGATCTCCAAGACTGGTTATGGCGTCGTAATCACATATTGTCTCAGTCTCTTGCGCGAAATACTCTTAAACGGTCTTGATCTCCAGTTTACGTCTCCTGTCTCAATCAGGAATATCATCATCATCATCACCATCATGATGTCAGTCCCCAAAGAGCGCCACAAAGCACGATATCCCGCTTTTTTCATCCAGCCACTGCCAGCCATCTTCTTAAGGTTGTCGGTCCATCGAGCTGGGGGTTATCCTACCAAGAATATTCGCAGCCCAAATAATAATGGCAAAAGTTCAATTACATTCCGTGTGATTCGTCCCAAGTTGAAATGATTTACGTGTTTAATTCGACACTGGGACAAAACAAGTTTATGGCACATAAAAACTTGTAGTACAGTCGAAACGACAATTGGTTGTAATTTTTATGCTTATTTCAAAAATACAAAGATTTACAATTAACTTGAGTTTCTTAAGGAATGTTTGAATTGTTTTTTTGAGCTGTCGTTAAAAGTGACTTGTATCACATTTTAGTAAATAGTCGTCTTTGTTAAGTTGATGACGAAACTAGGTTGATTTTTCGAAGACTTCGATCTCCTCAAGTGACTGCAATCTGAATGATTAAATTAAGAATGATCTGAATTGATAAAATTGTCAACGTTAGAATAATTCGAACCACCTCTATGCTGAACAAATTATTGCCATCCTTGACGACCTCCGTAGCCGAGAGGCGAGCATACCAGACTTGGTGTCGCTATCTCTGAGGTCCCGGGTTCGATTCCCGGGCGGTCAATGTAGAAAATAAATAAAATAAATACATATTGGACAACATCACATACATTGCTCTGATTATAAAAATCAGAAACAACAACGGTACCACAACACCCAGACCCGAGACAATATAGAAAAGTTATTTTTGTTTCTGATTTCTGTAACACAAGTGCTTAAGCTACTTATCATAGGATCAAAACAATGTATGTGATTTTGTCCTAAGTTTATTTATTTATTATTATTTATTATTTATCCTTGAACTTTTCTATTTTGTCTTTATAGGATTTTATCTATTTTGTCTTTATTGACGGGCGATCTAAATGCTTTAAATTGTTACAATATTATCGTATATCTTTGCTTCTACTTTCTATCTCAAATAGACTTTTCCTTTAGACTGTACATTTGAATGTTGTGGAAAGTTTAACGAGATTGTGGCTTCTAGTTTATTCCGTAAGAAGTTGTTGGCTCGGCTTACAGATGATCCCCTTGTAAGTGCATGTAATTCTGCACTTTTCGACAAGCTGCTTACTCGACTTCAACGGAAAAACAGGGCTTCATGATTGTTGTGGTAGTTGTGATAGATGATTAACAATCTATAGTAAAGTGGCATCTTGAGCACATAGTTTGACAAAACGGCATTAACATTTCTTTGGTGATTTAAAAAATATCAACTAAAGTGTTCATCACAATTTTAACCACTCAGCCGACGCATAATAAATCACAATTAATTTTATTATTACTTTTTTCATAGACATAGTGTTTTAAAATATTATGTGTGTAAAATTATAGTTTAGTATTTCATTTCAACTAAAGCGATCTACATAAAAAATAAGCATTAAGCAATTTGAAAATCTATTGTTTGGTTACTAAACCTCGCTCGCCGTCTGCAACAGATGCTTTTAGCGCGACCGCAAACTACTGCACTGCTTTCGGAAGCATGCCTCTGAAATTATTTCAAACCCACAAACGCTTCTGGATGAAACTTTTAAATTATTTTCAGTTTCGACTTCGGTATCTTGCGAAAATTTTGCGTCTCGAGAGCGCTTCATCGCGGCGTGAATAAATAATAAATAAACGTTTGCGGCTTTTGTCAAGTCGCCGACGCCCCATAATGTCGCACTCCAGTCCTGACAACGCCTCCGCGTCTCGCCGCCGACGCATAATTTACGAATACACTTATTTACCTGCTTGCAAATTAAATTTGCCTTTTGAATTTTGAAAAATAGCACCTGTTCATCAAACTGGGGTTAAACTGTTGTCATTTTAGTCACCTTGTATTTCGCTTGAGGTCGTTATATTGGATAAATCACACACACATATCTGTTGGGAACTTGTAATGGGATGAAACGTTGCACACTAAGTCGTTGATTAAAATGAGTTTACCCAATACGGTATTCTCACCAACGACGGCGTTGTGTTTTTTTGTTACGAAGATTTGTATAGCATCTATATCGGATACTTTTGCAACCTGAAGGTGTCCATACAAAGTGCTTAACGTCGTCGGTAGCGAACTGCAACTAGGTTTCGTTGCTATTATTTGAGAAAATTAAGTAAGTTAAATACTTATTAATACTCTCTCATTATTACTCATTTATTCAGTATATAGGCCCTCTTCCGGGCACTTATACACGTCCCAAAATATAGCTTTACCCTACCACAGCTTCGGGACTACATATTGTGATGAGAAGAAACGGCGCAACAAATTCAGTCACCCTTGTCAGCTTTTTTTACAGGAAATACAGTTACAAGACATTTAACATTAGAAGAAAATATGTATATATGTATATGTGTGTGTGTTTGCGGTTAACACAACAGTGACATGGGCCAAAATCTAAAGAACGAGGCGTAGTTTTTTTGAATTGTGCTTTCGGGCCATGATAACAGTGTATGGTTATTCAATTTGCCCACCTTTTTTTAAAATCGTTTGAAACTGGCTTCATCGCAACGTCGCGTGCTGAATATCTTATCCAGCAATTGACTTTGGTTTTCTCATTTACACATAGCTTACACATGCAATCGTGCCTAGACTAGTAATACTCAGCTATTATTTAAACTGAAAAAGATTAATGTATTTTGTTAATTACATTGGTATAGATATAATATAATTGAGGTTGTTTATAGATCTGTGTAATAAGTTTCGTGTATTTTGAAATGAAATATTTACAAAACAGGAAACATTCATAACGAATCAAATCGACGAGGTACTTAAATTAAAACAAGATTGTCTTTGAGTGTAAGTGGAAAACCAAGAGAAAGAGAGAGGAAAAATATTAGCCGGATTGTAAAAAATCGGTTAAAACTTACTCTAACCATCAGAAAACACCAATTTCCATGATTTCGAACCACATAATTAACATACTTGTAGTAAGATTTACCAGAAAACTAAATTTGCCAAGGGAATCTCCCAGAACACCAAGAACGGAGCAATAACCGAAAATCGAACACAAGACCCTTTGCGCTTAAGTCAAACCACCGCTACGCTAAACGCGCGCTAAAATAGAATAACCTCTGTCAATAAACTTTACATGTAGCAATAGCAAGATATAACGCAATTCATTTTCAATTTCTAAACAATTAATATGCAAAAGCGTAACTAAAGATGAATTAATTGGAGACGGATGCAGCACGTTGAAGGCACTTTCCAGATTTTTTTCCTTCTGAAACTGATGACGGCGAGCTGAAATTCATTAAATTTTTCGCTAGCGCTCTAAACTTCACTATGCAAGCATAATAAGTTTGTACAGCGAGCCTTAAACTTGTTACAAACTTCACTGCTTTTTATTAACTAGCCTTTTTGATGGTTTATGTTGAAGTCTCTAAGATATGGGTATATCATTTGCAGTTTTACGTGTTTTTAGTTTTTATGAACTATAATAACTTTGAGATCATAATTTACAAGGTTTAACAGAAGGAGCAATTGAACTTTTTGTGGTTATTCTACGGTTAGAATACAACAACTTTTTCTATGGGACCAACATAAAAATCGCAAAAAAACACTTTCCCATACTAAACTAAACGCGACCAGCTGGCATCAGTTCGTATGGATATTTTTTTTTTGAGAATACGATGTTGGTCTATAGAAAAAGTTGTTATATTTTATCCGTAGAATAACCCCTCCAAGTTCTATTGCTCTTTTTCTTTTTACACCTTGTATAGTGTACACTATATTTTTATACTTTTACTCAGTACAGTGGCGCTTTTAGCTCAGCGGCGGCAGCGCTGTGGTAATTACCAAAGTTAAGCAACCCACGTCGCGGTTGTGATTGGATGGGTGACCATTCCAATTAATTTAGTGACATTTATCTCAAGCATCTCCGTGCTTCAGAAGGCATGTTCCAACGATATTTAGTGACATTTATCACAATCTGTGCTTCTGTAGGTACGTTAAAAGTTGGTCCCGGCTAATATCGTTTGCTACTAGTCGCGAAGCCTAGTCAGAGCCCTTAAGGCCGCTTGATTACATTTGCAAGTAAGGTTTAGTCAATGGCTGTAACAAACTTCCACCAACCCGCTCAGGGCCCGCGTTGTGGAGTATGGCCCAAATCACCTCATATTTGGTTGTGCCCTGCAGTGGGACGTATATATTTACTTTACTCAGTACAGTCAGTCCTGTTAGCACCAGTACTACACATTCGTGGATCTCAGTTACCAGATTTTACGTTTTTATTTCATTGTTAACGACCCAATTAGCACACTGGTTAGGGTCGATTCAGAGAAAGAATTTTTCTAAATTGGCTTTGGTTTTGGTGTGCTGAGACACGCTCCTGGTAAAGCTAACTGTGAGGTACAACCTACCACAAAACGTCAAATTTTCTCAATTGATATTGATCTCTGTGTGAAGTTAAAGTTAAAAATCGGTTCAATGACATTAACCTTTTAGGTAGGTTGACAAGTCATTGTCTGTGCCTCGTAACAAAAGGATGTTAAATCTTCACTTTGAGACCATGACGACTAGTTTATTTTTCTTCTTTTCGTGTCGATGGCAATTCACTAAATTTCTTGATGACCAGTATTCCGCCACACATGTCTATTGTCTTGCGCATATATTATAATTATTCTGGGGCATATTATTTTATGACTTGCGCATATATTCTGGTGAATATTATTTTATGCTGAAGCGGTGTGGCTCGCTTAACGAAACTAACATCTTTATTATTTTCATCATCATTTCGGCCATAATACGTCCACTGCTGAATATAGGACATATAGGGAAGTCATTGGGGACTTTCAGACTAGCAAGTTAGAAACGGCCTGCATCCAGCGGCTTCCTGCAATATTTACCAGTCCGTCTGTCCATGTTGTAGATTGAAGTCTTAAGCGACGCTTGCCGGTACGTGATCTTCAATCTAGAACCATTCTGCCCTATTTGGCCGTCAGTTCTACGTGTTATATGCCCGCTTATTGTCACTTTAGCTTATTAGCTTATTTATTATCAAAGCTGACATACATATAATAATATGAATGTTCCATTTTCATTAGCAAATTCAACTCATTTCTACAGATTCCTAATTATTTTACTCGTTTTGTTAAACTGTGCTGTTATTTTCGTTAAATACATCAGAAAACAATGTTTTTGACTGTATTATAAACACAGCCAAAAACACATTTCGGTGCGTAAGTAAATATTACGTTTCATTTGTAATTCAAAACTCCGAGTTCCCAAAAAACATAGTATTTCACTCTAGAAATTGCCTTTTCCATATAAATGTTTTTGGGAGGTAACATTAGTAACAGTATATAGGTAATTTAAATCAACGATAAAGACATTTGAAGTAGTAGCTTTGTGTGAAGCTTGAAGCTTTGTAGTTTGCAAACTTCTGAATCCATATTTGATGTTTTTGAATTTGCCAGTTTGAAGTCCTCAACAACAAAATAGGTAACCATAAACTCACGAGTGCATAAACAATGACGTTTTTTCATCAAACTCTATGCATAAAAAGCAAATTAAAGCAAAAGGCTAATAAATAATGATTAAAGAGCTAGTAGTTAGACTTCGGATCTATTAATTAAACATAAATTTGTAAACCTTTTTATCTCGCAAAGTAATTGCTTAGCATCACTAAAAGACTATTCATTGAATATTTTCTGAAATTCTTCGACAAAATCTCTAGGTTTCAAATACCCAAATTAAATTTTGTTTTAGCCTATTTGAATAAAATATTCATATTCTTGTTACGTAACCTGCGCCTTTTATGAATAGTTAAGGATGGCTCGATCGAATCCCTACGCCCTACAACATGTCAAAGCAGAATGAATTATTGTAATTTGATTTATGTTTCAAACCGTTTGACTGTTATTTATTAATCTTGACATTTATTTAAGAATGACAACGATTGTTAACCGAATAAGGTGAGCTTAAATATTTCGGAGGATCATTAATCAAGTTCGTCGTTAAAGTGCGTCTTATCAAAATTGAGTTATTATAATAAGCACGACTTATGAATATTACATCGTCGGTTATATAATAGAGGTAGATGCAAGCAGCCTCAAACATGCTATGTAGGTTTTGCACAAAAAGTCACCATACTGGCGCCTCACTTAGTCCTGAAAACTAACTGAAGTCAGAGCCATTTTGATCTAAGATCGTTCGATAACAAGAAACTGGTACAAAAATAAATAATGATTTTTTCAAAAAGACTCCCGGAATAAATATACATGTATTCCCCTGGAAAATATCTAGATTAACCAACCTGGAAATAAAAAATACCTGTGCAAGTGGCTAATTGCTAAATTTTCCTAAGCTTGTCCTGATTTAAATCATATCTTATATCTCTAGATCTACTACTGTTTACAGACGTGAAGACTTCTTATGACTCCAAAAACCGAGATTGTATTTTTATAGTCGGTATTTTAATTGGGGAAAACGCTACTGCTTCAACTTCCGTTGTGTTGATAAATTATTGTAATAGAAGGAAAGTAAAGATAACGACAATTTTCCCTTTTAATGTTTTATGAGCAAATTGTATATTTTTGAGCCATGATACCTACGGTATCGTTTCAATAAAAAAAGGTACAGTAAGCTTACTTGTGTATGAACTAAGATATTTTTAAGGTAACCAACAAAACATACATCATACATTGACAGTCATGAATCTTTAAAAATATAAAAGGTTTTGTCTTGCTTAGCATAAGCAAAAAAATTGTTAGAAACTTATTCAATTTCAACTAATCTAATACTATATTTTCTTTTAAAAAAATGAAGTGAGGAGTTGTAATGCGAGACTGCATTTTTCGTGTCGTTTTCTTAGTCAAAGGAATAGTAACCATCACTATCATCATCATTTCAGCCATAGGACGTCCACTGCCCACACTGAGTATAGGTCTCCCCCATTGACTTCCAGATTAGCCGGTTGGAAGCGACCTGCATCTAGCGTCTTCCTGGGACCTTTGCCAGGTCGTCTAGTAGCCGTACTAGTTATAAAATAGCCGAGCTATCGGTCAGTTGACGCACGGTTGTAGAAAAAACCTCAAATAGTAGAGAACTTCTGTAGTCTGAAATTATAAGCCATATCCCAAAAGATAAAATTTCGCTGAAATCCTGCTTGAAATAGACCCGGCTACTATTTTTTACAGCCATACAGGTAAGTATCTCAAAATGACTCATAATAATAAAATACTGAGGCTACTGAATCCATTCTCTACTGGTTTCATACTTCATTTAAAATACAAGCGCTTCCGAGAGCGAATCAGTCCTTTTTGTTACCCAAACAATCTACCTTTTGTAAATAAGGTAGAAAGCAAAACAACATGGCGTCTTAGAGGCAAATATTCCGCTCAAATTATGTACATAGACAACACATTCTCGGAATAATCCTCGTAAACTATGCGCAAACGTTATTTTAGGAAGGTATGAAGAAAAAGTCCTACAGTTAAGATGGGTCGTTCAAGGCAGCCTGCAAAATTTAAAATACCTGTACCTAATGAATATATTTATTTATATCTGATAGAAATGTAATTCGCAGCTGTATATTTTTACTGAAAAATAATCACACACAATCAACTTAACTTATTAAGTCATATTTGGTCGAAATATCATGTTTTGATCAATCAGACATATTAATGACTGTGAATGAATGAAATGATGAAATAAATTGTAATTTGTAATTGTAAAGTTATGTAGTTTTATCAGTAAAACTGTTATTATTGCAGCCGCAATTTATATTAAAATAGGTAAACATAGTGAGTCGCTATTTGAAATAAAAAACTAGTGAATTTTGAATTTTGCAAACAAGTAGCCCTACTTTGAATAATCCCCCTTAAGCAACATATTTCAAATTACAATCGGTAAAGTGTTATCAGAACACCCGATTTTTGCGTCGTGGGTAAAAATTGGTGAACTCATTACCGCAATCGCATGTTGATTCGCTTTGAGCGCATTACAGAACAACTAGTATAGCATATTTGTATTAATAACGACTTGATGAACGCTTCCCCCCCCCCCCTCCCCAGCGATGATTGTTCATCGTTGATCCCGTTTCACACTAATAAACACATCGGTCGCAACTCAATAACGCTAATGTTAACTTGATTATGAATTTTATTCATTAGTCGCGTATCCCGTTGAACCAATATTTGTATATATTCAGTTCATTGAATTGTGATGAGCCGAGTATGCTTTGTTCTACGTAATGATTTGTTATTGTTTCCACGAAATACGAGGCACAATTTTACATACAACATAATTAAATGGTAACGATATACGTAATAGCTATTTTCTAAACAAATATTTAAGAAAAACATAAAGTTTTTTCAGATATAAAAGGTAAATTCCGGAACCATGAATTCGAATGAAATAATAATTTAACCAATACTTATAATAAAAAAAATATTTTTCCAATATTTATAATGAACCTTCAGGATTGTCGTAGACGCTAATATCTATCCCGAAGATTGCACATGCTAAATAAATATTGATATGAATGTTGCCTGTGTTCAACGCGAGCGAAGGCGCGGGTATTACTAGTGTAAAATATTTTATAAAATAATGCTAATTCAGATTTTAAATCGTCAGCTAGCCCACAATTTTGTCTCCAAGCAGAATTGATTAGGTACAGTAAAAAATATAATTAGGACATTAAGAAGAGCTGTAGACTTATTTACAAAAAATGTTTTAATTTTACGTAAACAATTTTTAAGGCTATACTTCTACTTATATGGCAAGCAAACGTTTCAAAATATTTATTTTCTTAAAGAATCCCATAAGTAAAAGTAGATGAAAACGTTTCTAAGAGCCTCTTACACCACTTGCTGATAAGTTCCAGATACCCTATCTGGCACTTTTTTGACGGCTAATTGTATGGGTTATCTGTCAAAACAAGTGCCAGATAGGTTATCCGGAACTTATCAGCAAGTGGTGAAAGTGGCCCTTAAAGTCGTAAACTTTGCTCTAACCTCAGCCAGTAAAACACATTACTGACCGAGTGAAACCGTCACGTCTGGAGACTGCACCCAGCGGGGTACACGTAGCAACACGTTATAAACTCTGCTAATTGTTGTTTCATTTGTCTAACTGCCCACGTGAGTCATTTAACCTCATTGTTGGGCTATAAACACTTCACCACACCTATTTAGTGGATAATAACTTGAAAGATAATTACAGGTTAAGAGAGTGATTCTATTACAGAGCTTAGGTGTCTAACTATGAACTCTAAACAGTAGGGACTTAAGCAGTTTTTTTACGTATGAACTAAACAAAAAGTGTTAAAATAAAACTACAGAGCTCATGGTATGTCCTGGACGAATTTTTGTAGTTGCGTGGGATTTGTACTAAGTGAAAATAAAACTATGCCCTACCAGTTTGTAATAGTCTATATCATCTACTGAATATTGACTCTAGTTTGCCTTCCTATAAAATCTTAAACTGAAAGCATCGAGGCGAGAAAAAATATTCAAAACTGATAAATTCGTTTCTTTTACTACCTAAAGTGGAAGAAGAAACGACTTCATAATTAATTTTGTATTTCGCACAATGTAGGTATTTTGTTTTTTGAAAAAAAAAGAATACTATTATTACTACGTATAGTATCTCTTTTTATCCGACTTTACTAGAAGGAGGGTAATGTTTTTTAAACTTTATGTTTATTTTCGGGTTTGGTTAAGAAATTATCATTTTAAAAGGGCTTCCTCACTAGAATATACTAAAGAGAATCAAACTTATGCAATTTTACTACTAATTGTCTCCTCGGCTATCATATTCATATTCATTTAATCACTTCATAATGTACATTATAGATGGTCAATTGTAACATTACAACCTTCATAAGGCATTCGTAAATTAAAATTATTTAAACAAATAAAATTTATAATTACATTTACATGTCATCATTATATTACATTCATACAATATTAGATTCATAAATTGGTCATTCATAAAAAAGTCAAAATTTACATTTTAAAATTAAATTACAATCTATCTATGTATATATATATCTCAATCTATTTAACTGCTAGCCAGAGGAAAGTTCCATTTACGAGTCCATCTTGATTCCCTAAACCTCGAATAGTAAAAAGTAAACTTGAATATGTTACAAGTACTAGGTACTTTTATTTTTGCGTACATATTATAAGCTAATCGTATATTTTAAATAAAGTAAATATAATTATTGGACAACATTACATACATTACTCTGATCCTAAGCTCTTGTATTTTATAAATTACAAACAACGACGGTATGAGAACACTCAGATCCGAGACAATATAGAAAAACTCGTTTTTTACATTGACCCGACTGAGAACCAAACCCGGGACCACAGAGATGGCGACACCAAGTACGGCATACTCGGCTCTCGGCTACGGAGGTCATTGTGATCATAGCGTTAGACATCGATGCTCACAACATTGACGATTTGAAACGAACATGAAATTAATCCGCGAACAAAAAATTCCAACTTAGAACACATTCAGAAATAGGTAAGTAGGTACTTTTAAAGAGACTATTTCCACAGGCACTTTCGTTTTCTCGTATAAAATTCAATTTCGCCATTACGTCTTACTAATCTAGCAATCCACTGCTAAAAGCCGTACGGAATGTAATCTAATCAACGGTAACCCTTCCGAGCGAGGGCCGTCACGTTTCCCGTAGCCTTGCGGCCCGCTTCGACCCACGTGCGAATTACACACTTAAGACTTTGATGATTAGCACTTACGTTCAGTCTACCAGATAAAATAGATTTAATCCATCCTAAACAAACAACTATGTCGTCCAGAAATATAACCTCTTCATACAAAGTGTAGCGGTGTCAGGACGATGTCACGTCTTCTCAAATGGCTGACAAGCCCTCGGGACGAGCTAAACTGCCCACATGCTATCACACGTGCGCACTTAGGCACTTAGGACTTTCCGAATTGTCCTGGGTCTGCCTCGACAAATATTTACAAGTGGCGGCCGCTAGCGACTCTATTCACTTGAAATTCAGAATGAATTCCGGTGGGTTAGATTGCGGTCTAGAGCAAACCTAAGAAAAAATAAAATAGGCGTTCGGAAAAATCCTTTCAAACAGCCTTTTAGGGTATACCTACTCGGAGGAATACATACTCGTCGAAATTTTGAATCATTAACATTAAAATAGATGATGCTAGAATAACATTATCATTCAGTATAGAATAGGATTTCTGAATAATCAGTAAATTGCCAATATTGGGGTTAAAATTAGGTAAATAAAGAATAATAAAGTACATAATTAACAATTACACTATAATTAATATTTATAAATTTTGACGATTGTCTTTAGTTTATTTAAACGAACCAAATTATTGGTAAATCTGTATCTAGTTCAGCCCGTGAGTATTTTTTTTAGTCACTGATTTGCGATTTCTTCTAATTATTACACTAGTTTAAATACAACGGTTCCCTGTGATTTTGATAAACTAAAAATTATGACATTATTCTTACAGCTGTTTTCAGAAATAATTATAATTATAACAAAGTTTTAAAATGCAATCAATTAAAAATATCTTCACGTTTTATCAAATGAGTGACACGGACGTCGAGCCCCAAAGCCGGCCACACGCTATAACACGTACGCACTTAGCACAGCCTCAATTTGTCCAGGGCCTATCACGATCCATTCTGGGACTGCTTCCAGAAGTGATGGTTTCGATATTGTTTTATCTGAGTTCTGTTGCTAAACAAGACTTAGTCGATTTCCGCAAATTTGTCAATAGATTCGCTCGTTTATATAAAACCTGTTTTCGGTTTATTATTAAAATTATGAAGTTATATTAACTCGCAATTTAAATTTTAGTTTTGTTTATTGTTTTATTTTTGAATTGATTTCTTATTAGAAGTGGGGTACCTTAGGGCTGAGAGTCGTGATCATTAGGGAAACGCCAATGCTTTGTCGATTTTTTACTGTTTTAACTAGCTACTACTACTACTAGGTACTGTGATTTTTCTTTGTCGTTAGACAGCAATATCTGTAAGTTTCATTAAAAATGGAGTTTGAACGCACAACGTGGTGGATAAGTGTCATTTAATATATAGAGAGAGTGATATAGAGTCCTATTTTATAGACATCTTTTAATATGAATCGTAATCCACATTATTTTCTTGTTATACACATACATTTTTAAGCTAAAATAGTTTAGATTGTGTCCTATTTCCTCTTTATTTATTAAAAGTGCAAAGGCAAAAACAACTGACGATTACTGTCCTAGGCATGTAGGTATCATGCTTAAGCTGTATATAATTAATTAATGGTAGCCAGAGAAGAAGAAACATATGAACAACGATCAAATAGTTGTCCAAATAAAAGAAATTCCATTAATATAGCGACATTAAGCACCAAGTGAGTTAAAGTAAGCTATAAATGTGTAACAATACCCACATCACCCTGAATAAAGGGGTGTTCTACTAAGTGCTAATTCAGTGCGGTGAGTTAAAACTTGCCGTGTGGATTTGTGAGTTATTGTTCACAGCTTTTAATGTTGACTCCAAAGTGCTTGCAATTATTAGAACTTGCCCATTTGTACCATACTCGCCTTCTTTTTAGGCGATGCAATATTTATAAGCTTGTTTATAATTTTCATGGATATAGTTATTCAGCATTAAAACTACAGAATATACCCTTAATGTTATTTAATACAGTTAAAAAATCTAATTTATAAATGCAATGAATAACGTTGTTGTAGCGCTTAGAGCTTACTCGTACCTACGTAAATTAAATGAATCTGAATTCTGTCGGTGAAACAAAGTAATAACGATTTTGTATATAATAAAGATATTGATAATTTTTATGTAATACAAAGGATGCAGTCATGCCCATTAAATGGAACAAGCTTGCCAAAAAAACAAGGGTTACAAATACTTTTGATAAATTACATAGGCCCAACCAGAACCTAAAATATAGCTAAACCTTAACGTTAACCGAAACGTTGTAGGAACATAATAATAACATTAAACACACGAAAAAGATGAAATTAAATTTTTCACTTGTATCGCTGTAACACTGATAAAACAGATGTCATTTCACCCTAACTCCATTATTATGTTTCTTTGTTTTCGTTTCTCTACATTAAATAACAATTACGATCACTAATATCAATTTACTGCCTTCGGCTCTGTGTTAAACGAGACTTAAATTAAACGTCAAACAAATATGAACGGCAGAGGTCTGAATGCCCCCAGGGAAATACGATCCATTGACATCGAATTAAATCTGAAACGAGCATAAAGAATCGTCGCAATTTGTAGTAAATTAAATTTAAAACGCAGGAAATTGGCTTATATAGGAACATTACGCACACCCGATCACGGAAACGAATGTCAAAAGTTCGCGTTGCGAATTTTGAAATGGAGCTTTGTGTAAACACACAAGTAACTATGAATTAGGTTATCTCTCACTCAAACTTTATCATCTGGAATACATTTGCGAATTCTGTTTTGTGTTAAATCCTCGAGAGTTGTAAACTTTTACAAGCGAAGAGAGGCTGGTGTCCTTTAGATAAGGATAGAGTTTATGCTGTCATCAAGTGGACTGTCGGTCTCAGTTTACGGCAGTCCACGGCTAAATATAGCCTGTTCCTTCCGGCCCCGCGTCCTTGGATAAAGCATTGTCTACTTTGGGCAAACTAACGATTGCCCGTCGGCCGCTCTGTTAATATTACAGGCAGCTGAAGTTTAGTTCACCTACAGAACTCAAGTGACATTTGCTAGAATAGAATAAAATCTTGACTGGGGAATCTACATAATTATGATGACCATACATTTATTTCTTTGTTTTGGCCATACCATAGTAATGATATTACATATAGATTAAAACTTGGGTAATCGATTTCACATATCTGTTCTCTGAACTTCGTTAGCAGATGGCACTTAATAATGATGAATTGTTGATAAGTAATGATTTAGTAATAGAATTCCTAATATGTTTTATTTAAATTGATTCCCGGCTAAAAATTATAATTGTTATTATATGAAATGTGTTTAATGATTTGATATCAATGTATTTGCTATCGTAATGATTATATAATATTTTCGGCACAGGTTTTCAAATGTTTGTATGTGTTAGTGTATTCCTTAAAGTCGTTACATAAATAGGCCTCTATAACTTCTCGCTTCACCAAAAGGCCCTTCAGCATATTTTCCTTCTATTATAATGTTAAATCATCGTACAATAGGTGAGGCTAGTGTTACGGTACACAATGCCCCATAACTCCACAAAAATGGGCCACTCGGCCTTTCACAACAAGCGCGTCAAATTTCAACGGAAAGAAACGGATCCGCGCGATTCATTGCGGTTTGTCACGAATGAAATGCATGCCGTGATCGAGTGCTTGCATTCATCATCTTGTAAACGCTTTGGTAGTTTTAACTGTTTCTTTTGCGACTTTGATGTACAATATGTTTCAATTTTATTCGAGAAAAATGTCGATTGATTGAAAGATCGTACTCTTATGTACAGTCTGATTAAATTGAATGTACTTATATACTCGTAAGTTGCTAATTTATGTTTTCTGCCCCCCTAGCATGACCACTAAAACACAATATGATATAGCGATTTATCGACACCAACTGTCAATTTTATATGATTGATATAGCCACCATTTTGAATTTTTATCTAAACAGCGATCATAACATGTGACGTCACCGACACGGCGATTCAACATGGCGGCTATATCTATCATATCTTTACAGTTGGTGTCGATAAGTCGCTATATCATAATTATCGCGTTTTGGTGTTCATACTAGGGGCTGATCTTTTTAAATATGATGAAAATGTTTAAATATAATGTATGAAAAAATATCATTCTTCTTGTTTTGTCAATGGAAATTCTAGATAAAACTCATCAGCATTTCATGTCATCCTGATTAGGTCATCCTTTGTGCATGACAATGTGCAGGTACATAATGGGCAAGATACTAAGTGGTCCAAAGTTTTTGGAACTGCTCCACTCTGCCGCTCAGTGCGGCCTGCCTCAACCTCCACTCTATCAAAGAAGTTGTCTGAAATGGGTTTTTTTTCGCCAATATTGTGGTATATAGTAAGTGGTTCGCGCTACGGGATACAAGGCGTGGCGGTAGCAGGTTCAATTCGAAAAATTAGTGGCAAATTTAAAATAGTTTAATTTGATCCTGTTTACCTCGAAAACAAAAACAAAATTCACAGAAAATGCGGACAAGTTAATCTTTACTCTAAAGCTGTCAATTTGTACGAAGGCTGTTCAAATGCTTTTCCAAAATAGAATTAATGTTCATATTTTATGCGATGTTTCCTAAGCCTCCAATCTTATGTTAAAAATATATCTTGTAAATAGGTGTCTTAAATATCGCTCGACTCGACGGTACTGTGAGTGATAAAACCGCTGTAAATCGCTGGCGTGTTGAACGCGATAATCGCGTACAGCATTTATGAACCACAATCGCCCACACTAAAGAGTTTCTCTTTTGTAATAAAGTGTTTTCTTAAAGCATTTATTTACATTTCGAACGTCAAGCTTTATACGACGCCGAATTTAATCATTCTTTCTATAATCATACTTGTTCGCCTCAAATTTAAGCAGAGCTTTAACTGTGTTGACTAGTTAATAAGGTAGACAAAAAACTTATTAAAATCAATTTGTTATGATTATGTTTGTGCGTCTATTAAGATTTCTCTGTTGCGAACTTATAAAGATATTTTATGGATCTTAACAAATTGTCTCTAAGCTGTAAGAAGTTAGCGGCCGTTTTAATATTATTCCTTTTGTACTAGTTGTAGCCTCTTCTCATTATATTGTGTGTAGTGGTCCCTATAACGAAGCCACAAGTTCCACATCATTTATTACTGTATCTCGCTGGCGTCTAACGATCGGTCGCTCGCCGCGATAAGCGGTATATTGTGGCGTGCTGCGCGCGATATCGCTTAATGAGCCAGATCGCCGATACCGAGGCGATATTGGCGTTTCTATCGCCGATTACGCTTTGTAGATATTGGGGTTAGGAATAGAAGATTTTTCCGTAACTTTCTTATGTAAGCACTAGTGGCATTGGGTTTTCACGTATGTATTAAAAATGGCTAAGCATTTTAACATATAGTTTCAGTATACGAAAACACTTCTAGTTTCTAATTAATAAACTTTTGAATTCTTGATAAAATTAAGGTAGATGGGAAGTGAATTGAGGACTATTCTTCAATACAAATTTAAATGGCAGTAAATATGAAACGGCTTGTTAATTTATTTTATTTAAAAAACTTTTTAAGAATGTAACATATGTAAATATTATGTTTAAATCGCATTAAATCCATTAAGTAGGTCAGAAGTGGTATCCGCTGCTAAAAATATATTTACATGTGTTATTATACTGCATAGTTCAAGGGAAGCTTAAAATAAATACTTTTATGTTACTACTATAACAAAAGTGCCAATTAACCACTTTTGTTCCTTATATTGTAATTATCAAGGTCATCCTGTAACCTCACCCTACATTTTAAACATGAAAATAACAAGGGTCGATCTAATTATCGTTTATATTCGTATCGACTCGTAAACGATACAACCGGAATATTTGAACAAGTGTGTTGTGATAATTGTAATTTATTGGATTCGGATCGAACATCCTGTATTAATTGATTGGGAGGATAGATAATATAATGATATAGAAAACCTTTATTATTTATGTTATGTTTCTAAAGCCGATCGAAATAGGTTCACGATTGGGCAAGTAGCTTTTTTCTTTAAAAAATCAGGCTAGGTCAAGCCGCAGACCGCGACCCGGCTGAGTGTAAGGCTTCTCGTAGTGAAGCCTCAGGCTCCTATGTGTCGGACCCCACACAAGCGGGCATGATCGGGCCAGCTTCGAGTGCGTAAGGCACCCTACCAAGCGGCGAACCCACTAGTGGTGGAGCCGACGGGACCGGGACTGCCCAAAACAGGCCGGACCGCTGTCGGGCTCCTTTCTAGCGGGCCCGATCTGGGGTTGAGTTGGACTCTGAGTCCTCTGGATTTTTCAGAATTTATTTATACATTTATACCACTAACTTGGCGGTGAAAAAAAACATCGTATGGATACTTGACATTCAGATAATGCTGGGCGTGTAGTGTAAGGGTTACAGAAATCCGGTAGCAATCACTCCAAATGTAGTAACTGTAATATATCGTTTTCTATTTATATATTTATTACATATATATATATATATATTACATATATATATATATATATGTCGACGCTGTCTTTCGGCGGGGACCTCCGACGCTAGGACGTGAAGTGAGTGGCAGCGGGATATCGGACTAACCGAGAATCTTAAATCCCTCTTTCAGACGTGGAGCCCTTAGGAAGCACAGAATCGGTCGAAGAAACCCGCAATCGCTGATAGGGTCGATACATCGCTGCGCATAAACACGGTACCAGACAAGGACAAGACAACATAATTACATAATTATACAATTGTGTAGCGAAAATAATAACACATACAAAACACGATATAAATATTTGACAATTAAACAGAAAATCAAAGTAACAACGAATATACAGGGTTACATTTTAAGGTAGTGCCAAATTTTAAAAATAAGGTCAATATTTTAATTTATTAATTCATTCCAGTCGTATTTCTGGAGTAAAATATACTTAAAATTTTCCGGAAAAAAAAAGGAATCGCCAGATGAGCCGTCTTTCATCAGAGTTCTCAGGCGTAAGCCGACGCCGCTCCAACAAGAACCTTATGCAGTGCACATACGGTGCAATGTAATTTAGTAAATTTTCTACGGATTCTATTTTTCAAATGCAGAAAGGAAGAATTATAAATGAAAAAAAAATAGTTTGTTTTTTACGCAGATCGATTTAGTTACTGATTCTGAGTGGTCCCTGAAAAATTGGGACTACCGTGAAATATAACCCTGTATAACTTATAAAAATTACACATCACAAACAAAATAAAAACAAAAAATGGTAAATCAGATGCCATGTTATCTCTCAGATAAACCTAATGAAATATTGTTTGGTCTTACGCGTGGTCCTGGCGTTTTGTGCGTGCGTTTACGAGTTATTTATCGCGGTGGGGACCGCGGTAGACATGACGCCGTAATCGCAGTTTTATTAACCCCTAGCACGGCACTTGAGGAATAAAATCGAGATACAGAAGGACTACACTAATCAATCGTATTAAGGGTGGCAAATATCTGGTTTCAATCAATGGTTGAATCAGAAATGCAAGAAGTAGACCGTAGTACTCTAAATACGCAAAACCTGGCTTATTTTGGTGCTCAAATACAACAACTTTTTGTATGGGACCAACAGTGAAATCTTTAAAAAAAACTTCATCTTCATACTAAAAGGCATCGAACCTAATTGGCATACCTCATGTTGCAAGTAACCTTAAATTTAACGTTATTTTGGTGTACACCTATGAAACATACGTTCATCGATAGAAAAAATAATTACAAACAACAAATACTCTTTGACAAAATATCGCAAATGATATGTTTTTTTCAGAATTTCAGGGAGAACATGTAATATTTATTTTAATTTACATAATCAAATTGAAATTCTGAAAAAAGAGTATAATTTACGACATTTTGTCAAAGCGTATTTGTTGTTTGATGATTATTTTTTCTTTCGTTTAACGCATGTTTCATAGGTGTACACCAAAATAACGTTATTTAAGGTTACTTGCAACTTGAGGTATTCTAGGCTCCATACAAAAAAACCGGCCAAGTGCGAGTCGGACTCGCGCACCGAGGGTTCCGTACAAACCTGTAGGTACCGTTATGAGTAAAAGTTCACCCATCACGACAATCGAGTCATAGTTATGGTATTTTTATTGCAAAATGAAATCCATAACATTACGAAAGTTAAATTGCGGTTTACGATTTATGACGTATTAAAAAAAACTAATTACTTGATCTCGTTCAAACCAATTTTCGCTGGTAGTTTTTATGGTAATGTACATTATATATTTTTTTAGATTTATCATTCTCTTATTTTAGAAGTTACAGGGGGGGGACACACATTTTACCACTTTGGAAGCGTCTTACACGCAAACTATTCAGTTTAGAAAAAAATGATATTAGAAACCTCAATATCATTTTTAAAGACCTATCCACCCATACCCACACGTATGGGTTTGACGAAAAAAAAAATTACGAGTTTTAGTTCTAAGTATGGGGAGCCCCAAAATTTATTATTATTTTTCTATTTTTTTGTGAAAATCTTAATGCGGTTCACAGAATGCATCTACTTACCAAGTTTCAACAGTATAGTTCTTATAGTTTTGGAAAAAAGTGGCTGTGACATACGGACGGACGGACAGAATGACAGACAGACAGACAGACATGACGAATCTATAAGGGTTCCGTTTTTTGCCATTTGGCTACGGAACCCTAAAAAGTTCGAAGTCTTTTCCAATCAACTGTTGCGTATATAGCATTACACAGTTTATACATCTTCTGTATGTGTGTTTGTCACCTAACTCCTTCTAAACGGCTAGACCGATTTAGATAAAATTTTGTGTGTTTATTTCAAAGGGTTCCAGGATGGTTTAAAATACAATTGAACCCGGTACATGTTATGCAATGTGCATCTTCTAACGACTGATTCAAACAAAACAACGTCTGTTTTAGCTTTTACTTTAGCATTTAATCTCACGAGTAATAGAATGGCTATTAGTATCAAGTATCAGACTTATTGTGCCTCTGAAAATAATAAGTGACAATTCAGCACGTCTTCATTAATTAAACTAAGTCTCATTTTACGGAAATATCAATGAAACTTAGACTAACATTAAATATGACTACAAAATACCCCAATGCGGCATTATTCGACTCAACCTCGGTATTAGTTGAGCCAACCGACACAAACTTCGCAGGGCAAGTTAGATATCGACCGTGGCGACACCTTGCCTTAATATCTGGATTGCAGGAATTACTAAACACGGACTTTGACTCTCTCCAAGAATAGAAATATCTAAAGGTTAAGCGAAAATTTGGTAACGATTAAAATCGATACGCCTGATTATTTTAATAGTATTCTATCGAAGCAATATGTATGTTAAAAAATAAATCTTACTATACTCTAATCGTCAAGAGAATTTTAAGTGACAATGTTGAAATTCGCCATAAGTTTTTTTATTTGCATATTCAAAACTAAACAAGTTTTACGAATTTAAATAGTGAGTTCAATAGCACAATCACTTTTAGTTTTTCCAAACGTTCAAAGTGGATGACACATTTAGCCTACTTCAGTGCACTCCTGGATGTATGTATCTTTGCTTGCTTACAATACAATAACTTGACGACCCACTTAGCAAAATGATTTGACTTAAGCGCAACGTTTCCGGGTCCTATCTCCTAATCCGAGACAAGTACTTAGTCTGAACTGACTGGTAAAGGCAAACTTTGTACTTGCCTAAGGGCCGATTTTTCAACAGCCAGATAACTTTTATTTGAAGAATAAATTTGACATGTTGACAGTTTTTGTATAGAAAATGTGTCAAAGCGTCACTTTTATTCGTCGGATAAAAATTATCTGGCGATTGAAAAATCGGCCCTACATTGTGCAAAAATCTAGTGTTGTACGTCTTTAAGAATGTAAATACCTTACGTCAAGGTCATGAAATAGGTATAAAGCGTTTTTATTAAAAAATCTTGATAGACATCATCCGAATTTATTCAAGTGAGTATAATTTAACTACGGAAACTCTGAAAACATACGCTACCAACCTTTTTTTGTTAAAAAAAAAACATGGCCTTTGATAATCTCCAGTTTTGAAACTACGTTCATTAAATGCAGCGTGTTCCGCCTTGGACCTTTTTCGTTTGGCCGCGTCGCGATAAAACTCGGGTGTCAGTTCTTTTGGCGCGGACGGTGCCAAAACATAATTAAAATGTTCCAGATAACGCCGACGGAAACTTATAGTGGGGGTAGAGTGCTAGCCGGAGTTCCTTTGCTATACACGTTTTAACTAAAAGACAGAGCCATTCAAAAACCAATTGATGTTCACAGCCCTTAGGCAGAAATAATTCAGTTTACTACTTCGTATATTTATAAACCGGGTAGGACTTAAAAATGTTAGATAGGTACTGTTTCATAAACTTATAAATGTTGCCAGAACTATTTACTTTCCAGCTTAACGTCAAGCGAGGTTGTGAAATTATGAAGTGATATGAATAATAAATACAACTATCTTATTTAATCTGCGTCTAATAAGTGTAAGTCACTATTAAAAAATAATTATCGGCTGCACATCCCGCATATAAAACAATATACCTGACATTGCGTGCTAAACAGGTTTTACCTACGGCCGCGTTTTACCCTAAAAAACATGTGGCATGGAGAACTATAGAGTAGAAATATCATTTATTTTGTTTCACAAACATTTCGCTTATATAAATAAATACAGACTAAAGTCTGTCAATATACTTTTTAGTTGAGAAGACTTTGTCAGTTCATATTGCTGCTCTATAGGTGCTCAATGGGTTAACATTACACACGTTCCGCCGAATTTGAGATGTGATAGTCATAAAAGGGATGCTGCTCGCGTCTAAACGACGGCCTGGTGAAATGTAATGCTGCTGAAAGCACGTACTTAGGTAAGACTGTAACTTAATGTCCAATGTCTGTTGTTACAGAGCGGTGGTGCGCGCGCAGGATGTGCGCGTGCGCGTGGCGGCTGCACGTGTTCACCGCCGCGCTCGTGCTCGCCGCGCATCTCATCAAAGGTCAGTAACCTTGATTATACATTAGGATTTCATTTTCTTAAAAATACTGCTTGTGTACCGTCCTGATAATCGATGTTTAAGTTAATATTAGAGCAGTAAGTAGTACTCGTATAGTAGTTAGAATTGAATAATTCCTACCTACCATAACTCTCCACTCGTGGACATTTGCAATATGACAACATGAGGTAATTGCAAATGTTTTGTCAGAAATGTGCACACTGGAATAATGAAGGACTCTATGACAGACAATCTGTAAGTTTTACTGATCAGACCTATAGCCTGTGGGTTGACCCACTGAGGCAGAGTTCCTAATTATGATAAGATTTCTTAGAACGCAATCTGTAGCAACAATCCAATCGCAACTCTTAACTTTGTCAAAAAAAAAGATATTGATGATAAAGGGTATTTTAGTATAAATAATAGTTTGTTAAAATTTCATATAAAGATGTATATTTTTTGGATTTAAGTTGACTTTTTAATGTTATTAGGTTTAAAAAGTGTATTTGGTACCTTTTGTCTTTTCATAACATTCAATGTAGTCTCAACACTATTTATAGGTTATTCTAGCTAGTAAGTCTATCTTCGATTTTTCTGTACTTATTAAAATATGTAGAAATATACATATTTCACCGCTCAGAGAGTTTTATATAACTATTTGCTGCTTTACGAGTCTTTAAAAGGCCGGAATAGAAACAATAAGCCCCATCGAGCTTGTTGTGCGAACGCATCGCGACAGTTATACAACCATTAGCCATACAATGGAACTGCCGTGACGTGGCCACACTACTGCCCAAACAGTGTGCGACCACTACACACGACGTATTCAATGGTTGCTGACTTGCGAGTTGCAGTGCTTAGTCGTTTGAAAAGTTTTCCAGTGGTTATTTTAGTTGTCTGGCTATACTGTGTAGTTGGTTACAGAATTTTCATAAGTTTAGTTGTAAACTTAACACCAAATGGAAATATATTTTGATCATGAGGAATTATTATCATCATCTTAATCAATCCACGTCAGTCCACTGCTGGACATAGACCTCACTCAATGCATGCCACTGAGCTTCATCATTTCAGCCATAGGACTTCCACTTCTAAACATAGGCCTCCCCCAATAACTTTCATTGGGGGGATTGCCATTACTCGCCACGCTTGGAAGGTGGGTTGGCAAGCGCAGTTGTTTATAAGATTTCGCACGCAGACGCTGCTGCCCGTCTCGTGCTACAGGAATTAGTCGCCTCTTACGATACGCCTCCTGTGTATAAATAATAAATAAAAATAATCTTTTATTCATTGATTGTGGTCTCCTTTTAAGTACTGCGGTGGGGAAGTTTATTCTTCACGGCCGTCCCCACATGACACTGAGGCCCCTGAGTTTAATCCTTAGCTATTCTTTTTCATCCACTGCCAGTGGCCTTGCGTATTTCGTCGCCCCACCTCGTCAAAGGGAGCCCAACGCTGCGTTCGCCTAATCGCAGTCTACACTAAAGAACACGTCTTTTCCATTGGTTATCGGTCCTACGGAAAATGTGACCAACCCCATGCCACTTCAGTTTATTCTTTGAGATATATCAATCACTTTAGTTTTCTGTCGGACAACCTCATTTCTAATTTTACCCTGAAAAAAGTCCAGAGCTTCGCAAGTCCGTAGCTTGCTAAGCAACTTTAAATTGGTGTACTAGTTGCACTGTGAGTGTCCAAGTCTTGGTGTACGTCATGACAAGCAGTATACGCACTTGTTAAAGACTTTCGTTTTCACACTTTGAGGAATTGACGATGAAAAGACTCGACAAAGTTTCCCAAATACTGCCCAGCCCATCTGTATTATCCTGCGAGCTTGTCTCTCGAGTTGTTTTTACCTAACAGCGATGTTTGCCCGAGGTAAACATTCTCTTAAACAGAAGCCCCATTAACAGCTACCAGTCCCGGAGTAACATTATTAGGAATCATTTTATATAACGCATATATAGATAAATAGAAAATATGTTGTCATCAGCACCCGGTAGAAGCTCACTCGACAATTGTTATAACATAAAAAGAAAACAGTATGATACTCGGAACTCTGTTTTTACATAAAAGATCTCTCTAGACTCGATTCAGCTTATTACATCGCTTTCTCTCTACAATAATTACCTACCTTTAGACATATTTGCAATACGCATTGACTATAATATCTCTGTGAGTACGTTACTAATTTGTATAATGATAATTGTGTACATACACACCTCATTAACGTTAATTGTCGCATTCCCTTTCCCTATAAGGTAAAGTAAAGCCACGGACACACAAGTAAAAACATTCTGATTTTATGATCTCGATAACTCTGGCATCTGAAATGGCAATTATTGGCTCCAATAGAGATTAAAGCTCGCAAGATTGTTCTACATGTTACCGACAAGTGTCGCGATATCCTAAGATTTTTTTACGCCCTACATTTTTAGGACTAAGGCCGGATTCGACCAAGCTGGTGTAAGTTTTAACTTGAAAGTATACCACTGCTTAATCTAGAGTAAGCTGATTTTTTATTTTACCAACCACTTATCTATGAAAAATATTAAAACGGGCGATTTTGACAGTGTTTAAATTAAACTGAGAATAAGTAAATGTCAAAGTTGTCACTTGTCAAATCCACTCCTGTCACCTCGAAACTGACATGTTGTCAACATCTAGCATTGACAGTCTATTATCCTACAAAATTAAAATGTTGTGGCATTTCAAGTCAACCTAGAAGAAATAGATTACACGGATTTTGGTAGGTTTATCAATTCGTTGATCGTTCACTCTTGAACTACAGAATAACAATACCGTGTATAGTGTATTGCTCGAAAAACGTAATCGAAGTTATCCAAGGGTAAATTCAAGGTGTAAAATTATACCCGTAATAGTTATTCTGGTAAAGCTTTGTGTTTGGTCTAATCGGCCCTAAGAGTGCGGATAAACAACAGGCCAAAACCAGGCTATTTTTATCATCCTATGGACATGCTTTTTATCACAGTAACTTATAATCATACAAAGTGGCTAACATTACGTCAACAGCAAAGTACTAATTTCCATTATTTCTTTATTTTTTTGTGGACCAAAAATACAGCTTGACTGCCAATAATTCTCAACCTAACAGTTGATGTAGTGAGAATAAGAAGGAAACGAGCGAGAGGAGAGACTAATGCGGATTTTAATGTGATAACAGACGTTATTCTATTGTTTTGAAGGTTTTTTAGTCAGATGTTTTTGGTGCGTGCTGAGGGCCAGCATTTGTTTAATCCCTACCCGTATGTAAGTTATTGTTAGGCTGAATTCGAATTCCTACTCCTCTGTCAATGTAGGCTCAGCCTTACGTGTAGCTGACGCAGTCTGTTTGCGCGCGAGCAATTTGCGGCGCCCATTCTCCCCTACGCGTGCCAGATTAGTATTTTGATTAAGTCTTTTGAAGTGCTGGATCAATAGATTAGGAAGCCGTATACCGTTAACAAAGCGGAATGAGTTTTTAATTTGGATACGTTCGAAAAAATATTTATTTTTTTCGCGTTTTGGTAGCATGAGTGTTTATAATTGGATCTTTGAAATGTAATATTGAGGTGTTATTGACATTTTGACATAGCATGTTGATTGATTATGAAACCCTTATGATTTGTAACAACACCAGGATATAATTTGTAGAACAACAAACATACTATTGCCTGTAGATCATTTATCCAATTTCTAGTAATCTAATTCTATCCATATCTATGGCAATCTTATTTCACCGTCATTAAAAGCCTTGGAAAGTCCAATACTGGGCATAGGCTCTTCAATAAAACACCTCAGTGAGCTGCCGTTTGCATCCAGCGGCTCCCCACAACATGGACTAGATCTTCAGTCCACTGGGTAGGAAGCCTATCAACGCTGCGTTTTTTAGTTTGTGGTACCTAACAACTAGAGAATCTTTCTTCCTCAACAGTTGCCAGAGCTCTGCGAGCGATGTGACCTGCCCATTTGACACTTACTTATGATTTTCAATTCAAAGAGAAATGTCGCCTTTTGTTTTTTACTTATTAACTCTACTTCTTACAATCGCGGTAATAATATTTTATATACCATATAACAGTTATATCAAATATTGGTGGTTACTGAAATGTAAAAGTTATCCAATGTTCTTTAACTAACACTTCCATGAACTTTTCTCCTGCTTATAGCTACTTAAATAGACGGACAAATATTAAAAACTACATAACTGCATCGATCGATACGAGCAATAACAGCAAATGACTCCAATAAAATTTAACATCCTGGCAATAGTGGTTCAAAGTTCGATCGTGTTGGAACTAGCCGCAGTATTTGTTTTGCATCGGTCAGGGGTGCCACGTTTTTGTACTTTTTCTTGTTGCGTGTGAGATACTCGGTTCGTTATATTTTTCGATGACACTCTGTCGTGATGTTTTTTTTTTGTTTCTGTGACTAGCAATAGATGCTCAGCCAATATTTGAAACGATCACTACAGTTTAAAAAGTTAAAAATTCGTACGTTGCCACATTGCAAAAATACCCATTGAACTATAGAGGGGCTCTCCAGACATAACGAACAAACGAGGTTTAACAATATTTAGAATTTATAAATTTTTACTGCTAGGAATATGAAGCTGTCATAATTATCGCATGGACATTTTCCTGTAATAGTATCTACCTGTATGTAAAATTATAAATTAATCAATAGTAATTAATGTACTCTTATTGGTGTTTTTAATTAACATAATGCCATTGCTGGGTAAATGACTCCCCCAAACTATTCCATTGAGCTCTATCCATCGCCAATGATGCCCAATTCATCTTCAGGTTAACCAAATCGTCGTACCATCTTTTCTTGGGCCTACCTCCTCGGCGAAAGCCTATCGCGTGACGATTTGGGCCCACTGTTTCCGGATCGTATCGGTTACATACACATTATTTATTATTTATTTGTCATTTATAAAACTAATCTACTCGTACCTATTTATAGTACGAACTAGAGGTCTATTACTCTAGTAATGAACTAGAAGATTTCATAAAACTGTCAAACTATTTTGCATGTACATATCAGTAAAGTAAGTACGCATTTATGCTGCGAATACAACATGTACAATTATTATTATTAAAAATAAATGCTAACAGTCACCCGAGTTATGGATCTCAAGTAATACTGGGTTATTTTATAAAATATCTGGTTCAAACCCGTTTCCGGAAGAGCGATCCGGTTATACCTCACTCGATATTGGCTCGCGCGATTGAAGGCAATAACATACATCCTATGAGTATTATGACGTACTGGCAGCAATTCCGATTGTCGATTACGGAGCAGAATCATTTGCTGGGACAGATTGAAATTTTAAAAGAAGAATAACAATAGAGTTTATGCGGATTATATCAAAAACTCTAAGTAACTTCGCATTACAGTGATTATTCTAACGTCTAGTGAGAATGCGACATGTAGATGTGAGTACAATGGACTTGTTAGATGTGAAATTCACATTACTAAAGCTATTTTATTTGCCTTCATGGGGAGCGAGGTAACTTATGACACTACCTCAGTAAATCTACAATTAATAAGGTATAGTATTTATGTTTTATTTGTACATACTCGTACACAACAAACAAACAAAAACACTGGTATATCAAAAGTATGTAAAATTTTACTCCCTAACATTTTATAACTTCAAATATAAAATAATCTCACATATTTCTCATAATTTTAAGCAAATTATAACAGTGAAAATCATCATCATATCAGCCATAGGACGTCCACTGCTAAACGTAGGCCTTCCCCAATGACTTATCATCGGGGGTTGCCAATACTCCCCACGCCTGGCGGCGGCGAGCGCAGTTTTTTATATGATTTCGCACGCAGACGCAGCTGCCCTTCTCGTGCTACAGGAATTAGTCGCTTCTTACAACACGCCTCCTGTTGGCAGTGGGGAAGTGCATTCTTTACGGCAGTCTTCACACGGCACACTTGTTGAAAAAGGCATAATTAATTGCAGATAAGTAAATATTTCATTTGCTGGTTAATCTGAATATAATTTCATTTCGTTTTGAGTTTCAGCAAACAATGTAAACAAATGAACTCGGTACAGCAGCACTGAACAGACGTTATTATCTTAATGATAAACAGGAATGAGACCAACTTTTCGTTCGACATCGAGTCGACAGTAGTTTCAATGAATATTTAAACGCCCGGACACCGCGAGCTCTCAGAAGTTCGCGCGCCATAATTTGAGGAGGGAATTACTAGGCTTTGTCACACTAGCGATTAAAATGTTTGATTTTAAAATTCGAATTGACGACCTCCGTAGCCGAGGGGCGAGTAAGCTGGACTTGGTGTTCGCCATCTCTGAGGTTCCGTGTTCGATTCTCGGTCGGGTCAATGTAGAAAACTTTTCTAATATGTTGTCTCGGGTCTAGGTGTTGTTTCTGATTTCTATGACACAAGTGCTTTTGGATCAGAGCAATGTATGTGATGTTGTCCAATATTTATTTATATAAGGTGCTTCATAAATATCTGCAACGGCTAAAATGGGTAAAAGTATTGCTTATATAGATTAATTTCTTTACTATAGAAATTTTATGTCCATAACATCATGAATTTTTTCATTAAAAAAATATATTAAATAAAGATTAGGCTTTATTCTGTCACAAACCGTCCACATCTGTCCAAAAATGCTAACGTTTCACATTATACCGCTCCCGGGCATTGTCAAGGGCGGATGACGAAGAGTGTTATGCAAATTGAAGCAAGTAACCATTTATTTACTGTCTTTTCGCAAATAATTAATTACCGATCCGGGGCACGTAATTTCTTCACTATCGTAATCTATATAGGCAATACTTTTACCTATTACAGCCGTTGCAGATATTTATGAAGCATCATACATATTATTTATTCATTCGAATCAAACCGAATTGATTTCATTGCCATGGTCCAAATAGTCTTACTCCTAGGGGTTAAGGGGCATAGTGTTTTTTAGATCTCAAAAAATTACCTCCTCTGTTTATTACATTAATTAAGCAAAAGATACATTTACAATGTATGAGAAAAACCCGCGTGTCTATCTTACATTTTGAGTAAATTTTGGAAATTGCGACCTGTGACTAGTACCGAAATATTGTTTATAATAAAACCCATCACTTACAAAAAACACATTGCACTAATAGTTTATAGGATGATAATTGTACCAAATGTTATATCTAGATTAAACCGTATCTTGTGTATCATCATCATCATCATAATTTCAGCCACAGGACGTCCACTGCTGAACATAGGCCTCCCCAGTGATTTCCAGACTGGCCTGCTGGAAGCGACCCGAATCCAGCGGCTTCCGGCTACGGAGGTCGTAATTGTCCGGTTTTTTTTGTAAATAGGTTTTGACACAGTTTCAAGCATTTCACGAATCAGTAGTGTGACATTGCCCTTACAGTCTCGTGCCTCCCTGTACCAATTACCGACTTTTGTGCGTTCATTTATTCAGAGCGCTGGGAAATGTATGGAAATAGCACCTAAAGAGATATACTTGAGTGCTTCGGCTTTAAGGACTGCTGTATGTTTTTGGTTTTGGAGACGGTAATGACTTTAATGAGATGTTACCTGATTTATTATAATTATGAATTTATTACGATTAAACGTTAATCATTGGCATTTGGGTTATGTGTGTACATAATCTTACATAGGATAAGATGTACTTGTAAAGTAAGTGTGTACTTACTACGACGACCTTCATAGCCGAGAGGCGAGCATACTGGACTTAGTGTCACTATCTTCGAGGTCCCGGGTTTGATTCCCGGTAGGTCAATGTAGAAAAATAGCTTTGGGTTTGGGTATTGTGGTACCTTCGTTGTTTCTGCTTAAGCTACTTATCACAAGACTAACTTTTCTCTGAAGCAATATCAAAATGTGTGTGATGGTTAAAAAAAAAGCTATTTATATTTTTTGTGAAATTAATTACCCGTCAGACAAAGACTAAGATCTGGGTAATGTTTTCTTTGTATGTAGGTAATACCTTAAATTGTAATCATTTCCATACATAAAACACTATGTCTTGGTCACGTAATAAAAGTTATTTTATTTATGAATCAGCATTTAAGAACTTCCAGTAAGTAAAAGACTGTAGGTACCTGTTAATTTACGTACCGTATTTTAATTTGACACAGTGCCTTACAGGAGCGAGTCACCACACACTTAATTAGTCATAATGAAAAGAACCCCGCGTGTTTAACATCGAGCCGGCTTTTAATACTCAATTGCCGCAACGTTATCAGGGCTGCGTCGCAGCTCAAATAATTTAATTACTAGGTAACAGCCCTAGGAGGTTATGGCAGCGCGTTACTGCCTCGTAAACCTAGCTAGGGCTGACACCACCACACGTTATAAAAATAAAAGTTATTACAGTAAAAAAATATATATTTACGTCATACTTATGACTAGTAATAGACGACTTCCGTAGCCGAGAGGCGAGTATACCAGACTTGGTGTTGCTATCTCTGAGGTTCCGCGTTTAAATGTAGAAAAATACTTTCCTATATTGTATCGGGTCTGGGTGTTGGGGTACCGTCGTTGTTTCTGATTTCTAAAACACAAGTGCTTTAGCTACTTACTTTAGAATCAGATCAGTGTATGTGATGTTGTCCAATAAAAAAAGTATATTCTAAAGTCAGCATTTTACATACACAATTAATACAAAAATAATACTCACGTCTACCTAAAGTAAGACTTTTTTTTAGCTTTCGACTGAGTCTAAGCATGGGCCTTAAGTGAAGTAAACCTATTATGGAACAGTCCTCACCTTAACCATGAGGTGGTTTTAGCATACTTATACTCCACCACAATGTGGTTCAAGGATGCCTCATGATGACAATTATTGCTATTGACAACAACTCAACTAACTTACTTATCGATTGACTTGTCCGTAATTGAAGATCTCCTTAGCCGAGAGGCACTGAGACACCGGATTTGGCGTCGCCATCTCTGAGTTCATCATTATCATCATCATCATTTCCATAGGACGTCCACTGCTGAACATAGCCACCTGCATTGACTTCCAGATTGGCCGGTTGGAAGCGGCCTGCATCCAGCGTCTTCTTGCAACCTTTACCAGGTCGTCTGTCCAGCTTAGACGTTCTATGCTGCGCTTGCCGGTACGTGGTCGCCATTCTAAAACCTTGACACACTTTAAGTGTCCAAATATATTTTTTTAGACACACTTTAAGTGTACAAATATATTTTATTTAACAATTGTTTTCGTTCTAATGTGTACGGATGTGTATCCCTACACATGGGAGCGAAGACCTTGTTACCTTTGAGCGCCTTCAATGCTTCAATGTTTTGTTTCACAATGACTGGTGCCTGCTGCATGGTGGGAGTGGTCAGCATTTCTACTATAAGTTTAACTAATGTGTACGATCTAAATAACCGTATGTTCTTCGTTATTTCTGTGGATAATGATGCTGGTTGCACATATATATATTTTTTTGTAATTAACTTCTTATTTTATCAACATGTGCAATTGTTTGTTGTCCCTAATAAATAAAATAAAATAACCTCTGCCCCATCGGCCGTCAGTTTTACGTGCTATGTGCACCACCCACTGCCACTTCAGCTTGCTTATCCGATGGGCTATAACAACGACTTTTATTCGTTTCCGGATTCCTGCCGTATCTCTGAGGTCCCGGGATCGATTCTCGATCAGGTTAAAAAGGTCGATGTAAAAACGAACTTTTCTGTGTTGTTTCGGGTCTGGGCGTTGTGTCGATTTTATCAGAGCAATGTATGTGATGTTGTCCAATATTTATATTAGTAACCAATGGTCGAGTTACGCATAATATCTTCTAAAGAAATGTATCCTGAGCTATCCTGAACTTTCCCTCCCATCTTTCTTTCCCCAAACCCTCTCACACACCATGAGAGCTTCTTGCTCGTCGCATAACCCCTTCAAAATTTGACCGCTTAACTGAATAAAATAAAAACCCAAAAAACTGTGATCGATGTAACTTACAACAGAACCCTTCGATAAAGAATTGACAATTGGTAAATCATGTAACACTAATGTTAATTCCTATAGTGTCACGTGGTTTTCCGATTGACAATTTGTTATCGAAGGGTACTGAATCGGGGCGCTGAGCCCTTTTTACCCGAATGCCGAAAGCGTGTTATGTTTTTCTTAAGAGTTGTGTAAGTACTCTACCGTTCAGTAAAAACCTTTCTACATAACATGTCATGTTTTACATAACATGCCATCCAAGCTGGGCACACCAAAGGATATCTTGCCGTAACAAACTCCAGATGTTTACAAAATAAACTGCAGCTGCAGGAGTTCATACATAGGCCAAACGAAGCGCCATCGCTGAAAGGGTTAAAGAACATATACCTGCTCTGAAAAACCGCCAGACTGCAAAAGCAGCAATTGCCAAACACCTTCTTGAATCGGGTACTAATCACTGGATCGAATATCATCAAACGCAAGTCCTTTCAACGGATCGCCATTTTTACTCAAGAGTAGTGCTTGAAGCGGTTGAAATAAAAAAGTATAAGAATTCCAATCGGGAAGATAAATTTAAACTATCTGCGGCATAGAATTAAATATACACAATCTCGTTTTGGTTCGCGATCGAGTAATCACCAGAATACGGACGCGGCTGTTACTTTGCAGAATAAGGACACAGTGTGCTACGGAGTGAAGTTAACGCTGCTCCAGTCAACCTGTGACCACGGTCGGTGTAACCCGGTCGAAATTTCAGGCAAATAAAAGGTAAAATGTTTACCTATTGATGATCGCGTTAATTCCCGTTTAAGTGCGTATTAATCAATATCGCGAAAGTTTAGAAGTAATCATATGACATTACGATGTGAAAATAGCTTGAGTAAAATAGGCCACCTTCCTGGGTCAAAAAAATATCATTCTATTCAATCCGTCAGTTAGATTATCAAAATATATTGAACCCATATTTTGTCTTTTGTCAATCAAACAAAAAATGACGAAAATAAAGCGCATCAAAGTTTGGGCGCAAGGCGTGACGTTACGCGGAATTTTAATGGGCTATATCTTCATCTTTTATTTGATTGAAATAAAGAAAAAATATGTGTCCAATATTTTCTATTAATCCAACTGACGGACTTATTAGATTTTTTTAGGAAACTAGTCTAGTACGAGTATAATCACACTAAAGAGCAATTGAAGAGATACGATAACGTGTGAGTGAGCTGGCTGCTCTCATAGAACTTTCGAGGTTCTCGCCCCGCCCTACCTGCCCCACTGGGCCTTTGTCAAATAAAAAAACTTTTCGGCTCCCAACCGACCCGCACGCGCCAACGTTCTAAAATAAAACAAATTTCAATGGAAAATTAAGTTTTTTGAATAACGAGGTCGCATTACGTCCCTACACAACGCGCACAAATCCAAGTCAACTTTCGTTAAACTCGTAAAACATTATTTATTGAAATGCCCATTTTGATTAGAGTTTTATTTTATGTTTTTAAGAGTTTCAGAAAAGTTTGGATATCATTCGAGGGGTCGTAGTTTTTTATCCAAAGAATATTGTACAAGATCAGTGGCAAAAACTAGTGTTATGTTTTATTTTATTTACAGTGATATTTCAGAGAACCTTTAAAAACTACTCTACTTTAAGGCTGTCTGGAAGAGATCGCTATTAGCAATTAGACCGCCTAAATTGTACATCTTTCTCTACTCTATCTACTCTTATTGAAAAATTAATTTGACAAGTAAAAGCGTGCAGACGTACATGATGATTACATAATATTTATTTTATTTACAAGTCGCGTATGTAACATAAACGTGAAACAATTCCATTTCGCGAACCCAACAGCACACCATAAAGCTGCAATCGGGAAGGGACCGCGACTGACAAAATGGCCGCCGCAATAAAAAGAGTTTAAAGTAAATTCAGCAAATCGCGTCTGTGACGCGTCCGGGGCCAATTAGGAATAGCGCAGGGGTGCCAGATAGAAAATAATTGACGAAATTGCAATTTCTACGTACAAAAACTTTACGGTACATCTACCGAAATCATGTGTCAAATGTTTTCTTAGCGTTGGTTCCGATTTCCGATTTGTCTCATTATAGATGATTGCTGTTCCAATTTCAGAGATCGTGAGAAGTGTTGCAACAAAAAAATGATTTTAGACTTAATAGATAGAAAAATAGCTGAACTTTGTCTCCACTGAAAGAAACATGTTTCTTGAGCACTGATTGCGTTTGCTTGAGAACTGTTTATTTAATACGTCATCGTCATCATCATCATTTGCTTGTCATACTCCCATAGTATCTGCGGTCGGCGCAATAATATGTTTTTATCTTCCATGCATCCCGGTTAGTTCTCGTCAAGTCACCCCCCCCCCCCCTCATAGTCATACACCCCCTTACCTCATATTGAGACTCTGTCAGGAAGACTTAGTTTAGCTGCTTATGCTGTGAGAAAGATAAGACAATTGACTGATATTGGAACGGCAAGATTAGTGTATTTTAGCTACTTTCATAGTATAATGTCATACGGAATATTGTAATGGGGCTCAGCAGCAGATATTGAATCTATCTTTGTACTACAAAAGAGAGCTGTACGGACAATTTACAACCTTCGACCCCGAGACTCGTTAAAAGAACTGTTTTAGGAAATTAATATACTTACAGTGGCCTCTCAATTCATTTATGAAAATAATATGTACATTCGCAAAAACCTGCATCTTTTCCCTAATAAAAGTGACAAACATAATTTTAATACCCGGAATAAAGATAAACTTGCTGTTTAAAACTTCAAACTGTATAAAATGAGTAATTCGTTCATGGGGAAATGTATTGGCTTTTTTAACAAATTACCACAGACTATAGTTGAACTACCCATGTTTAAGTTTTATTCGCATGTTAAGATTATTTTAATGAAAAAGGGTTATCATACTGTTAATGACTATTTAAATGACAAAAATGTCTGGAATTAGATACTGTCCTGCTCGCACAGGTATACATTATTTTCTTTTCCTTTTTTTTTATGGCAGCTAGTGGTGACTGAGTTTGTTCCGGCGTTTCTTTTCAGCACTTGCCAGATTGTCTGTGTCTTGTCTCAAAGCGCTAGTAGGGCCCAAAAAATAAGGAGACATGTTCTGCCCCATATGGGCCAATAATGTTAATATAATGTTATTATTGACGTTTATAAGTGGCAGTTTTCTGTCCTAAACTAAATAAATGACTTTTGACTTTTGATCTCGGTTCTTTGCCCCTCTACATAGTTTATCCATCTCTTGTTTAGTCATCATCTTCCTCCTTGCTTATCAAAGTTTAATTCCATCACTCTTCTCGATACGTGCCCTAGATATCTTCTATCTCAATATGCCCATACCAATACAAACAATTTTATTTCTTCTTTTCTTTTATAAGCGTCACTTAGTTTCCGTACTTCCTCTATATTTTCATTCCATCTTTTAATTGTCTTCACTTTACACATGTACCTAAAAAAAAACATCTCCGCTGCATGCAATCTTCTTTTATACACCGTAACGGCCCAGCATTCAAATTTTGCTATACAGTAAGACAGATTATTATGGTTTTGTATATTATGCCCTTCCACTATCAGGGCAGCCGCGTGCCCCGCATGCCCCGTGACCTGTCGTCATTTGTTTAATATATCTTTAAACTTTATTGTGCAGATTAAGATCGCACAAAAGTTGAATAGACAGGCACTGATTAGAGTCTGATTACATTTATTATATTTTTAAAAAAAAACTGCAACTTTGTTAATACGGTCAGTTTATCTGCTGAAATCTACCCAGAGGAGATGAAATATTTTATTTCAATTCAATTCTTACTCCAGGTCGCTATCACTTAAGTTTTAATCATAGAATAACATCCAATATACCTAACATTCCCCACCCATCCCAGGGTTTTATTTGTAAACAAGCTCCTCCTTTAGATTCGTCCGACATTAGAATTGATAATTGGTTCGGCGGAGGCTGCAACGAGGCGGCAAATTACGGGCGTGTTATCTGATGAGTTCTGTCTATTTATACATAATGTTGTCAGGGCTTTATTTGCAAAGACTTTTTGTGGAGAGCGACAAGCGTTTTGAGATCGTACGACTACAATTTATCTGGAACACCGTCTCGTGTAACCATTTATTGAGTATTAAGTAGACTTTGATAACAGTCCAGGTTCACTGCAGTTTTAATCCAGGCCGCGGTTTAAATTGATAATCAGTATTAATAATTTATATTATTAGGCAATCGTCCACGAACACGCCCAGCACTTTTGTAAGTTATCAAACATACCTACTCTTCTAGTATACGTGACAAATGTCAATCGATTAAAGAGGGATTATTTCCGCTAAATAGCCTTTCATTCATAATTATATCATGTTGTATCAATATAAGATACAACTATCTTATGTAATGTGTAAATAGAAATGTGACTCATAAATATACCGTGGAGTGTGGGGGAGAGACCACGTCTTGGAAAACGTAGTGTAAGATGCTCCCAATGTCCATAGACCGACGACCTTAGGAAGATGGCTGGCAGTGGATGGATGAAAAAAGCGGGAGATCGTGCTCTTTGGCGCTCAGGTAAGTACAATTGATGATCAGGTAAGGACTTAATGCTATACAACACTCTTTGGGGGAGGCTTACGTCCAGCAGTGGACTGCCATAGGCTGGCACGATGATGATGATGACTTATATATTTGTACCATCATATCCACACAGTGTTAATATTATATATGTTTTAGACTGGTTTATGTGTGATCATAAAATCAATAGTAACTAGGCATCATTGCTAATTTGAACATTACCCCAGTTAAGATCTAACTAAAAGCAAGGGTTATAATGATTCTAATGCCGACGTTGCATTAGCCTATTTATAAAATATACTAGTATAATACATTCATGTAGAGTATACGTAAGTTACTTGACCTACTTAGTCTTAGCGATGAATATTAATTTAAAATTTTATTAAAAGCGGGTGCTTTTATTAAAAGAGGGAGATTGTCCGAGCATTTTGTGGACGATGACTAAAAAGGTATTCGTTTTATTCGATAAAGATAAATTATGAGAAACAAAGCTTTAAAAAATAAAGTCTTAATTTCGTTCTTTTTATTCTCCATTATTATTTTTTTCGTCAACTTAGATGTGTGTATCCAAATAATAAAAATAAATAAAATCTTTTTTATATTAATTGTTTATTTATTTAATATCACCGTAAAACAGGTAGTCTTCGGATTAAGTAAACGTAAAAAAAAAGTTTATAAAAAAATATTGGACATCACATACATTATTTTGATCCTATTGTCCTAAAGTAAGTAGCCCAAGCACTTGTTTTATAGAAATCAGAAACAATGGGTGGTACCAACACTTAGACCCAAGACCATTTAGATATGTTCGTTTTCTTCAATGACCCGACTCGACGGGAATCGAACCTGGGACCTCAGAGATGGCCCTCTTGGCTACGAAAGTCGTAAAAAAATTGCAATTAGACGAAGCTTTGCAATGGACAGTTAAACACATTGGTTATAACAATTATTTGTTGATTCGAAGACTTGTTCTCAGCTAAATTACGCGAATTAATTTCTCCACAGTGATGCAAACGTCTAAGCATGTTAAACTTTGGCTAAATTATTTCAATTTACGCGCCAGTGCCGTGGTACAGAGTGTCCAATAAAATTATTCAAACCGCCCTACCTAAGCGTGGGAGCGGATTAGCAGCACGGGACTTACGAGCTTAGGGAAAATTGAAAGCCAAATAATGTCAGCGGCTGGCAACGACGACATCTAAATAAAAACGACTGATGTTTTAATCTGAAATTGTTGAGACAGTAGAGATGATATATGAAATACTTTGACAAAAGTAGGAAAAATATTTTTTCTTGGACAGACGCTATGGAGTTGTAGCAAAATCAAGTACGCATTGTCTATAAAAACTAAACCTTTTAGTTTATTTGACTAGGAAACGGATCTTTATACTTATACAGGGTGTAAAAAGAAAAGGACACTCCTTAAAAACACGATCTTGATGAGGCCCGAGACCATATCAAATACCTGGAGACGGAGAAGCAAGCCTACATTGACAGACAAACCACCGTTTTATACGACAAGCTGGTTGGTAGTGCGCCCAGCCTGACACAAACTGCACCTGGAAGTCCACCTATTGTAACCATAGATTTAACTTGTGATCATTCCCCTTCTTTAACCTCTGCAGGGATTTCGAGGTGCAATAAGAACAAATTTAAGAAATATGTTAGATTAAATAGGTTTATTAAAAAATCAAACAAATTAATTAATAAACAGAATTTATTATTTACAAAGGTTAAATATATAAAAGAGAGAAGGCAACTTGGTGATGAGCTTGATGCATGTTCTACATTGTTAGAAACAAGTGTGACAAAATATGAAAGTGACATATTTAAATTAGAAAATGAATTAGAGAATCTCAAACATTCATTAAAAATTATGACCGAGACATATAAATGTACCAAAAAAGAGTGTGGTGAACACATCCAGATGTTAACTAATATTATAACCTCCTGTGATTGTAATACTTGTAATTATCCCAATTCAGGTTCCAACCCATTGAAACTTGTTCAGTCAGGGTGTGAGTCATCATCACTCACTCAAATGACTACCAGCCCTCTCATTCTATCTGATGTACAATCCAACTGTTTCCTGCCTAATGAAACTCCCCATAAATCAGCAAATAATATAGTTATGTTTAGTGACGAGATCGGTAAGAACATGGGGCACCTACTTGCACATTATACGGGACAAAGTGTGATTAATCACTGCATGCCCGGAGCATCCTATGAGGAACTTGTTAATAAAATACTCTCTTTTAAATTTAGTGAAAATTCTACCCTAATAATTTTTATAGGTAATAGAGGTAATGTCAACAAAAATAAATTATTACATTATTTTGAGAGTTTGCAACTGTTAGAAATAAGTAAAATTATTTGGTTCACCTTACCTTATAGTAGCGGTTTGCCAGATGAAGAAAATAATTTAAGGTATAAAATTAACCTGAACATTCATAAATTGACATCTTATAATGAATATAAATTCCATGTTATTGACATAAATAATTATTTTAAAAATAAGATTTATCTGACGAGAGATAGTTATTTTGTCAATAATTATCTCAAAAGACAAATAGCGTTATCGCTATCATATTGTTTAGATTGTTTAGCCAAGAACTTGGCTACCAAGTCTGCTTTTATTGAGCAGACAATTGACATGAATATTCAACCTTTGGAATCCGTTCCAATTAATAATTATTTAAATTAGACATTCAGACAATAGAGGAAAACTCTTGCTTACAAAACCTAGCGAGCATAGAAGATTCAAATCATTTAAACATAGTGCACCAAAATATAGAAGGCTTATCTGGAAAAGACTTAGAAATTGAACTATTAGTACAAGAAATGAATATTCAGGTTTTATGTGTAACTGAGCACTGGCTCAAAAAGTATGAACTTATTTTGCACATTGATAATTGTAGCCTTATTAGTTCGTTCTCAAGGGAGAACGCCATCCGTGGCGGGTCACTAATATTAATTAATAATAACTTAAAATGTAAAGAGCGAAAAGATATTGTATCTCTCTCTGTCGAGCGAACTATTGAGATATCATGTGCAGAGCTGGACGATTACATTATTGTTTGTGTTTATAGACCCCCAAGTGGTAATTTTACATTGTTTGAGTCCATAATGAAAGAATTACTCAGGAAAATATTTACTAATAAAAAGAAGGTAGTTGTATGTGGAGATTTCAATGTCGATATCATAGATGAAGAAAAAACCTATCGGGTTAGGTTTCTAAGTCTTTTTAAATCTTTTAATTTAAAGCCTGTATTTGCTGAACCGACTAGAATTACTGCTACAACAGCTACTTGCTTGGATAATGTTTTCTGTAACTGTGTTGTGATTAAAAAATCCATCGTAAATTTTGTAAAATCTAATCACTGCGGTCAGTCAGTCACGTTTGAACACCGTTTTGTGCCGTCTAAAAGTGTTATTCAATATAGACCAGTCACTGATACTCGCAAAGAAAAATTTAAAACTAACTTAAGTGATAAAATACCGCTATTACCTTTTGTTGATGACAATGTTAATAACTTATATGAAGAATTGTTTGAAATAATCAAAAACGAATTTGACAAAAACTTTCCTAAAAAGAAATTAGTCATAAACAATTTCGAACCGAAATTCAGTGATTGGGCTACTGCTGGTATATATATCAGTAGGAGGAAAATGTTTGAACTATATAATCAAAAAGTGTATAGGAATAATGACCTAATATTTGTAGAATATGTTAAAAAATACTCAAAGTTATTTAAAAAGGTCTGTATGGTAGCTAAATCTAATTATATACGTGAAAAAATTAATAAATCGAGTAATAAAATTAAAGAGACTTGGAATATTATAAACAAAGAAACTTGTAAAACACAACATCGCGATCACACATTTACACTAAAAATTGATAATAAGCAAATTAAATCCGATGATGAGGTGGCAGGCGCCTTCGAAAATTACTTCTGTAATATACCTGTCGAAACCACAAAACAACTTAATTCATCTGCTCTGCATGCAAAATCACTGCTTGTGTCCAGTGTTGACGGGTGCAACTCCTTATTTGATTTCACTCATATTAATCCTGTAATGGTAGTCAAAACTTTTATGGAATTGAAACAGAAAAAAACTGAGGATATGTGGGGCATATCAACTGACACAATAAAACCCATTATACCTCTCGTAGCATCTCACTTAGCACATTTATTCAATGAATGTATTGATCAAGGTCAATTCCCTACTTTAATGAAATATAGTAAGATTATACCTTTGTTCAAATCAGGAGAAAAAAGTGACCCAAGCAATTTCAGGCCAATTTCCATTCTACCTGCTTTTAGTAAAATTTTTGAAAAAGTTATATTTAGTCAATTACTCTCCCATTTTAAACTTAACAATTTACTGCACGAGAAACAGTTTGGTTTTTCTAAAGGTAGAAATACAACAGATGCTGGGGTGGCACTTGTCAAACACATTTTGGATGCGTATGAAGATAAGCATGATGCGATAGGTGTGTTCTGTGATTTATCGAAGGCGTTTGATTGTGTCGATCACCAAACACTTATTATGAAGCTAAAACATTACGGTGTATCTAATAACGCATCAAAATTGTTAAATTCTTACCTCTCAGGCAGATTACAAACAGTAAACGTTAATGGTACTAACTCTTCTGGCGCCCCGCTTAAAATGGGAGTGCCCCAGGGCTCAATATTGGGACCGTTGCTATTTTTGATCTATATTAACGATCTCCCTTTCTATTCTAAAGACTCCTGTGAGATAGTTCTGTTTGCTGATGATACTTCTTTAATCTTCAAATTAAAAAGAGGCAAAGAGGTATTTGACGATGTAAGCGGAGCTCTCTCTAAGGTATTAAATTGGTTCACAAGTAACAACTTACTTCTTAATACAAAAAAAACCAAATGTATTAAATTTACTATGCCTAACGTCAAACAAGCTAACACAGTAATTTTACTAAATGGTGAAAAACTTGATCTATCAAACTCCACTGTTTTTCTGGGCATTACATTGGATTCGAAGTTGCAATGGGGACCACATGTTGACACTCTGGCTGGGAGACTTGCTTCGGCTGCCTTTGCGGTTAGAAAAATTTGACATCTAACTGACGTTGTAACGGCAAGGCTGGTGTATTTCAGCTACTTTCATAGTATTATGTCTTATGGTCTTCTCTTGTGGGGTTCTGCTGCGGACATCGATACCATCTTTATTTTACAGAAAAGAGCTATTCGTGCTATATACAAACTTAGTCCGCGTGAATCCCTGAGAGATTTCTTTAAAGAAATTAACATACTCACTGTGGCCTCTCAATACATATTTGATAATATCATGTACGTACGCAAAAAATTAGATTTTTTTATAAAGAAAAGTGATATTCATTCATATAACACCAGAAACAAAAACAAACTTGTAGTCCCAAACTTTAGATTGGCCAAAACAAGTAATTCATTCTTGGGAAATTGTATTAAATTTTTCAATAATATACCTCACAATGTTACCAAACTTCCTATTAATAAATTTAAGTCACATGTCAAAACTACACTGATGTCTAAGGGGTATTATAAAATTCAAGACTATCTTGATGACAAGAATGTATGGTCAGTCCAGCCTGCACTAAACTGATGTACCTACCTGTTTATTTTGATTTATATTTTTTGTGTGGCAGCTAGTGGTGACTGAGTTTGTTCCGGCGTTTCTTCTCAGCACTTGCCAGATTGTCTGTGTCTTGTCTCGAAGCGCTAGTAGGGCCCAAAAAAATAAGGAGACATGTTCTGGCCCCCTAGGGGCCTATAATTTTGTTAGTGACGTTCATAAGTGGCAATTTTGTCCTGAATTGAATAAATGATTTTTGACTTTGACTTTGACTAACCTAATCTTTTTCTATATAATCAGCTGTTTGGTAATTTTGAATGGAAAGTCAATAAATTTTAATGCAAATTTGCAAAAATCATAAAACTAAAGCAGTTTACCTTGATATAGAGAAAATGTGGTTTTAAGTTTATCCTTGAGTTGACACCCTGTATGAAACAATTTTTGCTATGCAGGCAATATCGAAATCGTGAACATTTTTATATAGGTAAGTATCTTTGATCATACTTATGTTATGCTTAGTTTTTATTTGGCAGTGCAAGAATATTCTAAACTAAAGGACAAGAAACACATTTAGAAAAATTTTAACCCAATTTTCTTAAGACCAAAATGTAATTTTTACAAATCAGTCCCCCAAACTATCTCCATTAAAATAAGCGTTTTAAAAATATGATGTTACTCTCTGAAACACTTTCCTAAACTTGTAGGCAATTGCTAAGATCAGATACAAGTATCAAGATCTTGCCATGTCCAACGGAATACCAGTTCCTACTCCATTAGGTCGTCGGTATCATCATTCTCAGTCAGTAACAGTGTCTGAATGAGTGAAGGTACGAGCTCGCGTGGCGTGTCATGTCCCGCGCTCATGTGACGGGCGGTAATCACGCGCATCAATCTGGCGCGCGCGGCGGAAGCGGTTTAACGCGCAGCCCGCACGCGAGCGCGCCGCTTGTAAATATTAGGGCGTTAGCACACCGCGGTAACTTATACTGAGATGTACACTCGTTCGCAAAAACAATATGGCCTAGTGCAACGTATGCGTGTAAAGATTTCATTTCAATACAAGTTGAAGCCAGATATTGTTTCAACTGAAAATATCAGTCGAATCGATAAGAATAAAGAAAAATAAATTAGTATTATTGTAAAAGGCTAAATGAATTTTCGTTTTTCACAAATTTTCCAATTGTACCCGATACGACAGAAGCGTCGCTGGGGATTTTGCTCCCGGCACAGAAACTTAATAAGTAATTTTAGTTTTACAAGCGTTCTAACCCAAAACTTCTTGACAGGAGTTGCTGGCCATCGAAGGACAGTGTGTTTTTTTACTATCTATGTGAAAAAAGTAAGTTTCTTTTAGTACCTAACCATCTCTATTACTATTTTATGATAGTCATAGTCATGAGTTTATTGCATCATGTTGTACAAAGATCCTAAATTATATTACCTTAATAAGTATGTTTACTCGTGATCACAAAGCTTGCCCAGAAAAATATTTCTACTAGCTGTTTTAAGACAATGTACAGGAAGGAGCTATAGTAAAGCATAGAACAGAAAGTAAAAGCATGGGCACTTGAGCAGGCCGCACGCTAGGACGACCGCCAACTAGCGGAGAGGGGATGGATGCAAAATGCTCAAGGCTTCGAAAAAGCATTCCTAGAGTTGTAAAGTGCCCGTCACGTTATAAATGTCTGACCAATATGACCGAGCAAATTGGACATTTTCTCAATGTGACCGGACATTTTGGACATTTATTGTCACTAACGTCACATTCAATTCTATTGACAACTATGAAAAAAAATATTTGGTCACAAATAAGTGCATTATTATAAGAGAGACAGGCTTTAGTAGTGATGATCTATAAAGAAATGAAATTTCTAAAATCTTTATGCATGAACAAGCTAAAAAGTGTCGTATCGTTACGCGCGAGTTCTTTTTGTGTTCGATCCAGATCCATTTACATGTTTTATTGTATGTTTTTATTGTCAAATACTTAACATTTAGGACTTACTTTAGTGGAATTCTTCTTTTTTTAATTAATATTAAAAAAAATATGATCATCGTGACAATAAATGTCTAATGTGACCAAGCATTTACCATAAATGACGGACGCTTATAGCATATGACCGTCAATTCACAACTCCAAGCCTTCCTCAAAGGCCGTCAGTGATAGGTCCGTCCGAAGTCAGCATTAGGTGGTGACATTATTGAAAAAATATTGGCTAAAAGGCCTTAGCTGACATAACTACATAGGCTGTAATTTAAAATTACTATGCATTACTTAGTGAGTTCTGTGACTGTCACTAACAAACTTGTGGTTGACTATACACGTGTAAGTGTTTTGCACCGCAGCGTAACTTATACTAACACTTATACGGTTTGTGGGTATCACGATATGTGTAAAGTTTCCTTCTTGATGCGTTGGGTGAACTTCGTTTTATTAATATGTACTTACGGTTTTATTAGCTCAAAATGCTGATTTGGAAAAATAATGACTTTCTTACACTTATACAGGTGGTGACTTTGACGACCGTCTGGTGTAGTGGTCCGCACTCCGGACTACAGAGCATAGCGGTTGCGGATTTGAATTCTGCAAGGGGCAAATGTTTGTGTGATGAGGACGAGCAATTTTTTATCCTATGCTAAGTAGCTTAAGCACTTGTGTTATAGAAATCAGAAACAAAGACGGTATTACAACACACAGACCCGAGACAATATAGAAAAAATATTTTTCTACTTTGACCGACCGGAAACTGAGCCCGGGACCTCAGAGATAGTGACACCAAGTCGGATGTGCTCGCCTCTCGGCTACGGAGGTCATATACCTAAGTCTTGGATGTTTATAAAAGTATTTGAGTATGTTTATCCGTTATCTAATCCCCATACCTAGTACAAGCTTTGCTTAGTTTGGGATAATACCAAATCAGTGGTTTGTGGTTTGGGGCTAAATAATACATGATTGTGAAAACAATCGATTTATAGCTTTTTAGTTCAAAGAGTGGAACTATATAAAAGTAGTGTATTTATATCCAAGGGAAATTTATATTCATATAGGATCTCTTTATTAGTAACCCGCAAACACGAACCCGTAAAATCTCAGCGCAACAAAACGAAAGATATTTCAAAAATGCTATGCGGTCTCATGTAATTGCACAGGCATTCAATAAGTTAAATACATTATATGACATTAATAGTTCAGGTACAAATTCTCGTTATTATTTCACAAATACTTCCCTCTTGAGAGGTCCGGCAAATAAGTAAACTTATTATGATTTATACTTTTTAGGTTGTTATCCATACTTCCTGCAAAGAAAGTTTCCTATTGCTCTTTTGCATCTATATTCATATGTCTTTAAACACGTTTACAGTAAGCTATTAGTGTAAGTACAGTTTGAATAATAAATCGATAGTTAAATACGTACGTTTAATTAGCGTTAATTGGACCAGCTTACTGCATATCCTATAATGACGCTGTGAATGATTCTCGCTGGTTCAATGTTGTAAAAATGAAAAGCCCTTTTGCCGCGTCATTAAGAATCATTTAAACTGGTTGAAAACTCGAATGCTTCCAGCATTCGAGTTTTCAAGACTATTGTTTCTCTTTTAATGGTTCAAAAGATAAACGTATTTTTGTTATACATATTTCGTCCTGTTGACGGAACTGTAAGTAGTATGTTAACACTTTTATTGAAGACCGTTTTTACTTCTCACAGAGAGCAATCACATATTTCCAAGACTTGAATACAAATCGTTGATAACGAATATTATATCATTAAATATCGATGACTCGAGTACATATCACTTCCAACCGGCCAATCTGGAAGTCGATGGGGGAGGCCTATGTTCAGCAGTGGACGCCCTGTGGCTGAAATGATGATGATGATGATGAATACATATGCTGATAACTGATAAAACACGAGTGAATAGAACTCTTCTGTCTAACTATTACCAAAGCATACAGAGCAAGGATAAACAAGAGACTCAGCCAATGTCGCAACACAAAAAAAACTGATGCTCCATGTTCCGCTTCGGGACTACATATCGGCTGGTGATGAGAAGAAATGGGCTTAATCAAAAGCAGGCCCATTACAAACCCATACAAAGTGACACATTTGTTTTGTTCCATTAAACAGTCAGCTGCTTGAACTAAACATTATTAATTTATGTAAACATCAAACAATATTTAATAATATTTAATGTGTGTTTGTATTTACATGTTCGCCTTAGGAGCGCTTCCCTTACACGATCTTAACAGCATTTAAAGCGGACCTTGGGCTCCAAAGCGATGGCTTTGGACGCAACCGGGATTGACCGTATAGATGATGATGATGATGATGATTTTATCAGCTATTAAGAGTTTTTGGAATCAAATCTAAGCTAGTATGGGCATAGATTTTGTTTGCCGTGTTGATCGTGAATAAACAACATCCTACTAATATTATAAATGCAAAAGTGTATATGGATGTTTGTTACTCTTTTACGCAAAAACTACTAAATGGATTTTGATGAAATTTGGCACACTGATAGACCATGGCCTTTATTAACAAATAGGATACTTTTTATCCGGGTTAGGTCAACGCAGACGAAATCGCGGGCAAAAGCTAGTTTTTAATGAAATAACTTGAAGACGACGAGGAAGACGTTGGGTGCAGGCCGCTTCCAACCGGCCAATCTGGAAGTCGACGGGGAAGGCCTGTTCAGCAGTGGACGTCCTATGGCTGAAATGATGATAATGATGATGAACGATACTAGAATTTAATTACAATTAGACGTACTATAATTTAAGTGAATATTTTAATGACAGATTGTAGTTTATTATAATTTTTAGAGAAATTGACATTATACAGAATTTTAATTATGTTGATATTTTTGTTGTAAATTGTAACTTTAAATTTTATTTAACATTTGTAATTTAATCTATTGATATAATACCAAGTGACGTTATTGACATAATTATTATAATTTAGGAGCAAAAATAATAAATATTGCAAATGGAATGGATAATAATAATTGTAAATGGAATGCTGATATTGTTAGGATTAATTTTATCAAATAATTGTGTTCACGAATGCCTCATAGAGGTTATAATGTAACTATTTTATTACCATCTTTTTATGCCTATTAACTGTACTGCTATTGGTTTACATTATAAAGTGAATAAATGAATGAATATGAATATGAACTTCATTGTTATTTTTTTTCATAATTTGACAGAAAACTGCAAAAGACGACGCTTTTATGCTAATACAAACTGAACTACATCAAGCCAAGTATTTACTAGGACGGGTATACAATGAGATTGTATGTTAAATTAAACAAGAATTTTATGGTTTAAAAAAGCGTTTGCAGTTAAATGAACACATTTAAAAAATTCAAGTCAAGTTAGGCTAATATAACTTCCGTTGTATTGCATGCGGGAATGCTAATTCCAACCTTTTTTATTTTAATGCCGGTTAGCTCAAGATTTAGGTACTCCATGCACGGACTACATTATAGTTGCTTTTCTGAATGTGGAAGGAATTACTTAAATAAATGAATTATAAAATAATATTATTGTCTTTTAGTCGTTTTTAGAGTTCCGTAGCCAAATGGCAAAAAACGGAACCCTTTTGGATTCGTCATGTCTGTCTGTCTGTCTGTCCTTCCGTATGTCACAGCCACTTTTTTCTGAAAATATAAGGACTATACCGTTGAAACTTGGTAAACAGATGTATTCTGTAAACCGCATTAAGATTTTCACACAAAAATGGAAAAAAAAAATTTGGGGATTCCCCATACTTAGAACTGAAACTCAAATTTTTCTTTAATCAAACCCATATGTGTGGCGTAATTATGGATAGGTCTTCAAAAACGGTATTCAGGAAAATCGTATTACAAATGAGTAATATTTATAAAATTAGTATACTTATATTTCATACTTTTTTAATAATTTTCGTTCGAAAAGTACATTTATGCATGTAAGGAGTATATATGTTTATAATCATCCTTCAAAATCATGTTTATTTTATACGCCACTCGGTTATTTTGGAAGATTTTTTTTTTTCCTTTAGTCTGCACATTATTGAGTTTATAATTCGCCATATGTTTTTAATATGACATCACATAACTTAACGTAAGGATTGTAACCATATGTACCTCATAAATTAAAATCGGTCAAGACGTTTAGTCGTTAAGGTGAAATAAATACTCACTTACAAACATACTAAACCCCAAGAATACGTAGGTCACACTAAAGTTTTGCGTAACTTAAAATAACAACATGTTATAACCAAAATATTATATGTTTATTGCTTTTCAAAATACTCTCCTTTACATTTTAAACAATTCTCATGTGATCGAACCATTCTTTAAAACAGGAGGACCACAGATCTGAAGGCATGTTTTCTACGTGCTGATTGAACGCTATCCTATCCAGTGATAGCGTTCAATCAGCACGTAGAAAACAAGAACGTACGCACGAGGCAGTCCTCTTCGGAGTTGGTAAAAGTAAAACCTCTCATCAAATCTTTGATTTTGGGGAAAATTCAGAAATCACAGGGTGCTAGGTCGGGGCTATGCGCAGGATGGGTGACGAGTTGTACTTTTTCGGAAGCTAAAAATGGCTTTGTTTTGTTGGCCGTGTGTGAAGAAGCGTTGTCATGATGTAAGAGAACGCGGCTTTTGGGTCGTCTTTCGCGAACTTTTTCTAACACCCTGGGTGAACAAATGGTAGAATACACAAAAAAACGCTATCATTTTTTTACCAACGTTTCTCGCCTGCCTCACTTTTGTTGGCCTGTTCTCATTTTCAAACACCCATTCACAAGATTGCAGTTTTTTTTTCTGGTTCACAACAATAAATCCACGTTTCGTCTCCTGTGACAATGTCATAAACAGCATTAGAGTGTCCGTTCCACGCGAGCCCGCTTCTGCTCCGCTGTAAGTTCATGAGGGATCCAACGACAGCAAAGTTTCCGAACTTTCAATTCGTGTAAAATTTTCTGAATTTAGCTCATACCAATCCCTAATAGTCTTTGAATTGTCTCATAGGTAATCCGCGGGTTTTCTTCAATTAACAGTAGCCACATTATTTTCGTTTCGGCAGTTGAAGGCCGCCCTTCACGAAATTCGTCATGTAAAGAAACTCGACCTCTCTCAAATTCAGCAAACCATCGCCTCACGGTGCTCAAACAAGGTGCTTCTCTCCCAAAAGCATTTTGAAGTCGAGCGGCACAGTCTTGCGGTGAGTGAAAACTTTTAAAATCATAAAAAATCATCGGTCTAAAATCTTTTCGACATAATTCCATTTTCCTTGCGTACGTAGAACTTTGATGTGTGATAAAAAACAATTGACAAATCATTTCCCGCCAACTGTTTTTTTTTATTACTAAGAATGTTGCAACGTTTAAAAAAATATAACATTCGACATTCAAATAGTTCCGATTAGCTAGAAGTGCAAAACTTTTAGTGTGCCCCATGTATTACACCTCTTTTAGGCAGTTGTATAAACGTATGAAAAACCATGATCAATACTTCTTTTTTCGTAATTTTCAAGCCAATTTAAGCGCAAACACTTACGCGCAGTAACTTACAGCTATAAGTCAAATCTTCAATGTTCTATTTGTGAAGGTAAATGACTTTTCAGCGTGTATTTTTCTTTGATTTGGCGTTGATAAGCCAACCCTACGCTAGTTGGAGGTTTAAGTGCGATTTACATTTAACGACTACGTGAATAAATCATGTACTGTAAATGACTATTTAAATGATAGAAGTGTATGGAATTAAATACTACCATGCTCGCACAGGTACATTTTATCTTGTAATGTAAACATACTATTTAAAATAAGGCTGGCAATAGTGACCGAGTTTCTTGCACTGCTTCTTCTCGGCGCTAGCTCACAATATTGTCCCGAAGCAGTGGTAGTGTACAGAAATAATTTAAACGCAAAAGACCTTAATTTAGGCCTAATTACAGGAATAATTTGGTTTTGGTGGTGCAGTGATTATTCTTGAAGGCAAAGGGCGTGTGGGTTCGATTCCCGGCTTGGGTCAATTCAAATAACAAGCAGTTCTTAATTGGCTTGGGCCTGGGGGTGCTGGGCGACATTTTAGTCAAAATACATTATCTGGTACCTCGTAACACAATGATGTTAATTCTTTACTTCGAGACTATTAAAACGGTTGTGTTATCAGGAAAAGCCTTCATCATCATCATTATCATCATCATCATCATCATCATGTCAGCCTATTGAGGCCTACTGGTAGACATAAGCCTCCTCCAAATAGCGCCAAAGAGCACGATCTCCCGCTTTCTTCATCCAGTCACTGCCAGCCATCTTCCTAAGATCGGTCCATTTCCACTTCCACTTCACGTCCACTTCTATTTTTCAATGGAAAACATATTCGAAATTGTAGTGTGATTGAAAGTTAATGTAGCTGTTTTGTATTGCGTCACATTCATCATTATTTCAGCCTTCAAACGTCCACAGCTGAACATAGGCCTCCCCCAATGACCTATCAAGGGGGGGGTTTGCAAATACTCGCCACCCTTGGCAGGCGGGTTGGCAAGCACAGATTTTATGATATTTCGCACGCAGACACTGCTGCCTGTCTTGTATTACAGAAATTAGTCGCCTCTTACTACACGCCTTCTGTTGACGGTGGGGAAATGTATTCTTTACGGCCAACCCCACATGGCACGGCGTCACTTTGTCTGATATGTATCACAGTTTTTGTCTGACGCTTATAATTGTTATAAGCTAATTGTTACTTATATAAAATCAACAGCACACGAAGTCGTGATGGTCTCGAAGAAAAAAATTAACTAACACGTCGTGTTACGAGGTACGAACGTTGTTTTTGCCAAGGTACAAAAAAGTCAAATAGTTTAAAATCATTTATTGAATTTAGGACAGAAAACTGCCACTTATGAACCTCAATAATAACATTATGGCCCATATGGAGCGGAACATGTCTCCTTATTTTTTGGGCCTTACTAGCGCATCGAGTACTTAGGACACCAAGACGCAGTCAATTTAGATGTATTTCTTTTTAAATTTAAATAAACTGAAATCGGTCTGAGACCCTTGCTCGTAAGCTGATCCATTTCGATGCCAGTCGTTAATAATATTTTTTAAATTTAACCGAACGGAATTTGAACCAGTATATTTGAGCTCACAAACGCGCTGCCGTTATGACTATGATTCGATCAACGTCATCATTTGTATTAGAATATCTCAATTTGACTTTGTCTACAACAAATCGAAAGGTGTAAATACCTTCTCGAAAGATTCCGATACGTCATGTGTTAATATGGCGGGCGTGGCCCAAGTAATACTATGTAAATTGTCGGAAAAATCGGCTCTTGCCGTTGGCCGGTTGCCGCTGACTTATAGCCTACATTACCGCTTACTGGTAGAAAACACGCCACATCTAAATAGTAGGCTTATTAAATTACAGCACACGTATATTTACTTTGATATTTGAAATTTAAACGAGCTGGAAAACAGCACCTTTGATCTAATACATATGATGTACCATTTCCATTTCGTACCATTACACTTTCAAAATTTAGTCCGTGTTAGAAACTGTATACATTAAAACATAAAATGTAAAAGTTAGCATCAAATCAAATCAAATCAAATCAAATCATTTATTTGTGATACACAGGTAAATATTGATGTTGTACATAATATAATGTCCTTGCTGTGATCAGCCTTGTCAGCATACAAATGTCATAAAGAAATACAAATTATGTCAAAAAATTAAAAAATGTCAAAGATGGAAAATTATTAAAAATAAAATAAAAGTTGTGGTACGGCAGTCAAACAGATGTCGGAGGAATGGTATTAAAATTTGATTGTAAAAATTCATTTATAGAGTAAAATGCGTTATTTGATAAAAATATAAATAATCTATGTTTGAAAATAAAAATGTCATTGCTTTCTTTGATGTAATTGGGAATTTTATTATAGAGTTTTGACGCCATAGCAAAAACACTCTTTCCGAAAAGAGCTGTCTTGCACGGAATATTATGATCAACAGCATACAGCTTAGTTCGGTTGCGGAGACCACGGACAATTTCAAATAGATTTGGGTTTTGTCTAATGAACAGGGCTATCTCAAATATGTATAAACAAGGCATGGTGAGAATTTTAAATTTTTGGAAATATGTTCTGCAGCTATCTGTTTTTTTTAACCCGCACATAGCACGTATGCATTTTTTCTGACACTTGAACACTTTGTCCCAATTTGTGGCATTACCCCAAAAAATAATTGCAAACCTCAGCCTGGAAGCCACAAAGCCATGATAAGATGTAAGCAGCGCTGGGAGTCCCACTTTTTTAGCTAAATGGTAAAGGCTATAAGATGACTGCGAAAGCTTCCTACATACAAACTCTATGTGGCTTTGCCATTTTAAGTTACTGTCAATAAAAAGACCCAAGAATTTAACAGTTGTAGATGATGCTACAACACTGCCATTATGTTCTATTGGTGAATATAATGTTGGATTAGTTCTTTGCCTAAATTCCATTACTTTAGTTTTTTCTATATTAATGACTAAATTATTTCTATGTAACCATTCAATTATTAAAGTCAAATTATTATTAATGACAATTTTATTGTTAAATATAAGAGTACAGTCATCTGCAAACATAATCATCTGGTTATCGATAGACTTTGGGATGTCATTTATGTATACTAAAAAAAGTAGCGGCCCCAAAACACTTCCCTGCGGAACTCTAAACGTGACCTCCCTTGGCGATGATTGAAAAAATATTTCCTGCTTAGTTTTGGGACATATTCTACCTACGCATGTGATCTGGGCTCTATTACTCAAGTAAGACCTTAGTAAGTGTAGCGTGTTGCCTCTTACGCCATAAGCTTCGAGTTTGCTCAGTAGAATGTTATGATCCACAAAGTCAAATGCCTTCGACATATCCATATAAAGGGCATAGACTGGTTTTTTCGCATCAACTCTAGGATATATCAGACGCAAAAAATCGTAGATCGCCACGTTAATCGACATATTTTTTCGAAATCCTTTTTGTTCGTTTGCGAACAAAGAGTGTTTTTCAAAGTAATTGTACAATTTATTATGTAAGACCTTTTCAAATATTTTAGAAAATACCGGTATTAGTGCTATAGGTCTGTAGTTCTGCATATTGAATTTATCGTCTTTTTTGTAAAGAGATCTGATTATTGTGGTCTTAAGAGCTGTTGGAAAGACGCCTTGTTCAAAACATAGGTTAATAATATGACAAAGTATTGGGGAAATAATATTACAAACATATTTCAAGACCGCGACGCAAACGTCGTCATAACCCGTGCTTTTTGTATTTTTCGACTGGTTGATAGTCAAACATATGTCAGAGGGATCAGAAGGAGCCAGAAAGAATGAATTAGAAGAATTGTGGGAAAATTTCTGGCGAAGTGGATGCTTACCACTTTTTGGTTTTGCTATGTCTGCATAATAGTCATTAAATAACTGAGCTATTTTTTGGGGATCCTTAACTTCACTGTTGTTAAATGTAAGTTTTTCGATACCTTCTATTGGAAAATTCTGTTTATTACCATTTATTACTTTCCAGGTCGCTTTGGATTTATTTTTGGAGTTCAGAATAAAGTAATTATTTTGAGACTTTTGAGTAAGTTTGATTATTTTGTTATATCTAGTAGAGTATGCTTTGAATCTTTTTCTATCTATTGGGTTTTTCGAGAGTCTATATTTCCAAAGAAGAGTTCGTTTCCTTTTACTACATTTTTTTATACCACTAGAGAGCCAATTCGGTCGTTTAGTAACTTTATTTTTTATTTTTAAAACAGGGAAACATAAATCATAGAATAATTTAAACATATCGTGAAATATACGAAAAGCGTCATCGGCGTCTTCTGTCTCAAAAACATCACCAAAAGAGAGCTGCCTTAAACATTCCCCGAACTTTATCATATTTTCTTTTGAGTAGTCACGTCTAAATGAGAACCAGTGATCAAATAAGCAGGTCTTTTTTACGGGACAAGTTAGAATCTGTGCTGTATGATCAGACAGTCCAAGCTCCTTTAGTTCACATTTAGCACTACGAATATTGTGAAGTATGTTGTCTATACATGTCCCACTATTTGGTCTTGTAGGTTCTCTTGTAGAGGGCTTTAGGTTAAAACTAACAATTAGCTCTTCCCACTCAAGTGCCTGTCTATTTTTTGTGAGTAGGTCTATATTAAAGTCACCACATACAGCAATTTTTTTGGCACTGTTATAAGTTAATATGGTCAAGACATCATTACATTTTTCAAAAAATATATCAAGATAGTAGTTTTTATTTTTACTTTTCGGCGCTCTGTAAAAACATACTATGATTAAGTTATGATCAATAAGTTCAATAGCACAACATTCAATGACATTAGGAACACAGTGCCTTTGCACAGATGTCAAAACTTTAAATTTTATGTTTTGTCTTACCAAAATGCATGTTCCGCCATCGCGTTGGTTACGCGAAAAATGGGTAGCCAATATAAAGTTAGGAATGAAGAGAAGATCAATATCCTCATTTGTCATGTTGTGTTCAGTAAAGCATATCACGTCAATCGTTTTTCCATCTTCTATCAGGTCATCAAGACAGACTGTTATTAAGTCCGATTTTGTGAGAAGCCCATTTACATTTTGGTGCAATATGTTAAGTTGCTTATACACGAAAAAAATCACTATATTTAACGTCAGTCCTAGATTGATTAATATCTGTACCAATATCCGTTTGAGTGCCTTTGTCAACAGAAATATTACATAATTCAGTATTACTAGTAATTTTACAGTACAATTCATATTGGGAGGTATAATGTAACCGAAGGATTTCCCTTAAAATGTATCGGCTTACATAAAGTGCATTGTGATTTGGTGTTGGTTTATATCTACAAAAGTTCATGTCAAGATATGTTGAGTTCGTAAATTTTTTTGTTAGATTACATAATTCGTAGTTAAGTTGATTCTCCTTAAGGTATTTATTTGAAGGACATTCGCAAACAATAACATTAGTATTTTGAGTATGCTCAATCCAAGATACAAGGTGACGCTGCATATGAGATAAACTATCGTCATTGCTAAAGCCAAGAACGACTACATAGTCAGTCATTGACATGGACTCTATTTCAGAAAAACAAGAGTTTAGAAGTTCTGATAGCTGAGCTCCAGATTTCCAGAAGCAGAAGACGTCGTATTTGGAACCCAGTAGCTGCTGTAGTATCTGACGAATGCCTTTCCCCCTCTGGTCTGCTAAAATCACGACTTTATTTCTTTTGCTGTGTGCATTTACTATATTATCTGGTGTATATATACTTAGTGTAGCGTCCTGTGTAGTTATTTCAGCGTTAACATGTTGCTTCAAAGTAATATTTTTATCATGAAGAATTGTATCATGGGCTATTATTTCTTCTTCCCTTATAAACGTTCTAGAATGTTCACTATCACTGGTGGCAATCAGCGCCTCGTAATCTTCAAAATTCGTTTCATATAAGCTTTCCAACTCTTCTGTGATCTTTTGATTTTGAACCTTTAATTTGGTAATGCGTATAACTAGATTTTTTATTTTCTTACGTTGTTTCTTGAGTTTCTGTTTGTGCTTCTTAGATAGTAGTGTTTTTTTAAGGTTTTTCTGTGTTACTTCGTCTATCGTTTGAGTCTGTTCATGTATGACTGTGTTCTCGTCAGATGTTTGAGTCGATTGGTCCGCAGTCAAGCAGACTATTCTTGGTGGTGGTGTTAAGAATCCGGTTGATGTTCTCTTTTTTGTTCGATGAGTGAGCGGCGTAGAAATTGAACTAATAGAGTTCTCGGTGATACCAATTTTCTTATATAGCGCAATAACTCGAGACGATTTTTCAATATGGGTTTTTAGATTATGGTTTTGGCAGTTCAAAACTTCTATTTCTTCCTCGGCTGAGGCTAATCTTATTTCTAATTTGGAGATTCAGTAATGAATTTCATCATCATGTCAGTAATGAATTTAAGCGCTTCTGCATATGAATGAATAAATAAATAAATAAATATTGGACAACATCACATACATTGCTCTGATATTATATCATATGTTCTTCGGATGTTTTATTTTTGTAACAACACCTAATAGACCTCGCCCATTCAGTTATGAAAAGATAAAGAACAGAAAAATATTTAATGTAAAACTGTATTCTTGCAAATAAATGTATTGTGTATCGGCCTATCGGTGATTCCGGGTTTCTTCGACCGATTCTTTCGGCTTCCCAAGGGCTCGGAGTCCGTTGGAGGGAGTTGGGATTGTCTGGTGGTCCGATATGCCGCTACGTCAGATGCTGTACGTCCTAGCATCGAAGGTCTCTGCTGAAATCAGCGTCGTAATAAGTCCGTGGTTGTTACGACAAATACTGAGCGAGAAACATTTTGGACACATCAGATACAATTTATAGTTTTTTTATTTTTTTATATTAGACAACATTACATACATTGCTCTGATCCTATGATAAGTATTGCTATGTATTTTTCTCTTATATATGTCTAGTAAACGGACTTGTATTTCTAACGTTTGATTTGATTTGATACCAAGTACAAAATATGAATTACAGCAGCTTACAAAAACATTAGGCCAAATGAAAAGATAAATAGTATGAACTATTATTATTTAATATCAAAATCAAGTATCAAATCAAATCAATCAAAAAGGGGTAAATACCCCTTTTTCTAATCTTACAATTACCTCCTAGTTATATTCTTAGAGACACTTATCACGAGACGAGACTTCTATTATCTGAAAATATTAGTTTATTAAATATAAAAGAAAAACATATTCATCTCTACCCTAGAAATAAGACCTTCAGATTAATTTATTATACTCTCAACATTTAATCAGGTCAATAGTATGTAACATGATACTTAGAGACGCTGACCCCAAATTATGATAATGGCCACACCTGTGAGTTTGCTTATAATATTCTTTCGCCTCGAACAAAGGTTGCGCTTTGTTCTGGCTCGCATTGTTTCTAATTAATCACGACTCGCTCCACCCGTCCCCCACCCCTAACGGTTGCCACACATCTCACATCGGGGTTAGTTTTGCTTTCCCAAGTTCGTTCCGACGTAGGTATGTATACTCACACCTGTGTGTACGTTAGGACGCTGGAATGAAGTACGAAGAATCGATCGGGAGTGGAAATTTTCGCTCCGAGCTGAGCAGAGTACATTTGCAATTAAAGCAGAGATCGCCTTTGACGTTTGGCGCAGTGGCATGGCGTCTTAAGTGCAAGGGTCTCGATTAAATCCCTGGTCGGGTCAATTTTAGGACGAAATTTTCAAAATTATCTTTGTAACACAATGCAATTACGTACTTCAATTCCATGTTAATAGGGATGACGACAAACTTTTTTCTTCATCTATCAGGTATTTTTTAAATTTATTGTTAGATTGTCAATACTTACCACGCTTAGCAGACGAGGGTTGGCGAGCGCTGTTTTTTATGGGATTTCGCACGCAGACGCTGCTCCCCTTTTCGTGATACAGAAATTAGTCACCTTTTACGACACGCCTCCTGTTGGCGATGGGGAAGTTTATTTAAAAAATACGTCTGTCGACTGTCCCCTCACGGCACATGTTTAAGTATTTAAAAAATGCCCTGAGTAAAGACGAGACACCGATGATATCTTACTGTCACGATTCTCAGCAGATTCATATTGCAGTAACCACTATGTTTCGAAAAAAAGATTTTGTAATGTCTAACGCAAGTCAGGTAACACCACAAGTATTTCCGTATTTCCTTCAGTGGGTTACGAACTCAGTATTCTCACCTCCACCTGCACAGCAAATCCCACGCGTGCGGGGAAACCTAATTTCGTTCAATCTGGGACGTGTACTTGTTTACAGCGGTTTCGTGCGTATTAGGTTTCACGTTTATATAATTTGGTTAAAAATATGATACGTTATCATGCATACAATTTTGTATTAAAAATCATTAAGAAAAAATTTGAAGAGAGCTGAACTTATACTATGGTTCTTTTTGTTACGATGTTTTTATCCATACCAATAAGGAATCAAAACAATTAATTCTAATGTTATGTATAATAGACGTCTACACTTTGCTTATATTAATTTACAAGCTTTTTCTGCGACTTCATCTGCGTTGATCTTACCCGGATAAAAAGTATCCTATGTGTTAATCCAGGCCATGGTCTATCTGTATGCCAAATTTCATCAAAATCCATTTAGTAGTTTTTGCGTGGAAGAGTAACAAATATTCATACTTCTTCACAAACTTTTGCATTTATAATATTAGTATGATTTTGTTATTGTTGTAGATTTGACTTCAGACTGTTACAGGCTGCTATAGAACGTAAATATACAGTGTAATAAGATTATTTTAAACTGCCAGTAGCGGTACATAATAGCCACATAGTTAACCTATAAAAGTTGTCCATTCCGCGGACCTGATTAACCCGTAAAGTTCCGGAGCCGGCAGTTCGGCAGTACGTGACCACGGAATAGCGTTTCGGAGTACAGCAAAAATAATATCGACAGCTCGTTTACTAACTTTTATACATTATCCATTATATTTCGATTGAAATCTGCAATTTAAAATAATAATAATATACAAAGAAACGTTTTTGATTGTCTAGTCTTATTGAGCTTAAGCATGTACGACTGTGTTGTATTACTAAGAAAATTTCGTGAATTTATGGTTAAATTCCGGCTGCTACGAGAATGCTACGACAGTCGTAGCTCGAACATCTCGTAGCGCGAACAAATTAGTAAAACTTCTGCTTCTATAAGCGAGAATCTGCTACAGTCGTAGCATGATCGTAGTCAATCAATAGGGAATATGCATATATTTTTATTTGTTTTTAAAATCAATAGTAATTGATTAAAAATTATAAATCTCACAGAATTTTCGCAAAATATTGATAAATACCTGACTTACAACCTCTTTAAGTCGCCTGCTAGACAAGGAGATCCGACATGTACCATGACGTCACAGTACATTTCCACCATACTTTTTTCATTATTTAAGTTTGTTTTAGAAAGAGACAGGTATATCTCAATTTCTAATTACTGTATTACGGGTATTTTTTACCTAAAATTAAGTTTGTTTTTACTATATAACTATATATAGTAGGGTAATTTCTCATAAATATAGTAAAAATAATATATTATTTCCGTGCATATTCCTCATTGAAGTTACAGCACAAGCGAGAAAGGGTGAGAGAGGTGACAACCGCAGAATGTTACATATTTCCGTAGATGGATAAAGATTTGTACGGATTTCGTAAATAAATGAAAAAACTGGCTGTTCTTTCTGATGTTGTTGTAGCTTCCGAAGGCTACGCGAAATATACGTAGCGTGCATGCGAATGATCCGGGTCCCACAGAGAGTGATGACTGCTGTCAACTTTTATGAATTGAAATACCTGCTAAATGTCGAATTCAAAACATTTACCTAATGCTGTAATGACTAAAGTAATGGATATAATCATAAAATGTAGCAAGCTAAAGTGGCAGTGGGCCGGCCACATCTGTCGCAAAACCGATGAAAGATGAAGTAAACGGGTTCTCGAGTGGTTATCACGTCTTGGTAAATGTAGTGTAGGACGCTCCTCAGCTCGATGGACCGACGACCTTAGGAAGATGTCTCGGAGTGGATGAATGAAAAAGGAGGTCGTGTTCTTTGACACTCTTTGTAGGAGGCTTACTGACACACTTTTGTTTTACTATGATGTAATAGCTACTAATATTTGTCCACGGCTCTACGAACAAAAGAAAATTGCCTAGGGCGCTTCTCTGCTAAACAAGTAACGAGACAATTTTATAAAAGTTCATTTTCTAAACAGACTCAACTCGGAATTGAACTTGGGACCCTTTGCATTTAATTTAACTACCGTGCTACTACGCCACTTACGTTGTCGGATCTATCGTTGTCTTGTATTTGTATGATTCAGAATTTATCAAAATTATTTTCCTACGTCGGATCGTTACAAAATTTTTCTTGAAAATATTAGATTAGTATCGTTATTCTTACTACACTAATCGCATTTCTGGTATCTTGTATTGTCTGCCTTTACGCAATAATTGGATTTTTTTGCAAAACCCTGGTATTTTTGTGAAAAAACGGCTACCCCGATCTACACGACAAGTATACCTTCATAATTGCGAGCTCGCGTAATAAGTGTACCGCAGACCGCGATAAATATATCCTTAATGAATAGCTAATTAACTCGCTGCTAGCTTATGCGAGTTCTTAGCCTGCTTAGTGCTTAATTTAAATTCACTTTGAAGCTTCTATATACTGTGATACTACTTTAATAACATTAACACGATTGGGTTTAATTCTTGAAGATAATCTTAAGAGTGATACGAGTGATATTCAAGAAACAGGCCTAGCCTAGTGTGGGAATCACTGGGAATCTGTATTATTTACTTGATAATTTAAAAATAAACATTTATATTTATATTATTTTTTTGAAAGGTGCTATATATTTTATTTCACTTTGACGATTTTACTGTCTGTGACTTTCACTAACTTGATTTGATTCCACTATATTTGAAGATCGGTTTAATATTTTGAAGATTCTGATTGACGAGTGGATTTGAGTGAAGTGATGTGGGGTGAGCTTTACTCTTATATACTTAAGGATATAGTTTTATGAATAAAGAAAAATCTCGAATTTTTAAAACACATTTTGTAAAAATATTTTATTTAATGAGTCTCGGAAACATAATTTAATTAACATGCTAAGTTCAAGAAGAGGTTATACTTATAATGTTTCTGTTTGAGCTGCTTTATAATAAACTGACCTGACCGCGGAGAAATGGAACATGCAATTTTATTTAATCTCGGCGTCTCGGCACAGTGCAGGTAGATACAGTACAGCCGCTACGGTCGTTTCACAATACGAACACGTGTTCGCTGCGCTGATGTCATAACTAAGAGATTCTTGAATCGCTTCTTAAAGTTAAAAGCAAAACATCAGAGGAGAGATACCTTTTTGTGCAAAAGAGTGGATCGTTTTTGAACATTGAAATCTAAAAGCCGATAGATACACTTTGAATAACACCTATTTACTTTTTACAATACCTAAACCAAAGAATACTAACTAATATTTATGATCCTTAGATCTGAGCATAAATTTGAGAACCAGGTTTCCGAGCCTTCACAAGTGTGTCGATATTATTGATTCTTTGACTACCACAAACTAGACACAATAGAAAATCTATTGTTCGCGGCTCACCGGTGCGGCGCGTGGCGCTCAACGTGTTAAATTTAATTGAAGCCACTTTTATTTCGAATAAAAAAGTCATTAATAAACTATGAACTCTTATTTTTCCCAAATTTCGTGAAGACAACATAAAGGTTTTTATATCATCATTTCTACTATTGAGCCGTGCCGTGCTCAGACTTAGAAGAAGCCACAGCATCTTCATTAGACACGCTTATTTGCAGCACTACGGCAGAGGGAAACCACATACACTTTTGTCTATCTCAAAGTCACTGGCTATACCTAAGATCCCTTTAAGTTGTTTGTGAAAAGCAAAAGATTTGCTAAATGAAACTACTTTTATAAAGAAACCGCAATTAAAAATAGTGTTCTAATGATGAATGAACATCTTTTACAATGGGACATATAAGTGTAGTGAAATGGACTCTACTCCAGTTACTCTTTATTCTGTCATCTAAAACTACAGAGAAGAGTAGGGAGTGGGCTTACTCTATTCACCTCTATTGTAGCCTCGTTGTGACACGACTATTATGCTTAATAGGGGTTGAATGAAAAATGGTAAAAAAGCTGCGGTTAGCGCTTCGAATTAAATTACCGTGGCGATAACTTAATTAAAGTCTAATTAAAGAAAGCGATGTAGACGGAATATTCACTAAAAGTGGAAACCAGTTGATTGGTTAATTTAAAAGTTTTGTTCAAGCTATTAAAAAAACTTAAAAATTGAATGAAATCGATAAGGATTAGGTATTCTTTAGCATATTATAGGTAGGAGACCGGGGATAGTTAACTACATGGGTGTAAGTATTGTGTCAAAAACTAGACTTATTAAAAAGTGTTATGTTATTTAACTAAGAACTAGAATGCAATATCGTATGCATAGTATATATATTCCATACAGTATAGTAACTATCTATTAACGTTTGAAATGACGTACACACACAGACACAAATTTAACGTGGAAAGAACATGTTTTGCACATCTGTCAAAGAATTAGCCGGTTTGCTTATGCTTTATACCGCCTTACAAAGTTAAGTAATCAAAAGACAGCAATGACGGCATATCATGGCTACGTGTGCTCTGCTTTGAGGTATGGTCTTGTTGTGTGAAGAAACTCGGTAGACATTAACCGTGCGTTTTTGATCCAAAAGAAATGTCTTAGGGCTATGTGTGGTGCCGGACCCATGGAATCTTGTCGAACACTTTTTGTAAAATTGAATTTATTAACTTTGCCATGTTTATATATCTTTGATTATGTATATTTACCAAAAATAACTTGAATACGTTTAAGAAAAAGCGTGATATGTGTAAGTTTAGAACAAGGTATCCAAATCAGCTAGTGGCACCAAACTGCTCAACAAAAGGCTTCCAAAAAAATTGTTACGCCATGTCCATTAAATTATTTAATAAATTACCAAATGCCCTTAAAGAGTTGCCGATTAAAAAAATTAAGTACGCTCTGTATAGGCTTTTATGTGATAAATGTTTTTATAGTGTCAATGAATTTAATGCTTACAAATTTTAAATACTTATTATTATATAATTAATTATTTATGTTTTACTTTAATTTAATTCATGAATATAATTTTATTTTAATATTGTACTAATTAATTGATTTTTATGCACGTATTGTAATTTTATAGTAAAAATTTACATGCCACCTTAAATGTGGCGAGACATGACGGAATATTATGTAAAAAACATCTTAATGTACCATGTTTCATGTAAATAAATGAATTTGAATTTGACACACACCTCAATAAGGGCCCTACGCGGGTGCCAAGTACTGCCGAGCCGGGACGAGTGTCAGTTGTCATGCTTTGCTTTAATCTATATAGAATGCTTACTAAATAAAAAATTAAAGGCCTACCCTAACGATAGATATTGGAGTGTAGGTATTTATGTCAGCAATTCTGTATCGTGTGTCCGGTGAGTGAGTGGGAAGAAATAACAGCTTTTCACACCTAATTGAATAATTCAACACTTTTTAATTGATCAAGTTTTTGACAGTTATTCAACCTACCCTTATAGTCAACAACCCCTGGTCTCCCCCTACTCAGAGATTTTTACAACATACCTTTTAAAAATCCTGATGAATTACTCCATGAGATATGGAATGATTGATCTTCCTCATAATTTTCCAGAGAGATATAAATGTATTCTATTGCTATGAAAACTTTTTACACTTGTTCCCTATATACTTGGTTATTATAAGAAAATTTACCTGGAGATGGTAAATGCCGATTTTATTTATTCTAATGTTTAAGACAATGAAAATTAAAGTAAAAACATTGGAGGATCTTGTAGCACCAAAAACCACTTAGTTTAATAGCGGTTTTTCAGAATTTTATTGTCAATGATTTAAAACATGTTTTCTTTAAAAAGAGTTTTACTTTAAAATTTTAGGCTAGAACTAGTAACGATTATGAATTTTACTCCCTTGAAACTGCTTTTCATTTACAAATTATACAATTTTCTCTACCAGCAAAGCAGTAAAACGGTTATGATCATTCATCGCGAGATACAGCCGCCATTGTTTCGTGCTATTTTTGGCCGTATTTTACGAACTCAACGGCGGAGATTTGCTTTAATTCAAGCCAGCCTGGCTCGCGTGCGCACCGGCTCGTTAATGTCTCTATAAGTCTTAGGCTGAAGACTCACAAGAGAATTTTTATAATTCATTTACTAGAGTTGCCTGTCACTATGGGCCTCATAAGAAAGCTTAAGGTTGCACAGCGTGCTATGGAAAGGGCTATGCTCGGTGTTTCTCAGCGAGAACGAATTGAGAATGAGGAGATTCGTAAACGAACAAAAGTTGCTGACATAGCCCAACTTATAAGCAAGCTGAAGTGGCAGTGGGCGGGGCACATAGCACGTAGAACTGACGGCCGATGGGGCAGAAAGGTTCTGGAATGGAGGCTACGTACCGGCAAGCGCAGCGTAGGACGTCCACCTACTAGGTGGACAGACGACCTGGTAAAGGTTGCAGGAAGCCGCTGGATGCAGGCCGCTTCCAACTGGCCAATCTGGAAGTCACAGGGGGAGGCCTATGTTCAGCAGTGGACTTCCTATGGCTGAAATGATGATGAGGATGACAAGAGTTGACTTGTAAGCTTTGACAGCTGTCTTGTCTTGTTGTCGGCGCTCTGGAATACGAGCCAGATGGACCCGGGTTTGAATGTAAGTCATGGATGTTTTTAAATGTATTTTAGTATCGTTATGTGTCATTTTGTCGCAAAAGTACAAGATTTGCTTAGTTTAGGGCTAAAGAATTGGAGTGAATGTTATGAAAAACTTTAAAAAAGGAACGGAAATAAAAAATCGCATAGGTTTGTTTTAAACTAAGTAATAAACCTATTAAGATGTTCAGGATCTCAGACTATGTAGTATATTACTTATTAGACGATGACAACTCACACTACAAATAAAACGGATCAGGTGTAGCTCAAAAATGGATTGAAATAAACACAGCTACCATAAAGATGGATTAAAATATGAACCATTCCATGTAATCTAAGTTGTAAGCAAAACTAAAAACAGTATTCAATAAAAAGTTCCAGCGCAAAGTGACTCCTGTTAATAATACATATGACCCTTTAAAGAAGGCGTAATAAAACGTCTCGTTATTTTTAAAATTCCTCTTACATAATGAGTTCTAAGCCTAAGTCTAGCGATAAAATATGGCGAAACCTACGTTGCGCCACGCAAATTATACTAACGCGCTCGAGTGGACGCGCCCAAACGAAAAGACGCAATTAGAAAGGTGGCATAAACTGGATGACTGTAAAACTGATTTTGGTGTATTGACATTGTTTTTAATTCCTGATTTATTTTAATTCAATGATTTGATTTTCTTTCTTTCTTTTTTACGTAATATTATGGTATGGTTGCTACGGTTGAAGAGTGTTGTTATTTTGTACCATCTGTTACTTGTAACTGACTGAGTCACACTTAACCGGTTTTTATTATCTGTTGTTACCAATAAGATTTGAATTGTAATCTTTTAAATTTTTACTGTTACAAAAATGTTACAAAACTTTTAATATAATTGTATGGGAAAAGGGTCTGCTATCTCATCATCATTTAGTTTAATCTGGAAGAGCCAAGTAATAGTCTAGATATATGACTGTCTTAATTTTCAAATAATGTGTATTAAAGAGAATCTATCTTTCTAAGTAGGTGGTTTAGTAAAAGAACGATTCGAAACACACCTTTCTAATACATAATGTAGGTAATATATGAAGAAGTATGTAGGTTTATTTGTAACTATCGAACCAAATTTATTGAATTGACAGAGGTTTTATGTTACAATGTTTTATCCTAACAACTGGCAAGGCGTAAACTGGTGTTGTATTTCTAAATGTCTTATTTACGGTTTCTAGATTAACTTTTCTAGCTCGCTGAATGCAATAAAAGTATGTATTCTTGGGATTTGCAACTACACAAATACAAAACGGCTTTTATAGTTGTTACGCTATTGTTTGAGGCACAAAAGGCTTACATACACAACTCAATGGACCGTAATAATCATATATCTCTTTGCGACTGGGTAAAATACAGGTTTGTTTCGAAGGATAAATCTAAAAAAAAACAAACAACCACGATTACTGGCTTGCATCATTATCAGAAGTGTGAAGTTCAGAAATAGGTACGCTACGTGGTCAAAAATAATAAAAAGCAGACCATTTTCATTGCAATTATTACATCATCATCATCTATCAGCTTTAGATAACCATTTGGTGTACTAGTTCGTACTCCGGACTACAAAACCCGGTTGTTGCGTGTTCGAATCACGCAAGGAGCAAATGTTTGTGTGATGAGCACGAGCACTTGTACCAAAATCATGGGTGCTTATAAAACGTAATAACGTAAAACGTATTTAAGTAAGTTTATCTCTTATCTAGTCGCCATAGTACAAGCTTTGCTTAATTTGGGGCTAGATAATTAGTGAGATCGTCCAAACTATCTACTATCAGCCTTTGGTAGTCATTGCTGAATATCTTCAATAGCTTTTATTATTTTTGAATGTCACAGCGACTGACTGTAGACTTCAGTAGCTGCCCGCAAACTTGATTTAGTCGTCAGTCTACCGGGGGAGGCCTACCCTCGCTGCATCTTCCAGTTTTTGCTCGCTACTCAAGAACCTTTCTCCCCTAATAGTCAGTGATGCAAACAATGTGGCAGGTTAAAAACTATGACGGTAAATTTAGTATGTTGACTAATTAAATTGGGCCATATAACACTTGTCTAACATTTTGGAAAGCAATCTCATCATTTACCAGTTCATCTGCCCACCTTGTGGGCTGACATCCTATGCTGCGCTTGCCGGTACGTAGCCACCCTTCTAAAACATTTCTGCCCCATCGGCCGTCAGTTCTACGTGCTATATGCCCCACCCTCTGCATCTATAGCTTGCTAATTTGGCAAATTTTGACAAGCAGTTAGGCAAATTTATGTCAGCGACTTTTGTTTTGTTACAAAGTACTTATTATTTTATTGAATTGATTGACTGTATAATAAGGGAGACCGGGCATAACTGACTATAGGGTTGGTTGCCAACCTGACAAAAATTTGCCCTCTTTAAAAGTGTTGCATTATTCAAGTAGGTGTGAAAAGCCGTTTTTTCTTTACGCTCAATCGCCGGACATACAACATTACATTCTCGGGCTTGTTTGAATGACGCAACACATTCAAATTAGTCTTGGTTTTGACACATAGTCGACATACCCATATAGTCGACTACTCTAATAAAACTATGTAACACCTTTTGTATTTTGTATGAAATGATTAAGTATGGCCCTGTCTCCCCTACCCCGGATTCCTATGAAATCTATATTAAAATAATCTATATTTAAAAACAACAGTAAAAACTGTTAAGGGCAATTAAAAAAAAACTTGTTAAGGCCCATAAAAATCACTTTACCTCGTTTATTCGTAAAAAAAGTCTACAAAACATCAGTTTCCTGCAGCGTCCCGTGACGGTATCGAATCAAACGCTCTAAACAATTACGCGACTAAAAGCCAGGCCATTTGTATCGAATTACCCGAGCGTTCGCGAGTAATACAATATTCCAACTCGGATTGTCGATTCAATTTTTCGTGTTTTGTCCGGTAATCGTGTTATTCTTGTTTGGCTGGCTTAATCAAATGAAAACAAAAGCCGCGGGACAAGGGCCGGGACGTGTGCCATGCGAGCACAGACAGTGGAGAATAGCCTTTTCACTTATTTCATCTTTGAAAGCCAGATTATGTCACTGTTACTTGAGCTGTTTTTATGTTATTAACTGTATTAATGTACTGTTATTAACTGGACTAAAGATCTTACAGGGAAAGATTTGAAGTTTAAGGCGACGGGTAATGGAAGTGACCTTGAACATTAAGCGTCGACTAATGCGACTTCTATTACGTGCCTAACATAATACAAATGCTTCTCGCAGACTAAACATCCATCCGTTGCGCTCCTGGGCAAATAGATTATCATTGCGAACAAAATATCTGCTTATGGAAAAGTAGGCGCTATGAATAAAATCTATTTAAAAACCTTATAATTCTTAATTGGTTGACTATCTGAAAAAGAAAACACCGTAAAGGCACGAATGTTATAAATACTCGTAACTAAACCAACTTTGAAGCTAAACAAAAACGTCGTTCAAAATATAAATATGTACAAGCTCGCGATATTTGCAGTACTTTGAAATATTTTTAGTGTTTATAAGAAACAATAACTAGTATTTAGATACATCAGGAAAAACTTAAATATATAAGTTACATGATATATTAAATTCCACATCCTATATCCAGTATTTTCGCCATTATTTTTGACTTGTACAAAACAACATAACAACATAACATAACAAAAAACACCTCTTTTACGTGCATTCTCCTTACCCGGCGCCTTAAAAGAATCATAGCAATAATGTAAACGATTCTGTTAACACAACAATCAACTGATAGACAAGATTTGGCAGGGACGGTGCGGGTTGTAAGAGGTGAAGGGCGGCAAAACCATTCTAGTGTTGGGACATGGCATTATTTCTTAGAATTTTGTAGGTAGGAGTCATATGTCAGGTAATGAAAGCCGTTTGAAGGTTTTCTGCTGCATTGTTCGAGAGTTGATAAAATTTGAATTTGGGACACATGCATTTCTGTGACTGTAACGGTAACAAATAAATTCTGAATATGGGGGTCCCTTTTAGGGGGCAAATTAGAAATTTTAAAAACGATGTCTTAATGTAGGTACCGTTTGACATATCAAACATAAAAACGTAATTTAACTAAATAAATAATCTTTTTTTAAAAATATTTTTAAAACGAACAGTTTATTATTTATTGAAGAAAATATATGTAGAAAAATAACGTTTCTGTGTTGTCTCGTGTCTGGATGTTGTGGTACAGTCGTTGTTACTGATTTCTGTAACACAAGTGCTTTGGCTACTTTACGATCAGAGCAATTTATATGATGTTGTCCATTACATTTTATATGAAAATTGACCATTTTCCCAATCTAGTTTTTGAAACTACCAGGCCTAAAATTTTCTCAAAAACAAACGTACCTGTAGGTCTTGTCCGGTGTTTAGTGAGCTGGCTGCTATTTCTAGACTTGGCCTCGAGGTCGACACGAGGTGGGATGCCGCAATGAGCAATCAAGTAATAGCATTACAGTAATGCACACGATGAGTACAGTATACCTACGTAATTGCACCCGTAATGAAATGGCTCGTTTAGTGCTATGTTTTCTGGAATAACATCTGAACGGACTATGTAACTAATACGAGTATTACTAAAAATAGACCGATACTGTTTATTGCATACCACACAGAGTAAATACGGTACAAGTGAAAGTATAAAAAACTGCACTTAGGCAGTCATATTGCTAGGAGCTCACGTAGGTGTTGATTAAAGCTGTGATTTTTTAAAAATGTTAATATCCTATTTGTTTGTATACATCTCTTGAGACGCTACGCATGAACGACAAAAATGTTTTTTCTTTCTTTTGATATGATTTACTAAAAGTAAAAATTAGCACTTGGCAGATTAGCTGTACTGCTAGTCTGCTGGCTAGCTGTCGACTAGCAGTAAATAAACGTGTAGAATATTATTTGACCATTTATTACTTTTATGTCACGATCCGAAACAAAATAACAAAGCCTTAGGTCTAGGTCTCGAAATTAATAGCTATTCTGACGATAGCTACAAAATCTTCACGATTGAGGCCATAAAAATAAATTGAAAAGATATATTTGATATTTTCGCCACAAGAGATCTTAACCTAACCTTACCTTACGTATCAGGTTTCTCGTTGTTTCGCTAAACTCGATTGAAACAAAATATTTGATATTCGCTTTACTAGCATAAGTAAGAGTAGGTATAACTAAATTTATTTATTCATAATCTAATAACAATAACTAATCTAATCTTAAATATCTACATATTCAAAAAATACATATTTACAGAAAATAAAAGATACTCTTAAATATAAAAGGTATCTTACTGAGTAAGTGTATTTAAAATTGCGGCCCACACTCTTTTCCAGACTGAGTGCGCTCGCCGCGACACTTAGCGATTCGCTTCGCAGATGCTTTTGACTCGGCTCTAAACTCATTTTATTACAGTTACTTTGATTTTGAAACATTATTAAACGTAAACCTAGTTAATTGTATGGGGCAGAAAGGTTTTAGAATGGAGGCCACGTAGCGGCAAGCGCAGCGTAGGACGTCCTCCTACAAGGTAGAGAGACACCTGGTAAAGGTTGCAGGAAGCCGCTTCCAACCGGCCAATCTGGAAGTCACTGGGGGAGGCCTATGTTCAGCAGTGGACGTCCTATGGCTGAAATGATGGTGATGATGATGATGATGAATCTAGTTATAGAACCATACTTAGCGATTTTTTCTGTGTCAGAAAATGCCGTTTCATTAATTCCAGTAGACAAATAATTTTAAAATTATAATTATTGGTTTGTTTTTTCACAATTTATTTTCCTCGGCCTCATTGAGAGTATCGTTGTGCAAGCTCGCATTAGATAAGAAAAAAGCATGGTTATTTTTAGCTCCTTAAATACGTACTTTTGTTCATGTTCATAACGTTTAATTTACTTCGACCACAATACCTACCTTGGACATTATGCTCCATTCGAAAAAAAAGGCTTCGCTTGCAATTGTTACCGCAAAACACAAAGTTAAAAGAATAAAACCGCCCCTAAATGCGAAGGAAGCAATTTGTGCGACGGCGACCATTATCTTCCCAGCGTAAGAATCCACAGAAACGTCGTTACTACGTATTTTGAGGTATTACACTTTATGTGGAAAACTATATTGCTTTTACGTTAAATTGTTTCCAAAGTAGATTCTGCGGCACGTATACGTAAGCGAAAAGAAATACAAAACGCTATTAAATTGGGAAAAGAAACAATTACAAATACGTTTCAGATGAAATCGTTAAAAACTTTACTTGTTATTTCAACAAAGAATAAAAGGAAATCGCCATCATCGCAGGACGTTGAAGAAATATTAATTTAGAGGCCTTACTAATAATGCTACTTAAGAAGTGTTGTAAAAACCAAACAAGGATGAAATCAAACTGTTTAAAGAGTTGATAGTATGCAAATAGGCTGACAAAGGTGACTGAGTTTGTTGCGCCGCTTCTTCTCATCACTAGCCATATGTAGTCCCAAAGCGATGGTATGGCAAGGCTATTGAGACGTGTTTAAATGCCCGGAAGAGGGCCTTTAAACTGAATAAACGAGTATTATTGAGTATTATTACTTTGCCTTCCTGTGCAATATTTCCTTTTTAGGAATGTTTGGCTCCATCCATCATTTTCATTATCTTAAAGGCTAACGACGATAATTTTGGTCTTACTACCCGCTACCCAATATTATACAGGTCACTTAAATATCCATTTTAGATTAGTACGTCTTTGTCCTCCAGCATTTTTATTGAAGTTCCATTTTACTTCACTTAAAGGCTGAAGATAGTATTTCAAGGAAGGAAGTCTCAAAGAAGCATTATCTCTGAGCATAAATTAACCCTCAAAGATTCATTTTTGAGCTATTTTTCTTCGCGTTGCCGCTAGAGGGCGGCTGCATCGAGAGAGCAATTTGAGACCGACTGATTGCTTCGAAGTCATTATCTCTCATCCGTAACTCAGGGAAGTTGCTCCTTTGAGTCATTTTAAAAGCATATTTTGTCGACTTCTTCCAAGCAGACACTTTATCTTAATAGAGAAATTATTTTCTAGTAAAATTAAACTAAAAATATTAAGAACCCTGGAATAGCAGACTATTAAAACCCTAACCCGGACGTAGAGTTGCCTCAAAATCTGTTTTATCGAGTATTTTAAAGCCACGTAAGCGTGAAGTGCAATGCAGCGCGTCCCGACACGCGGCGGGAAGTAATTTGCTGCCGACTGATTGCTCGCGCCGATTATATCTGCGCTCGTCCCACGCGAACGTTTTGTGGTTGAACTACCTACTGATTTTTAGTAACATGTACTGTGAATACGTTATTTAGGCATTGGCTATCTGCTTTATTATACACCAGCATCAATAAATTTTGCAAGGGGCTTCTTCCAGTACACCCAGACCCAAGACAAATTAGAAAAGTTCGTTTTCATAACTAACTAGAATCGAAAACCCGGACCCATTGTGTTGAAGCTAATTACCGCGCCATTACGCCTATGTCTTTAAAAAAAAGTTTGCCAGGATTTCTGTCGTCTTGTTGCTACCTTGTTTTATGTAACATTTAGATACTGCGTTCAATTACACCAAATTTTTATTAATATTACTATAGACTGTACTTGCAGTCAAACTAATCCTCAAATCAGAAGTAAGAAGCAAAGATTTTTTCTTTTTAACAACAATTCAGCACGTAGCAGGAAGTAATTTGCTGCCGCCTGATTGTTCACACCAATTTTATCCCACTAAGCTCATGCCATGCCAACACCCGTATACATAAAATTTACGTTCTTGTATGCAAACACAAAATGTATATATGGGGAATTAAGGCATTTCTTCCCGTTAAGTAGCTTTTATTGACTTATATGTAAATTTTTACTAGATCCTGATCAGAAATCTATCTCATAACTAACATTAGGCTGGTTTTCTGGGTCAAAAACTTTATTCTGTTTAGTCCGTCAGTTAGATTATCAAAAAATATTGGACCCATACTTTGTCTCTTGTCAATCAAACAAAAAATGAATAAAGATAAAGCGCATCAAAGTAAGCACGTGACGTCACGCCTTGCTAAAATGTGTCGCAAGGTGTGACGATACGCGGAACTTTAACGGGCTATATCTTCATCATTTTTTGAGAAAAGAAAAAATACGTGTCCAATATTTTCTGCTAATCCAACTGACGAACTAATTGTTTTTTTTTTAGGAAACTAGCCCATTATGTCTTTAAGTACATAATTACATTATTAATCAAATATATAAGAGAAGAATAGAGGACTCTAACATACGAATAACATAATGTTGTTTAAATATTACCTTTGTACATATTAATGATCGAAATTCATTGTTTCCAGGTACGTTCCAGAATTATGCCTGTCCCTATAGGAAGCCGAGCCGATGGTAAATACTCTTATTTCATGAGCTAGCATATAATATTCTATTTACTAACCAACTACCGTACATAGTTCATGACTTATACGTGATTGTGTAGTGTGAGAAATCCAATATATTTTGTAACCTAAAATAACGTGCAAATATCTGTGGAAAATAACCAAAAGGACATTTTACATTTTTTCATTTCGGAGACAATTATATTCTCTTCGTCACCCGTCATAATAATTCACGTACATTTCGCCTTTTGTTTAATTCGACAAAAGATACAGCGGTTACTTATTGTAAGAGTCTCGTTTTTGTATCTTTTTTACTCCGGCAGAAAGTTTTCCTTTTTTTGACAAAATATATTTTTAGGAAATATTATCTGTGATAGATATAACACATTGTTTGGGTTCATTTGGAAGGCTTCTTTTATATTATAGTACCTACTTTAAAGTTATAATAAAGCGCCAAAGAATACATAAGTCATATTGACATAGTTTCTAAGTAAATAATAAACATCCTTAAGGTACAAGGCAATTTAATTTTTCAGAGGTGTCTCCTAGCCTCAAAATTAAATTGACCCGAACTGGAAATCAAAGCCTCCACGTTCATGACTATTCACTGCACCACTACTCCAATCAGGTCCTAAAATTACGAATGAATGAATGACTAAATGAATGAATTAAAGATATTATAAAAAAAAAGTAAACCGACTTCAAAAAACTGAAAAGCTAAAAATAATATCAACACATAAGTCCTAATCAGTTACTTTTGGAGTCGGAGTACAGTGATAATCCTCAACAAAACGAATCATTTGAGTGCAAACATAAGTTAACGGCTGAACACCGATTTCATCCCTTATTTTTCCCACCTTAGAGGTGAAATTTTTCCAAAAAAATTTTAATATACTATCTTTAAAGTATAAGCTATTCGATAAAGAAAGAATCATCAAAATCGGTTCACAAATGCCGAAGATATTGGGCAACATAGGTACAAAATCAGTCGGCCCGGTATGGAGTTCATGCAATGTTTGATGATTTTCATATAGATCCCATCATCAGAACTTGATCAAATTTATATGGGACCATTCCGAAAGTATTTTCTTTCGAACAAAAAAAGAAGTATCGAAATCGGTTAACCTGGTAACGAATGATCGCTGAACATACATAAAAATAAAAAAAAGATACTGACGAATTGAGAACCTCCTCCTTTTTTGAAGTCGGTTAAAAAGGGCAGATACAGTTATAATTTAATTAATCCACAACCCAAATATCTACAACAAGAACAAAGTTCTTTCCGCAACAAATTAAAAGCAATAATTTCTACACATTTCAACTCTCCAATTAGATCCGCTGATGTATGGGAATCCGATCCCTCCGTTGCGAAACTTTTTAATATGCTAAAGAGGCGCTCTTCCCTACAAATCACACTTTTGGGCCAAATTAAAGGCATTAGTCACGGGAGTGGGACAAATTAATCTCATTTTTCCAGTTGATCCCGGCTTGAATGTATAAAGAATAGAACACACGCCTGTTACGTAACGAAGTGACCTTCATTTATTATGTGGAGTGTGTACTCTGGTTTTGCTGGCTTAGTTAGATGAAGGATTATTTAGTTTAATTCTAGATTTAGACATGCTTGAGGTACATTATTTATTTAATTTATTTTGTACAAAAAAAAATACTGTTAAATACTTTGACATAGATATACAGAGTGTAACGAAAAGGTGAAATAAAACTTTAAGGGGTTATTCTACGGCTAAATTACATCAACATTTTCTATGGGACCAACATCGAAATCTCAAAAAAAAAAATTGACGTTTCCATACAAACTGATGCCAGCTGGTCGCGTTTTAGTATGGGAAAGTGTTTTTTTTTTTTTGCGAATTCGATTTTGGTCCCATAGAAAAAGTTGATGTAATTTAGCCGTAGAATAACCCCTTAAAGTTTTATTTCACCTTGTCGTTACACTCTGTATAGACCATTGATTTTCAAACTAGGGGGCGCGCCCCACTAGGGAGGCGCGAAGACATGTACAGGGGGGCGCGGGCGCGGGCGGCGGCGGTTATCACTCCGGTCGCCCGCGCATACCTACCGCACGCACCTCACTCCCCGCGTCGCACGCGCCAAGCGAACACGTGAACTTTTGTTGCAAAAACAAACAAGCGACCTGCTATTATTGTGTATTAGAGTAGTGACAGTGAACGGTTATTTCTGTTGTTTCGCCATGAGTTCGGCGAAAAAACGCAAATATAATGATAATTATATTAAATACGGTTTTGTTTCTATAAATAAAAGTGGTATCGACCAGCCGCAGTGTGTCATTTGTTATGAAGTATTGAGCAATGATGCCATGAGACCATCCCGTCTGGAACGACATTTGTCAACAAAACACAGTGCTTTAAAAGACAAGCCGAAGGAGTTCTTTGCTTCAAAATCTGCAAGTTTGAAGCGCATGAAATTGGATAGTACTGGATCCTTCGCTCAGTCATCTGAGAAAGTGCTCGAAGCTTCATATGAATTGTCACTACTCATTGCAAAAGCCAAAAAAAGCCATACTATCGGTGAAACTCTCGTCAAACCCTGCTTATTGAAAGCAGCTGATATCGTTCTTGGACCAGAAAGTAAACAAAAATTTTCACAAATACCTCTTTCTGATAACAGTGTGAAACGTCGCATTGATGATATGGCTGAAGATATAAAAAATCAGGTAGTGGAAGCCGTGAGAGAATCAAGTTTTTTTGCAATACAGTTGGATGAGGGTACGGATGTTGCGCAATGTTGTCAACTGCTAGTTTTTGTTCGATACATACAAAACGAAACAATCAAAGATGAGTTGCTGTTTTCAACAGAGTTAACGACAACTTCGAAAGCAATTGATATAATGACGGCAGTCTCTGAATTCTTTGATAAACATGAACTGTCATGGAAAAAGTTGATAGGTGTATGCACAGACGGCGCTCCGGCAATGCTTGGATCTCGTTCAGGATTCATACAGTTGGTCAAAGAAAAAAATCCCAACGTAATTACAATTCACTGTTTTATACACCGTCAAGCCTTGGCAGCTAAAACACTTTCAAATGAACTCTATGAAGTCTTAAAATTATGCATTAAAATTGTAAATTATGTTAAAAAGAGTGCATTAAACACGCGGCTTTTTACGGCTCTCTGTGAAGATTTGGGCACAGAACACAAGACATTGTTATTTCATACAGAAGTGCGCTGGCTCTCAAAAGGAAATATGTTGTCAAGATTATTTGAACTGCGAGATGAAGTAATTCAATTTTTAGAAATTCAAAAACAAAGTGAATTGTTTTTGGAATTTAAGAAACCATGGGTCCAAGTAATATTTGCTTATCTATCAGATATTTTCGATTCATTGAACACTTTGAATTTGAAATTACAAGGCGGAGATTCGAACATAATTTATCATCGGGATGCTATCACAGCATATACTGAGAAGTTGCAACTGTGGAAGCGCAAAATTTTGGCGTCCAACTATTCCTGCTTTCCTAAACTATTTGCGATCACAGAAGAAGCGTTTTTTAAGGAGATTTTGAACGAAATTGATACCAAGAATAAAATATCAAACCATTTGCAGCACCTCACTGACGAATTTAAGCGCTACTTTCCCGACTCGTTCAATAATATTATTTATCGATTAGCGACCGACCCTTTTCACGTCGACATAGACTTGCTGCCAGATACTATACAAGAGCAAACTTTGGAATTAAAAAATGATTCTGCTGCCCAATATGATTTTGAGAAGATGGAGAAGGCACAATTCTGGGTTAAATATCTCAAAGTTTATCCCAGCATAGCAGAGCAAGCACTAAAATTGTTTTTACCTTTTTCAAGCACTTATTTGTGCGAAAAAGCGTTTTCAGCAGTTGTAGCAATAAAAACAAAGTACAGAAGCAAACTAGATATTGCTAGTGATCTACGTTGTGCACTTTCTTCTATTTCACCCAGAATTGGAAACATTGTCAAAAATATGCAAGCTCATCCGTCACATTGACTCTTCATATGTACAAGTGTTTACAAATGTGTAAAAACAGTATTTTTATAGTAAAACACCTATAAATATATTTTTGAACTTTATTACTCTTATTTTATTTTACAATTGCTCGACGAGCTCCCTTGCTGCTACTTGATGGGACCAAGGGGGGGGCGTGGGCATATTCATTTTAAGCAGTAGGAGGCGCGATACTTATAAGTTTGGGAACCCCTGGTATAGACATACCTCTACACTATGGCAAAAACAAATCTCATCATAGTCATGTTAATTATATGGAATGAATCACACAAAACGAATTTCACTGACATGGTATTATAATGATAGTCATATAATTATGATAGTCATTTTACTACTTTCCCGTCTACGTACGAGTATAGACTTAACAAGTCCGACTTTCGTTATAAATCATATTATGTGTGTGACTCATGCGACAGAAATTTGTTAATACGGCTGGAATTGTCGCTTATTTTTATTTGTGTTTTAAGATATCTTCAATCAATTAAGAGCCGGTTTCTCAAAAGCCAGATAACTGTATTTAAAGAATGAGTTTAACATGTTGACAGAATTCGTATAAAAAATGTGTCAAAGTGTCAATTTCTTCGTCGGATAAAAGATAATGGCGATTGAAAAATCGTCCCAAACCAATTTTGGTTTGGGACGATTTTTACATACATTACGATTTTTACGTACATGCGAGGATATTTCTCAACTTTTAAATTGTGGTTCTTAAGTGCCAATTCGTGCATTTATTTTGAACTCTTTGAGTTAGGTCACACAACTTTTTGGATGCGTGAGAAAGAAACTGACAAATAGCTAACCATCAAAATTTAATTCGATGCTTTAACCTTTTATCGTCCTAAACCCATCAAGCTGTCATGTGTGTATGGCTCAATCACATTTTAAAATTAAGCCTGTGCCCAGGGACGAGCCAATTTGTCGAGGGTAGAATTAAACTCTGCAATCTGCTTTGTCAATTCGTCAGTGCTATTATACGGGCGGCAAAAATTGAATAACGCATGAAATGGGTTGCAGGTTTCAGACACATAAAATAAAAATTAATAAATAAATACATTGTTTTTAAAATTACACTAATTATCTACCGCCTAAATTGTACATCTTTCTGTAAAAATCATGTGTATTTTACTTGTATGGTGTGCAATAAAGAGTATCTATCTATCTATCTATCTATCTAGCCCCAAACCAAGCAAAACTTGTATTATGGCGACTAGATAACGGATAAACAAATATTTTTATAAGCATTCAAGACTCAGGTACAAATGCTCGTGCTCATCATTCAAACATTTTCCCCTTGCGGGATTCGAACCCGCAACCGCTGGCTTTGTAGTCCGAAGCGCGAACCACTACCTACACCAGACGGTCGTCCATGGACAGTCGAACTAAAAAAGGCAAAAAATATTGGTTTTGAATTTGTAAATACTGGAAGAAAGTAAAATTGGTAATTTTTTGCTGTTTTTACCTGATTCTGCTATAGCGCTAGAATTCTTTAACTGGTGCAAGGTGTCAATTAGGATTCACTGCTACTTGTAAATTTGTAACTAAAAAAAATATCACTTATTGAGACCTTTACTTTAATTTTATGTATGACTAGCTGTGCCTGCGGCTTTGTCCACGTGGAATACAGCATGTCTTCCTCTATTTCACTCCTTTAGGAGGTGGATTAAAAAAGAGTAGCTTGTCCTTCCCTAAGCTTTTTTCGTACTAAATTACATCGAAATCGGCTCCACTTTTGCAATAAAAAGTAGCCTAGTCCTTTTCCAAAGTCCAATTTATTTCTATTCCAAATTTCATCAAAATTGGTTCAGTAGTTTAGGCGTAAGCGTAACAGACAGACAGACAGAGGTTCTTTCGCATTTATAATATTAGTATGGAAGTATGGATATAAGTATGGATTAATTTATAATGTAGAGGTATATCATTCCGCCAACCCGCCTGCCAAGCGTGGCGAGTATTGGCAATCCCCCCTGATGAAAGTCATTGGGGAAGGCCTATGTTCAGCAGTGGACGTCCATGGCTGAAATAATGATGATGATGATATATAATTACTAGTATCATAAGTAATAGTCTAGTAATAAATCTGCTGGATCAAAACTGAATAAATAAATCCGCAAACCAATTAAATAGGATTTAACAAAACAAAATTGGATTTTCGAAATATCCAATTAAAACTTGTGTACTTACACAAAAAAGTAAATAGTATTATCTAGTCAACTGTAGTGGGCCTTGTTTCCCTCCGCGAGAGAGCGTGCTGGTGAAGCCGTGATAATGAATTATGGGGATGCGCGCGTGCGTAGTTTTAAAACGCGTTATTCCGCTTAATTTCAAGAGATAATTCTCACAAAGTTACCCAGTTTAGGTTGAATAAACGTTGAAAAGTGTTAACAGAAAAAAACAATTGCAGGGATATTTTCCACGGATTTGAGATCTTGTATAGTAGACAATTCATCATTTCAACCATAAGACGGCCACTCCTGAACACAGGCCTCACCCAATGACTTTCATCGGGGGGTATTGCCAATACTCGCTAGGCTTGGCAGGCGGGTTGGCGAGCGCATTTTTTTATATTATTTCACACGGAGACGCTGCTGCCCGTCTCGTGCTACAGAAATTTGTCGCCTCTTACGACACGCCTCCTGTTGGCGGTGTGTATTCTTAGAAGTGTATTCTTTATGGCCGTCCCCACACGGCACCAGTAGCCAATTCATTAAAGTCAATTTATTTGACTAGGTATTTTAGGTATTCCTTAATCAAGTTAATCGTCGTGATATTTAATTTTATACATACTAACTTTTTTAATTATCTCACAGCCAATGTAAAAAATGTGCATATTTAATATATAAATTATATTTTACAACGTATCATATCCATATAAAATAATTATGTTTCAGCAAACACCAAAAAATTTGACCTATTTCAAAGCTTCAAAATGCAAATTAAACGAAGCACGTAGCTTATTTTTTCTAAACATTACCAATCCAAACGAGGCCGGCCATGTAAAATTAGCAAAAAATAAAATGCAATCCGAAATGTAACGCACGTACGGTACTTTGTTTATGCACGCAAATAAACATTCCGTCGGGACTCACCTCCTGAGATCATAATCCGAACAATCCCGAATGAAAATTCGTGACACGAATCCGAGTCCCCTGTCCACGAGTATTTGCATATGCTTGGCTCTCATTTGCGAGGGGCGGTGGCATCGGTAATTAGATAACAAAATCTCTTATCTCGTTAAACGACCCTCGTTATCGGCGTCCAATTTGGGGCAAAAAATAAGTGTCGATCACCGTCCGCAGGCCGTCCGTCTGTCGGACGCTGACTGAGATTGATTCGATGCTATTCTAAAGTTACGTAACTCTTTGGTTTTTTACGCGTCATTCTTATGTGTGCGTTTATATTTACACACACTTCCAATGTCGTAATATGATTTCTATATGTATGTCATTTTTAAATAAAGTAAATAAAAATAGATATAGTAGAATAAATAGAGAATGCTTCTTAAATATGAAGTCCGCAATTTGGAATTCAAAATCAAAGTTCTCATACCTTCTTATATAAATTTTTTTTAAACTATTGTACAGAGTTTAATGTGGTGTCAATTAAGGCCGTAACAGAGGTAGAAAATGAATGCTTTTGAAGCTGGACTGGGCCGATATTAGTTTAAAAAATACTCAGGCTGCTTGACAAATACGTAAGTCAGAATAAACCAACATAAAAACTGTCAATCTCAAGGCCTAAATTAGATGGATGTGTTTTATTATTTTTCATATTTTGCCTTTTATACTTCGGCTGCTTTACTTTTGCATCTATTTCCTACTTAGTTTACTTATGCTCCAGAACAAAACGATTCTGCTCCAGTTAGCGGCTTTCTCAAATCGCACCTTCGTTACCATATTTATTTACTAGAAGTAGTCTTTGTGTCACCAATTTGGTAGTGGCCTGACACAGGGCCAATTACACGGAGCTGGGCCGGCTCATTACGCTAATCTAGCGGCATTAGGCCGGCGGCCAAGCGGAATTGCTGTACTTCCCTCGTTACACTAACCTACTCTAAATGCCGTGGGCTGTGGTTCCTTCAAACCTTTTTGGGCTGTAGAAGATGTGCCAAGTTAGGCAGGAAGTTTGTGTTACCCTGCGTGACTACAAGAACTATTGTATAACAGAAAAGTAATTAACAGTAAATAAATATTTCACCTTACGCCCATATTGTGACATAAGCGAAACGGCCAAGCTACATAATTTGGCTAAGGTGTAGAGTTTGTTAAGTTAGGGCTTATAGAGTTAGGGTATGTAGAGTTAGCTTTAGCTTGGCTCTAAATGAGATCTGATAACTATAACAGTGCGAGCCATTTATGGTCTCATCTTGGTAACATTTTACATAGAATGTTTTTGGTGGTATTACATATTTCTCAGTTATTATAAACTTTAAACTAATTAAACCACAGAACAGGAATGACACGTTACGCTCCGAAACATTATTTCTTAATTAAAATAAATAATGGATAGGTATAAAAAAAAATGATACTTTGATTGTATCCGGTTCACAGTATAACTGAAATAAAATCACAATATAAGTGCAGTTGTCAGCTTTTTGACTTCTTTATGATTTCTTTCTAAAAACTCTATGGACGAATTTGCCGCATATACCACTAACTTAAAACTAACTAAGCTGAGCTTTATTATTTAGTGTGTTAGAAACTTTAGTTTTGGGTTTATTAAAACTTAAGTTTAGTTTTTATACACATGAGAATATCATCATCATCATTTCAGCCATAGGACGTCCACTGCGGAACATAGGCCTCCCCCATTGACTTCCAGATTGGCCGGTTGGAAGCGGCCCGCATCCAGCGGCTTCCTGCAACCTTTACCAGGTCGTCTATCCACCTTGTAGGTGGACGTCCTACGCTGCGCTTGCCGGTACGTGGCCTCCATTCCAGAACCTTTCTGCCCCATCGGCCTGAGACATGAGAGTATAATTTTCTTTAATTAATTTGAAAAATAGAAATTAAGTCAGGCTTAAAGCAAGCTATTGCAAGAACTTTGTTTTCAAACACACTCAAAAACAACAGATATTTCAGTATTTGATAATAGCACGATAGATCTCCCTATAAAATGAATCCACCACTCCTAGCAACACTCTTTATCCACTCATAACAATGTACCCTCTTCATTTGTTCCCTAATTGAATGACGCGACAGTACTCAGGGAAAATTGAGTGTATGTTACGAGTGCCGTGATAAATATGCGGTGTCCATTAGACTGGCGAGAGCGACAAAGAGATGCGGGATTAGCTCGCGTCTTGACGTGCAGTAATTAGAGGGAGGGGGGAGAGTTGATGGAAGCATCAAACAGAGGGAAATGAGGTTTTTCTAGAGTTGTAAAGTGTCCGTCACGTTATAAATGTCTGACCAATATGACCGAGCATATTGGAATTTTTTTCAATGTGACCGGACATTTTGAACATTTATTGTCACTAACGTCACATTCAATTATATTGACAAACTATGAAAAAAAACATTTAGTCATAAATAAATGTATTATTATAAAAGAGAGGCTTTAGTAGTAATGATCTATAACGAAATGAATATACTAAAATACATTTTGTGACCATGGTGACAATACGCTTAAAGCATATGACCGTCAATTTACAACTCTAGGTTTTTCTCAATCTTATTAACCTATATTACATACATTTTGATGAACTGAAATGAATGAAGATTGAACAGCACCTAAGTAGACTCTATGTTTTTATTTTTATGTTGTTGATGAGAACAAAGGTGATAAAATAAATAATTCTTTAAAATCAAGAAAAGTAATATTGTACATGTTAGTCTGATCACGTTAACATAGTGGTTAATCACACTTACATCATATAAACGTAATTGATGCTATGCACGTAAATTCTGGTCGCTTAAGGACTTTCCAGGTTGTTTCATCATCATCATTTCAGCCTATTGCAGTCCACTGCTTGACGTAAGCCTTCCCCAAAAAGCGCCGAAGAGCACGATCTCCCGCTTTTATCATCCAGCCACTTCCCGTCATCTTCCTAACACCGTCGGTCCATCCAGCCGGGGGCGTCCTACACTAAAATTGAAGACTATCTTGATGACAAGAATATATGGTCAGTCCAACCTGCACTAAACTGATGTACCTAACTGTTTATTTTGATTTATATTTTTTGTGTGGCAGCTAGTTGTGACTGAGTTTGTTCCGGCGTTTCTTCTCAGCACTTGCCAGATTGTCTGTGTCTTGTCTCGAAGCGCTAGTAGGGCCCAAAAAATAAGGAGACATGTTCTGCCCCATATGGGCCAATAATGTTATTATTGACGTTCATAAGTGGCAATTTTGTCCTGAATTGAATAAATGATTTTTGACTTTGACTTTGACTACGTTTGCCAAGGCGCAGTCCCCACTCGAGATCCGTTTATTCCACATTTCATTGGTTCTGCGACAGATGTGGCCGGCCTACTGACACTTTAGCTTGCTATATTTTAGGACTATGCCCATTAATTTGGTCTGCTGTCGGAAAGCCTCGTTTCCGATTTTATCCCTTAACGTAATTTCAAGCATCGACTTTTCCATGAGTTACGTGAAGACAATGGGCCAGATTTACTGTCATGTTCCACGTTTCGGCTCCTTAGGTCATCACTGGTAGGACGCACTGGTCGAATACCTTGCTCTTCAGGCATTGTGGCAGTTGCGACGAGAAGATATGACGCAGCTTCCTAAATACTTGTCAGTTTGTTTCGTATTCAGGGAATTGCGATGTTATAGTAAGTGTGAAGTGGTGATATACGCAAAGCTGCTAGCATTTTATGGAAAAGAACAGCCGAGGATCATGGTACGAAAAAATCCCATGTCCAGCAGTGGACTGGTGTTATAATTCTATCCTAGTAACTTTTATGACAATTTACTTGGCTGACAAAAGTTACTAAGTTTGTTGCGCCGTTTCTTCTCATCACCAGCCGATTTGTAGTCCCGAAGCGGTGGTAGGGCAAGGCTATATTTTTGGGACGTGTATAAGTAATACTCAATAATACTCATTTATTCAGTATAAAGGCCCTCTTCCAGGCACTTATACACGTCCCAAAATATAGTGACCGGGCCTAAATACTGAATAATTTACTTTTAAAACTATTATGTCTCGTGTGTGGCAACACTATTTACAAAAGACGCCATATTTGTTAAAGCTTTTCGCCAGTCTGGGAAAAAACAAAGTAAAAAAAATACACAGTACAATACTCGTTATATTGGAAAACAAGTTGATATTATCTTGATGTTACTTCATATTACATATTTCGCTGTAATAAATAATTTGTGAGTCGTGGAAACAGCTAGTTAATATTAAACCCATAGGCGGAGGTTTCGAAACTAATGTTCTTATAATATATTGCTTTTCCTCAATAATTCATTTCCCAGCGTTCCGAAGTAAATCTTACAGTGCTCTGGGGACGGTGTTTTATTCCAAGGCTCGTCAAAATATACGCCGCGCGCGCACCCTCGGGAGGCGAACAGACTAACTCAGTAATTTATATCCAACGCAATATGTAATTCATGAAATATTTTTTTGATCTTCACGATTGAATATGTTTTTTTTTTTCGTAACACTATGTTGCATTGTATTTTTGTAATTTAAAGCATTAAATATTAGCGCCATTTAGACATCAGATTGGGCGTATGTCACAGTACATATTCTTAGCTGTAGTAATGTAATCAGTGCTTAGCTCTTTGAAAAAATAACGCTATTTTGTAAGCCTGTACACGCGACTAATACTTACTCGTACTTACAAGTTATATTCATGGTAATAGAAATATATATAAGTATATCTATGCAACACACCGTTACATTTAATTAAGGCCCGGGCTCCTAAACTGTGTACACTGTATTTCACACAGCATAGCGTAGCATCTAACTTTTTTTTCATAAATCACATTATAAAACTAGACTTAATAAAAACACATATGTCGAGCCAATGTTTTATTAAGTTGTTAGCATCATATAGCTGAATCGAAAACCGTTTGTTAAAAAACTAAAACGTTTGTTAAAAAGGAAAACTATCTGAAAAAACTCCTTTTTCCGATTGAAAATGCATCCGTTAATCCGACGCAAACTCTAACGCGAACAATGATCGCTGAAAAAGCCATCCCGCAAAACAAAACAGCGTAACGGCGCGGCGCGGTGCGAAGCGTCGCGACCTCGTTATGGAAATAAAGGTTATGTACATTGTAGAGCATTCGACGAACGGAATTAACCGACACGGCTTCCAATTTGGCCGTGCAATCGACATGGAAAAACGCGCCTCATGAATATTCGCACACGTCCCGCCTCTTTTATCATTCCGATTGTAACAAGGCATAAGATTAAATTATAAAAAGGCCGGCTCCGAAATGAATCCGCGGCGGTGCGTGACGTGAATCCGTGAATGGCTCGAATAAAACCTCTGCGAGCGAGGGGGGACTCCCGGTCCCTACCTTGCCTGCGGCCTTGGGACTGCCTTGGCCGACTCTCAGAAACCTCTAATTCGATGGCAAATTAATGTGTTGGATAGTTCAGCGTGCGAAAGGTTCTAGAAATTCCTGCTTGATTTCTAATTTAATTTATTATTTTTCAGCTTCTAAACAACAGGTACATGTAGTCTATAAAGCGATGATAATGCAAAAGTATATTACATGACGACCTCCGTAGCCGAGATGCGAGCATGACGGACTTGGTGTCGCTATCTCTAAGGTCCCGGGTTTGATTTCTGGTCAATATAGAAAAATAACTTTTCTGTATTGTCTCAGGTTAGGGTGTTGTGGTACCGTCATTGTTTCTGATTTCCATAACACAAGTGCTTAAGCTACTTATCATAGATTCAGAGCAATGTATAAGATGTCTAATATTGATTAACTGTTTATATTTTAGAACGCTGGGACAACCATGCTAAATAAATAAGTATTATTGATAGAAAGGGAGACCAACTCTCACGTTTAAGCTGCGTGTTTAAATAGATAATTGCTTTCTGTGCTGTCCTTATACTATAAGGTATTTGTGGTGCTGCTACAAAGCGCCATATGTTCGCTGTAGAAATGTTGTGGATTGAATAACTTCCGCGTCGTGTTCGACGTACTCGCACGAATAACAGAGAGCTCTTTAAATATGGATGCACGTTCTTCGCTTGCTTTTGTTTTTATTATTCCGCGCGATTACAGCGCCGCCTTGTTTCGTAAACATTTGCTCTGATTTTGGAAGTTTAATTGTGAATGTGATGTATAAGTCAACAGAGAAATGAAAAAATTTAGGTGAATAATAAAATGTTTGAATAAAAACACACGTAATTTCACCTTTTAGGCTGTTTTGTGGAATACCAACATGACTAGTCTATTAAAACGTGTTTTCTTTTTCTAGCCAAGGTACTTCTTTAAGTAACACCTAGGCTTTCTTCTACAAACTTTCAAATTATAAGTTAAAAATCTAACATTGTTAAAAAAACAAAACATATATACATAACAGACATTTTGTTGAGTCGAATACAATCTTTCAGTAGCAGCAAAATAGAGCAAACCCGACCCGAAAAAATAATGCTAAACTTATACCACCACCAATTTGTACCCATAAAACATGTCAGCCAATTGCAGTCCACAGCTGGGCGTAAGCCTCCCCCAAATTAAACCAATAGAATCAATTTATCTGCACATACGCCTAAATAAAGCTCTATTACACGTCCCAAAAGAGCGTCAAAGAGCATAATCTTCCACTTTTTTCATCCATCCACTGCCAGCCATCTTCTTAATGTCGTCGGTCCATCGAGCTGAGGGGCGTCCCGCATTGCAAAACAATAAACAAAGAAACAATTGTATGTATTCTATTCTAATTTTTATTACGAGTAGCTACATATAGCTACAAGCTAAGGTTTTTGTGGTAAGGGTCATTATTTATGTTGGCGAAGGATGTTTTCTATCAACCATTTTTACATTGTCTTTTCTTCTTTTCTTTATTTTTGAAATCATTGCTGTTTTGATATTAAGTGTTTTGTTTGGATTCAGTTGTGATTCGGTAGTTGTCAATAAGGGAAGAATGTACGTCTAAGCTAAGAAAGTTTAATAAATTGGATTGTGCAAGTATATACTGCTTCCTTATTAAGCCCTGCCCTGCTCCTATCTCTTGCTGTCGTTTTTAATTTAGATGTTTAATTGACACAAATAATAATAAAACGTTGTTATATAATTTTGAGTAACACACTTGCAGTAAAACTGATGTTCACTGGCTCACACACCCTGCATCGTACGTGACAAAGATCAAAGGTACCCACTCCGGCAGGGGACGCCGCGCGCTCACTCGCGACCCGGCGCGGCGCGAACAGCTTTGATCTTGCCGAATCGACACACGTCGACTGGTATAATTAAATACTCATCGTAAATGTACTGTTATTACTGAGAAACATAACCTAGTTTCACCATAGACAGTTATTTTGAAAGTAAAGTCAGATTCATATTTGCTTTAGCTTAAAAAATCTGAATATGTGTATTTTGCCGACCTTAACCTTAGACTTTATACCTAAGACATACTATATTTTGTTATGAAAGATATTTGCTCTAGTTTTGGAAGTTTTCTCCTTTGGCAAATAAACAAATATTAATAAACGGAAAAGTGAAGACAATGTTTTAAAATAAAATGTTATATTAATACCAAAATACGTTAAATTGTTGTTAAAATTTATGGAGGTTTCGATTTGGAAGTATTATTGTTGTTATAATTATTGTATAATTGAAAGCTTTTCCAATGATTCTTCGTGTTTGTTTTTTCTTAAATTGTTTCTGCCTCATTCAATGGTTGAGAAATAACTTTTAAAACATTAGATCAGCCATCCATTTTTTTCTTGTGCAACAAAAACTAAGTAATACTCTGTTGTTGTTGACGGATAATTTATTAGAAAGACTAATAAATACTAAGTTTTAGTTTATTAATGAATAATTTAACATCAAAATGTATTCTTTATAATCAAGACTTATTCTTTATAATTTCTAAATTATCTTTTGTTGTATTTTAAGCAACTGGAAACTATTAATTTTATTATATTAGAGTTAATAGTATCGTTTACATATAACGTTTCCGTTAAATTACATTTTCGAAAGCTCGCAAAATAGCAGCGAGTGTGAATGGCGGCGAATTGAAAAGGGAGCACAACGCTCAAAAGTCAAATGTCGTTTATTCAATTCTGGCGTTCGCAAGCACAGGAGCACGAAATAAAACCACTGAATGTACTGTGGATGTATTATATTTGCCGTGAAAAGATGCTGCAAACGTTTCCAGTTATTGTATTCAAGTCACAACAGCCGTCACTAAACTTCACGTCTAACCTTCTGATTGTAACATCTACCTTTCAAAAGTATGCACAATGGTAACCACATCTATACTAATATTATAAAGCTGAAGAGTTTGTTTGTTTGTTTGAACGCGCTAATCTCGTAAACAACTTCGATTTTAAAAAAAATATATGTTGGATAGTTCATTTATTGAGGAAGGTTTTAGGCTATATTGCATCATGTTACAACTAGTAGGAGCGGAGTATCAATCAAAAATGTTTTGCAAAAACGGGCAAAAATATTCCTTCTGAGAGCTTTCGTCGCGTGCGCTGGGTAGACGTTTAAAGTTACACCAAAATCATGTATGACGGAATTGTTCCCATTCAAAAGTTCTAAAAAAAAGTCGGTGACAGCATATGTCTATCATTTAGGGAACCGGGAAGAAAGGTTCTCGAGCATGGCGTCCTCGAACTGAAAAACGCAGCGTAGGCAGGCCTACTACCCGGTGGACTGACAATCTAGTTAAGGTTGCGGGAAGCTAGATACAAACGGTTAAGAGCCGTTCGTTTTGATGTTATAGGAAGGCCTACGTCTAAGGTGGGACTTTTTAAGGCTGACGGTGATGATGATAATTTTTTAGATTGTCTAATCAGACTATAGTATCGGCTTAGAGGGAATACACCTATAATTTGACATGAAACTTTGATATACTATCTACCGAAATGCCCAGAAATGCGTCCAATTTAAGTTAGATGCGATTGTCATTTCCAACTACATAATGAAAATGTTTTGCCACCACATATTACGATCCGATAAAGCCATTAGAGAATTGGACGTAATAAATAACATTTACACTCGTAGAATGTTTTAACTTTCTTCGTTATTTTGAGGGTAAACTGTTGAACCTTATCTATTGAAACATAACAGGAACGAGATGTCTAAAGGTTTTTCTCGCAAACTTTTTAGACCCCCGCCTTACAATTTAGGGACGTGGTGGAGACATGAATAAATGATTCTTCATTTGTGCTTGAAACAAACGACTGTCAGCGACACGTTTTCTCTCCGTCACGTCATTTCCAGCCGCTGAAGTGCCGTCAGTCCCTCAGACAACGTTTGTGGCTCGCATTATAGTTTAACAGAGTAATTCTTTTCGTGATGTTACGACAGTTTTTTTTCCTTTCATCTTCCGAAAAATTTGAACCATTGAATTACACTTCACATAATCTCATTAATTTCTTATCTAATCTATCTCTAACTTCCATTCCAACCATATTTAATGATATTTATCAACATATCTATGCTTCGAAAGGCAAGTTATATAAATAAATATTGGACATCACATGTAGCTTAAACACTTGTGTTACAGAAATCAGAAACAACAACGGTACCACAACATTTAGACCCGAGACAATATAAAAAAAAAAAAATTTTCTACATGGACCGACCGGGAATCGAACCCGAAACGGAACGGAATATGCTCGCCTCTCGGCTACGGAAAGCAAAATTTGGTACCGGTTAATATCGCTTGATATTAGTTGTAAAGCCTAGTCATAGACCTTAAGATAGATAGATAGATACTCTTTATTGCACACCATACAAGTAAAATACACATGATTTTTACAGAAAGATGTACAATTTAATTTTTTAATTTAAGGCTCACTGGCTAAGGTTTATTCTATTAATATTTTATTCTATTATTCTATATAGGCATACTTTACTTTACTCTCTAACTCAAGAAATGCCTAATCGATATTTATGAGGTTATTGCACTTCAATAGCCAATAAGTCAATAAATTAAATAAATTGTCTCAGTCATTGGCGTAGTATTTATTGTTTGAATCTAAACTTGGTGCAAAATAATTATAGTACTCCGTAGGAACTAGATGTTCTCAGTCAGGCTAAGCTTGGGGCACTGTGTGAATATACTTTCAGTTTCGCTGCCAACCCGTTCGGCTAATTCAGTCACTCACTAAGACATGAATGAAATTGTTGAAACGTATGACGTATTAGGTACTCTGCGACCTAGGTTATACTCCTGTATTTGATGTCGAGCAACTCTGTTGAAAGACGCTTCTGCCGTAGATCGGCCATCTACGGCGTAGCATTGGGATTGGGAGTTCGTAGCTTGACTACGTAGCATAACTTTTAACTCACTGTAAATGCGTTACGAAGCAAAACCTTTCATTGATAATTTCATTCATTCTAACATTTGACTGATCTATTAACTAAACTAAAACAGTTACTTTAATTCGTAGTGGACCTTTGAATCGGCTATTTTGTATTACGGCTAGCTAGTGTTCATAGAGTAGCTACGAAATAGTCTAACCCAACGTGTAGCAGGCGTCAGTCCTTGTTTTTGCCCACCCCACACTGGCAGAGCTGTAAGAGAATTAGGCGTCCGGTCACGACTCGTGACCAGAAACTTTATCGAGCAATTATTCGGCCCCTGTCCTATACTTTTAATATGCGCCCTGAGGGATGCCCCCTATTTGTCTCTGCTACAGAACAGGACAGAATTAGAGGCATTTGTTGGTACAAAGCTAAGTGTTAGGAGCTCAGGGGTCAAAGCTGACAAAGCACTTTGTATCCGCCGCGCCATCATATTATACAGGCCAACTTTGTATTGTCTTACTTAGTATCAACATCAAAAAAACCGGCCAAGTGCGAGTCGGAATCGCGCACCGAGGGTTCCGTACAAACCTGTAGGTACCGTTATGAGTAAAAGTTCACCCATCACGACAATCGAGTCATAGTTATGGTATTTTTATTGCAAAATGAAATCCATAACATTACAAAAGTTAAATTGCGGTTTACGATTTATGACGTATTAAAAAAAAACTAATTACTTGATCTCGTTCAAACCAATTTTCGCTGGTAGTTTTTATGGTAATGTACATTATATATTTTTTTATATAATGATTATATTTATCATTCTCTTATTTTAGAAGTTACACACATTTTACCACTTTGGAAGCGTCTCACACGCAAACTATTCAGTTTAGAAAAAAATGATATTAGAAACCTCAATATCATTTTTAAAGACCTATCCATTGGTACCCCACACGTATGGGTTTGACGAAAAAAAAAAATTCGAGTTTTAGTTCTAAGTATGGGGAGCCCCCAAAATGTATTATTATTTTTCTATTTTTTTGTGTAAATCTTAATGCGGTTCACAGAATGCATCTACTTACCAAGTTTCAACAGTATAGTTCTTATAGTTTCGGAAAAAAGTGGCTGTGACATACGGACGGACGGACAGACGGACAGACAGACAGACAGACATGACGAATCTATAAGGGTTCCGTTTTTTTGCCATTTGGCTACGGAACCCTAAAACAGGACAAGTGCGATTTGGACTCTTCCCACTGAGGATTCCGTACAAAATTTTAGGTACATATTATAAATGCCGTGCCGTGTAGGGACGGCCGTTAAGAATACACGTGTCCCTACCGCCAACAGGAGGCGTGTCGTAAGAGTCGACTAACTCCTATAGCACGAGACGGGCAGCAGCGTCTGCGTGCGAAATGTTATAAAAAACTGCACTTGCCAACCCGCCTGCCAAGCGTGGCGAGTATTCGCAATCTCCCCCGATGAAAGTCATTGGGGGAGGCCTGTGTTCAGCAGTGGACGTCCTGTGGCTAAAATGATGATGATGATGATGATTATAAATAGCAGGAATCGAATCTCGCAGCAATTTCCGAGCTATTCTCGGAACTTTAAGTAAAGAATATTTTTTTATGATTTAAGTACAAACGTAGAGTTTTCAGATTTTTCCATGTATTTGTTTGTAGTAGACGCAATATTACTTGCCTTTCATAGTTCTAGGTCAACAGAAAGTACCCTTTAAATCTTAATTCCCTTGAGATAGTCGAAATATACGTTTTTTTGCGGCACAAACGGCCGTACCTTTTTATTATATTTTAACTTCATTATTTCAGCCATAGGACGTCCACTGCTGAACATAGGCCTCCCCCAGTGACTTCCAGATTGGCCGGTTGAAAGCGGCTCGTATCCAGCGGCTTCCTGCAACCTTTACCAGGTCGTCTGTCCACCTTGTAGGTGGACGTCCTACGCTGCGCTTGCCGGTACGTGGCCTCCATTCCAGAACCTTTCTGCCCAATCGGCCGTCAGTTCTACGTGCTATGTGCCCCACCCACTGCCACTTCAGCTTGCTTATATTTTAACTTAGAAGTTTGATTTTTCTACAACTTCAAGGGATTGTAGACCTGAGTATATGGTTTTAATTTCAACTCGATACCTTTACGCGTTCCCAAGTTAAGAGGTCTTGTCTTGACAGAAGACAGATGGACAAAAGGTGATCCTAAAAGGATTCAGTTTTTTTCTTTAGTGACTCCTAAAAAGACCCTAAGCTTCCTGGTCACGTTATAGAATTTTTATGGGGAATCTTTTTTTTTGTTGAGGTATTGCGCATTTGTAGTTACTCGTTGTTTATATCCTGCACTATATAATGCTGGATGCACATGTTCCAAATGTCCTGGCTCAAGACTAAGTCAACTCTAACTTAATGGGACTAAGCACTAAGAAATAAAGAAGACATTTTCTAAGAGGTACCTACGAGTATTATTTGACTACACAATTTTATTTACAATAATTAACACATAATTAATTTGTTTCCACAATCACACCAATGGGCAAGTTTCCTTAAAAAAAATTATTAGCCCGTTAGTTAGATTAACAGAAAATATTGGACACGTATTTTTTCTTTTCTTAATCAAACAAAAAATGATGAAGAGATAGCCCGTTAAAGTCCCGCGTAAAGACAAAAAATTATAAAGATAAAGCACATCAATGTTTGGGAGTGACGTCACGCCTTGCCAAAAAGTGTCGCGAGGCGTGACGTCACTCCCAAACTTTGATGCGCTTTATCTTTATAATTTTTTGTTTGATTGACAAAAGACAAAATATGGGTCCAACATTTTTGGATAATCTAACTGACAGATTAAATAGAATAATCTTTTTTTGACCCAGGAAACTAGCCTATTATCTAGCCCCAAACTAAGCAAAGCTTGTACAATGGCGACTAGATAACGGATAAACATACTTAGATACTTTTATAAACATCAATCACTTAGGTACAAATGCTCTTGCTCAACACACAAACGTTTGCCCCTTACGGGATTCGAACCCGCAACCGCTCGGCTTTATAGTCCGGAGCGCGAATCACTACACCAGGCGGTCGTCAAAGCTGCTTTTGACACATAAAGTATTTGAGCTAATATCCAGCCATAATTAGTAGTGTAAATAATTAAATGTGTGCTCATCCTCGCCGCCAAAGGTTAGCTATCAAGGAATTACATATCGACGGTTGAAAGGCAAAAGGCATCAAGCGACATTTTGATAACTTTACAGGAGAGCGATTTAAAGTTTTTATTTTTGGAAAAAAAATCGTAGTTATCTTTTGGCGCTATAAACAGAGAAAAGTCTTACAGAAATATATGTTTTAAGAAAAGATCTATATTATGCAATTAATGTTTCAGCTATAGAGTTATTATTTACGAAGTTAGATGTCGGTTAACCCTAAATGCCCTATTTTTGGATTAAGGCAAAAGAGGTCAAACGCCGATGTACTTGAAAACGATTCCAGGCAAACCGATTTAACAACCATTTATATAATAATTGGTTCCATGCAGAACACCTTAAGAGTGTAATTTAAAAAAAATTGATTAAAGCTAAAAGAGTGAAAGGGCCAATATTATTTAAGTTGTGCAAGGCACAATAATTCAAAGTCAAATGTTATCTTTGTGTGAATAAGAAAGAAGATCTTATGAGCCAATAGAAGTTTTATGGCATATAGCTGAAATACAATATATTTAACGAGTTTATAGTTTATTGCCACTTAGGCTATTGTGTATTGTAATCAATTGTATGGATTATAATTAAACACAATAAAAAAAACTCTTTGCAAACAATTCATTTTTCAGCACATTGCACATAAAAAGCATGTGGTTTTTCAAAATTTAATAACAGAAAAAAGTTTCTCTAAAACCCGCTTATTTATTTTAATAATTGATAAAATATCTTTGCAAGAAATAGAGGTACTCACTCACATTCATACACCAAAGATAAATAACAGTAAGTAGAAGGACCTAGTCCTAGCCACAAAAAAATATTTTAAAGAATTAACTTCATAGGACCTATAGCTAATCATACTTAAGGTAGTTTTTTTGGCAACATGAAATATGATTTTCCTGCATGAAACGTGAATGTTTGATTTTTAAGCTATGTACAAAAAACCATTAATAAATATTTTTCAGTCAATCAATTACAAAACACACTACGCCAGACCAAAAAAATAAAATTAAAACTGGTCAAGGGGCACCACATTTACTTTTTAAAATCGCATAACTAAGTACCAGTAAGTACCATAAAAGCGTAAATTGACATACGTAAAAAAATCTACATTCCACAAAAAGTTGGTTTTTATTTCATACAATAAGACTTTTTATTTTTTTATTTAGTTAGTCCATGTCTTACGACTGTCTGGTATAGTGGTTCACGCTCCGGACTACAAGCCCAGGCTGTTTCGGGTTAAAACCCCGCAAGGGTCTACCATTTGTGTGATAAGCACGAGCATTTGTACCTGTCATGAATGTTTTTAATGTATTTTATTTTATTTTATTTTAATGGAAAACAAACAGCTTGTAAATTTAATAATAAAAAATAACGACTACAGATATTCAATAAGCCTATAGTTTTCACCTCTAAGTAGGCAAATATTAGTACTAAATTACATACCATGATATAAAAACCAATAAAACAAACACAGAAAAAAGGTAGTTAGGGTCAACGATTGGACGCATGAAATTATTTGCAAGCAATGTTCTCACCTCGGCGGAGCGGGTACAAAATAAGTCTAAATGCGGGTAGGCACTGACAGTCTCGTAAAACTTTTTAGTAACTCTACTAAAGAATGAGTTCTGACGGTAATTTGTGCGAGACGGTGACGAGTACAAGCACGGGCGCTGTCTATTTGGTTTAATGGGTACGCGTAATTGTATGTTATTTAGAAGCTGTAAGCTGTCAACATGGCTGTTAGCGATGTTCAATAAATAGGTAATATCTGCTGCGTCTCTACGTAACTCAAGAGGAAGACAATGGTATATTTAAGTAAGTTTATCCGTTATATAAAGAGGATAAGTTGGCGCGCTCTAAGGTCAAAGCGGTACAGGACATTTTCCAGTGTCGCTTTGTTTAAGACCCTGGGGGTAACCTGTTAGGCAAGGACCTCGCGGTGAAGGAGAGATGGCGCTCTTATTTCCATAAGCAGCACAAAGAGGTGCAACCACCAGACCTTCCTACGAATCAGGGACTAGTAGCACCAGAAACACCTGAAGAAGTCCAGATTGCTTTTGCCGCATGAAGAATCGTAAAGATGTCTGTGCCGATGGAGTCTCAATCGAAGCCCAATAGAAAGCGATGGGCCCTCGTGGGGTAGACATATTTGCCTACCTTTACAACCGCATACTCTTGACCGGGCTAATCCCGAGTCGATGGAGAATGAGTATTATTACTCGTACTTCGGTCTTCAAAGGCAAGGGATCGGTGCAAGAGTTCGGCAACTACCGCGGCTTAGAGGTCATGTCCCACACTATGAAGCTCTTTGAGCGGATTGTGGACTCCCGGATGCGACAGGAGTGTGATTTCTCGAAGTGTCAATATGAGTTTCGTCCTGGCAACAGGACTATGGACCCTGTTTTCCCTCTAAGGGCCGTCATGGAGAGATACAGGTCGACGAACACGCCTCTGCACTTGCTATTTCTTGATCTGCAAAAGGCCTTGGACTGTGTTCCTCAAGTGGTGATCTGGTGGGCAGTGAGATCCAAAGGGATCCCCAAGGCATTATGTTGACATGATCCGAGACATGTACCGCAGCTCCGATTCTATGGTTCTGACCGCTGTTAGCGACTCCAAATCGTTCCCTATCACCGTCGGAGTACACCAGGGTTCCGTCCTCAGTCCGTTTCTGTTTAATGTATTTTTGACGTTGTGTCAGACAGCATCAGAGACACATTATCAGCCACTTTGGCTGTTGATGTCAACGACGCATAGGTGGAGAGAAGGGTCAAGCGCACGGACCAGTTTAGATTCCTGGGATCTGTACTTCACGCGTCGGGAGACATCGATTGCGACGTCTAAGGACGCATTGCTGCTGCGTGGGCCAAATGGCGAGAAGTGACTGGTGTTATTTGTGACCCCAGAATGCCAGTTAAGCTGAAAGGACAGATCTATAAGTTCATCATTAGGCCTGTCCTTTTATATGATAGCAAAGTGTGGCCGCTACTTGAGTGATACAAGCAGGAGCTACGTGTCTCGGAGATGAATATGCGGAGTCACGCGGAATGACCGGGTGAGGAACTAGCGCATTCGCGGTAGCCTTCGTGTCCGTGATATTGCAGACAAACTGCAGGAGAGTCGCAAACGCTGGTACGGCCATGAAAACCGGCAAGCTACGTAGGGAACAATTGTTTGGCCACGCCGGCTCCGCTGGCTCCTGGAAAAAGCTTTGACCAAGAAATGCTGGGTTGACGTCGTGAGGGCTGACATGTATGCCAATGATCTCACAAACGGACGCCCAAGACCTTGTGAAGTGGAGGAATAAATCAAGGAAAGCGGATCTTAGGTTCTGAAGCGATGGCTTTGGACGCAACCGGGATTCACCGTGAAGATGATAATGATGGTGATTTCTAAAATGACAATAAAATATTGTATTTTTATTTTTACCAATTTGAGCAGCAGTATCAATCCTCTAAACCCTATATTCATGAAAATTCTTGTAATTTCATAAAAGGTAATCCGTAAAATCATGGTAATAAACATACCATGGATCAGATGACATACCTACCGATTGTCATGGTTTTTTAATAATGAATTTGTCTGAAAAAGAACGTGTTTACAAGTAAGTATTTTTTTCTTTTAAGCTTTGTGTTTAATAACTTCTTCCGTGTATGTACTTATTTTCATCTAAGAAAGTTTTTTGTCTGTCATTTTTCATTGTTTAGCTACTTAATCTGAAAAGTGAATTGTAGATTTAATATTTACACTTCTTTGAAATAAAAATATCCAAAAACAAAACAAACACTCACCATTTGTCAACACAGCACACAAACAGAACGCGCATTGACCGGTTGTTGTAGTCGCAATCGCAATTAAGACTAAATGCAACAACGTTTGCGGCTTGCGCGCCTACGTAAGGTGCGTTGATCTAGGTTCAAATCAAATCCAGCGGTTGTAATGGTTGCGTCGCGAAGATTCAAACTACGTACCAAAGTTTGTCTATATAAACGGAACATGACTTACAAACCTCATGATACTTTTACTGCGTAAATAAATAGATTTAAGGGCCACATTAATAGTACAAATGATTGAGGAAAAATGATTAAAACAGAAAATTTGCAATTTTCTGAAACAGGTAAAAAGTCTGTACTGACTTTGGCAATTATTTTTACGTCATAGAAAAGGGGTTTAAATCACATTTTAATTTACAATAGGTTAAGGTAAAACAACTTATGTAATACCTTTGTTGTGCGTAGAGTACGGATAAAGGGCTCAAGCGATATTCATTTCCGATGATGTTTAAGGAAGAAAAACTTAAACGACAGCCATGTATTATTGTATTCCAGGCAAAACGCTTTAAATGCCGCGTTTATTAGATTTACAGCAAGGTAAAAAGATTTAAAAGTAATGTGTTCCTAAAACTGAAGAAGGATGAAAAGCTTAAGTGACTGCCTAATTCATTAGAGCTACCTGCGAATTAATTGAAATCCAAGGCTTTAAAAAAAAGATGAATTTTGAGTCGGTTAACTCCGGGCACTAAGAAATGATGGCCTTTTTTGTGACGGAGTCAAGCGCCATAAAAGTGCTCTGATTTACACCAAACTCGGCTCAAAAGACGCAGAAAAATTTGCTGATTCTAACTATGTATATAACTCAATATCGCCCAAAGTGTCGCTTGATGCCTTTTGCCTTTCCACCGTCGATATATGTGGTTTACCTCCCACATAACTACCTACCCCAGAACACTCCGGCGGCGAAGCGTTATCCGGCTTACAAATTCGCAAACCTCACCACTTAATGTTTCATAATGCCGCAGTGCATTGATTTAAAACGTAATAAAATATTCAAGGCAACGTTATTGTAACGTTACCTTGTTGTATGCTGAATAGAATTTATCGATAAAACAAAAAACAAACAGACAATAAAACCAACGTAAAACATAATATACCTGGAAAAAAATACTATTCCACGCCTATTTTTACAATCCGGTTTAGTGCAGCGAATAAAATGCCCTGCAAAAAATGTTAAAATAATTTGTTACGCTTGCTTTTTTAATTGAATGTTATTTTAGACGACTGACATAACATTTTTAGGCATACATTGTTTGAAATTGTGAAACCAATTGTGTTTTATTTTATTTTACGGAAAATTTATAACGATGCCACATGCCACTATCTTTAAATGAATATTCACTAGACTATACGATCGTAAATTTACCTTTTTAATCCGGATTATTTCACTATTTAGAGGATACAGGTCTATCCTAAGTCTTTCCAACCAACGCTACCGACAGCCAATTCGATCAAATCCTAGGAGGACTTATAAATTGTTTTTATATTAATCAAATACGGCGACATCCGTAGCTAAGAGGCAAGCACGCCAGACTTGGCGTCGTCATCTCCGAGGTTCCGGGTTCGATTCCCGATGGGGGTAATAGAAAATTAACTTTTTTATATTTTCTCGGGTCCGGGTGTGGTGTGGTACCCTCCGTTGTTTCTGATTTCTAGGACAATAGTGCTTTAACTTAGAATCAGAACAATGTAGGTGATTTTATCCAATTTAATTATGAAACATTAATTTACACGTTAAATTCGTCTGTAGTGAACACAAAATCCAATTAAACTACGTTGTTTGGATATAAATCGAAACTCTTGTACAATTCCGCTGAAATCTCTACTTTACATGAACATAACACGGCACATTAAAACCCCATCGCGGTAAAGTTGGAGATTCATTACCTATTCGATATGAATTACATTACCGCATAGAATGAATAAAACAGTCTTCCCACACGATAATGCAAATACCTTTTGTCATTTATTTGCCGAAATGTATCTCCAAACGACTTTTCAGATCTTATATGCTTATGGCCTGTCTTAAGGTATAAAATAAATTCAGTACCGCGTCTTACCCTTGCCCTATCGATTGTCAAAATTCTAATACTGACGAGACTTAGTGCAGTATGCTGACACGAACCATTGGGTACATAGACTATAGTTGCATAGAAAAGATTATGGACTGCCAAACAGATAAGTGTAAAACTCACGACAGATGCCTAACAATTAACAGTACTTAAGAATTATTGTTTTAAGGTAAAACTCGAAACAGAAAAATCAAAACAATGTTTAAGTAATACTGTTTTAGGAGCGCATAGTTGGGATCCGGTTATTAATGAAGATCAACGAAAAGCTATACATTTCAATGTAAGTACATGAATATGTAGCTATGATCCAAGGCCTTTTATAGTTTTTATAGTTAGTTTAATAGAAATCAAATAATCACTCCGATGTATGTTTTATTTCATTTATTTAGGAATAACAAATAGTTATATAAAATGTGTTACATGAATAATGAATTATAATAAATGTATAAGCTACTACGTTTTCCACATATAAGGTAATAGAGTTTACTTAAAGTGGCTAGATGTTACAACATTGAAAAATATTAAAATGGAAAAAGACATTAGAATAACCTAGTTTCCTAAAAAAAATTAATTAGCCCGTCAGTTGGATTAACAGAAAATACTATACACATATTTTTTCTTTACTCAATTAAACAAAAAAATATGAAGATACAGCCCGTTAAAGTTCCGCGTAACGTCACGCCTTGCGACACTTTTTAGCAAGGCGTGACGTCACGTGCTCACTTCGATGCGCTTTATCTTCGTCGTTCTAGCTGACGGACTAATTAGAATAATCATTATTTGACCCAGGAAACTAGTCTATTACCTTATCTGGATAAAACGTAATTTTACAAAAAAAATGCGTTATAATGTAGGGATTGTCCATTTTTACGCCTCATCAAAGGCACTTGGAAGTGAAGTGGCTTTTTTACCTAGACTGCTTCGAGATAGACGCGGCGAACATTGTCGCGGAACTTTACCCGCAACAGTGATGTGGGTATATCCAAGTATGTGACAACTCCTTGATAGCGGGAAAACCCAACTCATGGTTATAGCGAATGAGTGAGTGACTAATTAGGGATAAAATATTAAACAGTATTGATTTATTATAACATGGATGTTACTTATTATATTTGATTATTGACTACTATATGGTGTAGTGGTTCGCGGTCCGGACTACAAAGTCAGCGCGATTGTCAGATGTGGAAGCGATTGCGGGTTGGAATCCCGAGCACGAGCATTTGTACCTAAGTCATGTATGTTTAGAAATGTGTTTGAGTATGTTTATCCGTTATCTAGTCGCTATAGTACAAGCTTTGCTTAGTTTGGGGCTAGCTAATTGGTGTGATTCTGGAAACAATTTATTTATTTATTTATAATGACGAATTATCATTGTCCGTCATACATTTGGGATTTGAGGAATATGAAGTTTTTAGAAAAAATATTTCAAAAATGTTTTAATTTCTAAAACCAGTTTATTTTCACCAGTTTTTTCTTCTGCTTTCTTACTAGTTTTTGTTTATCTTTCATGCTATCAATTACTATGGTACAGGGTTACTCAAAGTGGGGTACGCGAACGTTCGCCATTTGACTGTCAGGGGTTCGCGATAAGATTTTTCGTAATGGCGGGCGGTTAGATTACACACCAGCACACCTGGTTATGGTAATAACCACATACAGAAACTGATCGAGAATAAGAGATAAAATTGTCCAAAATAACTTCTAAAATCGACTTAATTTGCGAAAAGAAACAAGCCAACATCAATACATACCCACGTTAACCAATACTTATATTTCTTACTTTTATTAAAATAAAAAAACAGTATTTTCTGCAGGCAGATTTTCTTTTCTTCTGGGGTTAGGGGTTCAATGTTGTCTGGAAACTTCAGCGGGGGTATGTGGATGGACCCACATACCCACATAAGTTTGAGTAACCCTGCTATGGTGGTACAGTAACGTAGTTGCTAATCAAAATTGAAGATCCAACTATTGTAATCATAATTCGGAATATCGAACAGTCGTTAGCAGTACTGGTTTTTATATCATTCAGATAATTTACAGCTTAGCCATCGTATAAAAAATCTAACCAAATAAAACCGCTACAAAGAAGATTCCCATGCGATAATGGCGCTGGTTTTACGATGCCATAAACCGACATCGAGTACTGGCTTAGTGGAGGAAGATACAGCAGGCTTATTATAACTTAAATCGGGATTTGAACAAAGCCTTGAGGCTGCAAAATTTCGCAACAAAAGCGCCATAGAAACTCTGATAAAACTAATTCTTATGCTAGTGACCATGATAGCGGAGGTAAGACATTATAAGAGCTTATTTCCAGGAAATGAAATACGAACTAGTTATACCACGTTAATAACCAATGGGGTAGGCATATTCTTCAGTGCAAACCAATTTTTGAGAACATAATCTAGCATGCTTAGTAAGTGTATTTGAAGGTACAGAAAAAAAATATTAGCCCTAAATTTTAGGAAGATGGTCAAAAGTCAAAAGTCAAAAATCATTTATTCAGTTTAGGGCAGAAAACTGCCACTTATGAACGTCAATAATAACATTATTGGCCCATATGGGGCAGAACATGTCTCCTTATTTTTTGGGCCCTACTAGCGCTTCGAGACAAGACACAGACAATCTGGCAAGTGCTGAGAAGAAACGCCGGAACAAACTCAGTCACCACTAGCTGCCACAAAAAAAAAGGAAAAGAAAATAATGTATACCTATGCTAGCAGGGCAGTATTTAATTCCAGACATTTTTGTCATTTAAATAGTCATTAACAGTATAATAACCCTTTTTCATCAAAATAATCTTAACATGCGATTTAAACTCAAACATGGGTAGTTCAACAATAGACTGTGGTAATTTGTTAAAAAAGCGAATACATTTCCCCATGAACGAATTACTCACTTTATGCAGTCTGAAATTTGAAACAGCAAGTTTATCTTTATTCCGGGTATTAAAATTATGTTTGTCACTTTTCTTAGGGAGTAAGCCTACTGCATCAACTTCGACTTTCAAGCTGACCGGATACATTAGCCATTCCTGGCGCCGGAGCACTGGGCCTATTGCGATGGAATACTAAGGCAATTGCCCATTTCGACTTGTTACGTAAAGGACTGAGCCATTGCCGTCGTTGAAATTCAAGGATAACCTTTCAATTGCAAAAGGTTTGCTCCGCAAGCTTCAATATTAAAGCAACATTCTATTACTCGCATTTAATAAAGTAAATGGATACCCGCTTTATAATTTGTAAGATGGATAAATATTACAGAACAACTTTATCTGATGATATTTTGAGCACCTACTTACACATCATTTTAGCCTCCCCCAGTGACTTCCAGATTGGCCGCAACCAGCGGCTTCCCGCAACCTTTACCAGGTCGTCTGTCCACCTTGTAGGTGGACGTCCTACGCTGCGCTTGCCGGTACGTGGCCTCCATTCCAGAACCTTTCTGCCCCATCGGCCGTCAGTTCTACGTGCTATGTGCCCCGCCCACTGCCACTTCGAATTGCTTATCCGTTGGGCTATGTCAGCGACTTTTGTTCGTTTACGAATCTCCTCATTCTTGAGTCGATCTCGCAAAGAAACACCAAGCAAGAGCTAGATTCGACGATTGACCTCCTTCTCAAAATTTGACCTACCAACTGGATCATTGTCCTAGGTAGACATATTACCTAGTAGACTAGACCTATCTGATGACTGTTTATAAACTCCGGGCCAGATTAATAAGAGATTGGAACAAGCCTTAGCCGCAATCATATTAAAAGCTACTTTTGTACAGACTTCTATTCTTTATTATGACAAAGATTGATAGATACTATTTATTGCATGCACATATTGATAGCCTATTGTACGCACTAACACATAGATTTTTACGCTTATACCTAACAGGACACGTACAAAAGGTGGTTTCCAAAAAAACTCTGTTTATACGCAAAAATTGAGCCCCAGTTTCCAACATATAACTTGTATTTGTTCGCAATGTTATGGCAGATCGGGTCAACAGCAAAACCGTAGTTATATTGCTAGGGCAACCCAGTGAGTTTACCTTAACCATAACCAATATTGGTATCTAGTCGTATCTATAACGATTGCGTGCTATGCTCTTCCTCAATAATTTTAGTAGAACCTGATTTGTATGGAGGAATGTGTGCACCCCATAACCCCGAAATAAAAGTGATGTTACAGGCGATAAGTGATACCGTCGCGATTGCCCTGCTTAATATTAAACACATCGGCTCGCGGGCGTCGCGTTACCGTAATTACCGCAAATTGGCGACGATTTACACCAATCAGAAAGAATAATATGGATATGATTACTAATACTCGTATATGATTACTAATACTCGTATATGATCAAGGTCTACATAAGAAACTTACTAGGTGAATTTTATGTCCTGTAATTCCTTGAAAGTACCTCCTTCCTCGCAAGTATTCCTTGAAGCGAGGCTGCTAATAAACATTAATTTTTATGATAGGGCTGACATTTAAAAAAGGCACAGGCCGCACCTCAACTACGAGGTGGTTTGGGCCACACTCCACCACTCGGGCCCAGTGCAGGTTGGTGGACGGGTATTGTAAGGCTAGTGACTTAACCTTACTGTCAGATGTTATTTAGCTGCCCTAGACCTCTGACTAGACTTTATGACTAATCAAGCAATATTAGTTGGGACCATATTTGGTGTACGTGCCTTTCGAAACACGGAGATGATTGTGATACATGTCCTTAAATATAGTTGGAATGGTCATCCATTCACTCACAACCGCGGCGTAGGTGGCTTAACTTTGGTAATCACTTCTAAAGCGTTCCAAATTTGCGATTTTCACAATACGCCGGTCATCAGTACCCTCCATAACTTAACTGCAACCCGACTAAAGTGACATCATTAGAAGACTACTGAAAAATAAAGTGATGCTTATAATCCAATCAGGGCTATCTGTAATTCGAACGAGTCTTCTTCTTTATCTATACGGTCAATCCCGGTTGCGTCCAAAGCCATAGCTTTGGAGCCCAGGGTCCGCTTTCCTTGATTTACTCCTCCACTTCGCATGGTCTTGAGCGTCTCTAGTTGTGAGATCATTGGCACGCATGTCAGCCCACACTAATGTAATTCGAACGAGTGTCGTTACGAAACCGGAATTCCTCTCGTAATGATTACTGACAATTTATTAAATCCCGGTGTATTGGAGCGAGCTATAGCCGGCGTAAAATTTTATTTGTCGATTGAAGGGTTAATATTTCTCGGTTTTGGCAAATTTGCGATTGCAATTGTTTTTTTTTTTGGGTATTGTAATTTTTTAGAAATAAATGGTATTACGTAACTTCGATCACAATCTAGTAAAGTTTATGAAAATGTTTATTTCGAAAAGGTTGGCGATTGGTGATGAGCTAACGGATACATTAATTCTGTTATCTGAAATTTTACACAGATTACAACTTGCTATTATAATGCGTTTTCCGTTGTGTTATATTCGCGTGTTTTAAGACGACTGGTAAGGAGAATACACGTAAAAGATGTGTTTTTTGGGAAAGTTTTGTGGCGAAAATACTGGATATGAAATGTGAAAATTAATATTATCATGTAACTTAATGTTGAAGTTTTGCTCGTAGTATTAACTATTATTTGTTAGTTCTTATAAATACAAAAAAATATTTCAAAATACTGCGAATAACGCGATCTTAAATAAATTTGTATTTTTAACGAGGTTTTTGTTTAGTTTCGAACTTAGCATAGTTATTTATAGAATTCGTGCCTTTAGTTAACAGTTTTTTTTTTTAATTAATCAACGAATTCAGGATTCATAATAGATTTCAGTTTTTGCGCCTACTTTTCCATGAGCGGATACTTTTATAATCAGGTGTTTTTGTGCGCCACGAAAAGGTGAAGTTGCCCGCTCGACCGCCGCTGGATGTTTAATCTGCGAGAAGCATAGCACGAAATAGATGTCGCGTGAGTTGACGCTAAATGCTCAAGGTCACTTGCCTTCCCCTTCGCATTAAGGGTTTTCCTGCTTTTAAACGGATTTAAAACCCGCTTATCTTGTGAAGTGACTTTACTATTTAAACACGACATCTAGATTTAGTTTAAGTTGGTCACAAACTTCACTTACTCTGGCAAGAAGTTGGCTGTTGGGCAGATGGTAATAGACAATAATTTTGATATTGTGTACTCATCGACAGGTGAAACATTATTTACAATTCTTTCATCTGTGCGGTCGGCTAGATGACGTGTTTAATTTTTAAGTTGTTCGCTCCGGAAATGTAGGTATGCAACAGTATCATCATCATCATCATTTCAGCCATAGGACGTCCACTGCTGAACATAGGCCTCCCCCATTGACTTCCAGATTGGCCGGTAGGAAGCGGCCTGCATCCAACGTCTTCCTGCGACCCTTACCAGGTCGTCTGACCACCTTGTAAGTGGACGTCCTACGCTGCGCTTGCCGGTACGCGGTCTCCATTACAGAACCTATCTGCCCCATCGGCCGTCAGTTCTACGTGCTTTGTGCCCCGCCCACTGCCACTTCAGCTTGCTAATCCGTTGGGCTATGTCAGCAACTTTTGTTCGTTTACGGATCTCCTCATTTCTGATTCGATCTCGCAAGGAAACACCGAGAATAGCCCTTTCCATAGCACGCTGTACGACTTTGAGCTTTCTTATGAGGCCCATAGTGAGAGGCCATACAACAGTATAAACGCTTCCATTAATAAAATTAATAAATCTAATAATTACGTGACTTAGTCTGAAATCGAGAACGCCTATGAATACCGACAACTTCAAAGTATATTTGCATAATTTACCGTTTACTCATTGGACTTTCTTTGTACTTGTGTAATAAATTGTTAATATTAAAGATCTTGAATTTCTGAGTATTTGATGTTTCCATAGATCGTGACGTGAATATTGATGAATCATGTTGTAGAAGGTTATTATGCTCTTACTTAAAGTACTTGTAACAGACTATTAATATCTAATGATCACAATCTAATTGGAATGCTAAATATTAATGAAATATATGAATATACATGGATTAGATAAACTATGCTCAGGATATTTTGGTTGTGGAAACGAACCATTTTTCAACGGATTATAAAACACATTTATTATAACACCATTCAAAAACTTTGGACTTTCATGACATACGGCAAATAAAAATAGCGCCGTTCTATTTGTAGAAATTACATTACATTGTGATCTGAATGAAGTGTCGAGAAATCTTTAAATGAGTGATGACATGGGCTCAATGTCCGCCCACGCCGACTCAGCAAATTCCTGCTGACGTTAAAGCACCTTACTGCTTTAAGTTAAGACCCATATTTCAACGAACACGTGAAGCATAAGAGGCGAAGTCGGGAGTATCTTGGCGCTTAAATTGTCTGCGTTTTTATTTCTCTTTCGTTTCATATTTCCTTCCCTCTCACTTCATGAGACGGCAATTTCCTGGCGCGCGGGTCTGTTTTCTTTGTCTAATTGTCAGAAGGTGGTAATGTGTTAAATAAACAATTGGGCTGCCTCATGACTCACTCCCCCCTTAGTTAACTCCTTCTTTTTACGAGTGAGCTCGCGTCAGGTGTCATTATGAAATGTTTATGGTGGGTTCCACGACCATCGTAAAGTTGCATCAGATGCGGTGTTACTTAGCCGAGCCATTTAAAAACGAAGTGGAGTATATAAAAGATTATGTTTTATTTATTACCATAAAAAGCACTTTTGCGATTGGATTGGATGAGACATCTGCAGAGTTTGCAATCAGCATTATAGCTATTGCTACGTTACTAAAAAGCATTTCATAAAAATTACTAGTAACGTGGTCTAAACACATGCACTGACTTCTGGCTAGTTAGTGTGCTCTAAGTTTACCTTGAGGTAAACGTTCAAACATGGTGCGCGGTTATTATTTTAATATGAATATTTAGGACAGCTTTTATCTTTATTTATTTATTTTAGAACTGAATAGACTTTCATTTTTATTTATTTTTGTTGTGGTGTAATATCTTGAAAACAACATCAGTGGTTTAGCAAGAGTTTCCTGCCTATCTGCTCATTATGCAGACCACTGATTCTTGCTTCGTCATTAATTGGACCTTAGATAAGAAAAAGATGCGTATTACCTACAGGCAGATTGATGCATACGACACGACTACTTCAAATTGAATGAAAACAATACAAAATTATCAAAATTATCCTCAAGTACTTTAAACAGCTCTATTAGTGATATTTTTACAATACTTCACAATTAATCACAGTCAGCCCCCCTAGCATGACCACTAAAAACACGATATGATATGATACGATATAGCGGTATATCGACACCAACTGTAAAAATATGATAGATATAGCCGCCATTTTGATTTTTTATCGAAACAGCGATCATAATATGTGACGTCACCGGCACGGCGATTCAACATGGCGGCTATATCTATCATATTTTTACAGTTGGTGTCGACATATCGCTATATCATATCGTGTTTTAGTGCTCATGCTAGGCAGGCAGGTTTCATTGATACTTATTAACCCGGCTACCAATGAAGAGAATCCTGAATTTCCAGATATCTCCGTCAAGAAATCCGAGTCTTACACGCAAGTTCAAGGGACGGCCGTGTGCCATGTGGGGACGGCCGTAAAGAATACACTTCCCCACCACCAACAGAAGGCGTGTCGTAATAGGCGACTAATTCCGGTAGCACGAGACGGGCAGCAGCGTCTGCGTGCGAAATCCTATATAAAAAACTGCGCTCGCTAACCCGCCTGCCAAGCGTGGAAATCCCCCCCGATGATAGGTCGTTTGGGGAGGCCTATGGTCAGCAGTAGACTTCCAATGGCTGAAATGATGATGATGATGAAACGCAAGTTAAATCAATTTCTGGAATCTACTAAAATACGGATATACTACTAATAGTAATTTTTAATGAAGCAACTTGTATGTAAATAGGGCTGCATTATGTGTTGACATAATACTGCATAGCATCAGCTGAGACGCTTGTTAGTTAGTGCACCAGGTGTCTAGATTACTAGGATTAGAATGTTCGCGGGCGTCTTGCTATGTTCCGCTTGAAACTTAGATATGCTAGATTTCATCTGACTTCGTTACTGAATATAACCGTCAAAGTAAGTAGGTCAATGTTGATACTTGGCATAACTTATATTCGGAATATAAAACACAGGTTTTACACTTCTGTAAGCGTACCATGATTTGTGATTCAGAAGTTGAATGCCAAAATTCGTATAGTGCAACATAAAATTGGATACAGTATGATTTGTCATTTTTTTAAAAGGAGTTCAACGTGTGCTATTCAAATTCAAATTCAAATTCAAAATATATTTATTGTGAATCACAGGTGTAAAGGTAAAATAAAAAATACAGATCAGCTGTGTTCCGCCACACGGGCATACAATGTCAATTAAATATTATGCTATTAAAATAATTTAAACAACAAAATAGAATAATTTTCATTAATAAAATCGGATTGCACGTGGTTTAGAAACCCTGATCAGTAAAAAAATCATTTGTCTTATAATAACATTTCTCTGTAAGGAAATCGTAAAGTTTTCGTTTGAAACAACTTAGTTCATCGGTGTTACGAATTGACTCAGGAATTTTGTTAAAGATATGAGGTGCGTTTCCAAAGATACTTTGGCATAGCAGAGTTGTCCTACTCGCTATTGTACACAGTTTATGTTTATGACGCTCCCGTGTTTTAAATTCGAATAGATCTATATTTTTCCTAACAAAAATTGCACTCTCATAAATGTACAAACATGACATGGTCAAGATTTTAAGCTTTATGAAAAACGGTTTGCACGAATCCGTTTGCTTCAGACCGTACATTGCCCGTATGCATAATTTTTGAGCTCTGAACGCAAGTGCTTTATCGGTTGAGTTTCCCCAAAATATTATGCCGTATCGTAATGTAGATGCAACGTAGCCATGATAGGCCATCAACAAAGCGGATTCGTTTGATATTTTTCTTAATTTATGCAGCACATATGAAAACAGGCTTAGTTTCTTACAGACATGTTCAATATGAGTTTTCCATTTTAACCTTTGTCAATATGTAGTCCTAAAAATTTTGTCGTGTCTATTTCATTTATTGCTTTATCATTATAGCTAATGTTGAGATCGATGTCTATATTTTTTCTTTATCTAAAATTCATTAGCAAAGTTTTGTCCAAATTTATTTTAAGATTATTATTATCAAGCCATCGAATGACGGATACTAAAGAATTATTTATGTAATTTTCTAATTATATTAAATTGTCATTAGTAAAAAGAAGGGTACTGTCGTCGGCAAATAATGTCAAGTTATTTAGTTTTGTTGCTGATGGCAAGTCGTTAATATAAGTTAAAAATAATAGGGGTCCCAATACACTACCTTGTGGGACACCATATTTTATTTCCTTAAATTCAGATTGATAAATAGTTTAAGTTTTAGTTGCATAGTTTAATTTACCAATTCGTGTTGCCTGTTGTCTACCTGTCAAATAAGACTATAAGATTATGCATATTTCCTCGTATTCCATAATCATACAATTTATTTAACAAAATATTCTGATCCACATAATCAAATGCTTTGGTCAAATCCACGTATATTGCAATAGTAGGTTTCCGGCGGTCCATATTTGTTGTTACTTCAAGAAGGAAATTGTATATTGCCATATTAATTGTTTTATTCTTCCTAAAACCGTATTGTTGAGGGGTAAAAACACAATTTGCTTCAAATAACGAGTTTAGTTTTCTATATATAAGTTTTTAAAATATTTTTGAGAAGATTGAAATTAGGGCAATGGGTCTATAGAAACTCATATTTGTCCTATCTTCTTTTTTAGAAAGGGGCTTAATGATAGACTTTTTTAGCATTTCCGGATAAGTACCTTGTTCAACACATAAGTTAAATATAAAATTTTAAACGCTGTTGAAGTTTTAAACTTATCATCATCATCATCATTTCAGCCATAGGAGGTCCACTGCTGAACAAAGGCCTTCCCCAATGACTGACCATCGGAGGGTATTCCCAATACTCGCCACGTTTGGTCGACGGGTTGGCGAGCGCAGTTTTTTTTATAAGATTTCGCACGAAGACGCTGCTGCCCGTCTCGTCCTACAGGAATTAGTCGACTCTTACGACACGCCTCCTGTTGGCGGTGGGGAACTGTATTCTTTACGTCCTATGTGAGGCTTTTAAACCGTTTAATATTATGTTAGATTTACACATGACAAATTTCCATAGATTTTGCAGCAGAAAAAATAAACGTTTTCTATGAATAACAGCTGATGGGTTAATTTGTGTGGGAAAGTGTCTGTTTTTTTTAAATTTCGATGTTGGTATAGACAGCAGCTCGTCAACCTACTACAAAACGTTCTGAATTGATATTTATCTTTACGTGTCGGAATTCAAGTTGAAAATCGCTTAATGACTTTTAACTTTTTGGGTAGGTTAACCTACCGTTGTTTGTACTATACAAAAAGTTTTTGTGTTTGGAAAATGAATTTTTCGACTCTAAAATCATCGAAAATGTACCGTGTATAGAGTGCATAAATAGAAATACTGTATAAATACATTTAAATATCAAAGTCAAAAATCATTTATTCAATTCAGGACAAAATTGCCACTTATGAACGTCAATAACAACATTATAGGCTAGAACATGTCTCCTTATTTTTTGGGCCCTACTAGCGCTTCGAGACAAGACACAGACAATCTGGCAAGTGCTGAGAAGAAACGCCGGAACAAACTCAGTCACCACTAGCTGCCACACAAAAAATATAAATCAAAATAAACAGGTAGGTACATCAGTTTAGTGCAGGCTGGACTGACAATACATTCTTGTCATCAAGATAGTCTTGAATTTTATAATACCCCTTAGACATCAGTGTAGTTTTGACATGTGACTTAAATTTATTAATAGGAAGTTTGGTAACATTGTGAGGTATATTATTGAAAAATTTAATACAATTTCCCAAGAGTGAATTACTTGTTTTGGCCAATCTAAAGTTTGGGACTACAAGTTTGTTTTTGTTTCTGGTGTTATATGAATGAATATCACTTTTCTTTATAAAAAGATTAAAATTTTTGCGTACGTACATGATATTATCAAATATGTATTGAGAGGCCACAGTGAGTATGTTAATTTCTTTAAAGAAATCTCTCAGGGATTCACGCGGACTAAGTTTGTATATAGCACGAATAGCTCTTTTCTGTAAAATAAAGATGGTATCGATGTCCGCAGCAGAACCCCACAAGAGAAGACCATAAGACATAATACTATGAAAGTAACTGAAATATAATTATATGAAAGGTTCATCACATAAAATCGCTAAAAAAATGTCACTTCCCCTAAGCCGCCGACCAGCGGACATCAGTTTGTATGAAGCAGTGAATATTTCTTTTTAGTTCACTGTTGGTCCCATAGAAAAAGTTGTTTTATTTGAGCATGAAAATCAGCCCATAGGAGGTTGTTGATGTTTTATAAATAACCCTGTATAGTTCACCATCATCATCATCATCATCACTTAACAAAACTCATACCTTCAATAGAGTAGGTTTATTTTATTTATTTATTACGTCAAGCAACAGGACAAACACAAGTAAGGTACAAAATTTGACTTATACGAATTAGAGCTAAAGTTCGAGTTAATTATAGGCTGCCGCGGCATGTTTTTATATATGCCTTAGTATATTCAGTCAGCCAAGCTAATACCCAAAAATAAAAATACCTGTCTAAAATAGCTGTCGAAAGCCGCATATCGTTAGTTCGGAGTTGCAAAATCCTTCTCTTATTACAAGATGAGAGTTTGCTGAAGTAAGCAAGAGAAATGTCCAGTTCATTAGGACACAATCAACAAAGTTTGTTTGCTGAGTCCGTAGTTATTTAATGCACAAACATTAATCTTGAAAAAGACAAACAGAGGCTACATCTCCTTAATAATATAAGCCGAGTGCGTTTATTTATTCAGTGGCGGAAGCAGGGTTGCTCAAACAAGCTTTACGCCGAGCGATTCAAGCCGCGCGCGTTATTATTTACTTGACAACCCCTAGCTTTGTCTGAGTTAAATTCCTTTCTTTTTCAAATTACATTTTGTTACTTTTATTCTGAAATGTGATGTCAGATTAGGGCTTAGATATTATTAATACTTTGTAATAATATCGCAACATTAAAAACAACGTATTGTGCAGCGCTGAAGTCGATTTTATACAGCCCAATATCATCATCATCATCATCATCTCAGCCATAGGACGTCCACTGAACATAGGCCTCCCCCAATGAATTTCATTGGGAGGAGATTGCCAATACTCGCCACGCTTGGCAGGCGGGTTGGCGAGCGCACTTTTTTATAAGATTTCGCAAACAGACGCTGCTGCCCGTCTCGTGCTACAGGAATTATTCGCCTGTTACGACACGCTTACTGTTGGCCCCTTGGCTGTTGAATGTTTGTCTTTTATGCATTCCTAAACTATTGATCAGAGTGTAATGAAACTTTGGTAAGGTCTTCGAAAGACACTTTTTCTGACGGACTGGTTTTTGGATTGAATTAAAGATCACGCGAACGGAGTCGCTGGCAACAGATAGTACTAAATCGATTAGTTATATGAGTTTTATCATTATTACGCAGAGCACCCACCTCTTCACATCAGATCTAGCAACACATATCGCCACTATCTTGCGCAAGGCGTGAATGTGCTTGAGTGGAAGCAATTTTAATTAAACGCAAATCGATTCAGGCGTGATCAGGCAGAAAACGCGACTTGCGTGTTAGATGTAGTGTTCATGTATCACTTGAGATTAAGGGCGAGACGCTTTAGTGATGAGAGATTACTAAGTAGTGATTAATTCGCCTATATACGAATAATATGTATAATATTGTATAATATATATAGTGAAATCAACACATAATTAACAGTTCATTTAGTCGACCATAAATACCTGTCTTTAGATAAAACCTAGGTCAAGTTAGATACATTTTTCCACCAAAACAAGTCTTTATTCTGTTACCGAAATTATAGAGCAATAAATAAGGGAATGGTGACTAAATGTGGTCATTTATATTCCAACCGTAGCTTAGCCTATAGAGAACAATTTGTTGATTTATCTGACTGGTCCCAAATCATGCGATTCGACAATTAAAATCGATTTAGCCTAAATGTTTTATAATTTTGACTAAATAAATGTCTACCTACGATACAATATCGTGCTTTTTAACCATTTTGTTTTGTCCGGAATCACTGTATAATTACAGTGACCTTGTTTGTATTGCCACAAAATGAATCGAATATTATCATTTAGGCAGTTTAGATCTAGAGATCAGTCGGCTTCCCTGAACTGTTTCATGAATAGTACAAACAGACATTAATAGTCATTTGCTTCTGCTAATTACAAATAGTACACTAATTCGTTTGTCTTGTATCAACAGCACTAATTACAAACTATAGTTGGTATTAATCACTGTGTACTTACAGTCTTGGAAATCCGTCACAATTGGCCACAAGGAATTGAGATTATCGCTGAACTATAGCTCGCCAACCCGTCTGCCAAATGTGGCGAGTATTGGCAATCCCCCCTAATGAAAGTCATTCCCCAATGACTTTCATCTATGGCTGTAATGATGATGATGTTAGCTGTGTCTGTTAAGAAATTGTATTAACTTATTAATTTTTAAATACGTCAAAACTGTTTGAGTTTTAAAATAGACTAATCTGAAATCGCAATCTCTCACAGTAGAATTTAGAATTTAAAGACGTTCCTTATGGAGACACTTAATGATTTAGCGAATTCCTGTAATTAAAACATTTCAGTGTTTCCGTCCGAGTGTTTGCGGCGAGCTGTGACGTCACAGTTCTTGTAATTACAAGGCACGTACTAATTGGTCTCCAACTACGATCCTTCGTCAGATTTCTTTAGAGAGATTGTGCGCTTGGCAATTAACATTATATAGGTTACAAAACAATTCCTTTGGTTTGAGGGTCAACGTTTGAAAATAGGACAAAGTTCTAGAAAAAACATTACCCTCCTTCTGAGTCAGTCGGGTAAAAATAAGAAACATAATATTTATATTAAATAAGTATTACCGAATAACAATATTGGTATTTATCTTGATAGTATAATATATTTTACCCTTAACTCAACAGTGTATACATTTCTATAATCATGGTAATAACATCATAGAGCATAGTCTATGATAATAAACTGACTCATGTTTACACATTGTATGTTACCCTATTACGAAACAACAAAGTATTTTCTTTTTTATTTATTACGACATGGAGATTTTTTACTGTGTAATAGAATGCCACGTTAATAAATTGCATCTTCCTGTAGTTGACGCAGGTCGTCAGCATTTAATATTTAAATACTGCTTGTCAAACTCACACGTACCTTCTGTCACGTACTCGAGTAATAATACCAATCAGGGCTAATTGCACGCGACATCGGATTAGTCAAGAGACGTTAACATCGCAATTATAATAAGATACAGTGGGCTCAAATTTATTTATCTATATCTATGTATTACCTACCGTAATTGTGTGTTGTGTATGACTGCTAAAAGTTAAACTAACTTAGCTGTTTATTAAATAGACATGGTATTTTTTTGTTGGTTTTGATCACATTATCTTGCTAAAATAAAACAACTTTAATAAAACGACCAATAACGACACCGCAAATAAAATTTTGCTTTCCGATTCTAAACCGCCGACCGACTGACATCAGTTTGTTTTTTTTTTGAGATTTTGGTGTTTACCCTATTGTGGAAGTTGTTGTGAGCCGAAGAGAGATATTTGCGGCTCTAAAACATGTGTCATTTTTCACAAACATGATTTTTTTATGCGATTGACGACGGCCTACTTTTATTTTTATTGTTTGAAAAAAAGAACAGTTTAATGAAAACGGATGCCATAAGCTACAAACCCTCAAACGTTAAGACAGATGGCACATACTGCTTTTTAAAAAATATTTTATATTCTTTAGCTCATTTGCAAGGAGTGAACTAACTGACTTTATTTCATTAAGTTGACATCGCACATAAGCACGCCGCGTATAATATTATGACAGGTCAGATCAGCTTGCATAACGCGAGTGCGTACTTAATGGTAACATAAATCGTGATGTTAGGTTGTGAAATTGACACGCATTAATAACTGATTCTCAGGTTTCTGCTTGTTCTTTTAGTATTTAATCAATCAGGCTTTTAGATTGTCAGGTTTTTGTAGGCTAAATAAGCTTAGAGACTTTTTTATTGATAATGTATAGACTTGTATCGTACCTATCGTTCATTAACATATTGTATTTTAACGAAAAGAGACACAGAATGTAAGTTTCGTTTTGAAATTAGTTTAATTAAAAATAAAGTAATGCACTCTAAACGTCTGATCACAAAATAAATAAACGAAACACAAATCAATCTATGCTTACATTTTAAAGCAACAAAATATTTTACGAACTTTTTTTACAAAATGCAAGAATTTAATTACTTAATATTAATACACTATAGAATACATAATCACTAACCACCTAAAGCTCATTAGTTGCGCTACACAGTTACTCAGAAACAAGCTCTTAGCCAAAATCTGCAGTGCTTACGTGCCGCGTATATTACGCCATAATACAATATACGCGCATGCATAATTCATGGCGACGTAGGCCCGGACTCGCGCTGTGGTCGCCACATTAGACACCGATGATTTATTGCCCCTTTAGATACTGAGAATTTTGCGCCTATGTATTTTTTACTCTACTGCAACGTATTGGAATATTTTGATCTTTTTGCTTTGAAAAGTTTATTTAAAACCAAATTGTCAGAAGTTATGATTTTATAAATTAATGGAAATGGTTTTAGAATTTGCGATTATTGTTGTTATCGATTGTTATTGATTCAATTCGAAATAAACATGTAATTTTTTTAAAATGCAATCCAATATGTTTAATTCAGCTATACTTACAAGACATATTTTATAATATTATGAACAGAATAAATCCACACATAAATGTAAATAAGCAAGAAAAAGAAATTATAATCAAAGTACCTACTGCATCAAAAGTACACAAAGATTATTTAACTTGTTATATTATTATCACCATATTTCATGAGACAGTCAACACACAGTCAACAGCACTGTTGATACATTTACATGCAAAGATAAAGTAATTAATGTAAGTTGATCCAGGATGTATAATTGGAAATTGCGCACGAGTAAAGCGTATTTTTTTTTTATTTTACAAAATATACTTACTGCTCAAAATAAAAATGAAATGCTACTTTATGCTTCAAATTATCACGTCACAATAAACCTCTCTGAACCCGGAGTTAAGTCGATGCAAGCGTATGACGAGTGGCTGTACCCACCCGTGCGTTGTTCGCGCGCGTTATTTATTACACTTATTTATCACTTACCGTAATGACGCCGCCGCACTTGCATGTAATGGACCGCGAGATCGATGGCCGGGGAGATTTAACGCCGCAAATGTGCTGAACTGGGTTAATCCTTTTAACCTTTGGCAGCTTGTAACGAGTTGATTTAATGACAAGCTATTGGGAAGCTAGTGAGAGATTAAGAAACACATATTGTTTTTTGACAGAAAAAGTCGTTTTGACTTGTATTAATAAGTGAATAGGATATGATATACAAGAGCGTGAACCGGGCTTTAAAACCAGCGGTTGCGGGTTCACATACTGATGTCATGTCGATGTACTTAAATATGTTAGTGTGATTATTTTAAAAAATGATTTTTATTTTTTTTATTTAATTATTTAACAAGGTGGACAGACGACCTGGTAAAGGTTGCAGGAAGCCGCTGGATGCGGGCCGCTTTCAACCGGCCAATCTGGAAGTCACTGGGAGAGGCCTATGTTCAGCAGTGGACGTCCTATGGCTAAAATGATGATGATGATGAATTATTTGATTTAACGTTTACAATATCAGTAGTAAAATAGAATGCCATCAAAAACAAAACTTGTTAAAAAAAACCAAGTCTGAAAAAGTTGTGTCATCCATGTAATACAAAGTCGGTTGATTGATTCAGTCCCTACTTAAGGGACCTTATGTATTAAGTTATTACGTAATTAGCTAATCTAACAACGACTTATAGTGACCACATTAATATTAAACATGTTTAAATAAAATAGATTGACTTGGCCATCGCATGACACAAGCAATACATACTCGTATTATAGTAAATAAGATTGTTTAGTGCGATTGCAAAATCGCGCTGGCTGAGTTGCGTTACGAGGCTTGTTATTTTTTACAAGTTTTGTTTTTGATGGCATTGTGTTTTCGCGCATTATTGAGACTTAGGCCCTGACTTTTTTGTATAGTTATGCATTAGTTATATATTAGTTTGTTATGTTAGTTAATTGTAATATGCTATACTTATGGAAAACTGTTATCAATGAACATAAGCTCTATTATTAATTTCAAATTTAGTTTTGACCGGACCGAGCTCGTAAGCATGTTATTTATTAAATGTAATGTATATTTTCCTAAATATTTTTTTATGTTTTATATATAAAGATTGACTTGGCCATCGCATGAAAACACTATGTATCTCACAAGTAATACATATTATATTACATTAGATTGTTTAGTGCGTAGTTATTTATTTATTTATACAGGTACACTTATTTATTCACTGCAAATGTTTTCTAGATACACCAACTGCATAAATAACTTTGTAATCATTTATAAATGTATAGGATTACAAAGTTATTTATGCAGTTGTTTTATCTAGAAAACTGGACTAAAATTGCAAAATATTTTAGTTTTTCCTTAATTTATACACTAAACACTAATAGAATTCAAAATTTGAAACTTCTATGTCTACTAGAAGAGCCTTAGAGTTTTGATGATCGGTCAGTCAGTGAGTGACAAAATTAAGAACTTTGACTAGTTATAATTCTTAAACTACTGGTTCAAAATGAATTAAATTTGAAATATACCGTGTTTATACAGAGCTTTCTCGGTTACTAGATATAAAGGCTTCTAGTTTAATCCACAACGAAGCTATAGGGAGTCGAAAATGGCCTGAACTGCTTCGAGAAAAGAATAGTACGGCCGCGCCGCTTTTTTTTTTGCTCGACTTGGCGGGGGCACTGCCGTGCCCCCAGATAACATTTATATGCAAGAATACATTCGAGTTTAGTACGTTTAGATAGACATCGTATTCAGTCTGTGTAAAGACGTGCAAATTTCCTTAAAATGTATGTAGGTAATATTACACTATTGTCTGAGGTTTTGAGGTACTTATTTATACTGCAAAATCATTTTGCAGCCAAGATTTTGACCGAGTAACCTCTATGTCCCTCTAATAGTTTTATAGACTGGTAATGTATTATACATTATAATGCACATATTATACACATTCTGTTTATATGCGTATTTACATATACTGGGCTCTAGGTGGTCTGGTAGATACTATCGCAGTTTCACCATATCAAAATCAGGCAGAGGGTTAACTATTCTAAAACAGTACTTAACTATGCAGTAAACTAATACAGTGTCAAGAGCTCAGAGTTAAGATCCATGATGTTTCTTTAAAAAAAAGTTGTCTTGTTTGTTCTACTTTCATGTTCAAAGTTTGTCGTATTTTTATACGTTCGTCATTCAGAATTGATAAAATTCATAGCTGCCAAATTGTATTTTTTTAAACGTGTTGCTATCTAAGACAGAATAAGGTTTTATAAAAGTATAAAAGAAGTTCTATTTTCGACAATGTCAGTCACACTACAATTAGGGGAACTGCATAGATCTTCAATTCGGACACAGTGTAAGCTCAATAATAGATTGTCTACAGACAATCTAAGCCCGGATGAGGCATCTGCATGAAGGGTCGAGGTTGGTGACGTCACCCAAGCCGCTTACGTCACGCGGCCGACTGCGCCAAATTGCGTGCTGCGCGCTGGCTAAGTCTTAACCGCCAGATTGCAGCCCGAAGCCCATTCCGATCGGATTTATCTGCACTGCAATCTGTAAATGCACGATACAATTGCGAAAAGCATTGTTTCTTGACTCTTTTACGATGTAGTTGATACGAGACAACGTTTTTATTGTTTTCTGTTTTTAACCGTAGGCGTGCCACTTACCCACCGGAAAAGCAATGGAAAACAATAAGAAAAAAAAATTGAGGCACGGAAAGGGTAGTTTTAGGGAAATAATATTACTTGTATACAGAAAATAAATAATTTCTTCTGAAATCTTACCTACGAGTATTATTATATGGGATACATTTAATAATAAATACAAACTAAGCAAAGCTTTATTACAGCGACTAGATAACAGATAAACAAGCATAAATATATTTATTACCTATACAAATTCATGACAGGTACAAATGCTCGTGCTCATCACATAAACATTTGTCCCTAACAGCATTCGAGCCCGCAACTGGCTGGCTTTGTAGTCGCGAGCGCAAACCACTAGACAATACGGTCGTCACATGTTTTTATCAAGTATAAATGTAATATTCTAGATCACCCATTGGCCCCTTGGTCATTCCTAATCCAATTCATCAATTAAGTAATCATATATAAGTCGCTTACTAAAAAGGACAGTAAGTTTAGTCGTTGCGTGGACACTTTGGCTTCCCACGTTCCTCTTCAAAGGCTGCGGGTTCTGCGGCTGCCTCTGCGGAGTCTTTAAAAAAAATATATACTCCGCCTTAGACAGCTGCTATCGCTTTGCAGCTTTTGGAGTGGAGACGCTGGGACCCTGGGGCCCAGAGGCTAAAAAAGTATTTGCCGAACTATCCACGCGCGTAGTCAATGTTTCTGGTGACCTGAGGGCTGGTAGCTACCTTGGCCAACGGATAAGCTTAGCTATTCAGCGAGGTAATGCTGCCAGCCTCCTGGGTACCTTTAACTTTCCTGTGGGTTTGGGTGATGTTGAGCTTATACAAAAATTTATTAGATTTTTACCTTTTTTATGTTTTTTTAAATATTTTTGTGTACATTTTGTAAATATTATTTAGTTCTTTAAATTTAGTCGCTTAATTTATTTTAGGATATTCAAAACATAGCATAAATTTTTTACTAGCGTAACAAAGCGACTTCTTTGAATTCGTTCGTCTAATACGTTTATCTATTATGTCCAATGCATCGACTTTGGCGCCGATTTAGAGTTTCGTGTTACTCAGAGCATTAGCTCCCCAAACACAAAGCTTTGAGATTGGTTCGCGCTCCGATAAAGGCACAAAGGCGATAATAACTCGGCCCATTCACTATTGCGGATATTTAGTTGCAAGTCAGGTGGCGTCTACTGTTTTTGCTGTAACGCAAATGGGCCCCGAAGCTTGTGAACGGCGTACAAGTAACATTTTGTTAAAATTTTATTAAAATAAAACCTCATTTCAGTGGCATTACCGGCGTAATTTAGAAAAATAATTATCGTTGTCAACAATTGACGACCTCCGTAGCTCCGTAGAGGCGAGCATACCGGACTTGGTGTCACTATCTTTAAGGTCCCGGCTTTGATTCCCGATCGGTCAATGTATAAAAATAACTTTTCTATATTGTGTCGGGTCTGGGTGTTGTGGTACCGTCGTTGTTTCCTATTTCTGTAACACAAGGGCTTTAGCTACGTACTATAGGATCAGACAATATATTATGTGATTTTGTCCAATATTTATTATTATTATTATTTATTAATTCATCTAATTTTAAAAATAATTAACTAAAATTACTACCGTTTCTGTTTGAATGTGAATGAATGAGTATGAATAATGAAAATGTGTAAACTGCTTGCTTATAAGTACCGTTCAAACTTTGCCAATGCTAGTAATTTTGGTCCCGGTAGCAAGTCGATAATTATAACGTACTCGAAACCGGAAGTTATCGTTTATACACCACTTACAATACCGTTCTTAAACATTGCTGCTAGAAAAATATTTTCTTAAATTTTTCTTAGTACCTACCTAGTTTTACGGGTAAATATAATTCGGGTAAACGCGCTGCAATTGCGGCTATTTAGCCGGAACCAGGTGCAAGTCGCCAGGTGGCGTCAACTCCGACGACCGTAACATAAGTCCAGTACATGGTCTTATTGTTAAGGGCTGCCTCTTATACTAGGTTATTGGAATCTTCAATAGTATAAATATATATAAAATCGGTTATTAAATAAGAAAGGGTTCTATTTTATCTGAATAAAATAAAATATAATTTTGAGGTACGAAACCCATAAAATGCTCAATGTCTGCAATAGATTACATAACGCCACTACCGTATTTCTTTCACGTAAGTTATGTATTAAAATATTATTACTATGTCAAAATTTTTGTAAACAACTTATTAGTGATTAAGTTTTATCTTATCGTAATACGTAAGAATTGGTGGACCTGCCCTCTAGCATGACCACCAAAACACAATACGATATAGCGATTTATCGATACTAACTGTAATTTTCAAATTATGATAGATATAGCCCCTACGTGAATTTTTATTGAAACAGCGATCGTAACATGTGACGTCACTGGCACGGCGATTTAATATGGCGGCTATATTTATATATCTAAAAATTAATCTCTATTTCCCTTGATCATCGCATCACGCGTGAACGGTTCGAACAATTTTGCTAATTATATTTTTGTTGTGATAAGTAATTATAGTCAGGAAAAGATTATTTTGAAAGAAAAAAATAAGAAAATAGCGCAGAAAATCTTTATGAATAAACTGAAGACCACGCAAATGAATTCGCGGGCAACAGCTAGTCTATCATATTTTTACAGTTGGTGTCGATATATTGCTATATCATATAGTGTTTTAGTGGTCATGCTAGAGGGGCTGGCATCCCTATTCGTTCCATAGAACGTTTCAAAAGGCGCGTTTCGCTGAATTTGTCATCCACACGTGAGACTTGTTAGTTCCTCGGAGCTGTAGTTCCGCGAGTTCTTAAACGGCAACTTTGCGGAACGGAACAGCTTACTGAAGTTCTTCTGGAACTTCCTATTTGATTTCTCGTTCAAACTAAAGTAGTGAAGGAATTAACAACTGTGTGTGCTTAACTTATACAAGTTAAAGTAATCATTATTAAGTAGTTACTTAAAGAAAAACTTATTCATGTCTCAAGTTGTTGGTCATGCCCTTTAATTTATTTGTTCGTAAAAAACTAACTCACTAAGATGGCGCAGCGACTAAGAATGAGTCTTGGGTTCCGACACTCTGCTCTGGATCTCCACTTTAGTCTGTGATGCCTCCTGCGCCACCTCTTGTAAATCCATACTCTTAATATTATAAATGCAAAGTAACTCTATCTGTTTCGATTTCACGACTAAACCGCTAAACTAATTTTGATGAATTTTAGTATAAAGATAGATGGTATCTTGGAAAAGGACGTAGGCTAATTTTTGAAGTGAAAGATAAACCGATTTTAATGAATTTTTGTACGGCAAAAGCTTGAAACCTAAGGCTAGGCTACTATTTTTAATCTACCTCCTAAGCGAGTAAAATAGGGTGTGACAACGCGGGCGAAATCATGGGCACAGCTACTTAATAAATAATATACAGGGTTATATTGCAAAGGGGTGCCAAATTTAAAAAATAAGATCTAGGGAACAATATAAAGAAGCGTCTTAATCTTTATTATTTTTAATAGTCGTATTTTACGAAAAAATAATACTTGAAAATATTCGAAAATAAAGTCAATAAAGAGACTACAATTGCCGCGCGGTCATTCATCAGAGGCGTAGGTACGGCGAGTCAACAAAGACCTTACGCAGTGCATATACCGTGCAATTTTTTCATGAATAAGTTAAATTTTCCACGTGTATGATTTTTAACAGCGGATAGAAATAATTAAACGTGAAAAAAAATTTTTGTTCATCTTTGCATAGTTCGATTAAGTTACTGATTCTGAGCCACAACTAAAAATTTGGCACCCCTTTGCAATGTAACCCTGTATATTTTGATACTACCAAAACATTACAATGTGCTAACGAATTTTAAGTATTTATTTTTATATTCTTAATAAGTAAGGAACCAATAATGTTTAATAACATTCGTTCCGACGCACTTCAACTTAGAAATATCTCAAAATTCTCGTATTCAAAGGGGGGAATTCTGTGATTCGTTCGCGACGTCTTTTACGCCTCATATTGGAGACGATAAAGGATTCTTGTGAATGTCATCCGTATTTACGAACGTCCGTATGAAAACGTGCGTACGTATACACGCAATAAGAATGCATGTGTGTGAGTGTATGTGTCCAAGTGTGAGACGTTGCGGGGCATGAGTGCATGACCGGCTTTGAATGGGTAAAAGTTTTGATGACATGTGAAAATGAGTTTGGGTGTGAGATGTCGCATAGTACGCACTTTATTTGAGAGAAATGTGAGTACTATATTTGCTTCTGCATTTGTGTGAAAACGTATCTACATGATATGAAATAGATACAGTTTCCTCTAAACTCCGATCCTAATTGTAAAAACATATTGGTTTTATGTGTCAATCTGGAAGTCAATGGGAGAGCCCTATGTTTAGTAGTGGACGTCCTATGGCTGAAATGATGATGATGATGATTGGTTGCATAACTATAATCCCTAACTATATACTGACTAATACCCAACCAATAACATGTATTACAACCATGATACTACCACAGATTCTTTAATAAATGTATAAAAAAAGAAAGACAGGGTTTTTCTTAAATTTCAGCTCTAAAGTTAGCACGACTGAGCAAACCCGCGTCTGACGCCCTCTGGCTGATGCCCCTGTCAACTCCACGAGACGGGCTTGTGATGTATCGACGCAAAGCAAACACCGACCGATCGGGTCCCGGGTTACGTGAAGTGATAGAGTCTAATTGCTTTGTGTAGTGTGTAGTCTTTGCTAAGATTATACTGTAAGACAAGAAGAGAATTCTATCTAGGGGTAAGGTTCTTCCATCATAGATATCACTAGGATTTGATTGATTAAATTTCAAAATTTACGAGACTGGCTGTTAGTTAATTCCAAAATGACAATCGTACTTATGTTAACCTTTATGATTTATTTGACTTGAAATAATCAAATCGCCACATTGTTATTGAATTTTAATGATAATTTTAATTAAATAATTTATATTGAATTGTGGACATAATAACGATCTGTAGTAATTTGTTATTAAACATACGGTAAGATGAAAATTTGCATGCTGTTTTTTAAAGGTAGGCTAAATAAGTCTATAAGCTACATTAACTGTATTATTACAGCATTTGACATACTCTATTTATGACAACAATTGAATTGAATTTATAAGCCTAGTCGTATAAAAAATGCTAATAGATAGGCACGAAATCTCATTACAAAAAAATATACAAAATATATAACATACTAATAAACTGAACCAAAGAAATAAATTCTGCAATGTCATTTAACGACTACATTAATTATACGGTCTACCCATTGCATGGCACAATTAATATGTAACTGCTTTATTTAAAATATTTGTATAATAAAAAAATAAAAAACTTAAAACCCACTGCAGATCAGTCGGCATGCAGTTACGTAATGGCCCCGCGGACTCTGCATACATCCCGCGCCGCCTCTATGATGGACGACGCTATATTGCGCGATTTGTTTTCTCTAATACATGTGCCATTTACGTAAACAATATTTTATGTGTGAATGGAAAAATACTCTCAACATTTTTGTGTTTTTGTACACTGTATAAATTTTTTGATGCTTAGTAAAACAGATTATTTATTGACAAAAAGATTTTTAAAGATCTAAAAGAACCTTGTGCAATGCGTCAAGTGTACATGCTTATAACAAAATTTCAACTCCTGTTAATACTAGGTTTTCTCTGTATCTAATAATATAGAGAGCAACGTTATAGGTTAACATACTCCATTCAGCATCTCTGCTTAATACAACTAACTCAGTACATTGATCTGTATTGGATTAAGATACTGTATATTATTATAACAATATAGTCGAGTAGGTGTCTTGTTTACCGGATAATCGTTCCGTAGCAATCACCAGTACACGCCGCGATTACAGACGCGATCGCCCCCGGGAGACGCACACTGATTACCGAACGCACACACACTTACACGTCTTAATATATCAACTGCCAGGGCTGACAAATAGTGCTACGAAAAATAACCTGCCAAAATGTTAATTAAATGTACGTTTTTTCATTTAAGTAAAAAAGTTATAAGACAGAACATGACGTGATCTTTTATTAGTATATAAGTAACAATCGATATTTGTTTTACTTAGACCAGGGATTTATTTTTCATTATTTTTAAATACACAAAAGTTAATATACACAAACTACCAAGTGAAGCATTCGCAAAACGATAATAAGCATTATGATGTCTTATCTTTTTAAGTTTTCAACACTTCTACATTAAGGAAGCTATTAAAATAAAGAACCATCATTTCATGTTATTGCGGGGTGCATAGAATAACTTACAAATCCATCTGTCAAAGAGTGCAAACTAGCAATTAAAGTAGCTTATTTTCTTTTGATTCTGTAGATCCAAATATGCCAGCCCTATCATTCGCACTAGAGCACAGACCAAAGTCCGTGTATACTCTTGACACCAAGTGTTTGTAGCGCGTTATGTATCCTAATAATAATTACCTGAAGTAACAGATACAAAGCTAAGAGCAGTTATCAGTACACATATTGTTAGTTTTTTTCAAAACATAGACTGCAATTACAGAAACACATTAGTTTATATACGTTTCTCTGTATAGTTGAAATATATTGTATTATGTAATGAAGACCGTCTTGTCTAGCGGTTTAAGACCCGTAGCCGAACTAAACTAAGCTAGCGATCATGGCGTCGAATCCTGCAAGGGGTAGATGTTTGTCTCATGAGCACGAGTCAATAGGAACTAATGTTCCTATTATTGTTTATACTGTACATTTTATTGTTTATGCACACTAAAAGGGGAATTATTGCAATCATAAATAGGCACAGATTTTACATTTTATTTGCCTGACGTTTCAACCGGGTTACACCGACTATGGTCACAGGCTAACTGAAACAGCGATGTTACTCAGTAGGTATGAGAGGAAGATTCTTCACTTACCCTCATAATATTGTTTACACGCAAAGTAACGTCACATTAATCATTCTAGGCGAAAGTTTAAAAGTATTTATTGTTTATGCTTACATTTCTAATGATATTAGTTATAACATGTTTGGCAAAGATTAATTAATAATTATTATTACCCTCTTGTTGCATACTGTGACTAACACTACTCGTATTTCAAAAACGTAAGTTAAACTTATGCAACCTATTCCAACAATCTATTCAATGCGATGTTAAGGCTGATTATTACTGCATTAAGTTAGGTACTTTGATCTCGCTTAGCACCAACCATAACTATGTATCTAAAGTTCCATCGCTTTCCTGTCATCAAATGATTATAATTAATTGCTCGCCGTAAACCAATTGGCGGCGTCGTCGATCCTGAATATTCAACGTCTTTGCGAGCAGATGAATATTACATCGTGAGCGTTTCCGTAGCTGCCGTTACAAAAACAGTCTATTACCGGGGTGCCATCACTTCTGTGTGACCACAAACTGGAGAGAACAGCAAGATCTGTCAACAGACAAGCAGCACGTACTTGCATAGACATTGTAAATACAGCCCCTTCTAAATTGACGTAGCAAAAATGTTTATTCATGACATAAGTTGCATTATTGCGACCCATCACAAATTTAGACACAAGTGGTAAGAGCCAACAATTTTGTAAGTACCGCTACTTAATTGAAAAACTGTTGTTTGAATATACAATTATTTTTCATTTCCACATATTGTGTTCTAATTAAAATAAATCTCTTCGGCGAAAACAGGATAATTCTGATCAAACTTCACTTGGTAAGTTCGTTTGATCATTATATACATTCTTTATTTGCACTAAAACATGGTATTACAGGTGTTACTAATAAACAAAATAGAGACATCCCAACTAACATTTAGGCGCTACGTTAAGAGCTATAAGAGATACATAGAAGAGCTAAAATTATCTTTAGGTTATAATATATACGTTCTAACACAAGAATTATAGAACTCGTGAACAGCTGTTGTGTTTGTGCTATGGCGTTACGACAACAGTCAACAATCATGACGGGAAATCGCAATATTGAAAGTCGTTTATGGAGTTGCTGCGACCTCTGACACTCGCCATTTATTGTCGCCCCGAAATAATATTTGCGAGAGAAGCGATAGCAGATTTTGGTTTGTTTGTTGCTAACTGTGGAATTGAGATGTGTTCAAATTACTACAAATGACAGTACTCACTATCTAAACAGCTATTTTGGTTTGAGAAGCAAAATTGTTCTTAAATCTTACCTTAGCTTTAAAAAACCTTTTTAGCTAAATAATGAAATACCATAACTATTTACGAGTCTATTTAAATGTTGCCGTTATTATTTTAGTCAGTATTTTTATTTACTTCTAATTCTAGGAATTGTGTGTTATTAAATAGAGCCTATTACAGAGTTTTTTACTTAGTAAATCTAAGTAGAATTATGTGTCAGTATAAATAATCTAAATCTGTAACTGTAAATACATTTAGGCACTTATCCAAGCATGTAATGGAATAAGACTTGACAAACAGAGAAACATAAATAATTACCTACCTAAGCCCGTTCTATTTGCACTAGAAATAAGCGGAACTTTTTGTTCGGGACGCTAGTTCTTAAAGTGGTGCCTAGAGAGGGCGTTAAGGAGATTACAGACTTTCTTTCAGATTAAAACATATAAATGTTTAATAAGCTTGCCCCTACTTCATGTACGGGCAAGTTTTATACTTATTTATTATGTATTATATCATACTTAAAAATTACGAATTGAACCAGTTTAAAATTAAGATATTTAACTGACGAAATTAAAGCGTTTTAAATATCTGCCATACTTTTCGAAAGACTTAATTCTCATACTTCTCAATTTTTTTAAAATTTTTTTTAATAGTTTTCGAGCGCAGTTTTTGTAACATTTCGCACGTAGACGCTGCTGCCCGTCTTGTGCTACAGGAATTAGCCGCTTCTTACGTCTCCTGTTGGCGATGGGGAAGCCAACCCGCCTGCCAAGCGTGGCGAGTGTTGGAAACCGTTGAAAGTCATTGGGGGAGGCCTGTGTTCAGCGGTGGACGTCCTATGGCTGAAATGATGATGATGATGATGATGATTTAAATAGTTCTAATTTAAGAAACTCAATCTGCAAACCAAGCATAGGCAGAAATATATATTTGGTACCTTTAAAATGAACATACTGAAAATCTAACTACAATTTGAAAACCAATGGCGAAGTGGACACCGTTTTGCAGCTACAATACCGGCTTCTGTAATTTCTCGGCAGCGTTATTGGAGCCATTATTGCCGAACCTCGTGTGATATCTATGTCAGTATACAATCGTTTTCGATATTCGTTCCAATCTTTCTTGTGTACGATTCAGATATAATGTGTTAGATAAGTATGGGATTGAATTCGGAGACATTATCCATTATACTTATCAGGCTTATATTTTTATCAAATCCGCATGTGCTATTGTACCCAATTTCGGGAATCAAATTCATATATGGGTTAAGACGTCTTATCATTACAATGATTTTAACGTTTTTGTGTTTTTTCCATGAATTTTTCCGTCAACTGCTTTTTCGGTAATCCTCATCTTAAAGACTCATCTTGTTGCCGCGCGAGTATTTGTAGTTATCATCAATCCACCCAACCCAACTTAGCAGTTACTAAGAACACACTTCTCCCTCCCCGTAATCCCTTCACATAATGGAATTAGACAAATAGAGATACACGTATTATCTCAAGCACTTCTGTTTGGCGTAGAAATAAGTGTGTTTGCTCTCAGTGCGGCCGATTCCGGCTGCTGGGCCATTAAAGCATCTCGCCCGATATCTGTGTCAATATAAGATCGTTCTCAGTATTAGTCTCTACCTTTCTTGGACTTAAGCTGTTTTTAATGTGTTAGTTACGTAACTGGATTTTTTGAACGTTTTTGATAATTAGGGTTCCTCACTTCGAAAGAGAAAAAGTAACCCTTATAGGAACACTTTGTTGTCCGTCCGTCTGTCAGTCTGTCAAGACCCTTTTTCTCAGGAACGCGTAAAGGTATCAAGCTGGAATTAATATCAAATACTCAAGTCTACTGTCCCTTGAAGCTGTGAAAAAATCAAACTTCTAAGCCAACGCAATCAAAAGATACAACCGTTTATGCCGCAAATTTTAGACACTCGCAAGGGAATCAAAACCTACAGGGTACTTCCCTTGAACTCAGAATCTTTAAATTTGATACGACGCAACGTGTTATAGCACAGATAAAGGAAAAATTGCGAAAACCGTAAATTTTTAGTTACATCATATAATAAAAATATTTTTAATAATTTTAAACTTACTACCCCTTTTCTCATGAACGCGTAGAGGTATTAAATTGAAATTCATATCAAATACTCAGGTCTATAATACCTTTAAGTTTGGATGAACTTTTACTTATGTACTTACAGGTTTATACGGAACCTTCGGTGCACGAGTCCGACGCGCACTTAGCCTGTTTTTTTTACACATAATTAGTTTATTCGAATTGCCACATTAGTACATTAATATACAGTGATATTACGTAGAATACTAATTTGAGAAGGTAACGAATAAACGAGTATTTATAATAGCTAGTTCATCCATTGGGAAATATTTATAAAATCGTAATACATATGTACACGTTCGTCGCCTTTGTAAAAAGCCTTGGTATTACCTTGTAAAGCATCTAATACACGTGTCATATACAACGATCGACCTTCCTTTGAAACATACTTCTCGCAGTACCGGCACAGGCATATTGGATGCGAAACGTGCGTGTTGCAAACAATTTCCAAAGTACGTAGTTCGGGATATGTTTCTCCCATGCGCACGTCGACGTGACGCGTATGTATCACGCGAGTTCACGCATTCTCGCATGCTCGCTTCACTCGGCCCCATGTCCTGTCGCAGACTGGGGAAAACAGACAACCCATTCTAAAGGTCCTTGAAAAGTTGTAACACTCATTCTTTGCGAACCAACAACCACAACAGTCATAATAAAATTCTACCACGATGTTAGCCTATTTTCTGTCGTAACTGTTAACCTTCTAATATCATTTTTACGTAAAGAAGTATTATGTATACTAATTCAAGAGATGGGTGAAATCAAAGTCAGTTGACCTATTATATTTTATTTTATTTTTATACATATATATAAACATTTAAAACTAAAACTACTTGTACTATAACATAAGCTTCTTATATATATACCTCTTACAGGCGTACACAGCATACCTACCTATTTAGATCATGATTATAAAAAACTTTTACGATAAGATAAACTTTGAATGCATTAAAATAATCAAATTTAGAGAAAAGTTTGGTTAAAAATAAATAAATATAGGACAACATTACATACATTGCTTTGATCGTAAGGTAAGTAGCCAAAGCACTTCGACAAAGAAACGACGACGGTACCACAACACAATTTATTAAAAAAATCATGTATCATGTCTAGCAAATAAACGATTGAATTTGAATCGATTGCCACTTTTGTATGAAACTGCTGTTTTTTCCTCGCTGTCACTATAAATTGTTTTTTTATGGACTCATCCCGCTCTTAAAACAGAGCAGTGATTCTGCCAATGTCGAGTGTATATTGATATAGTTCACAATAAATAACGGGTGTTTAGTTAATATTGCTTTTCTTGGATTCAGTAGAGGCTACTCTTCCCGTAGAAGCAGGTTACAAGACGCTATTGAGTCTAAAGCAAGTTGTCTTGAGACAAGTCACTTGACACTCGATGCGGCGTTAAATACAGTGTTTTTTTTATAATTTCAGATCTTTATCTCTTTACAAAATATAAGAACGAAACTACACCAAACTTGCACTGCAAAACTCTTTATATGATAAATAAAAACCACAAAAATAGATTGACCATGCTTTTCGTTCGACTATCCCACACCGAATCCAACATATGGTTTTAACCGGTAAGAACGAAACATGAGGACCTACTTCTTAAGTAAAGTTTAAGTATTTTTCAAGAATACGACTTCAAAGTTGTACATGAGTGTTGGAAGGTAAGTACTTCTACATAAAATGGCACCGGGATTACTAACATGTAAACGTTTGAATCTTTTACTCAATCAATGCCGCATTAATGGCTTCATTCATTTGAGTGTAAAGTTTTTACCTGTTAGATGACTATCAAATTAAAATTACGAGTAATTTCAAATACTCAGGTCAGCAATCCACAAAAAAACAAAAAAGGTCAATCAAAAGATACAGCAGTTTGTTTATGCCTCATTTTTAATACTCGCAAGGAAATCAAAAATCAAAATTAATAAGTTACAAATAGTTAAATATCATTAAGTCCCTTTGACCTAGAATCATGAAACATGGCAAGAAGTCTTTTAGTTCAAGTAAAGAAACAGTCTAAAAACCGTAAATTTTTTGATTAATCACAAAATTTTCCTTGACATCACAAAAACCCTGTTCTTGACATCACAAAAAATATAGCAATTCTGACACTAATTATAATGACATGATATTGACATTAACTAATTTATAGTAATAACGTATACTAAGCAGGTATTATAAAAATGAAAGAACTGTTGACACCAATTAAGTAGTTAATTTTATTATTTGAATTGTTAAAATATAATGTTAGTAACCTACTTCGTTGTATTAAATAATGTTGCATGCCTATAAGGTAAGATGTAGCTGACCATGCATTGACATTCTGCAATAAAAACATTTGAATTTGAAATATTTTCTTGTAACTGAACAAACGATAAAAATCTTCGAGACTCGATTCCTGTTATTGACAAACTGTTAACTTAACTACAAGTTTGTATGGAACGCGATTTCGACTTGAAATTGGTTGTTTTTTTTAATCAAACGTAGTCTAACCTCTCCTCACCTCATAGTAGAGGTGAGGTCTGTGCCCTGGAGTAAAACGTATATAAGCATACTTTACTTTTTTATGTAACTCAACCAAGCTGATGTCCCTTGACTGTGGGCACGTTCTGAGCGCGGGTGTAGGTATAACGGCGTCATCGGGCCGGCCGAGCGCCGGTTCCGGCTCGCTGCGCCCTCCGACAGCTGCGCTGCTAATTGTGCTGTCTACTGTGTAGCGCAGAGGTTCCCCAAGAGTACACTGCGGCGCCCTAATGTCCTCTAGAAAGTAAAAAGGGGCGCCGTGAGTCGACTTTCTATTATTATCCGAAATCTTTATGTACCACAATTATAACAATAAACGGATTTATCTTATCTTATCTTAACGAATTATTCGTTGATATCTATAAAGCAAAAAGAAATGAAAGTAGCAGTGTCAAACCTTAACCTAAGATCCGTAAACGAACAAAAGTCGCTGACATAGCCCAACGGATTAGCAAGCTGAAGTGGCAGTGGACGTGGCACATAGCACGTAGAACTGACGGCCGATGGGGCAGAAAGTTTAAATGGAGACCGCGTACCGGCAAGTGCAGCGTAGGACGTCCACCTACAAGGTGATCAGACGAACTGGTAAGGGTCGCAGGATGACACTGGATGCAGGCCGCTTCCAACCGGCCAATCTGGAAGTCAATGCGAGAGGCCTATATTCAGCAGTGGACGTCCTATGGCGGAAATGATGATGATGATGATGAGTGTCAAACCTTATTCCCCGCTTAAGAAAACTGTGTGAAGATCACCTAGCTCACCGATCTATTTGACTGAATATATATTTCAAAGAGCCAGTTACGGTAGAGCGTCGTGACAAAATACTAAACTAGTAAATGCACCGCTGAGTGAAAAAGATTGGGAACCCCTGGTGTAGAGTATACTCGGTTGTAACCTGCCTGGACAATATTCTATATTTATGTCGCCGCCAGATAGGTGATGTTATAAAAACTGTGTCAGGTTTATAATAAAAGGAATCGGTAGCTCTACGGTCGTTTGGCGGCTCCCTCTTGTGGAGCCTGACCAGAACTATGAAACCAACGGTTGCAAATTTGAGTCCTGCAAAAAAAAAGTGTTTATGTAATGAGCACGAGCATTAGTACCTGAGTCACGGGCATTTAACCAGTCCCAAAAAGCCCACTAGTAGGAAACTTAAAGAAAAACAAAAGTTCCAAGAGCAAGTCACTTTATTTCGTTACACGATTTGGTATATATCTGAGATTCGCAAAAAAGTGTCACCACGATCCAGAAAGACAACGCCATCTATCGGTTAGTCTAGGTACTATATACATGATTTGAGTGTTTGTCATCTGCCATCACGAGCTCTTCGTAGCTTAATGCTACACTCTTTAGTTTAAATCTTCATTATTATGAGGTAAGTTTTTTGATGTTATTATTAGAAGAATACATTTATTTACTGCGGAATAATAATAACTATTGCCGCCGTATAGTGTTCTCTCAAACTAAGACCACTGACTTTTTACGAAATCGTTTAATTGCAACGTCTTGAGTTATGTATAAGTTTAAAAAGTATTTAGAGTTCAAATAGTTTTCAGTTAACGTTATTCAGTTTTACTCTTAATTTAGATGCAGTTCCAAAGAAAGCCTCAGTTTTTATGTATAGTTTGTTCTATGTAGTCGAAAACATTTACTTGGAAAGTTAGTAAACGATTTATTCTATGCAAACCTCTTTTAATGGTCTAACAAAATGCGTTTAAAAGTCCCAGTAAAGTTTTCTACACTGCAAAGAAATACTGTGTAAAATACAGTACAACGGCGGTGTGTGTCGCATTCAGAAAGAAATTTCATTTAGTGCTTCAATTAAAAAGTCAAATTACACGCCGCCAGAATTAGTCTGCCTGAAACGAGAACAAAAACTAAGCACTAACAAGCTCTCCGTGCGCCGTAGCAGCGTCGTAGCCGTAACTGTAGCGTCGTAGCTCCGTAGCGATGTGGCTCCGTAGCGCTGTGTAGCGTCGTAGCAGACCACATAACTAGGGGCGGCATAACTTTTTCATGGTTTCTGGTTCAAACGAGTGTAGTTCTGCGACCAACTAGTTTATGCTTCATTAAGGCGATCGTTGCAAGCGCTCCGCTTTTTATGCTGCAAGATATTTTTACTTTACAAAATACGTTTTGAATTTTAACAAGTTTATTTTTTCAGTAAAAGTACATTTTAAAACATTTAGTTAGTAGTAGTAGTATACTAAAATTAATTTCTAAATTATTAACCTTTTAAAAAACATTATTAAAATTTGCTATACTTCCCATCTGCTCTATAACTAACCTTTAAACTTTACAGCAATTTTCATCATCACCATCATTATCATTTCAGCCATCGGACGTCCACTGCTGAACATAGGCCTCCCGTAGTGACTTCCAGATTGACCGGTTGGAAGCGGCATGCATCCAGCGGCTTCCTACAACTTTCACCAAGTCTTCTGTCCACCTTGCGGGTGGACGTCCTACGCTGCGCTTGCCAGTACGGCACAACAACATTAACTGCTTGAAATTATCTGGCTAACAATGTAACAATACTTTTTAAAGGAATAAAAATCCAGTCACGAGTCTTATAAATCTAAACTTGTCTAAGTTAAGCTCGTTATTGTTTCCAGCGAACTGTTCTCGCAGTCCATCAGGCGCATTTGCATAAAAGTGCAGCCGTTTAGTGCATTAGTGTTTGCAGGCGACTCATTAACGTCCATGTTAACTCGTTAACTCCGGTTCTGTTTGACTTTCATATTTTAACTACTTCCTTACCCTGGGGAGACGGGGGCAGAATGGGGAACTCTGAATAGGATCTTGATAAAACGTCTCGCAGTTATCAATGACTTCTATGTTTCTTTAAACCCCCTCTGGGAAAAGTCTTTAAACGACTTTAGATAGTGTTTCCTTGTATTTACGACAACGTTTATATAAAACTCACTACCTACCTTTGAGATTAACTTATAAACTGCTTGTTCAAGTCAAGACGAGTCTTTTTATTCAATATCTTATATTCAATTGTAAGCTAAAGAACAAAAATAAATAGATTAAACATATGGAACGTGTACATGAAACTGGCGATACAATATGTCTACTATTTTCATCTTCAATAGATCCATCCGTGAAAATATTGGTCTTTGTTGGTTTTCATTATCCGCTTATTACAGAAAAACATTGTTTCAGTGTTACAATTGAGATTTATTATAAAACTGTATATTTATAAACCATACACTCACTCGTAATATCACATGTGTAACATCTCTCAAAGCATATCTCTTTCTTTAAATTAACAAGCCCGAGGCTAAGCTCTCCTCATGAGTTGTGGCTCGTTTGTTCCCATGGAATTCAATTACAACATATTATTATAAAGGCGTGTTTGTGCGAATCGGGCGGTCCCTTTGTACCTCCGTCAAAATGACAAAATTCCCTGCGGACTCTACCTCCCCAGCCTGAGGGTCAGGCTGCCGCCCGCCCCTTAGGCCCCTCCCGCCCCTCCCTCGCGTCGTGCGATCATTATTTTAATGATGAACTTAATGCCGACACTTATGACGTAACGCACCTGCGACTCGGAAGATATGAACAATTGGATTATGTGGGAATATGTAGAAGAAACGATTTTAATTATTTTAAATAAAAATAGATTCACTGACGACCGTCTGGTTTAGACTGGCCCTCCGGATTACAAAGCCTGACGGTTGCGGGTTTGAATCCCGCAAGAAGCAAATGTTTGTGTGATGAGCACGACCACGTCGTCTACCTGACTCATGGATGTTTATAAAGTATATCAAAATCAAAAATGTATTTATTTTAGTAACTATTATTAGTAAAACATAAGATATGGCGGGGTCCTCTAGTATATAAATATGTGAGTCCGTTCTCTAGTCACTATAGGACAAACTTTACGCTTAGTTTGAGGTTAGTTAATTAACATGATAGCTGAAAGTTTTTTTATTGCTTATCTGATAAAAAACAATATACTAATTTCCCTCAATTTTATCAATAATGTTTGTATTTAGTTATCTCTCTCTTTTTCTTTCTCTGTCTTTTATAATCTCGAGGTAATTATCAAATTGGTCAAAGTTTTAACAAAAAGTTGAGAAATTTGATATGAACTAGCAAAAGTAAAGTCCTTCGTGAAAACTTTAATGTACTAAATACATATTTTATTTAAGTTACGATATCCTATTTATCTCTACTTAAAATTAAAATAATGTATTTTGAAGAATATAGTTACAGGGATCTTGTAAAATAAAAATAACTCGAAGACTGGTAACTTTTAATTCGAACTCCTAAATAATAGCCACATAGATGCAAATATAATTAAAACTAACATTATTGCAGTCATTCCTCTTGAATAAATAAGACTGCAAACAAACCTTTTATTTGCAAAATAAAGTGTTTTTATGCTAAATTTAATTATGTTACGAGCCCAATAACTTTCATATTCCGCTCATTTCATTTACATAACATTTATCATACTTTACCCGTTTCCGGGTAATTTTCGTGAAGAAGAAATTATTCTTATTTGTACCTAATAGAGATATTCATTTCTCATTCCCCTTACTTTATTTAAATATTTGTCAAATTCTAGCTATATGATTGTGTACCTTTGTAACTACTTAAGAATCTAAGGTCAATAACATTTACTAATCTTTTCACCCCAGCCGCTATGGACTGGCTACGCTAACTAGCACTTGATATTTTATTTAGGATAATATCCTATATTTTAAGCAACTAAATGCTATATGATATGATAATTTACTGAGATTATCGGTTGGACCATAAATACACTTTAAATAACACAGAGTAAGTAACGTACAGACAACCTAGGGTAAAGGTTGCAGGAAGCCGCTGGATGCGAGCCGCTTTCAACCGGCCAATCTGGAAGTCACTGGGGGAGGCCTATGTTCAGCAGTGGACGTCCTATGGCTGAAATGATGATGATGATGATGAAGTAACGTAAATAATAGTAACTGATGTCACAATTTCTGCGGCCATGTTTTTGATGCAAGACCTTCGTGATGCGCCGGTGTCAAACGTCAGATAGTAAAAACTTAGACGTACTCATATATTTTTACCCGAATGACCCAGAAGGAGGGTAATGTTTTTGTTTGAATTTTTTTAGGCGCTGGCGCTTACTTATCGTAGCGATTTCATATACGTAATCATTTTATTTTTAGGTGTGAACCCTATAAAAGTGAAAAATATTTTCTTTGTCCTAAATCCACACGAAGGAGTGTCATTTGTTAGCTACAAAGGTCCTGGCGGAACAAAGCAAGAGGGAAATCACAAAAACTTGTTGAAGGAACACGAAACACAAAGAAGCGGGTAACGAGGAAATTGCACGATGAATCCGATAGGTGGAGTTTTGCACTCCGAAACGAAACAAAAAAGCGAAGACATAAAAATGTAGCGATTGAAACATAATAAGTAAACTATTCAGCAAAAACATTTTAACAGCGGCAAGTGCTACAATGTTATACTTTACCATCTCCATGTGAAAAATTTTAATCTCGTTTTTTCCAATCCTTATTTTTATTGAGATAAATTGAAATGCTATTCCAGGCCTTTTACAAAAAATATGCATAGGAAGTAGTTATAAATTAAACTATATTTACAGAAATTTTAACAATCATGCAAATTTTTAAAGACTACAGATAATGTTGTACGTATTTTATATTTTTTTATTTTATACATCGATAGTTTATTTACTACCCAAATCTTTTCCGTTTGAATGAACTTCGTATATTGACAATTATATAGGTATACCAATATTATATCTGTAACCTAGGAAATTAACGTGGTTATGTTCTATCTAAATTAGACAAGGTAGAGGTCGCTAAAAATCGATGCTCCCACTGCAGTATTACTAAAATAACAAATAGATGGGTGATCGGAATGTTTTCTTTGTTTCCTATTAGGCGGAGTGTCCGACGCTGGATGGCGACCCGATATCATTTGAATATTTAAACTTCGATCCGAATTGAACTTAAAAAATCACGTGATAAATTCCCCTCTTCGGGCGCATGAATAGTTCGCGTCGCCGCGGGAAATTCTCATTCGAAGTGGAAAAGAAATATTGTAAAGGGAATCCGTTTTGGAGCGCTCCTGGCCCCGACACACGGCATAAGTTCCAGCTTCGTTTCTACCCTTCGATCGAAACTGGACCTTACTCCGAAACTGCAAGGTGCATATTGCTGCGAGTGTTATGTGTCGTGGAGACTTGTGTACAACTCCAACAATATAGCGGAAATAAATTTACTTCTTTCAGCTTGCAATTCTATCTTAATACCGCGTTGTACATTTGCGCTCGGTCGCGGGTCGCTGCAGCCAGCGCTGTAATGTTGCAACTACACTGGTACACTACGCGGGTCCCTAATTTAGATTTAATTACGAGTCGTTTGCTGATGAATAATTTGCTTTATAGCCTAGTGCCGCTCGCTTAGCTCGCATTTCATTTAGTTCGTTTTGATATTCAATGTGCTATTGTTATTTGTTTTATCATCTCACAGAATATGCAAAACAAATTGGAATACACTTCTTGCTATTTCGTAGTTCTGCTTCATGTTTTAATTAATTGCCATAGTATCTAGTTACTAGATTGGTGCGCAAAAATATCATTTTATAAAAATATTCCCCAAGATTTAGTATGGTACCGCGATTCAACTCGGTTTGGATGCTTTATTGCGGTAAAGTTAGGTTATAAACTTGAATCTTTAGCAAAATTGCTCCGTAGTTTCGCGTCGTCATGTCTCATTACTCAACCGCTGAGTTTACATCGTACTAAAGTCTACCCGAGTAATAAACCACGGATACGACAGCTCGGTGGTTTATATAAGGCCCATTTTTTGATGTTATATAAGTTTCTAATTCAATTTAAATCCATTTAAGTAACTAAGTTCATAAATCATATTTGTAGTTATGAACTCTCTGTGCGTTCCCGTTGGGCTTAGACAAATGTATAGTTAGATTGTTTTTTATGCTTTAGCTACAATGTTTATTTATTTAGACTTTATTGCACAGATTTTAAAAAATCACACAAAAGGTGGATTAAACACCATGAGGCATTCTCTACCAATATCGTGTTATTCGGCTTCAAACATTAACGGTATCAGGCTCCCGATTTAGAACGCCTCGATAGCGAATTGAAAACCGGTAAATCACGTGACAACTAATGTTAAATTGTAGTTTCACGTGGTTTTCCGGTCGACATTTTAATAACGAATTATTTAATTTAAACAAACGAACGAATCGGGGCCCAGAACTACTACTTGATCTCGTACAGTCAAAGTCACGACAAATGCGATAAATAAACAAATGAACGTAGAAAAACGCACGAACAAAATATGAAATAAAAACAAAAGAGGCTCGCGCTACGTACTGATCACGTTACACCGGCGCCGCTCGTTTGCCGCGCTGCTGCTCGGCGCGGATCCGGTGCGTGCGTTCGTTCTGGGACTAAATTGTCGCCGCGAGCTATTGTAACCCCATTTCTAATTTTTACCTCCCTCTCCTAAAAATTCCGTAATATTCTCCCGTCTACATACCTGTTTATAACCTCGCTGCCAGAGAATCCGTATAGACAAAATCAATACATATCTGATGTCTAGTGCATTGTTATTTGTTTAATTCGTAGAAACACTTTCGATTATTGCACTTCAAATAAAGTTTATGAAGGATTTTCTACACCTTGCATTAAACACATTGTTATGTTTTTATTTCCACAATCACACCAATTATCTAGCCTCAAACTAAGGAACTAGGAAGCTAAAATTTTGAACTGTTTATCATAACACTAAAACAATTTCTTATTAAAAATGCTTTTACAATATCTATGAGTTTTTTAGCGACAAAGATAACAAAATTATTGTTAATAAGTGTGAGTCATTAAAGTAATGGTTTGTTTTTGTGATACTTTTTACACTCTTTTTTTTAAATTGTCCAATAAATATTATCTGTTATATTAAATTGGCAAGCACTTAGTTAGCCCTCCCAAATTGCCATGACCTTTCAGGGCGGCACATGTATCCTAGTCTGTACCTACCATCTAAGCTAGTTATTTAATGTGACATGCAATAAATAATATGATTTGAATTTGAGGTAAACATACACGTGTATTATTTTATCCTTTGTGACTTCTACACTACCTAAAATTATTTTTCTATGTATTGTACTTCTTTGCATAATTATAACGCTATTTGACATCGCCTCATTACTACTGCATGGGGTAATCACCGCTAATCGATTTTCGATCGCGACTTCCACTGCGACCGCAGACAGTCGGGCGACCCATTTAAAACACCCATTGTTGGCACTGAGTTGCCAGACAATCATTCAGTAGATAAAACACAAAGGTTTATGCATATTAAAACGTTTAGGTAATGCACATAGTTCATTCGTCTCATGTAAAATACAGTCTTTTATTGCTCATTTATTTATCGCTGTATCCACCATCTAAGCTTCCATCTTTTTTGTACTCATTTCTATTTTATACCGATTGTATCCAGTTCTTTCTTGCGTCAGCTTAAACCCTTCTATTTAACAGACCACAGTTCGCTGACAGCTCACTTTTCGTCTCTTAGTGACTATTCAAGAGAGGATAGCTTAGATTCATCATCATTTCAGCAATGGACGTCCATTGCTGAACACAGGCCTCCCCCAATGACTTTCATCGGGGTGGATTGCCAATACACGTCACGCTTGACAGGCGGGCTGGCGAGCGCAGTTTTTTTATGTGATTTAGCACAAAGACGCTGCTGCCCGCCTCGAGCTGCAGGAATTAGTCGCCTCGTACAACACATCTCCTTTTGGCGATGGGGAAGTGTATTCTTTACGCTGTGCTTAAATTAATGAACTTATAAGTATGTTAAATGGTATGGTAGAAATATAAAACAAATACTCATATAATACTTGCACTTGGACTTAAAACACCCCAAAACGTAAGTGTTTTGGGGCTTGAAACTGAATTACTTTTCCATTGTTTGTTTGTTAGTTTTATTTCATTCTAAATTTCTAATTTGATGTACATTTGCTAAATATTTTTTTCTTCCAACAACACTTTTTACTTTTAAGTAATTAGGGAAACCTGTTATTGGCCATACTATTAGTCTAATAATTATTATTATGTATAAAGTACCTATTGTATACGCTGTTGGTTTTCTAAATAAATAAAATAAAAATAATAATAATTTAGTAACAGTTAGTGAAGTCACAATTCCACTTGCGGTCACCACTTGCCCAATTATTTATCCAGCTCAACAATACTCGAGATAGATACAATAATTTTCGCCTTTATCACGTTATGTTCCTTAGTTTGTGTATATTATAATAATTATTAATGTGAAAGTAACTCTGTCTGTCTGTCTGTTACGTTTTCACGTCTTAACCGCTAAACAAATTTTGATGAGTTTTGGTATAAAGATTGATGGTACCTTGGGAAAGGACTTAAGCTACTTTTTGTCGTGACAGCTGGACCGATTTTGATGAAATTTTATTCGAAAAAAGCTTTAACCCTAGAGAAAGACAGGCTACTATTTTTATTTCATCTCCTAAGCGAGTAAAATAGAGTGTGTGAAAAACCGTATTCTATGCGAGCGAAGCCGTACAGCTAGTACATAATTATTACCTATAAAATAATTGGCATGTTCCTCTAATAACCTCTGGCCTGATTATTAGGCTTATCGATTTTAAAATCGCTGACCGCTCTCTAAGCATTTTCTTTTATTGCAATTTTAACTGCCATTTTCATTTGCAGCCATAAACACATGGTTGTAAAGGAAATCGTGATTTGTCCGCGCCCACCTAATTACAGGTAAGGGACGAGTTATCTGCTAATTAATTCAGCGTTTTCATTACCGCGCAGCGCAACACGGCTCTTAATAAAGTTTTATTTTTGCTTTAAATAAGCCCTAAGGCCGGCGTTAAATATTCACGCCATGTGTTCCCGGCCTACGCTCGACGCTCGGGACGAAACAAACTGTACAGGGGTTGCCAACTTCTGATAACACGCTCTTATTAATTGAAGCCTAATTTGGGGTAAGCAAAAGTGTAAACCGTAAGCACTTAGAACTTGTTAAAATTAACAAAAGTACTTAAAAACAACCTTTATAACTTATATTCGGTTCGGGGTTATATCACACATTGCTAAATATTTTGATGTATTCCAGATATAAGAGTGATATGATTTGATATATGGTACTCATGGTACAACAAAACCAGCGGTTGCGGGTTCGAATCCTGCAAATGTTAAATGTTTGTTGAATGAGCATGAGCACATACCTGAGTCATGGATGTTTACTTTATTTATTAAGTATCTTATTTAATATCTCATAGTAATGTTGGTTTGGGACCTGATAATTAATTATAGCAAAAAAAGTTAAGTAATCAATTTTGCGACATGAATTTTGTTATAAAATATGAGAAAAAAAATTGGTAATTACTTTATATCCACCCTCAATCACAACATGCTTTTGCTACAATCAAAACAGTACAAATTAAACGAACGAAGTTACATTTCATTAAATAATAAGTTTCGTAACAAAAAACCAGCTTCACATGTTACAAAAACCGAAATTCGAGTCACCCTGTATATGATTGCAATAATACGTATAACGAGCGCTCATTTAATTTAACAGACTAGACCTTATATTAAACACAAAGTTCCGCAGTGTGCCGCTGACGTCTCATTGTTCACGCTAAAATAAGCCTTGCGGCCATGAAATAAAGACAATCGTTATTTAGTTCAGTCATAACACAACAAAAGTATATACAGTAGACTCGTTCCGCAATAAATGTTGCTCTGGATGTCTTTTGTCCCAGTAAAGTGGCATTCAAGCGAGATGTATTTTAAGTTCTAAATTGGAGTAAGTAAAGTAAGGGTATACGCGCGAGCACATACACATACATACACACATACAGACAAACACACACCACACACACATGCATGCGTACGCACATAGATAGTTATTGCTTTATTCTATAATAATTCAGATCAGTGATGTTAACTTTGAGCAATTTTAAATGTATCTAACTACAAAATGTAAATCCGTTATGGCCGTATATTTATAATGTAAGTATTGTAACTCTGTTACTTAAGGACTGTGGATTTTGTGTTAAATAAAATAAAATAAATGCCAAAAGCACATTGTCTAGCTGAAATACACAAGACAGACGCCATTGTAGTTGCATTAATAGATCATAGATGCAATACAATACATTGACATGATATGCGAATAGTTTTTGTATTTTTTATTTGTATTTTAATATCTGCTTGCAGGCCAAAGGAAATCCGCCCTTTTATTACTATTGCTGCACCTCGTTGGTGTCATCGACAGTCATAGACAACGATGCTTTAGTTATTGACATCGACAAGCTCTTACAGAACCACATTGCATTAGTGTAAGATGCTCCTACTGCATTTACGTTTACTGTGGTCAAAACCCATCGAGGTTCGCTTGCTCTGCGGCGCGCGGCAAAAAGCGTAATGAGCTGAGCGCGACGTGTGTTTTTGCGTATTATTCATTAGTGCCATGAATAATTGGATTCGGTATTTTGATTCATAGTACGAGGTATGAATTCCAAGATGCATTTCAATGTGTGTTTTATACGGATGAAATAATACGACTAATACTGTTTGTTTTGTATGGTGTGCAATACTCAATCATTTATTGCTTTACCATGTAGCAAATAAGTAGGTCTAAACAATTTTGGCGGTTACTATGGACCCAGTAGAAATGAATAAAAAGTAACTATCTACGAGTATCTATCTAATACCAAATCGATTCACCAAAAAATACGTACCTATTTATAAGTGTGTAAAAGGTAATTTCTAATAACATTATTCGTCCTTTTCTGACTGACAAAAGGTTAAACTTATTCTGGCAAAACGAACTCTATGCAGCTGCAAACAAAGGCTGATATTATGCGCCACATAACACACTAATTATAGTCATGGTTTCGAATCGAAAAATTAAGATCTTTGGTCATGAGATACGATACAGTAAATAATGCCCGTAAAGTCTCCCAGCGTACCCAGCCAGACCCAAGCCGATTTCGAACAGTTTTTTTTAAATTGACCTGAAGTAATACCCCGATTCAGAACTCTTGGAATTGGCCACTGATAAATCACATGACACTATTGCTAAATCATAAAGGGTCACGTGGTGTATCGATTAGTAAATTGCTATCAAATCGATTCGATTCAGAATCGGGGTAGGAATCTTACCTGTGATCCTTGTCATTTAATGCTAATCACTACGCCACAGTCGTAGTGAAAGTGATCTTAATACAACGTGGTAATGAATGGATTTAACGCCTCTACTGTGAAACAACTTTTCCATTTCATTCCCAACTAACTGCTGCAACGCTTCTGCAATATTAAAAGTTGCATATTCCCATTTCGATTTAATTGCCTATTATTATATTTGACATAAAAATTAAAACCTTCTAAAAACTTTTTGGTAAATTTTTTTAACTAAACAAAACCTATTCTACATGCTAGTCAGTGTGTCAAAACGAATTATACACTAAACCTCTTTAATCACACGATTAAATTAATAATTCAACTGTTTAATTAGATACGTATCCTTTTAAACCAGGCCTTCCAATTAAAATGATCGATATTAACCTAAACGACCCCAAGTTCAAGTCGTCAATAAATCCTTTGACCTTAGTAAGACGAGTTTCGTGACCTTGCCATTATAATTGGTTGGATTGTTGCGTTTAGTTAAAGCAGCTGGCCAGAGCGTTAAACTGTGTGCTTACGAACGTAACCTTAATCATATGTTGTATAAAATAGAAATTGTTTTGTAAGCATAAACGAAGCTGGAGTTTGTGTTGGTAATTTGTGCAAATAATAAGACGTTAATTGATATAAGCCCAATTTAATAATACAAATAATGTCTTACAGCTTACTAACCGAAGTGCTGCGATTAAATATTTGTCACACATTACACTTGGGGATCTCAATTAGACGATTTAGTTAATTTAGGGCTGATTTTTTAATAGCCAGATAACTTTTATACGACAAATAAGTTTGACATGTTGACAGTTTTTTTGTATAAAAAATGTGTCAAAGCGTCAATTTTATTTGTCGTTTGGAAATTATCTTGCTATTGAAAAATCCGCTCAGTTTCAAATTTTCAGATTCACTTATTTCGGACAGCAAAAATCTATGTGTTAGTACAATTACAGAGCGCTTAGAGCTAGTGTTAGTATTTGAAACATGAATTTATAAATGACATCGGTACATGACAAATATATTTTATTTGTCATGTACCGAGGTATCTCGCGGGGACGACACCTAGCGTAGTTAACGCCTACTATTTCGGTCGTTGTTCGCACGAAATGCCAACATCGTCCTGAAAATGTTATTGTACTGAACTGGTAGGGTGTTAAGCGATTTTCGGGCACACCGAAACCATAGACTGCTCGTGTACAGACCCTGACAATACGCTTTAAAGCGTTTCACTTACTCCAAAACAGTTGCCAAATTTAAGTATGAGAATGTTTTCATCAACGCAAAAAAGTTTCTTATTACTCATACTCGGAAAGTAGGTCTGAAGTTACCTGAGTAGTGGGTTGAAAGTAATACTTTTCAGCAACCAAACAAACCATGTTGAAACTTTCTATACAGCCACTCAACAGCGCGATGTAAAATTGAATTAAGTAACATAAAGTTAAGTATTCATTAAAGTTTTTTTAATAACCTCATTATAAGTTCACTTTCAACTATTTCTTTATAGAGATACAGATTTGGGCAAAATATTTACCATTTCTTCAATGATGAAAATGAAAAATAATGGCTGAATGGCTGACCGGCCACAGAAAAAAAATAGGCGGGTAAACAGCAATCCAGTCTTCATTTGTTTTTTCGAGTTGTAAAACGTAGTGATTGCATTCTCTTGTACCAAAAAGAGTTACAATCAATACGTTTTTGCTAAAATTGGCAAATTTTTTCTTCAGCTAATTCATGTTTTTATTTTTACTTTCCTTGTATTCGTAATGAAAAGCACAGTGTTTACCTCGGGACTAAGTTAATTGCTTTCACCCCTAGGTTAACAATGTACTATTACATAATCAAAATCATAAAAAAACAATTTCGATTTCGATGTGGACCCCATTGAAAAAGTTGTTCAGTGATAAATAAATTCGCCACCGTTTATTTGGCTTGTAGCCCAATGGTGGCAGCGCTTTGGTAGTGATTACTAAAGTTAAGCCACCTACGCTGCGGTTGTAATTGGATGGGTGACCATTACAACCATATTTAGTGACATTTATCACAAGCATCTCCGTGCTTCGGAAGACACGTTAAGAGTTGGTCTTGGCTACTATTGTTTGATGCTAGTCGTGAAGCCTGGTCAGATGCTTTAGGGCGGTTTAATAACGTCTGACAGTTCATGTCACTGGCCTTACAACACCCCTTCACCAATCCGCACTGGGCCTGCGCGTATACTCCACGTATGGCCCAAATCACCTCATAGTTGAGGTGCCCTGCAATAAGACATTATTATATAAGGTGCTTCATAAATATCTGCAACGGCTGGAATGGGTAAAAGTATTGCCTAAATAGATTACGATAGTGAAGGAATTACGTGCCCCGGATCGGTAATTAATTATTTGCGAAAAGGCAGTTAAATGGTTACTTGCTTCAATTTGCATAACACACTTCGTCATCCGACCTTGACACTGCGCGGGAGCGGTATAATGTGTAACGTTAGCATTTTTGGACAGATGTGGACGGTTTGAGACAGAATAAAGCCTAATCTTTATTTAATTTTTTTTTTTAATGAAAAACAATGATGTTCTGGACATAAAATTTATTTACTATCGTAATCTATATAAGCAATACTTTAACCTATTTCAGCCATTGTTGATATTTATGAAGCACCTTATATAGGCATTCTTTACCTGTACCTTTAATTTGGCAACTGTTTTAAAAGTTATCCTGTTTTAAAAGTGCACTAGTTCATGTCGAATTTGAACATTACTCGTATTAACATACAAAGAGCCAATCTATGGTAATACATAATAATCACTGACATTATCCACATAACGATACATTGCTACAAATAGTGGAATAAGATTTTCTTCGCACCCACGTTTGCGTTGTAACTTGTAACCTACTCCTGGTGAAGGCTGTCCATTCGCATCGCGCTAGCGAGGCGTGAACCGCTGTCTGCGATGACGGCCGATAACGTTATTACAATAACGGTAATGCTCGTTAAATATGCAACGCGACGGCGCGGGCGACGCGGCGGGCATTAATCCCGGACAAATACCGTTAAACGCGTTATTAGCGGCGCGTGCCCTGCAGATCGTGCTATTTAATTTTCAGAGTAGGCTTTTTTAAGTGTTAAAAATGATATAACCAAAAAATGTTATTCCCAATTCTTTGTAGAATCATCTGTTGGACATTTTAAGACATACCTAAGAAAATGTATTTTCGTAGTTTCTGCTGACTGTCTTATAATGTATGATGACTATCATAAGATTACGTAATCGCACAAGTTTTACAGCAGTTCTGGTATCGGTTTTACATCTAAACGTTTAGTTTGGGTCAGGCACCACAAGTGAAATTGGAGTTTAGCAATAATTGCTTTGGATAAACGTAAGCAGTGTTTATACTAATTGAAATCAATTAGCCGTTTCGAATCTTGAATGGGTTTGATAAGGATCTTAAGATGTTTTACAGCATTGGATTGGGTCAAATTGCATGCAACTAAGATCAGAGTCAGGCAACAATTACTTTACAAATTCATACGTATCTTATCAGTTACGAATATGCAAAATACATTTAGGTTGTATCTAATAAGATTTTTTAAAAAGAATTACAAAACTTTTTACTGAAACAAAACTTGTTCCATAGTCAAACAGAATTGTAGATAGTTCGTGCTCGAAAATTGTGGACAGCGGTAGTTATTTTTTATAGGCAGCCACCCAAATTCGGCGTTTCCTACCCATTCGACAGTACCTACCCATTCCGAACCACAAAACGAGAAATTCGTCCTGGTATAATACTCGTACATTCGGAGCGCCGAACGCCTTCTCGTTAGCGATGTCTGAGGCCGGATCGCCATTGTTTTGGGGATAGGGACTTGACCCACATATCGTTGCGCAGGCATTAGACCTGTATTTTTAGAGAAATAATAACATGCGGGTGTTTTTATATGGATGTCTGATCCTCGGCTGCTTAATGGAAGGCTGTGTTTTATCATTCTCTCATTGTTTTCAGTATAAACGTCGTTTTTGTTAAATAATGCTCTCATGGTTTAGCTTTATTTGAGACTAAGAGAAATCAATGCACTTGTTACCCATTATGGTTATGCACTAAATTATTGAATTGAATTGAATGAAAAAACCAGAGACATGGTTTGCCTACTGGCCATAGTACTTAGTACGATACGGTCTACCTACTCACTTTATTCGTAAAGCTATAAAATATGTAAGTAAATTTAAATAATAAATATTGGACAACATCACATACATTGCTTTGATCCTATGATAAGTTAGCTTAAACACAGAAATCAGAAACAACGACGGTACCACAAACATCCAGACCCGAGACAATATAGAAAAGTTTAAGTTGTAAAGCGACTAGTAATGGTTTTCTGGCAACTGCGATACAGACAGGTTTCTGACAGACCGGGAATTGAACCCGGAACCTCAGAGATAGCGACACCAAGTCCGGTATGCTCGCCTCTCGGCTACGGAGGTCGTCAAAATTACCTTACTGATAACGTTTTGTTTGAATTCTAAATTCTGCCTGCCTAGCATGAGCACTAAAACACGATATGATATGATATGATATAGCGATATATTGACACTAACTGTAAAAATATGATAGTTAAAGCCGCCGTGTAGAATCGCCGTGCCGGTTACGGTACATATTATGATCGCTGTTTCGATAAAAAATAAAAATGGCGGCTATATTCATCATTTTTTTACAGTTGGTGTCGATATATCGCTATATCATAACATATCGTTTTTTAGTAGTCATGCTAGGCAGGCTGGTCTACCCCTATTTTCTGTAACAAATGTCAACATGCCAAGATTGAAAATCACTCAAAATAAATGATAACCTCCTAATTTTACCTGCTCCCGGAAGCGGAAGACGGAATCTTTTTGGCAAACTATACGCGCCCCTTTGTTCCAGGCGTAATTAATTCCATCGTTATGCAAATTTCCGTTTCCACTTCTGTTTCGTTCGACTATTTAGCATTTCAATGCTGTAATTTTCTTCCAATTATGCAAATTAATTACTTCTGATCATCCTTAATTGGAACGAATCGAAGTGGATTCCACTTTTCGGTAAATATTTGCGTAGCTAATTCCTGTAATACAGTTTTAGCATCATCATCATTACCCGCGGCCTAATCGCCTTCTGTTGAAGGATTTATTATTTCTAAAACTTTCATTTTCACTATACTGTCTAAGACTAGTCAAATTTAAAGTATATTTATAAATTTTGTAAACACAAACAATGGAAGTTATGTCTTCTTTAACGACCTCCGTAGTCGACAAGCGTGCACGCCGAACTTGGCGACACTATCTCTAAGATCCCGGGTTTGATTCCCGGTCGAATCAATGAATTGAATTTACTAAATGTAGCATTTCAACTTAATTACTGAAACAAAGTACATACTTATTTTCATCGTCTGTCGTCATATCTCCAATGTCAAACATCTCAATTGGCCCAAATAACATTTTAATAGAGATATAAAAGCGACATAGATTTAATGTGTCAATTGCTCGGCCGTGGTAGCGCGGCCCGTAATCACGACGCAATCGGAATTGCAATCTATCCGCGTCGAGCGCCCCCTGGTGGGGGCTGACGGTGCCCACACATGATCAAAGAACTAATTGAACAGTGAACAGTGCCGTGGTATTGCACACGCTCGCTCGCGATGATTGCTCCGCTCAGCTCGTAATGCAGCAATGACAGCTGAGCGAGCTGTCTCGCATGACAGTGTGAGAGTTTGGTTTGTTTAGTTACTACACCACAGAAAACATTATTTGCACATAGTAGTTAATAAGCAATTTGGATTAAGAATAAACTTTATTTAAGACACTTAACCATTAATTTTTATTTGCTTTGAAATATATAAATATTTGGTCATTTGACTTGTGCAACCGCTCGTCCACCAAAATGTTTTCCTATTTTATAGTGACGCCATAGCATTGTATTCCCATACAAAATCTGGGTATATCGCGTTTTGCTTAGAAAAAAATATTTGGTAATTGGTTACTGGTTTCATGTGTAGCCATAAATAGACTTTTAATGCAAATCGTAAAAATTATGATGATACAATTTACTTAGGTACACAGCGGTGTTCTTTTAGATTTCCCATAATTTTAACCAACGACACTGTTTTTTTTTTTAATTCTTAGTCAAATTTAAAGAAAATTATGAATGATACATTTTTTGCGGGCATTAAAACAGCGCCCTAGTTCTCAAATACTGAAATAATTAACAGAAATAATTAATAAATAAATAAGAAATATGGACAACATCATACATTGCTCTGATCCTGTGATAAGTAGCTTAAGCACTTGTGATACAGAAATCAGAAACAGCGACGGTACCACAACACCCAGACCCGAGACAATAAAGAAAAGTTATTTTTCTACATTGACCGACCGGGAATCGAACTCGGGACCTCAGAGATAGCGTCACCAAGTCCGGTATACTCGCCTCTCGGCTACGGAGGTCGTCAATACAATAAATCAATAAGTCAATAAATACTTACTTCGTTTATATCAAATGCATTAGTTTTGCTTCGAGTCTCATTATAGAACAGAAATATTGTAACATAATCCTAGTTTCGTAGAGCCACTAAATACAGATTGAATTCAGCCGCGAGTAATCCCACAGACGCCCTGTTTAGTTAATTTGGGTTAGTTCTACCATTCTGCAGTTTCAATAAGTGGGTGAAACGCGAGTCGCAAGGCAGCAAGCGCCTGTGACAACAGAAACGCGTCGTCTTTATAGAATAGACTGGACCACTTTATGCAGACACACAGTGAGTATTTTTGTGTAAACATCAACAATAGTCGATTAATTTTGAAGTTAACTAGACAAGATACAACAGTTCAAATTAATTCGCAATGTTTAAAACGAAAACAAGACGGTAGACAAAAAAGAAAATTATATAGATTCTGTGTTAATTAGCAACACCACCCTTACGACAATCTTACTTTTGTACAATGGTATTAAAATCAGTTTCAAAGTAAAATCAAATCAAATTTCAAAAACACGTCCGTTTTTTTGCCTTTAAATAATTTTAATCTTAAATTAGCAGTAAATATTTTTTTAAAGTAATAAATTAGTTTTTCTTCTCGCTGGCACTTGATTTACTTTAGTTGTTTATAATTATAAACTGCCTCAAAAAACCTTGTGAAACCTACGTCGTAATAATTCCTACCTCTGTCTAATCTAGTGTATATTATCCGCCCAACTCTAGTCGTACCCCCGGCGTCGCGCGCTGCGGGTCTAGAACTTTCCCAATTTCCCCCGTCATCCAGTCAGCTGCTAATCTCGCGACCGACGTTATTTATTATCGCCGTAAATCAAATATTGTGTACGAGTGCACTCCACGGGAACTCTTTGGAGACCATAAATATGCTCTCTGAAATGAAGCAGGTGAAATACTGTATGTATCTTTTAAATTTCAACAAATAATTCAAAGAGTCTAATAGACAAAGTCAAATTAATTTAAAAAACCTTGAAGCCTGAGGACAGAACTATTCGTCTTGATTTGTTTAAATACCTACCTAATTATTACAATCCTGTAATAAATATTTTGGCTAAAAATAAAATGATAAATTTTCCAAAGAAAAAGACATCAAAGTAACTCACTTTTTCCTGTTTTACTGGGAAAACCTCATCCTTATTCAAATATAGTATTTATTGTTGAATATTTCTAAGAAAGCTACAAGATCGTTAATCTTAAAGGATTATTATAAAAAAGAGTTTTGTAGCCCCGCATAAAAAAACACTTTATTACAAGTAAAAACTACAATCCTATAATTCACAAGGTTACAAAAAAGGTGAACATTAAATATTATTTTCCCCTAGCACTTTGTCCCGTTTCTAATCGGGGCATGCTTGACAATTATAGAGAGAGGCAAGTTCTGTTACTATATTTGGAGTGATAATCATTTTACCTCCATAACCTTTAGGCGCTTTGCAATCGGCGGGGCGGGCCGGGCCGGTCAATTTCGCCGCGAAAAATCGAAATTTCGCAAAGGGTCAAGGTGCTTTCAGTTCGTGGCGCAGGCAGCCGCGGGCATCAACAGGCAGACGTAGTTTTTAGTGCTTCGCGGTCAAAAAGACCGACCTGCCCCGTAGTCTGCGCAGCACCTAAAATCTGTACATGATTATAGGTAATGATCATATCCTAAAACATCCTTTTTCATCCGCTGCCTGCCATCTAGTCGGAGGCTCTACCAAGTCATAATCCCCTCAAGAACACGTTTACTCCATCGGTTAATTAGTTCTGCGGCAAATGTGACCATTGCCACTCCAGCGTGCTTATCCTTTGAGTTATATCAGTACATAGATTCAGAAAAGTGGTCAAAAAAGAAAAAAAAACCAGTGGTACATGCTTATATACTAGCTGACGACCTACGGATGCGAATACGACCACTGAGATACTGCCGCTTTAAAGGCGACCTTCTAATTCAATTTGTGTATTTATTTTGTAAAGAACCCATAGCTTATATATATGTTTTATGAAATTTTTCTATGACGTACTCATGGCGACGTATGACAAAGTGACAAACGACCGGCAAAATTCGCGGTTGAGGATGTATGAAGGAGATGTCGCATTACTCACCGGCAGATAAATTGCTTGACCCTCTGTCCTTCGCAGAACACACAGTGGTTGCCTCTTTGTCTCCCAATAACGTTTTCAGACACCATGTTGTGTGTAAAACGCGTATACCTTCGTATATACGAGTTGTTTTTATCAAAAAATGTCAATACCTAGATATCCATGATGACATATTATTTTGATAAAAACTACATACTACCTTAATATAAGTTTGTTTTAACAATCCTCTATCCAAATAACATACGCAATGACCGAGTAAAATTGAACTAGACTTAGATTTTGGGATGGCGATTTCATGTTATCTCAGTAAACCAGTTTTTTGCATTGATTATTCAAACTCTTGGCAGAATGTAGAGTCATAACTCGTAGCAATACTCGTAACATTTAAAGTAGCCGTAGCAACAAGATTCGAGACTATGTTATATTTTCTACTTATTGGTACTTCTGTAATGTTTTTATCTATTCATAGTTTTGGTCTATTTTAGTTACACTGTGTACACTTGTGGGTGTGCTGTGACATAGCGTAATGTGGTTTGCAGCCGCAATGTTTGTGCCTGCAATCTGCGGGAGGTCATACTCGACTCCATTTGCTTGAGTGCAGCTAAACGTAGACGCTGCGCGGCGCAATATTATAATATCAATAATGCGAGTCCATTATCTAATGCAAACCCATTAATGATTAGGGAACTAATAAGTAAATTGCTGCATGTTATTGTGAACGGATTACGCTTATAATGATGATTATTGTCCAAAACGACATTTGTGTTACGATATTTACTCAGTCTACCAAATTGTGTTGGCTGGATACTAAATTTCATAGTTTTCGTACCGAATGTGAACTCTATTTCAAGAATCATAATTTGCACTGTTGTTTTCCACTGAACAAAACAATGATACGCTATAAAGCCAATTCATACTAAACCAAACTCCGAAGTAATACATCGCCTGTTAATGTAACGTGCAAAATGGCGTATCTACAATGCAGTTAGCCAGTTACATGGAATTTACTGCGAGGCAAATAGTTATCGCGGTCTATTGTGTTCACGGCTAATCTCCGGATGTATTGTGTCTCGCATGGCCTCGCAACCCTTCGCAACGCCTCGCAACGCTTCGCAACGCCTCGTGTCATGCGTCACCGCCATAGCTAATGGAGCTGTCAGTGGCGGTGGTGAGAGGGGCCGGGGGAGAGATATGTCGCTTACTAGACGGAAGTTAAACACAGCATTGGTCACCACACTAAGAGATGCTTGACGATTCTTCCACGACTGACCAAAATGGAATCGTATGGTTTTCAGGGAATATGTGTGTTTGTCCGTTTCATCAATAGAAATGTATAAGAAATTATTAAAATCTTCTAAATTATTGAAGGTTACCTACTAAAAGTGAACTGATTATCCTTATCGACAAAGGATTCTTAAACTGTCAAAATGTCGAAAATATACTATCACAAGATATAATTTAATTCACGTTTTCATTCTTTGTAACTTCCTGTCTTTATTTTACTTAAATGTTTTTTTTTTTCAAAATGAATGATTGATAATTATAATGAACAGAATTTGCAAACATGAGGAATTTAAATATGAAGAGTACAGTCTTAAAAATATATATTTAAATTAATAATTTTGACTGTCAAGTATTACAATAGTCCTAAAAACTCATTTGATGACAAGTATCGATAAACTTTTACAAATTCTGTAATACTGACGTTATTTTACATTGTTTCAGGTAAACGCAGTCCGAATGTGCAAATACTTGAACTCGTCATTACTCATTCGCCGCAGCGTTCACAAAACAAGCCGTAAGTCCAACATATTTCAAAAAAATCCTTGCCGAGACGCCATTGTGCGGGACAAAGAATAAGGAGCGATGACAATGCACCGCCCGCGCCCGCCCGCGCCCGCCCGCGCCCTCACGCCGGGCAGCTGGGCGCTGGCAAATCACAGTTGAGTACGACACCCGTAGAAAAAATAAGTAATATTTTTATTTTAATTGCACTTAAAATCTGCAGTCTTAAATAATAAAATTATAATACTTTAATACAGAAAAAGTACCGATAACGTCTTTCCATTTTGTAGCTAGTTAGTTATGGCTACATTTTGAAACCGACCAAAGGTAACATCGCCGATCTTTTACGGAAAAAAAATATTCGCGAAAAGACTCGCTTCAATTCGCTTTTCTGTGAAAACTTAATTCTCGTTTATGCGAAAACACCTAAATTCGTGTCATGAAAATCAGTAAGATCGCGTAATAATGCGCCTTTACGCGATATTCAGTTTTTTCGTAAAAGTTTGCGGTTTTTTTTTTTTTGCGAAAATACGCCTACACATCCTATATCCTCCGCCAACTATGAGATTCTTATTTATTGTAGTGGTCATTCTACTGTGGTCTAGTGCGTCATTCTACTGCTCAAACAGTAACTTTTTCTAAGGGACCAACATCGGAATAGGAAACAGGGTCCATAGATAATCAAGCTATAAGCCTTATATTTCATCTCTTATAACATTATGGTGTGCAAATAAATCAATGAATAAATTACTGAGGCCACGTACCAGCAATCGCAGCGTAGGACGTCTACCCACAAGGTGGACAGACGACCTGGTAAAGGAAGCCGCTGGGTACATGCCGTTTCCAACCGGCCAATCTGGAAGTCACTGGGGGAGGCCTATGTTCAGCAGTAAATTGATGATGACTTAAGAACTTTTACGATGATTGAGTTTTCGATATTGTTTAAATTTTCTTTGTGAGCAGCACTATATTAAAGCAACTGCAAACAAATAATATAATTAATAACAACTGCAAAGCTTACTTTTATTTTTTATTATTCTGCCCTTTTAGCTACGCTAGAGCGTCGCCTGCAACTTTAAAACACTCGCGGGGCGCAATTAAGGAAAATAATTTAACGTAATAAATTGCGCGAAAAGCTGCGAATAAATCTGCGCATGCTTGCGGGCGGGAAGAATAATTTGTAATTTGGTCACCACGACTTACCGGCTTTATCATTGAGACGTTACGAGCGCGCCAGAATATCACTTCGCTTTTTATTTCAGTTTGTTTCTGTCTTTCTTCTTGCAAATACAGCACTGTTGTCGGATCTTACTTTGAACATTGTAAACACAGTTACAATTTCGAAGGAAATTGGATATTCATTTATAATTTTTACGAAATTCAATAACACTATTTAAAAATCCATGCCGTGTAGGGACGGCCGTAAAGAATACTTTCCCACCGCCATTAGGAGGCGTGCCGTAAGAGGCGACTAATTTCTGTAGCACGAGACGGGCAGTAACGTCTGCGTGTGAAATCTAATAAAAAACTATGCTCGCTAACCCGCCTGCCAAGCGTGGCGAGTATTGGCAATCCCCCCGATGATACGTCATTGGGGGAGGCCCTTGTTCAGCAGTGGACGTTCTACGGCTGAAATGATGATGATGATGATGATGATGTCTAGATGTCAAATAATATAGGCAAGAAGCGTTCGGATCTCGATGTCGGTTGGCGTCCCTCCCTTGGTCATGAGGTTGTGGTTTTCTGGGAGACCTTCCAAGTCACTATAGTATCCGTCCTTATTTAAGTGCTGTGTAATAAGTATTAAACATAACAGGTGTTTCATTATGAGAACACTACAAAGTTAATTATATTTAATGCATTTTTTATTTTGTCATAGATATATCATATTATCATTCGAACAGTGCTCGGTTAAAGTTTTAATGAGAATTCAAAATTAATTTTATTACAGAATAATTTATAACTGTAAAATATCGCAATTAAGTGCGGTTTATTTAATTACAAGTTTGGTTTAAATTATTTCAGTAATTATTATTCTAATTGCTTTATTTGAATTACATTTTTATAAATATCTAAAAAAGGTTAAGTTTTGGAAACACGTGTTTAAATGTTTTGCAGTCTAGCATAGCGGATGTCGTTGCATTTCTTAGATGTTTGCCGGTAGTACAACTTTGAGCCTTCGCTCGTAAACGCGACGGGAACATTCCAGCTAAGCGACGGAGCTCAAACACTACCGGATAGATTGTAAAGGCAAACTGGTACATTCAATCGGCGGCAGGTGCAGTTTTATCGCGCAGTTCAGCTTTGAGCGCTCGCTCGAGAGCGGGTGAGCAATCAGCGCGCGACAAAGTTGCCGCTTTCGAGCGAAAGCTCACGCACGCAATTACACACTCGACGGCTAGACGGAGCACGGCCTATTCAAGGTGCGAGGTAACGACAATATTTACTCAGTTCTTACTCGTTATTACAAACATTTCTTTAACACAATTTAATATAACTATCATTGAAACTATACGTTTCAGACTCTCTTTACTGTTGTTAGCATGCTTATAATTTGCATTTCAATTTAATTAAAACAACAATAATAATTTACTTTTGAGTAGGACTGGCACTGTTTATTGAAAACTAAAATGAAAAACCTATCCATATTGAGGGAATTTGAGTTATTTTATAGAAAAGCATGCAAGCACCCAAGTAGTTTTAGTACCCAAGACTTCATTTATCAGAGCAACCTCTGCACACCTACGTAAAGAAAATAAGTTTCTTATTATACATTCCTCAGGACACGTATAGAGGCATTCGAAATGTGGTCATACAGGCGGATGCTGCGAGTCAGTTGGACAAAAGGGTCACCAACGAGGAGGTTCTGCAACGAGCTGGACGGAAGCGAGAGCTCCTGACCATTGTCAAGAAGCGGAAGACTTCTTATCTCGGCCATGTCTTAAGACATGATAGATACCACCTACTGCAGGTGATTATGATGGGCAAGATCGCCAGGAAGAGACATGTCGGTTGCAGAAGGAAGTCGTGGTTCCGAAATATCCGGGAATGGACTGGAATAACGAGTGCAGCCCAGTTATTCCACATCGCCAAAGACAAAGACAAGTTCCGGGAGCTGGTAGCCAACATTAAGTAATTGCAGAGGCACTATAAGAAGAAGAAGATTATACATTACATTACTTAATACACACTAAAACGGGAATTAACATGATTATCAATAGGTACATATTTTACCTTCATTTGCCTGACGTTCCGACCGAGTTAAATAAGAGGTAATATATATACATATTGATGATCGCGTTAATTCCCATTTTAGTGTGTATCAATCATGCAACGCGAAAGTTTAAAAGTAATCATTTCATTACTTCTTTACATCTAATTCAATTTATTTGCTTTATATCGTCGCGGCATCGTGCGAAACTCCTACCTCGGTGCAAGTTCAAACACGACCAACGCGACGGATGGATTGTAAAGGAAATTGTAGCTGCAGGTACACTAAATAATTGGCAGTTGCAGTTTTATTGCGCTCGCACACTTCGCTCGAGAGCGAGCGAACCATCCGGAGAGCATCAAACTTGCCACGACCAATCGTGCAGAGCCATACGTGCTCACGGTGGGATCCATGTATATGATATACTGTCAACATTTTCGAAGTGGTGTATTAGCTGTCCAAATCTGACAGGGATGTCCCAAAACCTACATTAGTTTTTTTTCATGGTGATGATCATGATAGATCATAAAACTTTTGTTTTGTACAGCGTTATTAAATTATAAATAGTAATTTGTATTAACTAAAGTAACTCTTACCAACAAACACAAATACTTTTTATTTTGGTAAGTTCACAGCTATAGAGTTCAATACATTTTCACGAAATTATAATCAAGATTTTGCATTAAAACTAAATGCTGGCAAATATTGTACACAACATTGAGAAACATTTGATATTTTCGATCAAAAATGCATTATCAAAACATTACATTTGGCCAAGATATCGCGTGTTTAAAAAACCCACAGCCAAACTGACTTGAGAACCTTCTCCGTTTTTAAAGTCGGTTACAAATAATCCTTATTCAGCTACAACAAGATTTAAAAAAAATACAAACCAACAGACCACCTCGAGAGAGTGCCGCCAGCACTTGCGCGCTGTTTACTTAGATGCATAAATATTTACACTTGCCTTTTTATTGCCTAACTCAATTTATGTAAACACTACATCAAAGTACTCTGTGCTTTTTACGTAAACAATAGAGTTCCGTCAAAGGGCTTATACTAGGTCAGCCGTTTTATATTCTCACTTAAATGAGTCTATTTGTAATGTTTTTGTTTGTTAATCTGTAAAATATTTCGTTGGGTTACGAAATTTTTATTGTTTCTGTCGTAAATGTTGGAAGTCGTGATAAAATAGAATGTTGCCTTTTAGACGCAATGCTTTGCTTTCGCCATTTTACCTAAGTTTCTGAGTGACATGTTAGCGTAACGTATCAAATTAGTCTAGTGTATAATCATTGCTCTAAAATGGATACTTACTAAACGCTTTCTTCAATAAATATCCTTGGAATATCATCTTACTACGGGTTCGAATCCCGCAAGGGGCAAATGTTTGTGTGATGAGCACGAGTAAGTCATTGATGTTTATAAAATATATATATATATATATCTAGTTGCCATAGTGCAAGCTTTGCTTAGTTTGGGGCTAGATAATGGGTGTGATTGTGAAAACTATTTATTTATTATTATTTATTACTGTGACATGGGGTATAGTACTTGTATCAAGTGTCTTCGTCTTTAATTATGACTGCATCAGCTAAAGAAACAATGTAAAATAAATTATTATTTGACTTCAACAGCATTGTATTTGATAAAGCCCACCTCGCTAATGGCTAACACCGCGCCCCCGGGACTCGCTCGCTCGCTCGTTCGCTCCTATCGCTCTTTTGGCCCGTGTTTGCTCGCGTACACAAACACGCCATTCAACCGTGACGTGGGATGAAGTCTGCAAGCACGAGGTTTGTTTGAGCACTTCTCTTCACAGATTTACACCTGAACGTGAAAGTGAGAGCGATGGCCAGTCTAATGTGATAGTAAAATCTAAAGGTGTGGCACAAATATAAAGTGCAATCGTACAAAAACTGTAATTTATTCTTCTGGTACCTAAGTTATGATAAGTGCAAATGGATCTTTAATTATAAACCTACCTCCATAAGAAACGAGTGTTATTATAATAAAACTTCTAACTAGAAAATGTTGACATCAAACTAGAATTATTACACAGCTTAGTAGTACTCGTACATGGAGCACACTAAAAGTTTTTCACTTCTAGCTAATCGGAACTATTTGAATTTCGAATGTTATATTTTTTTAAACGTTGCAACCTTCATAGTAATAAAAAAAACAATTGGCGGGAAATGATTTGTTAATTGTTTTTTATCACACAGCTACGGGTCCCATCTGTACAATTCCACTTGAAGATCAAAAGAGTGTTAATGCCGAGTGTATTCTACCATTTGTTGGGGTGTCAGGGTGTTAGAAAAAGTTCGCGAAAGACGACCCAAAAGCCGCATTCTCCTACATCATGATAACGCTTCTTCACACACGGCCAACAAAACGAAGTCATTTTTAGCTACCGAAAAAGTATAACTCGTCACCCATCCTGCGCACAGCCCCGACCTAGCACCTGTGATTTCTGTATTTTCCCCAAAATCAAAGATTTGATGAGAGGTTTTACTTTTACCAACTCCAAAGAGGCGGTGATAGCATTCAATCAGCACGTAGAAAACATGCCTTCAGAGCTGTGGTCCTCCTGTTTTAAAAAATGGTTCGATCGCATGAAAAAATGTTTAAAATGTAACGGAGAGTATTTTGAAAAGGAACTAACATAATATTTTGGTTATAACATGTTGTTTTTTTAAGTTACGCAAAACTTATAGTGTGACCTACGTATTAACCGAATGCTCGATAGCTTCGTCTTTCAAGAGGTGAAGTAACGTCTCACAAGAAACCACAATTCGTGTTATTGATGAGCGTGCTACCACATGCATGCATCAATAAATCTATCTTTGAAATTTAAAAATCAATGTCTAAAATAGCATCGCTGCAAATTTTTACTGATCGAAAGTTAATAATTCAGAAACCGTCACACTTTTAGCTACTGAAGAGGTGTGAAACTGATCTGCGGTAAAATCAAACGCACGTCTACTGACGTAATTGGGTATCGGAGTTCCTAAAGTGAGAAGCCGGCTTACCTTAATTTCTCCCAAAGGTGCGGTAAATAGAGCGCCTCCGGCGATGGATGCGGGGTAGCGTGACTTACTGAGGGACGCGAGACGCGGCTCACGGGGCCGCAGAGACATTTTACGCGACCTACAAAGTGTGTGCTCAGCTGTGAATTAGGCAGAGGTTGCTTAGTCAAGATAAGCGACTTCATTTTAATGTTATTTAAGCGTTAAGACACGGTGCAACTACGTGCCTAGGATCAGAAAAAAATATATACAATGATAAAAAAAACTGAATACATTTTTGTAGCCTTCTATATGCTTTTAAATCGCCTGCATACTGAGCCAAAGAATAGCATTTAGAAGTATAATACACTTGCACATAATTAATTTAAAATCACACTTTTTGTGGAGGATTAACGGGATGTTTAGATTAGATGAGGGTATTAATTATTAATGGGGTATTAATTAAGTGAATCCTTCACGTGTTACGTGTCACGTGTTCTATAGACAGTAGGAATACCAATACTATTAATAATATTAAAAGGTGAAGTTTGTTTGAATTTTGGTCCGAAGGTGTAGAATGTTTGATCAATATTTATATTAAGCCCCTTCATAGGCTCTACTGAACTAATGCACATTTCCCGAATAAGGCATAGGTATTCATATTAGATGGCGCTAGTAAACGTGAATGTCGCTGTTCAATTGTCAAATAGTGCCGCGATACCTACATCTACTTGTTCAGCCGCGGGTACAGCTAGAAGCACAGAACAAGAATAACACGCTACGCTAGAAATTTCAAGAAAAAAAACATTTATTTTCTACTTCTTTAAATTAATAACTAAAGAAACAGTCAGTGTTGATGCACAAATATAATGTTTTTCGGTTAAACTATAGCTGTGTTAAAAGATATTTAAATAATTGTTTAATGTTATTATTCTATCTTAACAGTTGTTTTTGATGTTAGTGATGATTAATTTAACACTAAATTATATATTTTTTAAAAATAAAATTTTGAAAAATGAATATTTTGAACGATTGTTATTTACGTGCACTGCTGACATAATGTACAATGTAAGAGGGTTAGAGGCTTGTAAGTTGAGCCCGAGGTGGCACTCACGCCGTCGAGTGAGCTGCGGCGAGGTAGCTCGCCACAGAGACATTTATGAACGTTCACGACGCAAAATGTGTGCGCTGTGCTTAATTAAATTAATCGTTAATTAATTATCTCTGGTTGACGATGTCTCACTTTGGCCGCTAGTAAGAAATACATTATTTGAATTTATTGGACCAAAAACGTCTCATAATAAATAGGGTGTTGAACATTTCATAAAATTCTATTTAATTTTTTTATAGTCGTATCGAATTTGGTTTCAAATGAAAACTCTTGGCATGTAGGTATATTTTATAATAATATTTATACTTATTAGAGATATAATATTATTAGAGATTCGCTGTGACGTCTTGCGCTCGAACCTAAAATAAATAGTAAAAATTGTATCATTCATGAATACTCAATCATTTATAGCAGTTAGGTCTTAAAATCTTAATATAAAGGAGTCAATAAACTTTAATTTTATGGTCTTTAAAAGATAAAATAAAAGCCGTACCTTGGATTTAAAATCGGATGACATTTTACTGGCCACATGTATCATGAACGTTTATTAGATTAATTGTTATTAGACGTGATTGTGTGAAGATAAGCTCAGTGGGCTTCAGCAAACTACGTCTCGCAATTGCAACATTTATGAATGACTCTGGTTATCTGGTAACACGATCAGTGTCAACTCTGCATAAACAACTCGACGTTGAGAAACGCCACTCGCTGGCGTGACGCGCAAAGGTACCGAGGCTGAGACGCAGCGACACTCAGATACACTAAGCAACTCAATGTCGTCGTCGCGTCGGCATGCAACCACAGATTGAAATGTACTCAGTTTTGCGTTACTTGAAATGTTTTTAGATGACAATTACAGCTGACTGAGCCGACGTATTCCTTAGTCACTTGCATAGCAGTGTAACGATAGGTTGGTTACATAAGATTATTGAGAACAGTTTAAGAAAACGTAATTAAATTGATTCTCTGGTTTATTGGGCAATTTTTTAAGGCTATATTCAAATCATGTCCAGTAAACGCCAAAATGTATATCAAATCAAATCAAATCATTTATTTGCATTACATGTGTGGTTAACAGGTGGTAAATATTTGTACAGTACATCACATGCACCCTGCAAGTTATACATAATTGTTAAAGCTTAGTAGTAAATAACGCTATAATAACACGTAAATTCAAATTCATATTCATTTATTCACAAGAAATTAAAATTAGATTATGGATTTTAACATTTAACCCTTTTACTTGTATTCTATTAACCCAAATAATTGGCATAACATATATTAAATCACATCATACAACAAACTAAGAGAGGCACCCACCATCAGCAGGCAGTTGAAAAATTTTGTCAAGTATATAATAAATATATTAATTGATAAACTAAGAGAATTCATGTTTTGATATAAATGTTATTTGGTTCAATTGCATGAATATATCACCTATTACCAGATCATTTGAATAGAAACGACCAACGTATACCATACTGTTTAGAATAAATATATCAGAAGAGTGAAACTTATTTTAATGTCAAAATCATATTAACGAAAAACATGCCTAACATGAGAATTAGGAAGAAAACACGCACACTGCCGCACGTCGCCGCAGCGCCCCGCGCGTCACCCGTGCGGCACCGCACGCCCCGCTAGAGATTGTGTAGAGCCGCTTGCGTAAATTTCATCTCGTTTTATGACTTACATTCAAGCTATTTTTAGCACCCGTTTTACGAGTTAATTTATTACAAGGCCTCAAAGTAACTGTCTGTAAGATGATGTGATGCGGGAACATTTTTAGCAGTGTATGACGTGGTTTTAGTATACTAGTTTCATAAAGTTAAGCCTCCTAGTTCCACTAATCCTTGTTACTATGCAAATTAACTTTGACTAAAACAGTGATTTAAAAAATCTTTAATGACCCTATCGGTGCAGCGGTGATGTGATTTGTCTAGAGCACAAAGAGTTCCGGTTTCGTTTCCTGGTCTGGCCAATTTGTAAATTAAACTTTTCTAAGTTGGTTTGGATCTGGTCTTGACTGGTCAGCAATAAATTGGTGCGTTTTTATCTAGATCTTTTTTTTTTCTCTTTGTGATTGTATTGAAAGGATTCGTACCTAATTCGCAATTCACCCGATAATACGTAATCGAAAATACTCGAACCGACGAGAAAACGTAGCTGTAAATTAATTTTGCTTAAACAACGTTGATCCCACTCGAATTTTATGTCGTCCCTATAAACGAATGTTTCGAATATCTTAGTAAAGTGATACTGTGTTCCAGAGGCGTCGGTCTGTGCGGCCAAAGGGTCTAGATTCCTCGCCGGGCGCCGGCGGGGGGGCGGGGCGCGGGGCGCGGGGCAGCGTAGGTAATGAATACTAGGCATTCGTTACAGGCTCACAAATCCAGAGAACCCTCCGTAATCTTTGTTTTGCCGGAGGATTGTTCCTTGCCCCACATTTCACTCGGAATTTATGATCTTGTTTTAGTTTCGGTCGGACTCGCTTTTACTTTAAGTTCACGCTTATTTATGATGGCTCCTGAAATTTTACGTTGAACTACTGAAGAACTATTAATGTTGTGTGGAAGAGTTCGCTTCTAGTTCTAGCGATAAGAGCGCCTAAATTGTGATGCTCTAAATTTTTTTCCTGTATTTTGTTTACTTTCTGTAGTAAGTATAATCTATCTAAGTACGGCTAGTTTAAGTGAAAATAGTTATTAATTTCTTCCTCTTAGATTTGATTTATGTAAGTAGTGAAATTATAATAAAATATTTTGACATTGCGTCGGTGGGTACATTGGTAGATACAAATATTTATTTGAAGATTAAATTTTAGCCAAAAAGATCCGGAAATTATCTATCTCAAAAGTTTAGGCCTTTTTATTTCTTCTTCTTCTTCATCAAACTAAATAGGTAATAGGGTTTTATGTTACTTATATAAAATAATTATTTTATTTTATATGGACAGTATTATAAAAATCACTGTTATCAGAACCACAAGAAAAGAAACCACATGCAATATAAAAGTAAACTAAAAGCAACATTCCAGAAACAGAAACGCAAAGTGCGCGCGGAATGCGGCTGATTAAACAGCGCCCGCCCAGCAACGAGCTAATCCTAGTCAAACAACGGATAAGAAGCCTTCGACTCCGAAAAATACAAACGGAACGAACGCGCGATCACTGTCATCACAGCCCGCGGGGAACAGACAGCGCGCTTTATTGCAAAAAAATGAGTCATTAAGTACCTTTGAGAGACAAACAATTAATATGATACACACTACGCTTGCCGGTACGTAACCTCCATTCTAGAACCTTTCTGTCCCATCGGCCGTCAGTTCTACGTGCTAGGTGCCCACTGCCATTTCAGCTTGATAATCCGTTGGGCTATGTCAGCGACCAGTGTGTGTTGTAATAATAAAATAATTAACACAACACACCACTCGTTACTTTGAGTAAGAAATCGAGACCCTTATATTATGAGGTACCAGAGAATTATTCTTCCAGGGGCATCCCCTAGCATGCCTGGACCCTTGTCTATTTGGATAAGTTGAATTTCTGAATTGATCAGGGTCGGGAATCGAATCCAAGACACTAGGCGTTCAAGGGTTATACATAAAATTGTACTATTCTAAATGTATTTTTCCTCTGTACTATTAGTGTGGTGTTCAATAAAGAGTATATATCTATTAATCCAGTCAGGTAGTCCGGTATTGCTGTATGGATAGAACGGGTTTTATTTTTGGCTGTGACACAGACTCGTCTGCAAAGTAAACTTTTGATGTACAAGTAAAAGTTAACTCGTATTCGAGCCTTGATCTTACCGAGTGCCGGGGCAGAGCTCGGATGTTGCGGGCCCGAATAATCTGCCGCTTTGTCATTTCAGATCTCCGGATAAAAATTGCCGAAGTTTGTGTTCACTTGTGTCCCGAAGTCCCGACCTTCATTTGTTTGCACTTGATTTGCAAAGCACCGACTTTGCAATGCTTCACAGATGAGCAGAATATATAGGATGGTTTTCGTGAAAACTAAATGTAACTTACTTTTCATAAAAAAAAACGTTTTCTTTATCATCACATGAAAGATCTTATAAAACATTAAGTAGTCATTTAACTTACCATAGAAAACCACCTAAGCTTGTGTTTATACTAATTATTAAGTTTACATCGATTAATAATTGAACCAAAAGTTATAATAATTATAAATAATTATAAATAACTTAACAAAAGAAACAGTTTTTAGATTGCTATGTGGGTTTGTTGCTCAGTGGTGGCAGCGCTTTGGTAGTGATTACTAAAGTTAATCAACCCTTGCTCCGGTTATGAGTGGATGGGTGACCATTGCAAACATATTGACATTTATCACAAGCATCTTGCTTCGGAAGGCACGTTAAAAGTTGGTCCCGGCTAATGTCGCTGGTACTAGTCGTGAAGCCTAGTCAGAGGCCTTATGGCGGCTTAATAAATCTGACAGTATACTCGTAATAAGGTGTAATCACTGGCCTTACATTGAAAACCCTTATAATTGATTGAAAACCCTTATAACGTGCCTAGCACGCACTTACTACATATTATCTTATTTCATGTAAAAAAGGCTGACAAAAGTAGTTGAGTTTGTTGTGCCGTTTCTTCCCATCACCAGCCGATATGTAGTCCTGAAGTAGTAGTACGGCAAAGCTATATTTTTTGACGTTTATAAGTGACCGAAAGAGGTGTCCCTAATACTGAATAAATGACCATAACACCCCTCCACCAATCCGTATAAGGCCCGCGTGGTTGGGTATAGTCTAAACCACTTTATAGCTCAGGTGAGGCCTGTGCCCTGCCGTGGGACGTATTTACGCTTACTGTACCTTTTTTTAGCACTATGTAAGGATATACTTAAACAGTGATATACATCAACCACCTTATCTTCGATCCGGTCACGATATAAACGCGTTATCATGAATCAATTAGATATAATTCAGTTCGCACATAACCAGGCTCATTAAATCATGATTGTTTGAATAGATTTAATTGTAGATACAAATGTATCAATTGACCCGCTAACCTGTCTGCGTACCTTCTGATCTACAATGACAAAAGTATATGTCGAAATACGTGTGTAATCAGCTATGTACACAAGTTATTAACGCCGATTGTCCGCAGCCGCGGCGCGTGCGGTTTTGATTGATCGACACTGCGCGCGTGACCTCATTGCTGACTCGCCTGTAATGCACTACTGATTCCACTGACAGTTAATTCAAAATTAATTTTACTATTGCAGAACCCCTCAATCGTTAACAGGAGACCACAATATGTTTGGTTGATCATTGCCGATTTCGTTTTGTTTTAGCAAATATCAAAAGGTTAACCAATTGGATCATTTATTTATGTAAGTTTAAATCCTTGGTATTTTAATAAAACCCTACTAAAACACTGATAACATTGTCCACCAATATAATAATGTATACACTCAAGAGTGCAATTAGGTACAATAGGTAAATATAGGTAGGTAGGTAGGTAGGTAGGTAGGTAGGTAGGTAAATAGGTACAATTAATTTATTATAATAAGACTTTATTAATTATAATAAAGTCTTATTATAATAAAATGGCACAAGACTGATAGTAGTCTGTGGCGCAGTTAAGTTTGATAGGTATCAATAGGTAACCTTTCATATATAGAAGTCATTAAAAGGACACACCAAGAAATCATTTTTTAATTATCATCATCATCATTATTTCAACCATAGGACGTCAACTGCTGAACATAGGCCTCCTCCAATGACTTCCATATTAGCTGGTTGGATGCCATCATCCATTTTTGTAAGCTTCACCAGGTAGCCTGTCAATCTTGTGGGTGGACTACATTGCGCTTGCCGGTACGTGGCCTCGATTCTAGAACCTTTCTGCTGCATCGGCCGTCAGTTCTACATGCTATGTGGCCCGCCTACTGCCTCTTTTAACTTGCTAATCCGTCGGGCTATGTCTTGTTCGTTCACGGATCTCCTTAATTCTGAGTCGATGTACTAGGATTAAGTAAGAAAATTGACAAAAAATATTTGTCACTTTCCTCAGTCTTTTCCATCCGTAGTCTATGGACTGTATCTTATTACACCTGCTTTGGAACTGTTGCATGGTGTACATATTTTGTAAATATTAATAATGCTATAATGCAGCTTAGAGGTAAACTAGTTGATAGTTGTGAATATGACAATTACTTAACAATTTGAATATTCATCGTGCGAGGCGTGGGCTGCGGAGTTTCTTAGTCTCTGTAATTGGAATAGTTCGCGAGCGGCGGTTACGCGACGCCGCGTTGCGGTGCGGAGCGATGCGGCGGGACACCATACTTCGGTAACAATGTTGAGCCGTCGTCATTATAACCTTGAACTTCAATTTTATGGCTGACTTGATACTTAGCATTCGACGAATTGAAGACTCGACAACTTTGTTTAAGTATTCTTGAAATCCAAGATACATAATTGAAATACCTTACCTCAGTCCTTAAATTCAAAACTAAATTATCTGTAAAGAGCGGTTAATAATTTAACTATCGAAAATAATTTACTTTCTTAGATAGCAATATATCAGAGGTTTAGAATATTGTTAGGGCGTGGCAAACAATAAAAACACTTGGCGTTTTAGTGAGGTGTTTACTCGTCAACTTCACAAGAAAGAATGAATTTGATTTCAACTTACAGCTAGTTTTATACCCATAAACGGAAGTGAACAACTGACGTACTATTTTTGAATATTTTAACAAACTGATGTACAGATGGCGCCACTAGGTGGAGCTTCCTGCCAAATTGAATTTAAATTACAACTTCCTGTCCTTATTATTAAATGACATGACTGTAGTATTTTAGAGAAAATAGACGTCATTTCCTGTCGCTTAAATATTATAACTTTAATCGAATAAATGTGTTTCCGGTAAAATATTATAACAGTTTTATATTTGATTTTAATGTTTTGATTTGTACACATAAATGTTAATATCATAGAATGATTATTGTAATACTAATAAAACAGTTAAATATATTTTATAACATTCTACCTTTAAATATATTATGCTATCACTCGGCCTTTCCTGACACATATTACGACCTCGTAATTAAACAGTAAAAAATAAAAAATAAAAATAAATAAATACTATACGCAGGTGACCGATTGTCACTAAGTTCTGTATCAATTCAACACAGTTTGAGTAATTACATCAATGAGTTAATTATCTCTGTCTTATTTCTAAACAACAACTGAAAATAATGTAATATTATAATTCTACACTTATCGGGACACACCCATATTATTATTTTTAATACTTTATTCATTCCACATTTTATTTCAGGACACACCTTGTTAATGCAATCGATGCAGCAATTTTAACTTTTAGGGACACACCCATTTTGTTTCACTAGGATGGATTTATATTGATTCGGGGACACACCCATTTTAATCATGAAATAGAGTTCCCTCTGGGAATCAGCACCATACATGATCTACTCCGATTCATCGATATAACCTATTTATAATCAACATTCTTAAATTCTAATAATTTAGATTTTTAATGAAATTGTATTTTAATCAAGTTTCATCAAAGTAGTAAATCCAACAATGCATTTTAATTATCGTCAGATACTTCATCATCGCTCATTGTCTGTACTTTAAACTTTTTCATTTTATCAGCAGCAATGACATTGTTGTATTTTCTACCCTTCTTGTTAAGAGATATTACTCTGTACCGGTCATTATCAAATGCTTTTACAATTTTATAAGGGCCAGCATATCTATCAACCAATTTCCCACTAGTTAATCCTTTTTTAAAAACACGTCTTTGGACTTGAACTAATTCTCCTACTTGATACTTAATACTAGGACTCCTATTCTTATCGTATCTATTTTTTGCCTTTTTAGCTGATTCAACAGTGTTGTTTTCGGCTTGAGCTCGTAGTTGGGGAAGATTAGGGACGTTTTCCGATCGGTTTAGAAGGTCTATTTCAAAACGGGGTTTGTAACCATAGAGCAATTCATACGGACTCTTTAAGGTTGTACTATTTATGGTCGTATTGATACCACGTTCAACTTGGGGTACAAATTGTTCCCAGTCACTATCATTTTCCCCTGTATATGCGATCAGAGATTGTAGAACGGTACGATTGTATCGCTCTACTTGCCCATTGGCGCGTGGGCAAGCTACAGCGTTTAGAATATGCCGAATTTGCTTAGATTTGCAATAATCATTGAATTGGTGACTCGTGAACGCCTTACCCCTATCAGTTATTATACGACCAGGCAGGCCAAAAATACGAATAAGTAAATTCATTGTTGTTATAACATGAGAGGTGCTAGTGTCAGATACCGGCTGAAGCCACGTAAACTTACTAAATGCATCCACAATTACCAAAAGGTAAGTGTTTTTATTTTTAGACATACAAAACGGGCCTAGATGGTCAAGATGCCATGTTTGCCAAGGAATGTTACCTTTATCAATAGGCTTCAAGAAACCACGACGCTTCCCTGTTGGTGTTTTTGCAAATTGACAAGAAATACAACTACGCACAAATTTAGAGACAAAGCGCCTTAACTTCTCAAACCAATAATCCTTTTGTATGAGTTCTATGACTTTATTTTCGTTCATGTGGCCATTATCGTCATGAAACATTTTAGCGAGTCTCCGGCGTACGGATTTCGGAATGACAATTTTGTATTGCTCGCCGACTTTCCTATAAAGGATATTTTCCTTGACCCTAAATAAATCCTTATATTCAGGGTTATTAATATTAATCACAATATTCCGTAATTTTTCATCATCGTTTTGTACAGCTAACACCCAATTTTCCTCTGTAATATGTTGTAAAGGAAGCGCGCATCGACTGAGGGCATCAACATGTTGCATCCTAACACCAGGCCTATATTGTACGGTGAAGTCGAAGCTTTGCAACTCTAACCACCAACGCCCTATTCTTGGAAGCAAATCCTTCTTGGTCCAAGTAGTACTTAAAGCTTGACAGTCGGTTAGAACTGTAAAAGGCCTACCGACTAGATACACACGAAATTTCCTTATACTCATAACAACAGCCATGGCCTCAAGCTCATATGAGTGGTATTTCTGTTCCGTAACAGTTGTTTGCTTACTGAAATAGGCCACAGGTTTTAACTGACCATTTTCTTGTTTTTGAAACAAAATACCACCCACCCCGTAGCTTGAAGCATCTGTGTGAATTTGGGTTTCCAAGTTAGGGTTATATATGGCAAGGACCGGTTCTGATATTAATGCATCTTTAATATCACGAAATGAAGCTTCTTGATCTGCTCCCCAGCAAAAGGGTTGATCTTTCTTAAGCAAATATGAAAGCGGTCGAATCCTATTAGCAAAAGATACAACAAATTTGCGGAAGTAACTCGCAAGGCCAATAAAACGTCTCAGTTCATGGATATTCGAAGGAGTTGCAAAGTCAGTAAGGGCTTTAACTTTATCAGGAGCGGGTCTAATCTCTCCGCTAGAAATGATGTGTCCCAAATATTCTATTTTGGTTTTGAAAAAGGAGCATTTTTCACGACGTAGTACTATTCCAGATTTACTGATTAATTCCAAAATGCACTCTAAGTGATCCAAAGCTTCTGATGCTGATTTTGAAGAAATTAATATGTCATCGATGTAAACGGTAGCAAACTGAAACCTATATTGTCCTAACATAGAGTTCATTGCTCTTTGAAATATGGCTGGAGCATTAGCCAAGCCAAAAGGCATCCTTTTATAATGAAATTGACCAAATGGTGTTACAAAAGCAGTATACTTTTGACTGTCTGGATGCATCTCTATTTGGTGGTAGCCAACAGCCAAATCTAGTTTTGTGAACCATTTATCGGTACTAAGTCTATCTAATTGGTCCTGTATGAGTGGCAAAGGGTATCGATCCTTTTTTGTCAGCCTATTAAGTTGTCGATAATCGACGCACATCCTATAGTCACCATTCTTTTTTTGGACAAGGATTACTGGACTTGCGTATGGGGATTCACTTGGTTCTATGATATCCTTATCGATAAGGTCGGTAATAATGTTTCTGACTATTTCCTGCTCTTTAATTGACATTCGGTAGGGACGATAATAAAATGGAACCTCCGATGTAAGTTCTATTGACATACTAACACCGCATTTACCTAAACGAGTCTGATTATCAAAACAGTGACTGAATTTTTTTAAAAGATTATCCAGTTGGATTTGATCATCCCCTTGTAAGTCAGTGTCATAACTTTGGATGTCGACCTGGATCTGACCACGTGCGATACACTGTGTAGAATACAAAGTCAAGGGGTCAAATTGAAAGTTATACACGTCAATGCATACTATATTATCATAAATATCAGTAATCTGCTCTGGGATATCTATTTCTTTACCTAAAGACCTATGTTCAGATCGACAAACTTTTATATGGCCGGAGGTAATATCGTCATCTGTATACACCATTATTCTATTCAAACCCTGCTCAAGCACCGTATCGTGGGGGACCAAAAGTTGTACTTTTGATGTGCACACTTCAAGGTCGTTAGAAAAGGGCAATTCTGAACTTATTAGATTACTATTATCTTTCGAAAAGGTAAGAGATTTAGATGTTTTAGTCAAGAATACACCAGGTAATTCAGTAAATGCACGGCCTATTATCATATCAGTATCTTGCAAGTCATCTCGGACAACCAGAACAGGAGTATCCTCACATACGCCATCAATGCTAAGTCTAAGTGAACTCTCACCCTCAGGTGCGATGATCTGACCTCCATAACCTTTAATGCTTATTCGACACTGTGTATTAAACGATAAATTAATTCGTTTAGCTGCATTTAGAGTGATGGTATTGCATGCGCTACCTAAATCAATATACCCTGATAAGTTGTACCCATTCGCAGTTACAGTTTTATGATATTTGCGATCCCCCTCATCAATAGGACGAATATTATAAAGTGTTTTATTTTTATCATTTGATTTTTCAGAAGTTTGGTTAGATGTGGGTTGTTTAGCATTAATCGCGTTTTTCAAGCTGTAACAATCGTCACGTTCATGACCTAATTTGTTACAATGTGAACACTTTTTTGAAAACCTACAATCTTCTGTTTTGTGCCCAACCCTACTACAATTCAAACAACGTTGATTGTCCCTACATGAGTAAGAAGTATGTCCTCTCCTACCGCATACGAAGCATATACGCTGCCTAAAGAACCCTTTTTCATTATCCTCACTATTTTTCGATTGTGTGTCAGTAAAATTAACTGGGTCAACTACAGCATCAGTTAAGTAATTAAGTAAAGACCGCGTGTCCCTACACCCTGCACCACGAGCTCCCGCCTTTAACAATGAATCATTTAACGTGTATATTATTACATCACAAATCATATGATCTGATAATTCACAAAGTTTACCCTGCGCAAGCTTCTTATAATAAAAGTCCAGTACCTTCTCATCCTTTTGTTTTGAAGTGGTCACGAAGTCATGAAGTTTCGCTGCAAGTCCTCGTCCGGCCGGGAAGAATTCCGCTAGACGCTTCTTCCAATCTTCCCAGGATATGTTGATGTCTTGCTGATGTCCGAACCACAGCAACGCGTTTCCTTCCAGGCTGGCAGTCATATGGTAGATCAGCGTCTTCTCATCCCAGCCGTAGATAGTTGCCAGGGACTCCAATCGATGCAGCCATGCGTGAACAGACATAGTGTTAGAATTTCCATTAAATTTGGGAATATTATCCGGTTTTCCAAGGAATCTCAGATTGTTGCCAACCATGGGGGTAGTCATAGGATTATTTTTGAAATTATTGCTAACAATAGGGCCACTCGCAGAGATATTTGCGGTGGAGTGTACTGGTCTTTGACTATCGTTCAAACAATCTAACACTGGATTTGGGGATAAATTCGACCCAATAATATTATTTGAAATCAAAGACGTACCATGTAAGCTGTCAATGTGTTGGGCTTCTTCTCGTGTTCTCGAACTTTCCACCGCCAAACTTGGCGTGGATGCGGCTAGTACAGATTCTTGTTGAGTCGATATAGCCTCCCTCTGCTTAATTATTTCTTCCAGCATATTTTCTAGCCGGGTTAGTCGTTCTGTGTTATTTGGTCGTGCACTGCGTTTTCTTCTCGGTCGTTTACTCGGGATAGGATCGGCAGGCGGTTGATCCTCGTCAGATGATTCCAGAACAGGATGTCGCAGGCGTCGTCGGCTCATGGTGGACGCAGACACTTTTCAAAAGGCATAAAGAAAAAAATGCCTTTTTATCCCACGCGCTGATATGTTAGGGCGTGGCAAACAATAAAAACACTTGGCGTTTTAGTGAGGTGTTTACTCGTCAACTTCACAAGAAAGAATGAATTTGATTTCAACTTACAGCTAGTTTTATACCCATAAACGGAAGTGAACAACTGACGTACTATTTTTGAATATTTTAACAAACTGATGTACAGATGGCGCCACTAGGTGGAGCTTCCTGCCAAATTGAATTTAAATTACAACTTCCTGTCCTTATTATTAAATGACATGACTGTAGTATTTTAGAGAAAATAGACGTCATTTCCTGTCGCTTAAATATTATAACTTTAATCGAATAAATGTGTTTCCGGTAAAATATTATAACAGTTTTATATTTGATTTTAATGTTTTGATTTGTACACATAAATGTTAATATCATAGAATGATTATTGTAATACTAATAAAACAGTTAAATATATTTTATAACATTCTACCTTTAAATATATTATGCTATCAATATATATTATTCATATTAACAACATTAAAAATACAAGATAAAAATGTATTAGTGTAAAATACTGAAGGGTCTAGATTAACTAAACTCATGATAAAAAAAAGTTTGCCCAAAAAAAGAATTACCGATCTTGAAACTAATTTTATTCTGTACTTTTGTCGTCCGCTTTATGTTTAGAAATATTTTTCGCACACTAACGAAATTAGGTTAGGATATATAACTAATTAATTGGGAAAAGTAGTTGCTTATCATCAGTATATGTATTTGCTTGCTCATCCTGATTTATGACGGTTTTTTGAATTTTACAAAATAAAGTAAGGATGATGTGTATAAGTTTTTGTACGAGATGTGACAAATCCAGTTGGACGGCCAGTGTGAGCCCGAAGTCCATGTAAACGGGTGGCGACAAATTCGTGCGACAAACGCGCGACGAGCACGGCGATAAATACACGAAACAACGGCGTTATTAACGAGCTCTCATTTTTATTATTCCTTTGTGAGCGCGGCCGCGCGCTGCGGGTGACTGCGGTCGGTAGGAATGGGAATCAAATGCTGTCGCGCATTGATTGTTCGAAAATATTTATATTATTCTGATCTGACGTTAATTAATAATAAATAAATAAATAATTTAATAAATAAATGATTAAATTGATCATATTGACGACCGTCTGGTGTAGTGGTTCGCGCTCCGGACTACAAAGCTAGCGGTTGCGGATTCGAATCCCGCAAGGGGCAAATGGCAAATGTTTGTATGATGAGCACGATCATTTGTACTTAAGTCGTGGATGTTTATAAATGTATTTAAGTATGTTTATCCGTTATCTAGTCGCCATAGTACAAGCTTTGCTTAGTTTGGGGCTAGCTAATTTGTGTGATTGTGGAAACAGTTTATTATTTATTTATTATTGTTATTATATGGATTGGCATGTCATTAAATTCATTAATTACAAGAACAACATTTTAGAATGCAATAAATATATTGAATTGAATTAAATTATTTTTGTATTCTATTCCTTATCACTATAGAAGCAATGTAGGCATTCTGTCAATGTAGTTTTAAAAGACTTTATGTCATTATTATTTTAATCTCTTAATTATTTATTGTTGACTAAATACGTTCAGGCGGATTTTTGCATTCATCTTTATGGTAAAGCCGTTAGGAACTCATATTTTAACTATCTGCATACAAATGAATGACTAGCTGTTGCCCGCGTCTTCGTTCGCGTGGCCTTCAGTTTAATATCGTTGGCCCGCAATGGGCTAGTTTCCTAAAAAAAACAAATTAATCCGTCAGTTAAATTAACAGAAAATATTGGACACGTATTTTTCCTTTTCTAAATCAAACAAAAAATGATGAAGATATAGCCCGTTAAAGTTCCGCGCTACAAAGTGCTAAAAAGTGTCGCAAGGCGTGACGTCACGTGCTCACTTTGATGCGCTTTATCTTCGTAATTTTTTGTTTGAATGACAAAAGACAAAATATGGGTCCAGTATTCTTTTATAATCTAACTGACGGACTAAATAGAATAATCTTTTTTTGACCCAGGAAACTAGCCCATTGTGTCTACGGACTACACCAATCAACCTTTATTGCCATCACTTGTACATACAATAGCTCGTCGACCTACCACAAAACATCAAATTTTCTCAATTGATATTGATCTTCACGTGTCGGACTTAAAGTTAAAAATCAGTTCAATGTCCTTTAACTTTTTGAGTAGGTTGACCTGCCGTTGACTTTACTGTAAGATTACATGTGGATGTATAAAAATAACTTAAACCCAAACATTTCCAAGAATAGACACAAATAGGCAAAAATTTTATTTAAAAAAATAAAACCGACTTCAAAATACTAAAATGCTAAAAATAATCCTAACATTTAAGTACCTAATCAGTTACTTTTGGAGTCGGTGCCAGCCGATTAGAGATTCAATGTTTTTGTTTGCACCGACTCCAAAAGTAACTGATTAGGTACTTAAATGTTAGGATTATTTTTAGCATTTTAGTGTTTTGAAGTCGGTTTTTTTTTAAAATAAAATTTACTTATTTCATCAATTTTTAATGATAAATCCTAATCTAACTGCTGAACACCGATTTCATCCCCTATTTTCCTACCCTTAGGGGTGATTTTTATTTTGCAAACTTTTAGCATATTATCTTTGAAGTATAAGCTATTCAATAAAACAAAAATCATCAAAATCGGCTCAAATTTGTCGAAGATAGGTAACAAGAACCACAACCAAAATACTATCTGGGTATATATTTGTTGATTTTCTCAAAAAGTTCTAAATCAATTTCGATAAAATTTATATGGGACCACCTCTGAAAAATGATCTACCAAACAAAAAAAGAATCATTAAAATCGATTCATAATTGGCGGAGTAATCGCGTAACAAACATACAAAAAAAAAAAACATACAGTCGAATTGAGAACCTCCTCCTTTTTTGAAGTCGGTTGAAAATATGTTATGAATCATAATATATGATACATCCCACACGGAACCTGTTAGATTTATAAAAACATGTAACCAAACTAAATTATTTTTGACACTGAGATAACATTCTTATAATTTGTTACCTTAAAATATGTGAATATGGTCGACTGGCAGAGAATGCCACATGGCATTAAGTCCACCTTTTGTGCGATCTTTATCTGTGCAATAATAGATAAATAAATATGTATGTTGTGTATTTTAAGTAGATAGTGTTCGTCGGCTAGTTGTCCTAATCTTACATATTAAATCATAACAGTTCATTATTATAGCCTAAAATATTTCAACTAGTAACATCACTAGCAATGGCGGGAGCAGAGCCAAACTGCTGCTTGATTGTGTCTCATGCAAATACGTTTCCGATGCTGCGCGTCCCTTCCGGCCTCGCACCCCCCACCCCGCACCCCGCACATGTAACGAGTACAAAAGAGATCAAAAATATAATATATACGTACGTACATACACCTACGCACCGTCACCACGTTACTGGCATCTCAAAATAGGCTTTGAGGAAAACAGTTAAAATTATATTCTACACGTGAAAAATATTAGTCACGCCGAAGTGGTTTTGCATGTGTGAATATCAACAATGCAAGAGAAAGAGACAATTCAAATTCAAATTCTTTATTTCAGGCATGTATCCCATAATGGTAGTAACAAATAACCTTAAAACTAATGTTAGTGACTTACTAGGTACTCTAAGCATCTTATTAATAAACTCGGTTTATTAATTTAAGTTTTGTAGCAGAGGTAGGTCGACGACTGAGGGTGTGGACTGGTGATCCTCGGTCTGGGTCCTTTCTGGTGCAGAAGCTTGCCGTGGCCATACAGCGGGGCAATGCTGCAAGTGTGATGGGCACTTTCACCCCCGATTTGACATTGTGTTGATTTGAAATTGTAAATAATTTTAATTTGTTATTATTTTATTTATTATGTTGTCAATTTTATTTTAATTGTTGTTATGACTTAATTTATTATCAAACATATCATGTAACAACTATGTAACACAGTTTTCAAAATAAACTCGGTTTATCTTCGACATAAGTTTACATCAAGGTTAAATCTGTCTATCTACAACCGCCTGGTTTTGTAGTCTGGTTCGTGAACCACCACACGTGTCGATAAAGTAAAGGTGACATGCATCATAAATTGGTTGGGTTATCTTTAGTCATTATTTTTATTACTAAGGGCTGATTTTTCAAAGGCCAGATAACTTATATTCGCCGAATAAAACTAACGATTTGACATATTTTCTATAGAAAAATTGTCAACGTGTCAAACTTATTTGTCGTATTAGTTATCTAGCTATTAAAAAAAAAGCACACACATTGTTCTAATCCTATAGCAAGTAGCCAAAGCACTTGTGTTACAGAAATGAGAAACAACGACGGTACCACAACACCCAGACCCGATACAATATAGAAATGTATTTTTTCTACATTGACTGACCGGGAATCGAACCCGGGACCTCAGATACCTTCAGAGATAGCGACACCAACAAGTCCGGTATGCTCGCCTCTCGGCTACAAAAAAATCAGCCCTAAGGCAAATTTACAAAAATGTGAGTTATTTTAACAGAATGAAACGGATACAAGAAAAGCTACTTTTAGAGAGGACAACAACTTTATCAACCACGAAAGTAGTTTGCGTATTGAACCCACATAATAACACAAAAGCGTCGCTTTTAATAGCACTTACACATTCCCATTCTGTGACCAAACTCGCGACCGACACAATAACTATTCACAATATTTATCGCGATACCCAAAGCGTAAAAATAAGGCTCTTCATACAAACGTTCATAACATTTATCATTCTTATATTCTAGTAGGAAACGTTCTTTCAAAACAAGCCGCAACAACAACGCAATGACCCAGAAATAACTCCGTGTGGGAGCGGGCGAAAACATTTGCGTTACGTGCTACGGGGCTACGGGGCTACGAGCTACGAGCTACGAGCTACGTCGTAGCAGCCAGCCGTAGCGGGCGTGAGCATTCTACGGCTCGGTGCTACGAAGCATCGTAACGAAAGCTATTTGCTATTATAGCAAAGTTTCTTGCACATAGCTTTAAGCCCGTGAGATAATAACTGAAGAAGGCAAACTCCTTGTTATTAAGCAAAGTAGTTTTCAAAACCAAAATAATTTTAGATCTATGTATTATTATTAGGATATTATTAAATTGGTTGGAAAGAAACATAAGGTACAAAGAATCTAAAAAGAAATACTTTGTCGTGTCTAGCACATGCTAAAGTTACTTTTTATTTTGGTTTGATATAATTTTAAAGTCCAGACATAATACCATAAAAAACTCGAAGGCTAAACTCTAAAATTGGTTTAAGTTGGCACGTACAACGATTAATGTTATCTGATAAAAATGCATGCCTCGCTTAAAGTGAAAGCTGGACCCGTTATTAATATCCCGAAAGCACGCAATCATTGATAGTAGCAGATTAACGAACAATTATAACTTGGAGATTTATCGTTGGGTTATTGACTTTGTATAAAATAAAACTATGTTAATTTTGGGCTCGGGCATAATTCGAGCGAAATGTGGTGACTACCTGAAGTATAATGTTATGAGGAGTGCGAGAGCGTTCTATTGATTACACTTATATAAATGCTAACAGATTCATCATGACTTTCAGTTTCACTTCTTATATACCTTCTTCTTCTTCTGTCGTGGTTAGGAAGTTGCCAAGTTTTGGTCGCAGTCCGTCTAGAGTCGCCATCTGGACGAACTACGATCAAAACTTGGCAACCTTCACGGCATCTTGGGTAGGCTTACATCCAGCAGTAGACTGCAATAGGTTGACATGATGATGATGATCACAGTCACATACACTTTGCCGCTCGGTCCTCATACCCCACCATAACAAATTTTGTTTACAGCGCCAACGAGTACGAAGATGGTTTAGCGCTTTCCAAGTTGGCCAAGGCTGTTCGTGCCCAGATGGAAGGTGTTCAGACAGCGATATAGAATTGGTGAAAAGGTTGAGAAATTTTAGAGGACCAGAGCTGAATTCAACCATCTTAAGGCTGGGTCGTGATGGCATCGGTCAATCTCAGGAATCTTTTTCAGCTCTGCAGTCTAGCTTCGAGTACTTGATAACCATTAAGCGGATGCCAAGAGTCCGTCTCTTGTTCTTCTTCCATACCTTAGAAGACTATAGCAATAAATCCTGAAAATCTTTTTTCGGTCTACGCAAGCCACAGTTTGAACTGATTCTGTACTTTTAAAAATAAGTTCGCCGTTCAAACTAATTCAAGTTGAATATTCAATGAATTCTCTTTGCTCACTATAGTCAATAAACAGATTGAACGAATAGAAATAGTAACAATCGGTTGCACACAATTACACTTATCCTGTGCCTTTCAGCCGAGCGCGGCGAGCAGCGGACCGAAAATACTTAAAACGCGCCGCCGTCGCAAACACATTCACAGCTCGACCGGTCAAGTAAACCGATCGGCCGAAAACTTAACGCATCATCATAAATTATTAACAAGAGTTAATCTATGTTAACTTGTCTAGCTAAGTACCAGTAACCTACTCCCACTCCTACTCTCCTCATTAAAAAATGTGTTAGAAGCTTCGATATGGTTAGAGATTCAGGTTTCCCGCGCCCGAACTCAGTGATAAGACCACACCTCGCAGTTTTTCACATTCAAACAAGATAAGTACTCGGTACCGCCTTTGTTAATATGCTAAGCAATTTAGGCAAATTACACACATAATGTCATCTTAAACAGTAGACTACAATACACAATGTACAGAATACTCTCATTTAAAACTAAAGGACCATAATTTAATTTAATTGATTTGTCGCAATGTGACTAAATGTTTGTTACTTTATTTTCGCTCCTAACGTAATTTCTAAAGTTAACTTATATAATTTGACTTCCTTGTAGTTTTAAAATGTAATTTTCTGTTACCCGCGACATCGTTCGCGCGGTCTTCAATTCAGAAACCTTACCCGACGTGCGCACAGCATCTCAGCAAAGTTTCATCGCAATCGGATAAATAGTTAAAGTACAAACACATAATGAATAAACAAACATAATTTTGTATGCCTAGATGTTGTAATTTTATTGTAATTATTTTTTCTGTAATGGTGTCAAGATCGCTAAATGACGCACATGACGCCGACGACACAACCACAAAACATAAATAAAATTAAACGATAAACATTCAACAGACCAAATCAGTAAATGTAGTGTAAACAAAGACACATTACGAGTATATCCAATTAATCATAAAATAAAACAAAGAAACAGTTGTAACCAACATGAACGTACAAAATAAAATTTTAAACCGCACATTGAAGTATAGTTAGGAAAAATCCAGACAAAGTATAACTTTTTCAACTTAGCGCTGAACTCAACTTAGACGATCAAATCGTCATTGTGTTCCCTCGCTTGTATTACTTATACTTTTAACTTGTATTCGAGCTGTATTGAAAACTGCGGAGCTTCGCGTCTCAACTCCAACTAATATTATAAATGTGGGACTGTTTGTGACGCAATTGGGTCGAACCGCCGAACTGTAACGAATCGAGCATTTGGCTTGGACGTCGTTTGCATCCAACTTTAACTAGAGAAGTTGGACCAATTTATTCATCTTTTTTCGACTATCGTTTTAAAATCAACTGATTTTTATTGAAATATGGATAAGAAACAACAATTTTCTTACTATTTTTATCTCTATATAGAAATCATCTCTAAAACTGTCACTTGTGTAATTTTAGTATCGGCTATTTCAGTGGTCAGAACACAATTTAGGTACAGTATTTGTCACTAGGATTTAGTTCCTTTTTTTCTCTTTCTTACATTTAATTGCAACAAAAGCTGGGACTAGGAAGTATTTCATATTAACTGATCTTTCGAATTTCTTTAATACCTAACAACAATTATTGCATAACATACAGTGATGCAAATGTTTTACACACACCTACGTTGCTGCTCATTACGGCTCAAACTTTTAAATTTGACATTTGCATAACTGTTCGCAAACAGAGTGGCCGATGAAATGAAATGCAAATCCGCAGAGTGCATCGCGGGCTGAGCCATTACCAAAATAAAGGTACCCTCCATAGGTATGGTTGTCCTCTGCCTAAAGGTTGTCTGGAAGAGATCGCTATTAGCGATAAGACCGCCTAAATTGTACATCTTTCTGTAAAAATCATGTGTATTTTACTTGTATGGTGTGCAATAAAGAGTATCTATCTATCTATCTATCTACCCAGGTGCTGCAGGCTCTATATTTAGGCGCGCAAAAATGCACATAACAAACTAAGTAGGTAAAAAGACAATCTTTACAAATGAAGTGGAAAAATGCCATCAGGATTCTTGTCAAATCAGGGTACCGACTAAAACCATACATTTTGATAGTTTCACTTGGATTTTAGTATTAAACAGCTGTTTTTTTTTTTTTGCTATTGCACTTTTTCATAATTTTGTTTACTCTTCTGAAGAGAAGCATAATGTGTCCCTTGCTCGACCTAACACCCCTAAATTGTTGCTCAGTTGTATAGGTAGTAGAGTAGTTTTTTTTTTCATTCTGTTAAAACTAGAAATAGAAATAGGTCTAAAAAATTAAGGTAACTTATTCAAATAAATGAATTGTTACCCATTATTTTCTTGAAACAATCCTAGTCTGGTCATTATCTGGCAACACAAGCCCGCGCGGGAGCGGGTGACGCAGCGGGGGCGGGGGCTGGCGGCTCGCCAGTCCCGCTGATTGATTGCACAGTCTAAACAGATCACTGGGTCACTCCGAGCAATATTGCGAGTACTCGAGTTTCAGCGGGAAAAACTTTTTGGAACAGGTGCCTTGCGATTTCAGACGGACGCGCATGCAGCGTATGCTTAGACTAATGCTTTTTTACTTTGCTGGTTGTAAGGGATCTTTATTAAATAAATAAAACCACTGGATTTAACCGCAACCAAGAGAAATCACTTTTTATTCGCATCTGCCATTCTAGCGTTCCGAATCATTCACCAATTAACTACAACAATATTTGTAGTCCGAAACACACAACTCTACACTAGTAACTTGTTTCTTTATTGTACATTTTCGGAGTATACAAATTTGTTTTTTAAAAGGTCAAGCTATAGTCATACTTGACGGCCGCTTGGTGTTGTGACGTCATTAGTAGTTCCCTGGCATTAAAAAGAGCAGTTGAGCTTTCTGATAGCGCAAGTTTTTGTAATGCACTCGAAAATGGGTGTCTGTTTAAAAAATAAAGATAGGTTTTATGGGTAATGGTTAAAAGAATTGAATGACTTCGTGTGGTGTACAACTAGTGACCGTACGTAAAGACGTGTACTTCTATCATAAACTGCTGGCAGTGCAGTCTGCATAAAGTGCACGTTTTATAATTTACTATAGGTTCTATACTTACCACGACTTTGTAAGTTACAGTTTGCGACAAGAACATAATATTATTATGTAAACATGTCTTCCCCGTTGCTATGGAAGTAAGTTCAGAATTATGTGACTGCGCGTATTTATTGTGTAAGTTAGTCCGTAACTTAGGCTTGTAATATACGTGCATCAAATGCCGTAAAGATGAAATATAAATAAAATGCTAAGTCGTTTACTTGATGACTGCCTTGGCAAAGAATACATTGTCATTTAATACACACTGTTTTGCATTTCTACCGCCTAAGAAAGGCATCTGTTATGTCCTTACACAGGTGCTCCTAAACTTCAGATCAGAACCCATCATTCTAATAACGATACCAACAGGATAGCGTAGATAATTAACTCTTCTCTTAGTGTAACCTAAAAATTAAAAATTATGCAACTCTGGAACACAAAATTAGTAGAACAGTGTTAAGAGTTTACTCTTCAGATGCAAGTAGCATACCATTTTTCTGCGATTTAAATAAAATTGTCGTTTGCATGCGGCCGCTTGCAAAGTGCAGGCGCGGAGGCACTCCCTAATGACAACGCGCTCGACAACCTTTTAACCAGGTTTATTTGTGGCCATCTATTAATAGTACCCGCTTAGTATCTTAGTTACACTTTTGATCACTCTTATCACATTCGTATATGTTTCCTGGAACCGTTTTATCTCTGCCGGCGATTGACAGAAACAATTTCATATTTAGTAACGGATTTTCGTATAAAATAAGGAAAGTGTAAACGAAATCGAGCGGAAAGGACGAAATAGTTCTACGATAGTTTATCATTTATGTTGAATGGACTTGAAGATTATTTTAAGACTCAAAGTATGTAATATGTCATATGATGTAAGATTCTTAAGAGAGACGAAAAAGCTTATTTACTATGCTTTATAAATATATTTATGTTGTTTAAATGAGAATTCATTTTCATGGCGACAGAACATAGGCAACTTTAACTTTTTTTCTCCATAAGCAAAATAAATAACTTCTTTCGATAGTACTTTGTGTGTTAAGCGCTATTTAGTTGCAAAGATAACGACCATTAAGTAGTAAATAAACGATTTACATTTCAGAATCCACGCAATTTCGTATTTGTAATGTTCTATTAGCGGTCCATAGGCGCGGAAACTCGCGAAACCACCGTTGGAAGTTAGCTCAGAGTTCGATTGTCAGTTGTTTAACGTTACCATTAGAAGTTAGCTGGCGGTAAAGTTGCATAGTCATATTTATCACCGGCGCGTGCAGTAACGAGGGAAGGCGGCGATGGTGGCGCTAAGTAAGCGCGGGCGGCCATTAACGCGCCTGATTCACGGCCGCCGCGGACGCGCGATCGCCTCCTTACATTATTCATGGTTATGCCACACTAGCTCGCAAGAGAACACGTAGCCTAAAGTTAGGTATAGACTACACATACTAAATAATTAGTATCGGCTTGTCCCAAATCCAATGGCGGTCGACGTTAGTTCCGATCGTGCTCCATATAAAGTTCAACAACATTATGAATAAGACTCTAATCTATAACTACTCTTATATAAAGTTAATGAAGCCAATCGTACCTAATGGACTCTGCCATATTTAAAGTTATATCTTCTTTTCTATTCTCTGCTATAAATGATACATTTTTAAAAGTGTTGTATGCAAGAATGGGATACTTGCGAGAATACTGAATGAATAAGTAGATACTAGGTATTCGTAATGGTCAAGTCGCGTCGCATTAAGGTGCATTTCCGAAGCTAAAGAGAGAAGAGAGCTGTGTTTTCACACAAGTGACAACCTGTGTCAACAATGGGCTAGTTTCCTGGATCAAAAAATAATTATTCTATTTAGTCCGTCAGTTAGATTATCAAAAAATGTTGGACCCATATTTTGTCTTTTGTCAATCAAACAAAAAATGACGAAGATAAAGACCATCAAAGTGAGCACGTGACGTCACGTCTTGTTAGAAAGTGTCGCAAGGCGTGACGTTACACGGAACTTTAACTATATATATATCTTCAACATTTTTTGTTTGATTTAGAAAAGAAAAAATACGTGTCCAGTATTTTCTGTTAATCCAACTGACGGACTAATTAGATTTCAAGGCAATCAAGACATTTGTCAACTTTATTCTAATGCTAAATTTAGAAATACTTGATTTCATTCGTACCTATAGTCATAAACTACAGCAAAAATCCAAGCCAACGTCACCTGCACGCGGTGCATCCTTTTAAACGACAAACGAGTCACTGGCTTACTAGTGGTATACTTTTACGAAAGCTCATCTGTGTGGGTAACATCGTCCTGCTTATTTCTTGCCAAACCGCTATGCTGTTTTGTTTTAGATAAAACATTTCTTACTTTCCTTCTGGGTCAGTCGGGAAAAAGGAGAAAATAGGCTGCATATTTACTAAGTGAGCGTGTTACATCTTAAATTACGTGACCACTTACTATCATACGAGATGGAAACCCAACGCTAACTCAGTCTCAAAAATAAATATTAAAACATCCTGCAAATCACTTTGAGTGTTTGTTCAGCAATTTTGTTTCTGTTACTGTTGCTGTGTAGTGCAATAACGCATTTTATCTACTGCGAATGTAGGTTTATTGGACGTGGCGCCGGCAGACACCGCGCCGCCGCTCGCCAGTCGGCAACACGAGGGACGGCCAGTAGGTAATTACCAAGCAACTGCGACTGGACGCCTCCGAACAAAGAAAATAGTTTTCTTTATTTACTTTCAACAGTTTTAGCTTTGCAACAAAGTGAAGCTAAATAGCAACTAAACGGGATACTCTAATAACAATGCTTTGAGTATTCTGTTTCGTCACGGGACTAAGTAATATTAGGTGAGTCTCTGTTCAAACACCAACTTAATCACTTTCATCTTCTTGCCGTCAATACGAGTATAAGTAACTCTCTGACTATCCTAATGAAATATTTTTAAAACAAAAAACTACAAAACAGTTTTCGAATCGAGGACACAAACGAACACTGCTATAAATATAAAAGTATATCTCGTAAATGCACATAAAAGTTATATTTAATTTAAGAAATTTTCGTATGTAGTTACGTGTAAGTTTAAATTGCTGAAATAACTAAGTATTAATTCATGTGCATGCCGTAAGTGATAGTCCACAGGCTCCCTCTACCGCGCCCGCTGCAAACTCGTTTATGAATCGCTAATATAATTAATGTCGTAAGCTGTCATGTCGCAATGCGCCGCCATCCGCAACACCTGTGCTGTGTGCTGCGGCTCATAAATCGACGTCTGTGCTCTTACCAGTCCTTGCATATTTGATGCGCCGTCACACGTGTCTATCACGGAATTGACGAGGCATATTTAATTGATTATTACGACTTTGGTAGAGTTTTTATTTATTCCCATAATATTGTTACGGAAGTGGGTACGGGATTGGAATGACACTTTTTCTATAAAGACGCTTTATTTCTTCTTGCCACAAGCCACACAGTCGCAGTCCCTGTGAGTGATAGGTTTCCGACGTAGCACTGACGTAGTCTTCTTTTCTGGTATAGTCAGTGCCTATAGTAGTATAGGCACCGACGTGGTCCTCAATGAGTGGCGTAACTCTGAAGTAGTCCTCTTGACAGAAACAGCAACGACACGGTCCTCTTCGTGCTCGCTATCCACACTATACTGCACTGCACGTACTACTCTAGGCCAAGGCTCAATCTCATAATGTGATGCGTCGTCAGTTGTTTTCTACGTTCATCACTCTACAGTATATGTTTATAAAGTGTATCTGACCTCAGAAACGTTATAGTTTTGAATAAATGCCGCGTTTTTTCGACCATTGCGTGATTTGAGCCAATACTGTTACGTTGTGCAAATATTGCACCGGGCCACGGCGCTCCAGCAATCAGGAGCGGCTCCAATGTCAATACTTGCTTTTCATATTGCCGCCATTTTATGTTAGTAATGTTTATCGACGACGACGGTTAACGTCCACAAATATTATTGCAGCGCAATTTTGTATCAAACGAGAATAACTCATATGCATTCAACATACGTCATAAAATCAAATAAACAATTTGATCGGAGTATAAATGCGCCCGCTCTAGGCTTTTGATATCATTGGAATCAAGTGATCACTACATGAATGAACGATTTCATTTACTGACTGAATGCTGATAATCACAAATATGCAATGAACTTTGAGTATACATGAGTTCAACGACCCAATTAGTGGTGCATTGATTCGCCTAAACGCAACGGGTGCAATTCCCAGTTCGAGTCAGTTTAGGAAACTGGTTTTTTCTATATTTCCTCAGGTCTACCTACAAGGGTACACAAGGATGTATATTCCTTATGCTTCAAAACCATTACAATTTGTGACTCGTCTTTTGCGCACATTTATTTATTGTAATCTGTAATTTTAGAACAATATAATTAGGGTTTGTAATCATATTTTACGTACTATCATATCCTATATTTGAGTTTCATTATCAAGAGACTAAAAACTATGTTGTTACCTGGAATATCAGCCTCGCCCACAAACCACCATTTCAATTTAGCCCGGTAATGGTCGTGACTGCGCGAAAACAATAACACGGTAACATTATACTGCTCTATTTCTACACAAAGTCAACATTCTCATGCAAAGGAAATTAATAACACAGGACTTACGGCTTGTTGTGACCGCTTACGGCGAACAAAAAGCCACTACACATTTCATCGGCCTATCGTCGCGATGTGGACCGGGTTTTTGTCCGCGTTTTAATCAAACGTAAATCGAGCCTATTAAGTTATGTAAATGCTCGAAATAACCCACAAACCCATTTAGCTGGGCATCGATTGCGGATTGAACGCGAACGCGAGAGCTGAGGATCGAAGGGCCGACCTCGTGGCTGGTCGCCAAAACTCTTGAAAGTTGCGAGGTGAAGACGCTAGTAACCGGTAGGAGGCTGTTCTTCACAAATTCGAAATTTCGATTAAGAAGGATCGATGCAATTAAATTAATTTGCCTACTTGATGTTTTGTATCTTCCATTTGTTGTTAATATTTAGTCTTGTATGATTAATTTTGAAACATTACGTATTATACCAATATCAGTAATGTCCCCAAAATATACCCTTGGTGACACTTCGCATGCGACACTTTGACATATCTCTTCTATACTATCACCCTCTTACTTTTGTATCGACACGCCGCTCTACACGCTTCGTAGCGTAAATTGTGCACACATTACGACAAAAGCTGAATTTATTTAGCATCTAGTATCTAGTTCTGTCAAGGCACCAATAAAATTTCACTGGGTGACGATGACACATGAAATAGGCTAGTTTCCTGGGTCAAACAAAGATTGTTCTATTTAGTCCGTCAGTTAGATTATCAAAAAATATTGGACCAATATTTTGTCTTTTGTCAATCAAACAAAAAATGACAAAGATAAAGTGCATCAAAGTGAGCACGTGACGTCACGCCTTGCTAAAAAGTGTCGCAAGGCGTGACGTTACGCGGAACTTTAAAGGGCTATATCTTCATCATTTTTTGTTTGATTGAGAAAAGACAAAATACGTGTCCAATATTTTCTGTTAATCCAACTGACAAAATAATTAGTTTTTTTTTTGCCTTGCCTTTTAGCCTATTCTGATCTGCCCTGTATCGGCTGTGTTTCATCAGTCCAGACAGCGTAAGCTTAACCTAGTCGTGTGTCGTCTATTTATTCAGGAGAAACTACCTCTTAGCCACAATCCACATAAATACGACGGGCATTAATGTGGCTCAAACCACTATTCGTTCTACGACCTTACCCTAAAACAAACGCAGGCAAGACAAATGTCCGCACTCAATCTCTGTGTGGACACCTTACAATTAGTGTAATTCCGAAGCATAATCCTATGGGCGCAATCATTTATTATTCATGTGGGCTCCGCGAACGCCGTCTCCTACTGCGACGTGTTTGCCGACAAACGCCTGTATTTATCGACACAGTGTCATTAGCAGATTATAAACGTTACTCTGAAGCGTTTAGCTAGCTTATTGTCGTAAGATAAATAACACATACCGAGGTAGAAATTAACTACGTAACGTTAGACATCCGTATACCTAGAACCGCAGAATATGTTAGAGTCGCACCATAGATTATAATAATAAATATAATAACTTAATTTCTACATTCTACTGCTACTCCTCTCGGGACCTGCATTAATTATTGTTATTCTCTTCCGGATTGCACTATAATCACGCCAAGTTTGATGTTGGTAGGTGTTTGCTGTAGATCCCGTGACAAAGATGTTCTGAAACTGTTCTCTAGAGCTGAAAAATATGTATCTGTACTCTACTAGATGAGCTTATAGACAGAATTTTGGGTAAGTTTATTTTATTTTATATTAGATTAGGTTAATAATAATTAAACAAAACCTGAAATATTTTTTTTATTTGCTTTTGTGCTTTGAGTACGCGAACTATAAATGCAAGTGAAATGTACCCAATTATTCTTATCAACTATAACTTCCATATATCGGAAATTCGGGTTACGTTAAAATCCCTTAATCGGCCAAACTTAGACGTTACAGCGTTGTACAAAAAAGTCATAAAAATTTCTGATATAGCTAAAAATATTTTACCAAGTTCCGCTGACTAAACTAAAAGTTAAAGAACTAACATCGCGCGCTCGTAGTTTGTAGGAAGCATTAGGTCGCAGCGACTCGACAAAATTATTTTTAACTTTTAAACTTATTTCTGTTGCTATTTCTACCTCTATAATCCATTGGCTAAAGTTTTATTTAAGAAGATGAAGTAGTAAGTACTGTTTAGGTGGTAGTAGGTAAAGAAGACTAATAAATGGTTGGGTACCTACTAATCTATAAATATTCATTGCGCTGTGCTGCTACCTAATTTTAAATTGTTTTTAATATTGATGCGGACTCCACCCTTATTTAGAAAACTTCTAGGTGTAAGAAGAGTTTTTGTGTATACATGCATAATTCAAATTCAAATTCAAATTCAAACGTTTATTGCATGTCACATTACAATTTTGCGGTGTTAGAAAAATAAAGGTATACATGTGACGCCCTGCAAGGGCACAGCAAACAAGAGAGTGACATATGTACATATTTTTAAATTTCATAAGTAATAAGTTATAATAAGATAATTATCGTTAAACGAAGACGTGTTAATTATGTGTCACAGTCTCAAAGTAAAGAACCAACATACTTATTTTACGAGGTACAGACAATTAATTTGGCCAGCGGCGTCTCCCACCACACCCAGAGCCGACCTTTTAGGTCAATTTAGAAAACTTTACTTTTCTTAATAGACCCGAAACGGTAATTGAACCCGGTGCCCTTTGAGTACGAGGTGGATCTCCTCGCAAATCGGGTCTTTAAAATGTTTATAGAATATTTATTTTATACTATTTATCTGCATAATTTTCTATACAATATCTCAATCTCATTAATTATTTAATGTATTTGTTTTTTTATCTGACGACCTCCGTAGCCGAGAAGCGAGCATACCGGACTTAGTGTCGCTTTCTCTGAGGTCCCGGGTTCGATTCCCGGTCGGTCAATGTAGAAAGTCATTTTTCTATAATTTGTCTCGGGTCTGGGTGTTGTGGTACCGTCGTTGTTTCTGATTTCTCTAACACAAGTGCTTAAGCTACTTATCATATAATCAGAGCAATGTATGTGATGTTGTCCAATACATATTTACCCATGTTATTATAACATTCGCCAAACAACCCACAATTATCAAAATCAATTACATATTCCAATATCAGTTTGTAAGTACTTGCGTAATCTATAATACCAATGTCTATTTGCGTTGAAATCGAATGGTGTTATTACTTGCTGCGACACAGTGTAAGGGAACATAGTAGACTCGCTGCCTACAAGTAAAACAGAAAAAGATTTGGGAGACCTAGAGGAAATTATTTCAGGTGCCCACTAAATCGTATTGCTGTTATCTGCCTGTCCATCCCTCCGTTTATTCATATTTCTAAATCTTAAACAATGCTAAAACCAAAGTTTTATTTTTGTACAGAATATTGTCCAAGAATAGTAAGTTAAAAATTTATTGAATTATTTTTCATGTGAGTCATAGTGTGCATAAAAGAAATACAATTTTTTAATATTTCACTGTATATACTTTTTAATCTTCAAAAGTAAATAGGGTGATTGTCAAAGTTTATTTATCTCCTCGGTAAACACCACTAAAAGACACTTAGAATCTCATAACAGTGTTTACGCGTCACGAAACTCTAGTGAGAGTACCTAAGAAACAGCGCTCTTGTGAACGTTTAGTGCACTTGGTAATGATCTACTGGATGCAACTCTACTGTATGCGGTCGCGATGTGAAATTGAATATTAATTAGCGCATACAACAGTAACGAATTATCAATAATGAAGTACAGCGCGTACAGCGCAGGTTATCTATTTGCATATTTGCGAAGCGGCGCGAGCGCTACCTATGTATTATTAGAGGGGATCTTCTAAATAAAGTATATTAACTTATTAAAATATATTGATACGGAAAACGCGCGAAAGCACAATTACGACAGCTAGTGCCGGGAACCGCTCATAGGGATGTTCCCAGCAATCGATTCCCCGCTAACAGTATATCCAGTTTTACTATCATTAAAAAAAGCGACAAATTAGATAAGAAAGATAAAACATAAAACTTCTCCCACAACAGTTTACTAAACTGTGTTGCCAGTAGATACATAGGAGTTATAGTTGTGTGATCAACCTGCGTCACAGCTCGCCATCGTATGACCTATTGAAAGTTTCGGTAGATAGTTCAAAGTGTTGTAATATCATTAATAATTATTATTGTTGTAAGTGTCGATAAAATCAATCACGAAAATAGACTTTTTATTTACCCCTATTAAATTATTAATATAAGTATAACTAGTCTTACCGCGTCTTGGACCATCCATGGTCAAGTCTAGCTTGAACCACTACGAACGGATTAAAGCATTAGAAGAAAAAAAGTATAGGTATTAAATTGATCAATACTATTGCTTTCGCTCTATGGGGGCTTACGACCAGCAGTGGACTGCAATACGCTGACATGATGATAATGACGATGATACTTATGACGATGATATCAAGCTAGGTTCTGTTAATTTGGTACTATCGACATTAATTTCACTGTTGAGTGGCATCACTGGCTCGCACTCTAGTTTAGTGTACGAGTGAGTGGATGATGATGAATTCTGTTTATTGAGAGGATTATCGCGTTATCGAAATTCGCGAATTCAAACTGCGAATACCCTGATATATGGTTAGTTTTGGTTTTACACAAACTTCCCGGTCAATCGATCGGTTCAATATATTTAAACCTATTCTAAAATAAAGATTTGTTTTACTTTACTTAATATTTAGCGATGCGATTTGGATAATAAATAAATTTACAAAAACTGCCTCGTATTATATTTTATGTAAGTAACTTAAATTATTATACCAGAAACTTTACATAACTTTACTTTTGTATGTACGAGTACAATTGTAGTTCTAAATATTTTATCCGATAGAGATAGTTTTGTCGCGCTGTAATACGTAGTCATGACATACAATTTTAATTTCGTAAAAATAAGCTAATTTACACCTATCTATTCACTTATTTTTCTTTATCTGGCTGATTTTGGGTACTCGTATAGAAAATAGAAATGCGAATGCGAGCCGCAGGTAGGTGCAGGAGGGCTATTTATCACCCGAATCTACGGCCGCGGCGGAGTCGGTATATCGAGCGCCGCAGGTTAGGTCGCACCGTGACTACACCGTGATAATCTTTTTTGGAACTTCATTAACAACTTACGTACCTAGAAAAAGAGTTTATAGGGTAACAAAATATAATATTAAGAGCCTCTTACACCACTGCTGATAAGTCTAGATAACCTATCTGGCACTTTTTTGACGGCTAATTGTATGGGTTATCTGTCAAAATAAGTGCCAGATTGGTTATCTGGAACTTATCAGCAATTGGTGTAAGGGGCCCTAAGTCATCAAGTCTTTGATGCGGATGGAGGTTGTTATTGTTACTGGTAATTACCTGAGATGACTATTATTACATTTAAATACATTTTTATTTAGTACTTAAATCCAAATCACAGCCGTCAAATCGAAACCAAATTATATAAATTGAATTAAGGCTAATAATCTTATAAGATGCTTATCAGGTATTCCCATGAGCAGTAGTGAAATTAACGGCCAGTCCACTAATACACAAGATATTGAGCGCTTCGAGAATCGTCCTTCTGTGTCTCAGTCTACGCAATAACAATAACTCCGCTCTGAAATTCGGAGCTACAGATTTATGTGTCATTTCTTGTTATATAACTTCGATTGTGTTCACAATTCCGGCTTACGAATTGTCAAAACTGATAAATAGAGCCGGCCAACAGGCAAAGCTCGAGGGGGGACGGAGGGGGGGGGGGGGGGGGTCTCGTGTGCCCGCGCCGTAAATCTCGTTTTTATTGAGCCACGCCGGAAATCGAGGATGGAAATGAAGGTGGCCGCCGCCGCCGGTCCCGGGCGCCGGACGCCGGACGCCGGGAGAGGGCCACGGTCCCATTTCATCGATACCGAAACATTTCCTCTAGTTAAAAGGGAAAATAACTAACAAAAGTACCTACAATAAGAGGTGATACGTGCTCTCCTTTTTCCGATACAATAATAATAGTAAGTTGGCTGGGAGCATATTGCTTCTCCGCTATAAGTACTGCGTAATAAATCATATAAATAACTAAGGCAAATGACAACAGTAAGTTATTTACATTGTGTGTACGTAAGTCTGTAGAAATATTATTCGTATTTCAGTAGTTACGTATCACATGAAATATTGGGAATATTCCTGAGTCGACTTTTATTATTCTACTTTGATGACCTCTCGGCTACTGAGAAGCAAGCACACCAGGCTTGGCGTTGCCATCTTTAATGTCCCGGGTTCGATTTCCGAGCGGGGGTATATGTAGAAAACAAGCTTTTCTACATTTAGCTTAGGATTAGACCAATCGTATGTGATGTTGTCCAATATGTATTTATTTAAGCACACAGGATAACAAAACCAGATTTTATTCTCCGATTTTATAAAAAATAATTTCAAAATGTGAAAAATATTTGATCACCAATTTGTACAAAATTCATAAGAAAAATGGAAGATCTCTTTTTTTTTAAATCTAACTGTCTCTACACGTTGACTTTTAATGTCTTTGCATCGCATGCATCTTGTAAAGCACGCCGTAAATCAGTGTTTGCATGCGATACGAGCTGCATTGTTATTGCGAGCACGTGTTATCGGCCGACAAAAAATCTCTCAAGCCTCGATTGTAGTTGCTGACATACTGTCGCATGCCAAAACCCAATACATTGCAGCTACGTTTGAAATCAACACGCAGCCTTCTGTATCTAGATCTCAGAGGGTTTTTCATTACGGGTCCTCCGTCCCTTGGGTCCCTCTCATCTCTCGCCGGCTTATCGCTGAGATGATACTTTGAGCAAACTGCGATATTAAAACGCGAAGACGTAGTGGCAGGCGGCGTCTTCATGAAACAGCTTAAAATGTACTTATAGTGGATGATACTCGGTTATAATATCTGCCGAAACGTGGAAAGAATTTTGCTAATGTAATTATTACTGGTCTTAGAAAGAAAAGGCGAAAGTCAGACAGTCAGAATCATCTTACATTATCTATTTAGCAGTTGTGAGTTCAAATGTTTTCTAAATCAACTACGTATTTTATATTATACGTCGGCGAAGGAAAATGTCATGAGTACGTACTGCATAATTAATACTTAAAAAGCTTGAGTCACCTAAATCATAATGGTCTAGGGAAAATCTGATCCGGAAACATTATTGAAAAAGGGAACGTCCATGGATGGTGTATAGAAGTCAAAAGTCAATTGCTACAATCATACCTACATGATGCTGAACCAATTTAGCCATAGTCTTGCCCCTTGACCAAACGTACCCCAACATAAAAAATGTTCCACTGCTAGGATTCCTTCCATTGACACAAATTAAATATAGGTTTACGTAAGTTCCTTTATTTTTCTGTGTATTTTAATTTAAATTATTGTTTGATTGCAGTGCTGTCGTGCGGCGAGGCGGGCGGCGGCGCGCGGCTGGCCAAGCGATACGTGGGGCTCTACACGGGGCCCTACTTCGACCCGTCCGCACCCAACAACATCACCACACAGCTCGGCACGCATGCTTACTTACCCTGCAAGGTAAACCAAACTTACTTCAACTCACGCAGTAGAGAATGGGATTAGAAATCACGCTCTCTCAGGTTAACGAGTGACCAAGAAGTCCTGATAGCCACTTAATTTTAAAAACCTATAGGCGCATAAAGTCTACTATGTCAAAATGTCCACTGTATCAAAACGTCCACAGTGTCGAAATGTCCACAGTATCACTATGCTCACAGTATCATTATGCCCATTCTTTATATGGTCCACTTTATTAAAAAGTCCACTGTATCAAAATTCACTTGTTTTCGCGTTGCTTACTTGTTTTCACGATGTTAACTTGTTTTCCCGATGCTTACTTGTTATCCCATAACGCATTTGTTTTCGCGACGCTCACTTGTTTCCTCATCATAACTCACTTATTTTCGCGATGCTGACTTGTTTTTACGACGTTCACTTGTCTTTTAATAAAAACCATACAATTTTATTATGCAAATAGGCCGGCTCGTATAAGTCATCTTTGTACCTCGTTCCAATTTTTTACATCTCGAAAATACGTACGAAATTGTTTCTTTCTTTTTCTTTTACACCTTCATAAGATATTAATGTGCACATTCATCTTTCTGTACTGTACTTAATGCGAGAATAGAAGTAAAACCGTTCCAGAAGCAATTTTCGTTCCACACCGGGTCATTTGAATAATTTTGAGCTCTAAATTCATCATAGTCACTGCCCGTGAATTATTGCCTCGCCCCGATATTGATTGTAATCTGTGCTATAGCATGCTGTCAGAAGCACAGAACTGCCTCACAATTTACATTTAAGCTGCAATATCGGTATACCAAATTATTTATAGGTTTACTAGAATACTGACTCTAAAGGGTAGGTAGGTTGAAAGATAGTTCCGTTGTTCACAAATTTTGTTAAAGCCGTACCGCCGTATTGCTTGGATGATTTTAAATGTGAAATAACTACAGACAAAATGGTAGCGTACATGATTATTATATTCAGTGTTGTTTTTCTCTACCCGCGTCATGTCACCAATCATCGAAGCGCTTATAGAAGTCCGCCGCGCAATGCCTGAAAACAATTAAACATTGCTATTTAATTTAAAAAAAAACATTTATTACAACAGTTTTATGACATCTAAAAGCTTAAAATACACCGAGTAACACATTTGCATTCAAAATATCTAAAGGTAGACAATATTATCTGTCTTTCCTATTTAGAGACATATTTCTAATCCCAAACCCTTAACTTAAGATTATTTAAACAAATGCATAGTCTAACTGCCTTCTAAAAAATAACTGTTTTTAAAATGTTTTTTATTTTATTTTTTATAATATAACATTCAGGTCCGTCAGCTGAGCAACAAATCCGTTTCGTGGATCCGGCGGCGCGACGCGCACATCCTCACCGTGGACCGGTTCACGTTCATCGCCGACGAGCGCTTCCAGGCGTTCCTCGTTGAGGCCACTGACACCTGGACGTTGCAGGTGCGCATAATAGAGCTGCATTCCAAAACAGCACTTGTGTGCACGCAGACTTAGACTATAGGGCTGCATTCCAAAAAAAAACACGTGCACTCATGCATACTTAGACTAGCCGTTCAGAAATCCTCGTGTGTGTGCGGTGTGCCCTCAAATGACCCGTTTGGAATCACGCAAGGGTACGCACAGAATACCAGCGAACTACCCGGTACGTCTATATAGTACGGGAACTCAGTAAATCAGTGAAAATTCGAAATTAAGTCGGGTTTAAGGGCAACTAACATTATTCGGTAGACATCGCATCACTAGTAGTCTGCTGCTAGTAGCAGAGCTATAGATATCTGGCGTGTGTTAATGTTCCACTTATTATTAGGTTGCACCAGCCAAGGTTGCCTATCTTCCAAACATAAAACTTCTGTCCACAACAGAAGGCTGACTGATTATGATTACTGTGTTACAGGTGAAGTACGTGCAGGCGCGCGACGCGGGCGTGTACGAGTGCCAGGTCGGCACCGAGCCCAAGATGAGCCACTTCGTGCAACTCAACGTTGTTGGTAAGTAGCGGTGTACCACTACCATTCTATTCCTTTTAATCTTCTTCATTTATTTATTTATTTTATTGGAAAGGTACACCAACAATACATATATAAAAACATTTAAAACTACTATAACATAAGCTTCTTATATATATACCTCTTACAGGCGTACACAGCATTTATAACAAACAATAATTGTTAGAAATTATTTAAAAAAAAAATAGCATTATTGGTTTCAAACTGTCAGACCGTCAATGCCAAAGTGCGACAACCTTTGGCTGTATGGTGCCCTGTGGGATATTCCTTCCTTAGCTCTTGGTGCTGTTTCTATTTTGGTCACCTTTGCTTAAGATTCAGATCCGGACAGTAATACCGTTGAACTGGGAAACCAGCTAAATTGTAACTGCCACTTTTTTCATAAACTGATTTAAATACCCTTTAGGATCCCGATCTTTAAAGGGCCAAGCGCATTATACCTTATACATTATACTGACTGAACAACACTCTATCAAGTCGGTCAAGAATAGTGACGAAATAAGAGTAAGTGTCTAAAATAACTATTGAAAAGTCTGGATCTTTTATCTAGTGAAAAGACTTTAAAAGAAAATCGTATGGAGTATGTTAAGTTAAAGTATATTCAGTTTATTTAGCATTAAGGTATTTCCAAGTTCAAGTCAATGTCAAGGTTGCAAGAAACCGCTGGATACGAACGGCCTAGAGCTGCTCGCTGTGACGTTGAAGCCCTGTGTCTAGCAGTGGTCCAAAAGCTGATGACGATGATGTAAGTGGCTATTTCTACGTGTTCAAAACTAACTTAATTATCACCTTTTCCAGTGCCAAAGATCGAGATCGTGGGCGAGTCAGACATCTACGTGAAGGCGGGCACCACGGTGTCGCTGAAGTGCGTGATCACGCAGGCGCTGGAGGAGCCCGCGTACATCTTCTGGTACCACAACGACGAGCGCGTGCTAAACTACGACAAGAGCCTCGTCGAGATCCGGATGGAGCGCGTCGCGCCCGACACTACCGTGAGTTCATACGAGTCACACGCGCACGCGCGACAAAAGCCCAGAGCATAGGCGAGGCTTCCAGACACTAACTTTTGCGTAATTCGCAACGTACCGTATGTAGGGACAGACTCGGTTATATGGGTTAGATTACGTGAAATACTTCAGAAAATAAAAAAAATAAAAATAAAGTTTTACTAATTTGAAATCTAATTTTCCAAAAAATCGATCAAGGTTTGATTAACTTTGATTATTTAATCAAAGCACTAAGCTCTTGCTTTAATTGTAAAGCAAGGGCATAGTGCATAATTGATTGTGACAAGCTGTGCTTAGTTTAAGGATACATTATTAGTTTGATTGTTTGAAAACTATGATTATTTTTCATTTTCTTCTCGTTTTGTTTTTATTTTGTCTTGTTTTGTCGGATAGTATTACTTTTATTTAGTAGACCTGTATAATTACCATCCCTCCTTTATAAACAAATCGAACACCTACGTACATTTGCTATTTTACTGTTTGGTGAGTCGTGAAACCAAATCTATTTGTGTTTCCAGGTGGGAAACCTGATAATCTACAGCCCCCGGCGCGAAGACTCTGGCAACTACTCGTGCTCGCCCTCCAACCTCGACTCCGCCTCCGTGGTGCTGCACGTGCTGAGTGGTCAGTGCTTGTGTTGATGTGACGTCCTTAGCGGAACTAACATAAATAGTAGTCAAAATAGTCATCAATTTAGTATACCCTCTACCGGGCATATTTTGTATACGTTCTAAAAAAGTTAGGGCAAAGCTAACACCGCTTCGGGACTTCGTATCGTCAATATTATGAGAAAAAACCGCGCAACGAACTCAGTATTGACATAATTATGAGGGACCAACCATCACCTTATAGACTGAGTTACGAGGGGCTAGATTTATTGAACTTTATTTTAACAAGACAAACGCTAAATATTACATGAAATATAAAATGAAAATATTATATTTAGACCTAAGTGTAATCTTAATTAGGTATAAGTAATCTGGGTAATATTATAATTACGGGTAAAATTGTTTCAATGTTATTGTTATTTGTGCAAACCAAAATTATTTATCTATTTAATAATATCGGTATCCTTTCTTACTTTATAGAACACAGCAAGTTCTTGATTAATAATGAATAGAAATGATTATTATAAAAAAAAGACTTCAAAAACTAAAAAGCTAAATTTTATTTTATTTTATTTTTATTTAAGAAATCAACGGCAATACATTTCATTTTAAAAATTAAATAGTTTCTTAAAATATACCGCTAATTATAGATTTCCACAGATTAAATAAGAAAGTAGTAAACCGGAGGTAGTAGTAGCAGTTGCTCCATAAAACTTAAAAAGACATAAGTATTAAACTAAACTTTTAATAGCAAAATAAAAATAAGAAATAATATTAACAATATGCTCATCACGTTTCGTGTGGATGTGTGAGTATGTGTGTATGTGTGTATGTCTGTGTGTGTCTGTGTAAGTATATGTGCAGATACATAAAGATAATACAACCCACCAATAACCTAATGATTTAAGTAATTTAGGGACCACTCAATACCTTAATGGCATGTCACCTAAATGTTGCCTTACTGTAAGCAAATATATCTATCTCGCTGAAAATCTCGTTGTATAAACGGGGCAAGCGCGACAAGGTCGCGTTACGAGCGTAGTTAGTAGTTGAGCGCGGCACGTTCAGCAGCGGTGGCAGATGGCGGCGGGAGCGGCGAGCTGGTACACAATTTAAAAAAAAAACTTAACACGTAAGGTACCTAATTAGTTACTTTTGAAGTCGGTGCAAACGAAAACATTGAATCTCTCATCGGCTTGCACTGACTCCAAAAGTAAGTGATTAGGTACCTAACGTGTTTAGATTATTGTTAGTTTTTTTGTTTTTTGATATCTTATGATTTAAATATAATATAAATTTACTTATTTCATCAATTTTTAGTAATAAATCTTAATCAAAACAGATCTTAAGAGTGCAAACAAAATTTAACTGCTATACACCGATTTCATTTCTTATTATTCCAGTCTTAGGGGTGATTTTTTTTCTGTAAATTTTTATTATAGTATCTTTGAAGTATAAGCTATTCAATAAAAAAAGAATCATCAAAATCGGTTCACATTTGTCAAAGATATTGGGTAACAAAGATACAAAAATCAGTTTGCGTGGTATGAAGTTCATGCAATGTTTGATGATTTTCTTATAGATCCCATCATCAAAATTTGACCAAATTTATATGGGACCATTTTGAAAGAATTACCTTTTGAACAAAAAAAGAATAATCAAAATCGGTCACGTAGTAATGAATGATCACTGAACATACATAAAAAAATAAAATAAACAAAAATTTCGACGAATTGAGAACCTCCTGCTTTTTTGAAGTCGGTTAAAAAGTTAAATTTTAAGAAAAATGATAATTTTAACATAACGACACAAAGATTTTGCTTCTCTATTTGCAGGTGAGCAGCCAGCCGCGATGCAGCACGGCAATGGCGGCGCGCGCGCTGGGCCCCCGCTGGGCGCGCTGCCGCTGGCCTGCGCGAGCGTGTGCGCGAGCGCGTGCGCCAGCCTAAGCGCGCTCGCGACGCCGCGCGCACTGCTCAGGCTACTCGTGCTCGTCGCGCTCGCTCTCTTGTTCCCGTAAGTATTCTTCTTATCTAGCCAATATGTAATAATAACCTTCGAAAGAACTGATACAGCATACAAAAAATGAGGGGAAACTGAGGCTACTGCCCGCGGGTAAGATCCTACCTGAGACTAGTTGATTCGAATAGAATAGGTAAGAAGGTCTAAGAACTCAAGTTTAAAATTATTCCAAAAATGACAACAGATGGCGTTGTCTTGTTTTAGTTCCCGCAAGCAAAGTATACCAATGCTATTATATGGTCGAAAACTTTTTGTTTAAATACACTGCTCAGTTTAAGTACTTACGGTGCTTTTATTTACACACATAGTATTAGTTTACAGTTCAAATTTGATCAATCAGTAGGTCAATACTTTAACATGGTATTATGCTTTTTGATTTGATTGGAATAGGTACTGATGACACAATAAAATGACGCTATTGATTTCAGCGTGCTGTGTCACGACGAGGACGTGCTGGTGGAGCGCAAATAGCGCAGCGCCCGGTCGGGGCCGCCCCCCGCACGTTGAGGCCCTGCGCCGCGCAGCGTCCACTGCGACTGCCTGCGAGGGCTGCGCACGTCCAGCACTACGCATGCGATGCCTAGTGACTTAAATTTAAACGTATTGTAAAAATTTCAAATACTACATTGATTAGGTAAGCCGGACGATGTCGTACTATGTGATATGAACGATGTGAGGATCGACGAGTAACGAGATTATTTGTATCGGTACTAAAGTTTATATTATTATTATGGGAAACAAACTATGTACATAGAGGGCGCGGCCGTCCGCCGCCTGCGTCTCACTCGCATTTGTAAAGTTGTACATATTACGAATATTAAATTAATTACTTATACGATTGATGAATAATTATTATATTCTGCCCGCGGCCGCGGCTCGCACCGGTATCGCCGCGGCCGCGGGCCCTACTACTCTATAGAGACATCGAAATCGGTCGAGCAGTGCGCGTCCGAAAGACGCTTTTGAGGATTCGTTACACAGTACAAACATCACGAGGAATTGTGTAGCGTCATAATGTATGCATTATTTTGTATCGCGGCGTTTTGAGTGTCAGTCGCGCCGCGCGCGCGCCGCCTGCGCACAGAACTTATCGTTGTTTTACGTTCTATATCGAATGTCTCTGTTGTAAATAACTCTTTTAGTGTATGTATCCTGCGCGGAAGCGGGCGCGCGGCCATTATTATAATTGTTTCTTTACTATATAAACGTCGTTTACATCCTACTGAATTGTTTTATTAGTCTTGCTAAAATATCACAAATTTTCAAACATAACTAAGTAGATTAACTAAATGGCGTTTATAGGTAAAAGTAATAGATTTATTGTGTTCGTCACTCAAAACTACGACATACCCCTCATCGCCTTGATTTCTTCAGGGCGTGCGGTGGTGGGGCTTATTCTGAAAAGTATCTCGAAACAAAGAAACTGTATAGCGTGAAAGGGACATAGTGCCTTCTGGGCTATCTACTATTGAACATCTCATATTAGATAAGATCTCTCGAAAGTTTAAGAGTGACGGCACACTCCGGCTCTCTGCGCTTTCTGTTACAAGAGTGGGTATTATGATTTGAACTAAATTGTGGAGTCAGCAACAAAATTCATTCAAAATCTTATTCCTATAGGTGTAAGTAAGTAATTTTTCGTAAGTTTGTTGCTGGCGTACCTGCTCGTCTTGTGCGTGGGTCGCAGGGACCCGGCGTTTGTTATGTTAGTCTAAATCAATTAATTGTCAAACAGTGGTTCCGAGTTAAGAATGTTTGGTTCGTTGACACTGTTACTGCCTCACTTGTAAATAATAAATGTAAGTAATACAAATAAAGATGAAATCGTTGAAACATTGCCTTTGGTTTTTATTTCCATTACTTTGTGGCAAAGTTGTGTCTATCTTTAGAATAATAACGATCTGGTTTTGTCAGCATATTATACTCTTGGGTAAAATAACAAATCTTAATAATTAGACATTTTTATTTCAAACACAAGTCAAAATCTCAAATACTCAATACTTAATAAAAAGTTCTTAAAGATGAACATGATGGACATGAATAAATGAACACAGAGATTAAGAAAATTGGGCAATTCCATGTGATTATACATTTGAAAAAAATTATACACTCAAAAGCAATGAAGTAGGGTCACTTACGAATATATTAATGTTCTGGGATCTACGAATGTTATAGCGTTAAATAAATTCATGTGTTTTTACCCGACTGTAGATTGAGCAGATCAGGAGACGTATTTCTAAAGCATTAGAAATTAATATCGAATTCGAACACGAAAACAATTCGTGTATGAAATTCATTCAATTCATAGTGGTCGTTGCAGAATTCCTGGAATAAATTTTCAAAAATAGTGATTTTAGGAATTCTTATGCGAATCTTGCGATTTCGTGTTCGGATTGGAATTCGCATGATTCAAAATTACATCTCCAGGACGTTAACGGACTAATCTATTAATATTTTCGTTAATTGATCTAGCTTTATTGGTTTCTCGAATACAGATAAAATGTTTTAAGTGACCCGAATTCATTGCTCTCAAGTGTAGTTGATTCCTAAAACTGAGAGGTCTCAGTATATTAAAATATTTACATAATAATTAAATAAGTTTTATATAAGAGATGCAATCGTGACTAACTGTACATGCGAAAGGAAGTCGCTTTCACGACTGATTTTAAGCTTGGATAGTTTCTCTTTGTAGGTACATGAAACAAATTATTGAAAAATCGTAACATAAAAAAGTATTTTTCCAATAAATTATTTTCAAAAAAGTTTTAGCATTTTTGAAAAATACTTTGTGACCGAAATAACAAACCAAAACGTGACTGACACTACCATCATTTTGTACTGAAATACATCTGTATTGTGTGTGTGTGTGTGTGTGTGTGTATGTATGTATTCAAGCTTAAAAGCTGACTATGTAGGAAACAAAATATGAAAATTAGAATATTGAGAAATATACAACTTAATCTTGTATATTTCTTCTAATTTTATATACAAGTAATACAATAAATTAACCCAATTTTGACTGTACATTTTAGTGAGAGTTATTTATAAATTTATTTACTTAGGCTTTATTGCACAGATTTAAAAAAATCATACAAAAGGTGGACTTAATGCCATGAGGCATTATACTTCAACTAAAAATGCACTATCAACGGTTAATCTCGACGCACCTCAAAACTGAGTGTATTGCCAGAAAACAAAAATCACGGCTATGCTGCCACCTTTAAAAACAAAATGTACTACGGTATTTCAATTACCTTATTTTATTTATGGTAGTCTTTGACACGAAATTGCCCTAATCATAACAGGCCACCCAAAAGTACCTAACTATATCTAGAACACTGAAATTTAGTCTCTCTTTTCAAAATCAACAACAATCATAATAATCTCAGACAATCATTATCAAAAAGATTAGCATACAATTATGTTAAACATCAAAACCTACGTTTACACCTAATACTGTTGTCTACTAACTGGTGTGTTCCCTTATGAAGTCTTGCAGCGTCTCCCTCAGCGCGTAGTTGGGGTGCAGGCGCGCGTTGCGCAGGCGCCGGCCGGACAGCGGCGACACGGCGGCGCCCGCGTCGCTCGCCGCCAGCCACTCGCGCAGCGCGCGCCGCTCGTACGTGAACCCGTCCGCCGCGCGCGCCGGCTCCGCCACCAGCCGGTGCGACAGCGGGCACAGGAGGGCGTGTGGGGCTTCCTTCGCCTGCCGCCGCCGAAACAGAAGCACGTCACATAAATGTTAATACCCTGGCCAGATAAGTAGTTGCAGGCTGTTCAAAAGTACATATTGATTTTCGGGGGTCATCCAGAAACAAGGTGGACAGACGACCTGGTAAAGGTTGCAGGTAGGCGCTGGATGCTGGCCGCTTTCGACCGGCCAATCTGGAAGTCAATGGTGGAGGCCAATGTTCAGCAATAGACGTCTTATATAGCTGAAATGATGATCCAGAAACGAATCTAATACATAGTTTTTTTTAAATAATAGGTATTTAATCAAAATCATTAGGTGTACCTTAAGTCTGCATAGTGCAATAACCTTCCTTCCATCAGCACTAGGATTTCTGTAATGAGTTGGCACTTTAACCATTGCACTACCGAGGACATCATAACTTACAATGAATTTTTAAACTATCTTTATTAACCTAGTCTCAATCTCTGTATATTGTACCAAGTCCTACACTTATAATGACAGAGTTATACTCTTCAAAACCTGTACGCACCAGTGTTGGTGAAGGGGGATCGCGTCGCATCCACTCCAGCTCGTCCGCCAGGCGCGCGCGCAGGGCCGCGCGGCCGGACTCCTCAGACGACTTCTCGTCGGCCGTCACCCCTTCGTCAGCTTCTAATACATACACCAATTGGTTTAGTTTCTAAATACCATGTTGATAATTGACTACCTATCTGCATCAAGAAATACAATACACAAAATCTAAAACTTAATTATAAGCACGGACCACGTTTCTCCGAAACTTGTTATTAATTTTTACTTGTATTTAATATAAAAACATAAGGTACACTTAAACTAAACTTAAGTAAACTTCTGGGTCAGTCGGGTAAAAAAAAGTCAAAGTAAAAAAAAAACATATACTCAGGGTATATGGTTTTAATTTCAACTCGATACCTCTACGCGTTTTCGAGATAAAGGGTCTTGACAGACATTCGGACAGACAAATTGATCTTTTATGGCCATGGACTTCTTATAGGATTTCCTGTAATCTATAGGAAAAGAACTAAGTCCTGTATTTTTTTCAAAATTTTAGGCTTAGTAACTTCGGAGATAAGGGGGGAATGGTAAATTTTTGTCTATTTTCTTAATAACTTGTACAACAATTTATTTTATATCAATGATAAAAATGTATTTGAGATCTTTACAAGAAGCTCTTTCATTTGATATGAGTGATATGACACACGGTACAGTTCTCATAACTGTTTTTTAAAATCTACTAATTTGCCCCCCAAAAGTGACCTTCATATTAATAATTTGTTTCTTTTCGTTACACATATATTTGAGTCACCGAATTTACAACTGAACAAAATTTCAACTGAATCGGTCCAGTAGATTCGTTAGAAATTGGCTGTGACAGACGAACAGACAGACACACGAGTGATTCTATAAGGGTTTCGTTTTGTCATTTGTACTTACGGAACCCTAAAAACTACATCAAAATCGGTCCATTCGCTTGGAAGCTACGATGACACAGACAGATACACAGATACACACGTTAAACTTATAAGAGGGGTACTCTTTCTCGTCGAGGGTTAATAAATGGCGGAATTTTGGTCAAACAAAATAAATGTCAACTCTATATGGATATGTACTCCATGATATTTGTATATTGTGACCTCGTATAATAATTAAATATTTACCGTCTAACCGATCCCTGCTATACAAACAGCAAAGTTTTTTAATGTGCTTACTTCCCTGATTCCCTCCCTTCTCCCTTATTATTATTTTATAATTCTAGGCCGAGGCACGGTAGTACTATTAGGTATTCTGTGCCGAGGCATAGTTTCAAATAAGTCATCAAGGGTATGCTATTGAGTATTTGACTGTAGGTGAGTGCGAGTAAATGAAAGTATTTTGTGAACTTACGGTGTGTCTGTGAATCATTAATTCATTGCTTATGAATAATGTCGGAAATTGACAATTTCATACAACGAAGGCTATTAAAAACTAATCGTGTTTGTACGAGTAAACAAACTAACATTGAGGTATGTTTACATTGAACAATAAAATTTGTTATTATAAACTAGGTCGATCAATATGTAATGTACATAGAAATAAAAATAGCTTTAGTGTAATTATTATAGTGGAATAGACCAACATTATTTTCAAGAATACACTTGAGTTTGATACATGGTGTGTAGTACTTTAAGCTAGACATCGTATTCAGTCTGTGTACAGACGTGCAAATTTCCTTAAAATCTAGGTAGGTAATATTACATAATAGTTGACATGTTAAGTAGCATTGTAAAGTTTTAGGTAACGAACAGCTGAATATAAGAAATCAAATCGACTGAACAAGCATGCTTCACCTTAGACCGAGAGAGACAGAAGTCGAAAGCTTACTCAGTCGCATATAAAATTATGAGTGACTGGAGCTCGAGTGTGTTTTTTAGGGTTCCGTAGCCAAATGGCAAAAAACGGTACCCTTATGGATTCGTCTCGTCATGTCTGTCTGTCTGTCTGTCCGTCCGTATGTCACAACCACGTTTTTTCCAAAACTATAAGAACTATACGGTTGAAACTTGGTAAGTAGATGTATTCTATGAACCGCTTTAAGATTTTCACACAAAAATAGAAAAAAAAACAATAAATTTTGGGGGTTCCCATACTTAGAACTGAAACTCAAAAATGTTGGTTTTTAGTATAATTTTTTTCTAAACTGAATAGTTTGCGCGAGTGACACTTCCAAAGTGGCAAAATGACCCCCCCCCCTCCCCCTGTAACTTCTAAAATAAGATAATGATAAAACTAAAAAAAGATATGATGTACATTACCATGCAAACTTCCACCGAAAATTGGTGTATACGAGATCTAGTAGGTAGTTTTTATTTTAATTCGTCATAAATCGTAAACCGCAATTTACCTTTCATTCAATCAACTCTAATATAAAAAAAACTGTTCTTACTGTTCTTTCTGACGAGCTTACTTGCCTACGACCGGTCTTTTGTTGCCGTTTCGTTTGCTATTTTGTATCCACTAATTGGTTGCTTTATGCTTTTACCTTCACAATAATCCTATCTGCTGGATTCTTTTTTCAATTTTGTTTATAAAATCAGATTATTATGGTAACAAATGTAATGCTAAACTAAAGCTTGTATAGTCAACTGCTTCATACAGATTTATATAGACGTAGATTACGATTCGTAGATAGGTGTCAATGTATATTTTTCAAAAGTTTTAACAAGCGCAACAGCTTAATAAACGAATTTAAAGTTAATTTTTATAACATTCTAGGAGGAAAAATGTACACTGAAACTGTTTAACTGTATACTTATTATAATGAAATAAAGACATTTTGAAATTGAAAAATTGAATTGAATATAAAAAAAAAATTGACGTTTTGTGGTAGGTTGACGAGCTGTCGTCTGTACCTACAAATTTGTACGGAACCCTCGGTGGGCGAGTCCGACTTGCACTTGTCCGGTTTTTTAAATACAGAAATGCATAGAGGGGAACCGTAAGCTAAGCAATCACTTCGAAGGTGCTGTAGGGGATCATAGAGCTCACCACATCCAAAGACAACGAGCAGTAGGTCAGCGATCGGCTCGTCGAGCAGCCGCGAGCCCGTCAGCCGCGCCGCTCGTGCCGCCTCCTCCACTTCCACCTCCATCTCGGCAGAGATCAGCTTGCTCATGCCTGAAATTTCAAATTTCTATTTATTCGATAGTCAGCATAATGCCGTAGTACCCTTAAATCCGATTACTTAAACCAGGACCTAAAATATTCTACTCACTCACCAATCCAACCAACCAAAACCAAAACCAAACCAAACCAACTGGTTACCTTCATTTTACAATTTGTGAGGTCTTGTCGATAGGCCGTATTGTTTACTTACTGGTTTATTTTACTTACAACTGGATTTAAGTAACTAAGCATAGTAACGTTGTAAGCATAGTATTGTAGTAAATAATAGGAATGTGGGCTGAATGTGGCATGTTAGATATACTGACCTGGAGCCCTAGTGACATACTCCCGCAGCCAGCGCACCACGCCGGCCTCGTCCCAGAAACGCGGTGGGTCGGCGTCGTCGTCCATCGCGTGCTCGCCCTCGGCCGGCAGCCGCCACAGCGCGAGCTCGCCGCTTAGAGTCCCTACCGCGATTAGGGACCCACCACCTGAGGCATTGCGTCTTTTGAGTCAAGTTTTTAAAGGTTTTCATCTGTTTGTTATTATGGTTTAAGCATGCTTGTAGCTCAGTGGCGGCAGTGCTTTGATACTGATTACCTAAGTTAAGCCACCTACGCTGCGGTTGTGATTGGATGGGTGACCATTCCAACCATAATTAGTGACATTTATCACAAGCATCTCCGTGCTTCGAAAGGCACGTTAAAACCACGTTTCGGTCCTGGCTAATATCGCTCGATACTAGTCGTAAAGCCTAGTCTAAGGCCTTAGAGCGGCTTAATAACATCTGAGAGTAAGGTTTAGTTAGTCACTGGCCTTACAACACCCTTCCACCGCACCGCACCTTATAGTTGAGGTGAGGCCTGTGTCCTGCAGTGGGACGTATATAGGCATAATTTTATGGTTAACTATATGGTTTGTGTTGGCGATGTTTAACTTGCCAGTGTCTTCTAGCAAGCCGACGGCCGGCGCTCCCCCCGCGCCGCCCGCAGGCACGGCGGCCGCCGCGCGCAGCTCCGTCCCGCCGGCGGCCGCGCGCCACACGCGTGCCCAGCGGTCCCCGCCCGCCGACGCCAGCAATCCTGACCCGCCCCAGCGGACGCACGCCACCCCGCCGCCGTGCGCATGAACTTCGCGAATCACACGCACTTGCGCCGTCATCGCCTCCTACAATTTTAAACTTTAAAATCAGAAAAAAACTATTAAAACAAAAAAAGATAAAATTAAGGATGCAAAATTTTCAGCTACCATTGTTCTATTGTAACCATATAAAAATATGATGGAATATAATTAAAGCATACATGCTGATAAAGTTTCTTACCAAAATAATGGAAACTTACCTATGCCGACTAAGTCACCTAAGCCTCACCTCATCCATTTCAATAAGCCACAGCCTCACAAGTGAGTCAGCACCCGCAGTAGCCAGCAAGTAGGAGCCATCCCCGTCGGGCAGCCCGGACACGCTGCCGTTCGGCGCGAAGTCGCAGCTCTGGACGCCTGCTGGAGTTAATAAAGTTAGCTAAATGTTTATACCGCAGTATCGTCACCGGGCAAATATGAAGACCCTACATTGAAATAACCCTCTGAGAATTAATAAAATCCATTTATTATGCTTTTATGGACACGCGACTCTTGGGCATGATTAAGCCAATATCAGACACCCTACTTTATTCTGAATCAAAAATTACACAATACTTGCAAATTAGTTTGCTAAACATAAAGATAATTAAGAATTGAAAATAGCCAACATGCTGATCATACCCGCAGAATTATTAAAGTTTTCTACCTTTAACACTCGCCAGTTCCAGTATCGCCGGTTTTGAAGCGAGCCATCATGACACATAATTATATTGTCCCAATCTGATGTTAGTGTGAACAGTATTACTTGCCAAGATCATGCGCTTGCGGCTCGTGGTGCAGGGTGCAGGGCGCCGGAGGCGGCGCGTGGATGATGAGCTCCCCGCTGGCGGCGCCAGTCGCCAGCACGCGCCCGTCACTGGACCACGCGCAGCACGTCGCGGCTTCCGCATGACCACCGTATATGCTAAAAGTTTTTTTTTTTTTATTAAAGATAAATCAAAAACTTGATCAAGATCCTCAGACTATATCTGACAGAACAATTAATATGGTAACTAAAAAACAACAATAAACACTGTTAATTTATGTAAGCAATTGACATCAACTACCTATAAAAATTGTAGTGGATAATAATGAGACAAACCAGTACATAGTGCCAAGAAAAAAAAAAGTAATAGACCGCGCATCTAAAATATCCTAATTTAAAGTAGGCCTTCGTTTAAAAATACAAACTGAAACAAAAGCCTGTAAATTTGTGCACAAGCATACTCTATCATTGACCTTTATCTATTTAGGTCAGATTGTGATCAAGGATAAAAAAAAATATATAAAAAAAAACAACAGAATAATATTAAAGATATTACTGCAGTGGGTTAGGATCTGGGTCGGTAAGGTTCCACACTGGCGCGATTCCGTCATCAGTTGCAAGAAGAAGCAAAGGTGGCCGGTGCGGGGACACCCGAGCCCCGCGCACGCCGCCCCCGCCGGAGTCACCGCCGACGCCGTTGCCGCTTGGTACCATCAGCGAACGCAAAACTAGACCCATCTACAAGAAAAAATATGATATGAACGCGAAATACTATCAGTATTACTACTACACAAGGAATTACTGACAACACCTTCAAGGCACAAGGCAATATGTTTTACTAAGTTCAAAAAACCTCATCCTCAGACCTTCAAATGCTTAAGATGATATTTCACTTGAAAATTTAACTGTCTCAGGTGGTAATAGAAATCAATTCTTTTCTATTGAGCTAGATTTTCACGTAAAATTCTGTGCAGTACCTACTTGCACATCCCAAACGTAGGCGCAGCCGTCCAGACCGGCGGTGAGCAGCAGAGCGCCGCCCGCGCCCAGAGAGCACGCCAGCGCCGGGTACTCGTGCGCTTCCAGCGCGTGAAGCGCTTCGGCGCGACCGTCCTCCGAACACCAGCGGAATATTCGTACCTGGCCATCACTATAACAAAGATCACATCTGATTTTGTTCCGATCCGATAGACTATAATCCGATTTCTGACCGGAAATAGTCACTAACATTTGAATAACATATTAAAATTAAATTTTTCAACAACATTTGATTAACATAATTGTGACATCTCTGCCGCTAATGGCATTAAACCTACTGCGCTAGATTAAATTTTAGGCATATTAAAATACACACTCAACTTTAACAACAGGTAATTCAGATCACAATAAGCCAAAATTTTCAAATAGGTAAGTTACAAATTATGATTTCTGATAGTTATCACTATGGTTGTTTTTGCACAAATTAAGCAGACCATCATGGCCCTTGGACCAAATACTTTGTACATAACGTTTTAACGCTACTGGGAGCCAGCTTATTACATGTGGTGATTTTATAGGCATACATGAACCTTAATCATAGTAAACTTTTGTTAATGCGTGTGGACAAACGACCTGGTAAAGGTTGCAGGAAGCCGCTGAATGCAGGCCACTTTCAACCTGGAAGCATAAACGAATGAAAACTCGTCTATGCCTGGAAGTCATTGGGGGAGGCCTATGTTGCAGTAAACAGTGGATGTCCTTTGGCTGAAAATTTATGATAGCAAACAGTACCAAAATATTGGTACCCTATAGAAACAGGATACATAGTATACATAGCCGTAATAAATTATACTTATACTGGAATTAAGAGTACCTAGAAACAGAAGATATTAGATTTCCGTGTACTGAGATGCAGTTGATAGGTCCGGCGTGCGCACGCCGCTCGTGCCACACACGCCTGGAGCCGTTTTCGTCCGCCTCGTCGTCCCTGCCCGCTGCACTGTCCTCCGATAGCTCGTCCGCATCTACTGGTCCTATACCCTGGAGACAGCATAAAGGTTTCAATATTCAGTTTAAGATATTTATTATTTAAAAAATATTTAGGACTAAGCTTACCTCTAGATCACCAAGAGCGAAATGTGCAAGAGCAGCACACGCTGGTTCAAGCTCGTCGTCAAGAGAAAGAGATCCAAGAGACCACATCCGAATTGATTTGTCGTTTGAACCTGAAAAATCGTGTTTATTTAATTTTGCTAAACGTAATGAGCAGATGGAAAGAAACAAACTCACCGGTAATCATGTATCGCAAATCATAAGTTAGCGACACGCAAGTGAGGTAGCGTGGATGCGCTTGAATGACGTGCATGCATGCGCCAGTGGCCGCCTGCCAGAGACGCGCCGTGCGGTCGAGTGACGCTGACGCAAGCACAGCATCCGCATCCAAACCACCCGACCATCGCAGGCATGTTACTGTAGCTGCATGTCCTTCTAAAGTTCCGGCCGCCTCCACCCTCCAGCGACCTGCTTCGTTGTCATACGTAGCGCGCCATAGCTGGATACGGGCGTCGTGCCCTCCTGTGGCAACAGAACGCCCGCTTTCATTAGCGTCGGCACACAGAGCACCCAGATCATGAGCCCCATCGATCCATGTTAGCGGAGTCGGAGGTGATCCATCGATGCCTCCTCTGCATATCTCTGGAAAACAACAAGCTTATTTATCAACATAATTTTGGAAGACCAATAAAGTACAAAACAAAGAAATCGTTATATTATGACATAAATAGTCTAGATCTAGAAGTCCTATGTTTTCCTTGGGTTTTCAAGGTACCTACCCACCAAATCGAAGACTTTAAGGACACCTTCTGTGCAAGCGGTGAGGAGTAGCGCACCACCGGCCGGAGCGGCGACTGCATGCAGGGCGCCTTCGTGAGCTGTGAGTCGTGCGAGTAAAGTCGCGCGAGTGGCGTGCCACACGCACAGCACGCCGTCGTCGTGGCCGGTGAGCAGGCGCGCGCCGCCCGCCCAGCAGAGCGCGCGCGCGGCGGCCGCGCTCGGCGCCGCCAGCGTGCGCCGCGCGCCCAGCGAGCGGCCGCACCATACGCGCAGCGCCCCGTCCACGCCGCCCGACGCGACTAGCGCCCCGCCCGGCGACCACCGCGCCGCGGTCACACCATACCTACGTACGAGAAATAAGTCGCCATTGTTCATTAAATCAGGCAACCAAATATCGTACGTAATGTTTCAGGAACGGCCCACAACGTTCAACGCTAATTATCGGCAAACGGTTTTCATGCAACAGTTTTTTGTTGTTGCTTTGTGGTTTTACTAGTAATTTATTTTTGGTTTCCTTTAATAGTAGCATCGAAACACAATTACTTAATATGATTAAAGTTTACTATTAGGTATGAAGTAATAACTAAATAACTAAAAAGCATAAAATCCATTAGCTAGCGCTATTCTCACTTGCAGCGCAGCGTAGGACGTTCACCCACAGGGTGGACAGACGACCTTGTACAGGTTGCGGGAAGACGCTGTATGCAGATCGCTTCCAACCGGCCAATCTGGAAGTCAATGGGGGAGGCCTATTTTCAGCAGTGGATGTCCTATGGCTGAAATGATGATGATGATGACTGGCTTCATATAAATTAGCCTATATAAAAATATACAACTTGATCACAGAAATCCTTATCCAAAAGAACGAAGTACAATGATGATTAGTCATCGGTACCGATGTGCATTGCGGACCGCGGCCTCCTCAGCCCAGCCACCGCCGCCGGCCCAGCGCCACAGCCGCAGCGTGCGGTCGCCGCCGCCCGTCACCAGCCGCCCGCCAAACGCGTCCGCGCACGTCACCTCACCGCGATGGGCGCGCAGCGTCTGCAACAGGCTCGGCTCGCCCACCTCCATCTTCAAAGTGCCACTATTATTCCAATTCCACAAAACACAGGGGCCATTCCAGAAGCTTAATGATCCACTGTTGGGCACTATTAACACACTATTAACAACTATTAACTATTAATGTGTCTTTCAGCATTCGGAGATGCTACCTAGTGAAAATGTAAAAAAGTCAGGAATGGTCACCCAAACGCAGATGCTGTTGACAAGACTACAAGACCTAATAAAGCGTGCGACAGACGAGTGTAGCGCGTGAGCGTTGAGTGGGAACTCGCTGGTGGTGTCATTGACGCGCAACGGCCTCTGACGTGGCCGTCGGCGGCAGAGCCTCTGTATCGATTACCTCATGCGACGCGACTTAATAGCTCACACGCGAAGCTTCAATTATTAATTTATTCCTTACCTGTTGGTTAATCGGAAAATGAAGGTTGATCATAAAATCTATATTGTCATTCGTATTTTCATAAGGAACATGCCAATGTTTTGTACACACCCTTTTAGTAATCGTCAACATCTAACATGCTTAAAGCATAAATTATTTTTTTTGTAACGAATAAACGAAACCTTTGTAGGATCACTATAATATTGCGTGTCTTGTCTGTTAGTCTGTTACAGCCATATTTCTCTGAATCTACTGGACCGATTAAGTTAAAATTTTGTACAAATATGAATGTCTGTGACCCAAACATTGACGTGTAACGTACACAAAAAATTTGAAGACTTCAAATGGCAGATCGAACTCCACGCGGGCGCAGCTGCGGGCGGAAGCTAGTCTGATTGTTTTTTTATTATTAATACAAAATAAATCATTTCGAGAGGAAATTAAGAAAATATCTACAGGGTATTAGAGTGTACACACTTATCCTTCAAACTATAGATAGGTACCATAAATACAAAACTATAACTAAGTATTAAAAAACTACCATGTTATATTTTGCTTTTTTTTCATTGTAATTTTATCCTTGTTTACACGTAACTTTTGGACACTGCGTATGCATTGCGAAACTCGCGGAGTGTTCATTGACATCACCTCACACGCATTAACGTGATAACAATCTGTGATGAAACTTTTTCTTCATACCTTTCCTGGCATAGAACAGGCAAACATACCTAGCAGTCAGCTATTGTGTAACCAGAGAAACAAATCTGAACACCCGTAGTGAAAAAAAACATCAGGTAGGTATTTTGGCGTATTAAAAAGTTCATAATAAAGTTCATTACGTATGTACAGTTTAATCAATAAAATAAGTTTTACCTAACTTACTAAAGGAATCAAAAACATCATCGACGTTTCTATCGTTTCTGCACTCGCGAATGAAAGCACAACAAAACAGTGTCATTTCAAAGTCGGCGATTGTAAAACGAATGGTCGTTATTGTACGTTCACATTAATCTTAATAAGTTTTCAAAATGCGAACATTGACTGCCACACACGTCTCTGCACGTTATTTCGCACTCGCGAAAGCACAAAAGTGTAATTTCGAATATCTGCAAACGCACTACGAATACACAATTTAAGTTCATCATTGTTCATTTGTAAATGCTTTTTTAAAAACGGTCCGTTCTATATGGCTGTCAAAGTATACAATCATTTGCCCAACTTGCTCAAAGCCCTTCAAGGTACTAAATTTGATAAAGAGTTAAAAAAATTATTACTTGCCAAGGCATATTATGATTTGAATGAATATTTCAGGGACAAATTTTAAATATCATAATTTCTTGACATCTTTGACATAATTTTACTGTTAATGTTATTTTTCCCTACAATATAATGATAAACTGACTGTATAAATTTGAATTTTTATTTTGACAATTGTAATTTAATTTTAAAGTGTAAATTTTGACTTTTTTATGAATGACCAATTTATGAATCTAATATTGTATGAATGTAATATAATGATGACATGTAAATGTAATTATAAATTTAATTTGTTTAAATAATTTTAATTCACGAATGCCTTATGAAGGTTGTAATGTTACAATTGACCATCTATAATGTACACTATGAAGTGATTAAATGAATATGAATATGAATGGCATGTCGAAGCTTTTACACTTGGTAAATAACCCTCTTTTGTCATTCGGGTAAAAAGACTAAACTACTTACTAGTTAAGCAACCTTGGGTTATATTCATTACACTTGAAATATTATGTTCTAGTTTGTCGTTGTAATTTATAAAGCTTATAATTTAGAGTTTATTTATCACACTCGACAACTATCCAATAGCATTGCCATGCTATTGGATAGTTGCTTTGTTTGCTTTGAGATAGGTATGACAATCGAAAATTGTTGATTAATCATCATGTTTTAATAGATCATTTGTAAGTTCGCATAAATACATTAAATATTTGGATCAGAGACATTTATTTTAAAAAGATATTACATAAATCTACTTAAATAAAAAAAACTTTAAAAACAGATGGTCACTGAGCGTGCCAGGCAGTACACAATATTTTTATGACAAAAATGGTGTGGGTAGAAAGTACCATTAGAACAGAATCGATCACCGGGCAAACAAATAGGAGCAGGCGAACTTCGTTACACCTAAAACAATTATTTTAGTAATCTGAGTAGTGCTAAGTTATAAACACATGGTGTTAAAAAGCGTCTCACTACGTTTTCTTTAACCCCTTTTTTGTTTTGGTTTTAGACCTTAAGGTAAGGGATTAAATTTTAAAGTTTAGTGGCAACTATTAAGCCACTGCCTTGTATAAAGCCTTAACTTTAAAACCCCACTATCTACAGCTAAGATTAATGCTTAGATTGACTTGGCCATCGCATGAAAACACAATGTAACTTACAAGCAATACATATTATAGTAAATAAGATTGTTTAGTGCGATTGTAAATCGCGCTGTCTGAGTTGCAGGGCTTATCTATTTTATTTAAACATAAACGATTTTTAATATTAATGTGGTCACTATAAGTTGTTGTTAGATAAGCTAATTACGTAACAAATTAAGACAGAAGGTCCCTTAAGTAGGGACTGAATCAATCAACCGAATTTGTATTACATGGATCTCACAACTTTTTACGGTAGAAGAACTGAGTTGTGAGGCTTGTTTTTTTTGTTTGTTTTGCTTGTTAGTTTTGGTTTTGATGGCATCTCATTTCTTTTTGTAGATAGACCTTCTTTTTTTCCTTTTCAGTACCCTCTACTTTTCAACCGACTTCAAAAAAGGAGGAGGTTCTCAATTCGACTGTTTTTTTTTTGTATGTATGTTACGCGATTACTCCGCCAATTATGAATCGATTTTAATGATTCTTTTTTTGTTTGGTAGATCATACTTCAGAGGTGGTCCCATATTGGGGGGCATGGTGGATTCTCCCAATACTTGCATCGGTTCAAGTGTAGGGAGAGTCCATCATGTGACTGTGATCCAAATATTGAAGAAACCGTCCCCCATCTCCTTACCGAATGTCCTAGGTACGATAGGCCGCGATACGACCTGGAACAAAAGGTTGGACTTAAAGTCGACCTCGACAACCTCCATATATTAATTAGTAATAAGAAATGTAGAGGCGATTTTATTGCTTACTGCCTCAAAATTTGTACTATAGTGACAAGACTAAAGATCTAGATATATAAGTTTTGTTATCCCTATTACTGAGTGTAATATAGAAATAACAAATAAATGTTAGAAATAAGCAAATTAGTTTAAGAAGTAGCAGTAGAATTGAAAATAATTAAGATGAAAAAGGCATATAGTTGTAAGTCGCAGAATATGCACCATAGAATATACGATAGAATAAGCTAAGACTCCTATGTAAAAACATGTATGAATACAACGAAAATAAAATAAATAGTAGTATAGAATATATAGATTAAAACTTACCAGTAGTTATAATAAAAGCTCGTAAATAACGAGAATAACCCTAAATATTAAGATATAAATGTAATAGATATAAGATACTGTAACATTTTTCAACATATTAAATGGAAGGACAATAAAAAAAAATAAAAAAAAAATAAAAAAATGAACCCTTGAACTCAAGCCTGAACGGATATTCGGGGAACAGAGCCGCTACAAAAAAAAAAAAACCTAACCTAACCTAACCTAACCTTTCCAAGTTAGGTTTTGCTAACCTAACATACGAAAGTTAGGTTTCGTATGAAATGTTCATACAAAGAGAGGTTTTTTCTGACAAACCTAACCTTTCCAAGTTAGGTTTTGCTAAACTACCTCATAAAGTTAGGTTAGAGTAACCTAACATACAAAAGTTAGGTTTTGTATGAAATGTTCATACAAAGAGGTGTTTTTTCTGACAAACCTAAACTTCCCAAGTTAGGTTTTGCTAAACTTTCTAAAAATATTAAGTTAGAGTAACCTCACATACAAAAGTTAGGTTTTGTATGAAAAGTTCATACAAAGAGTTACGTGTTTTTTATGACAAACCTAACCTTTCCAAGTTAGGTTTTGCTAACCTAACTTCATAGGTTAGAGTAACCTAACATACGAATGTTAGGTTTTGTATGAAATGTTCATACAAAGAGTTAGGTGTTTTTTCTGACAAACCTAACCTTTTCAAGTTAGGTTTTGCTAACCTAACTTCATAGGTAAGAGTAACCTAACATACGAAAGTTAGGTTTTGTATGAAATGTTCATACAAAGAGTTGTTTTTTCTGACAAACCTACTTCCCAAGTTAGGTTTTGCTAAACTACCTCATAAAGTTAGGTTAGAGTAACCTTACATACGACAATTAGGTTTTGTATGAAATGTTCATACAAAGAGTTAGGTGTTTTTTCTGACAAACCCAACCTTTCCAAATTTGGTTTTGGTAACCTAAGCTCATAGTGAGGTAAGAGTAACCTAACATACGAAAGTTGTTTTGTATGAAATGTTCATACAGAGTTAGGTGATTTTTCTGACAAACCTAACCTTATGAAGTTAGGTTTTGCTAAACTAACCTCATAAAGTTAGGTGAGAGTAACCAAACATACAAAAGTTAGGTTTTAAATTAAATGTTCATACAAAGGGTTAGGTGTTTTTTCTGACAAACCTAACCTAATGTAGTTAGGTTTTCCTAAACTAACCTCATAAAGTTAGGTGAAAGTAACCTTACATACGATAGTTAGGTTTTGTATGAAATGTTCATACAAAGAGTTAGGTGTTTTTTCTGACAAACCTAACCTCTCCAAGTTAGGTTTTGCTAACCTAACTTCATAGGTTAGAGTAACCTGACATACGAAAGTTAGGTTTTGTATGAAATGTTCATACAAAGAGTTGTGTTTTTTCTGACAAACCTACTTCCCAAGTCAGGTTTTGCTAAACTACCTCATAAAGTTAGGTTAGAGTAACCTTACATACGAAAGTTGAGTTTTGTATGAAATGTTCATACAAAGAGTTAGGTTCTTTTTCTGACAAACCTAACCTAATGTAGTTAGGTTTTGCTAAACTAACCTCATAAAGTTAGGTGAGAGTAACCTAACATACAAAAGTTAGGTTTTGCATGAAAAGTTCATACAAAGAGTATGGTGTTTTTTCCGACAAACCTAACCTTTCCAAGTTAGGTTTTGCTAAACTACCTCATAAAGTTAGGTTAGAGTAACCTAACATACAAAAGTTAGGTTTTGTATGAAATATTCATACAAAGAGTTAGGTGTTTTTTCTGACAAACCTAACCTTTTCAAGTTAGGTTTTGCTAACCTAACTTCACAGGTTAGAGTAACCTAACATACGAAAGTTAGGTTATGTATAAAATGTTCATACAAAGAGTTAGGTGTTTTTTCTGACAAACCTAACCTTTTCAAGTTAGGTTTTGCTAACCTAACTTCATAGGTTAGAGTAACCTAACATACGAAAATTAGGTTTTGTATGAAATGTTCATACAAAGAGTTGTTTTTTCTGACAAACCTACTTCCCAAGTTAGGTTTTGCTAAACTACCTCATAAAGTTAGGTTAGAGTAACCTTACATACGAAAACTAGGTTTTGTATGAAATGTTCATACAAAGAGTATGGTGTTTTTTCCGACAAACCTAACCTTTCCAAGTTAGGTTTTGCTAAACTACCTCATAAAGTTAGGTTAGAGTAACCTAACATACAAAAGTTAGGTTTTGTATGAAATGTTCATACAAAGAGTTAGGTGTTTTTTCTGACAAACCTAACCTTTTCAAGTTAGGTTTTGCTAACCTAACTTCATAGGTTAGAGTAACCAAACATACAAAAGTTAGGATTTAAATGAAATGTTCATACAAAGGGTTGTGTTTTTTCTGACAAACCTAACCTAATGTAGTTAGGTTTTCCTAAATTAACCTCATAAAGTTAGGTGAAAGTAACCTTACATACGATAGTTAGGTTTTGTATGAAATAATCATACAAAGAGTTAGGTGTTTTTTCTGACAAACCTAACCTTTTCAAGTTAGGTTTTGCTAACCTAACTTCATAGGTTAGAGTAACCTGACATACGAAAGTTAGGTTTTGTATGAAATGTTCATACAAAGAGTTGTGTTTTTTCTGACAAACCTACTTCCCAAGTCAGGTTTTGCTAAACTACCTCATAAAGTTAGGTTAGAGTAACCTTACATACGAAAACTAGGTTTTGTATGAAATGTTCATACAAAGAGTATGGTGTTTTTTCTGACAAACCTAACCTTTTCAAGTTAGGTTTTGCTAACCTAACTTCACAGGTTAGAGTAACCTAACATACGAAAGTTAGGTTATGTATAAAATGTTCATACAAAGAGTTAGGTGTTTTTTCTGACAAACCTAACCTTTCCAAGTTAGGTTTTGCTAAACTACCTCATAAAGTTAGGTTAGAGTAACCTAACATACAAAAGTTAGGTTTTGTATGAAATGTTTATACAAAGAGGTGTTTTTTCTGACAAACCTAAACTTCCCAAGTTAGGTTTTGCTAAACTTTCTAAAAATATTAAGTTAGAGTAACCTCACATACAAAAGTTAGGTTTTGTATGAAAAGTTCATACAAAGAGTTACGTGTTTTTTATGACAAACCTAACCTTTCCAAGTTAGGTTTTGCTAACCTAACTTCATAGGTTAGAGTAACCTAACATACGAATGTTAGGTTTTGTATGAAATGTTCATACAAAGAGTTAGGTGTTTTTTCTGACAAACCTAACCTTTTCAAGTTAGGTTTTGCTAACCTAACTTCATAGGTAAGAGTAACCTAACATACGAAAGTTAGGTTTTGTATGAAATGTTCATACAAAGAGTTGTTTTTTCTGACAAACCTACTTCCCAAGTTAGGTTTTGCTAAACTACCTCATAAAGTTAGGTTAGAGTAACCTTACATACGACAATTAGGTTTTGTATGAAATGTTCATACAAAGAGTTAGGTGTTTTTTCTGACAAACCCAACCTTTCCAAATTTGGTTTTGGTAACCTAAGCTCATAGTGAGGTAAGAGTAACCTAACATACGAAAGTTGTTTTGTATGAAATGTTCATACAGAGTTAGGTGATTTTTCTGACAAACCTAACCTTATGAAGTTAGGTTTTGCTAAACTAACCTCATAAAGTTAGGTGAGAGTAACCAAACATACAAAAGTTAGGTTTTAAATTAAATGTTCATACAAAGGGTTAGGTGTTTTTTCTGACAAACCTAACCTAATGTAGTTAGGTTTTCCTAAACTAACCTCATAAAGTTAGGTGAAAGTAACCTTACATACGATAGTTAGGTTTTGTATGAAATGTTCATACAAAGAGTTAGGTGTTTTTTCTGACAAACCTAACCTCTCCAAGTTAGGTTTTGCTAACCTAACTTCATAGGTTAGAGTAACCTGACATACGAAAGTTAGGTTTTGTATGAAATGTTCATACAAAGAGTTGTGTTTTTTCTGACAAACCTACTTCCCAAGTCAGGTTTTGCTAAACTACCTCATAAAGTTAGGTTAGAGTAACCTTACATACGAAAGTTGAGTTTTGTATGAAATGTTCATACAAAGAGTTAGGTTCTTTTTCTGACAAACCTAACCTAATGTAGTAAGGTTTTGCTAAACTAACCTCATAAAGTTAGGTGAGAGTAACCTAACATACAAAAGTTAGGTTTTGCATGAAAAGTTCATACAAAGAGTATGGTGTTTTTTCCGACAAACCTAACCTTTCCAAGTTAGGTTTTGCTAAACTACCTCATAAAGTTAGGTTAGAGTAACCTAACATACAAAAGTTAGGTTTTGTATGAAATGTTCATACAAAGAGTTAGGTGTTTTTTCTGACAAACCTAACCTTTTCAAGTTAGGTTTTGCTAACCTAACTTCACAGGTTAGAGTAACCTAACATACGAAAGTTAGGTTATGTATAAAATGTTCATACAAAGAGTTAGGTGTTTTTTCTGACAAACCTAACCTTTTCAAGTTAGGTTTTGCTAACCTAACTTCATAGGTTAGAGTAACCTAACATACGAAAATTAGGTTTTGTATGAAATGTTCATACAAAGAGTTGTTTTTTCTGACAAACCTACTTCCCAAGTTAGGTTTTGCTAAACTACCTCATAAAGTTAGGTTAGAGTAACCTTACATACGAAAACTAGGTTTTGTATGAAATGTTCATACAAAGAGTATGGTGTTTTTTCCGACAAACCTAACCTTTCCAAGTTAGGTTTTGCTAAACTACCTCATAAAGTTAGGTTAGAGTAACCTAACATACAAAAGTTAGGTTTTGTATGAAATGTTCATACAAAGAGTTAGGTGTTTTTTCTGACAAACCTAACCTTTTCAAGTTAGGTTTTGCTAACCTAACTTCATAGGTTAGAGTAACCAAACATACAAAAGTTAGGATTTAAATGAAATGTTCATACAAAGGGTTGTGTTTTTTCTGACAAACCTAACCTAATGTAGTTAGGTTTTCCTAAATTAACCTCATAAAGTTAGGTGAAAGTAACCTTACATACGATAGTTAGGTTTTGTATGAAATAATCATACAAAGAGTTAGGTGTTTTTTCTGACAAACCTAACCTTTTCAAGTTAGGTTTTGCTAACCTAACTTCATAGGTTAGAGTAACCTGACATACGAAAGTTAGGTTTTGTATGAAATGTTCATACAAAGAGTTGTGTTTTTTCTGACAAACCTACTTCCCAAGTCAGGTTTTGCTAAACTACCTCATAAAGTTAGGTTAGAGTAACCTTACATACGAAAACTAGGTTTTGTATGAAATGTTCATACAAAGAGTATGGTGTTTTTTCTGACAAACCTAACCTTTTCAAGTTAGGTTTTGCTAACCTAACTTCACAGGTTAGAGTAACCTAACATACGAAAGTTAGGTTATGTATAAAATGTTCATACAAAGAGTTAGGTGTTTTTTCTGACAAACCTAACCTTTCCAAGTTAGGTTTTGCTAAACTACCTCATAAAGTTAGGTTAGAGTAACCTAACATACAAAAGTTAGGTTTTGTATGAAATGTTCATACAAAGAGGTGTTTTTTCTGACAAACCTAAACTTCCCAAGTTAGGTTTTGCTAAACTTTCTAAAAATATTAAGTTAGAGTAACCTCACATACAAAAGTTAGGTTTTGTATGAAAAGTTCATACAAAGAGTTACGTGTTTTTTATGACAAACCTAACCTTTCCAAGTTAGGTTTTGCTAACCTAACTTCATAGGTTAGAGTAACCTAACATACGAATGTTAGGTTTTGTATGAAATGTTCATACAAAGAGTTAGGTGTTTTTTCTGACAAACCTAACCTTTTCAAGTTAGGTTTTGCTAACCTAACTTCATAGGTAAGAGTAACCTAACATACGAAAGTTGGGTTTTGTATGAAATGTTCATACAAAGAGTTGTTTTTTCTGACAAACCTACTTCCCAAGTTAGGTTTTGCTAAACTACCTCATAAAGTTAGGTTAGAGTAACCTTACATACGACAATTAGGTTTTGTATGAAATGTTCATACAAAGAGTTAGGTGTTTTTTCTGACAAACCCAACCTTTCCAAATTTGGTTTTGGTAACCTAAGCTCATAGTGAGGTAAGAGTAACCTAACATACGAAAGTTGTTTTGTATGAAATGTTCATACAGAGTTAGGTGATTTTTCTGACAAACCTAACCTTATGAAGTTAGGTTTTGCTAAACTAACCTCATAAAGTTAGGTGAGAGTAACCAAACATACAAAAGTTAGGTTTTAAATTAAATGTTCATACAAAGGGTTAGGTGTTTTTTCTGACAAACCTAACCTAATGTAGTTAGGTTTTCCTAAACTAACCTCATAAAGTTAGGTGAAAGTAACCTTACATACGATAGTTAGGTTTTGTATGAAATGTTCATACAAAGAGTTAGGTGTTTTTTCTGACAAACCTAACCTCTCCAAGTTAGGTTTTGCTAACCTAACTTCATAGGTTAGAGTAACCTGACATACGAAAGTTAGGTTTTGTATGAAATGTTCATACAAAGAGTTGTGTTTTTTCTGACAAACCTACTTCCCAAGTCAGGTTTTGCTAAACTACCTCATAAAGTTAGGTTAGAGTAACCTTACATACGAAAGTTGAGTTTTGTATGAAATGTTCATACAAAGAGTTAGGTTCTTTTTCTGACAAACCTAACCTAATGTAGTAAGGTTTTGCTAAACTAACCTCATAAAGTTAGGTGAGAGTAACCTAACATACGAAAGTTAGGTTATGTATAAAATGTTCATACAAAGAGTTAGGTGTTTTTTCTGACAAACCTAACCTTTTCAAGTTAGGTTTTGCTAACCTAACTTCATAGGTTAGAGTAACCTAACATACGAAAATTAGGTTTTGTATGAAATGTTCATACAAAGAGTTGTTTTTTCTGACAAACCTACTTCCCAAGTTAGGTTTTGCTAAACTACCTCATAAAGTTAGGTTAGAGTAACCTTACATACGAAAACTAGGTTTTGTATGAAATGTTCATACAAAGAGTATGGTGTTTTTTCCGACAAACCTAACCTTTCCAAGTTAGGTTTTGCTAAACTACCTCATAAAGTTAGGTTAGAGTAACCTAACATACAAAAGTTAGGTTTTGTATGAAATGTTCATACAAAGAGTTAGGTGATTTTTCTGACAAACCTAACCTTTTCAAGTTAGGTTTTGCTAACCTAACTTCATAGGTTAGAGTAACCAAACATACAAAAGTTAGGATTTAAATGAAATGTTCATACAAAGGGTTGTGTTTTTTCTGACAAACCTAACCTAATGTAGTTAGGTTTTCCTAAATTAACCTCATAAAGTTAGGTGAAAGTAACCTTACATACGATAGTTAGGTTTTGTATGAAATAATCATACAAAGAGTTAGGTGTTTTTTCTGACAAACCTAACCTTTTCAAGTTAGGTTTTGCTAACCTAACTTCATAGGTTAGAGTAACCTGACATACGAAAGTTAGGTTTTGTATGAAATGTTCATACAAAGAGTTGTGTTTTTTCTGACAAACCTACTTCCCAAGTCAGGTTTTGCTAAACTACCTCATAAAGTTAGGTTAGAGTAACCTTACATACGAAAACTAGGTTTTGTATGAAATGTTCATACAAAGAGTATGGTGTTTTTTCTGACAAACCTAACCTTTTCAAGTTAGGTTTTGCTAACCTAACTTCACAGGTTAGAGTAACCTAACATACGAAAGTTAGGTTATGTATAAAATGTTCATACAAAGAGTTAGGTGTTTTTTCTGACAAACCTAACCTTTCCAAGTTAGGTTTTGCTAAACTACCTCATAAAGTTAGGTTAGAGTAACCTAACATACAAAAGTTAGGTTTTGTATGAAATGTTCATACAAAGAGGTGTTTTTTCTGACAAACCTAAACTTCCCAAGTTAGGTTTTGCTAAACTTTCTAAAAATATTAAGTTAGAGTAACCTCACATACAAAAGTTAGGTTTTGTATGAAAAGTTCATACAAAGAGTTACGTGTTTTTTATGACAAACCTAACCTTTCCAAGTTAGGTTTTGCTAACCTAACTTCATAGGTTAGAGTAACCTAACATACGAATGTTAGGTTTTGTATGAAATATTCATACAAAGAGTTAGGTGTTTTTTCTGACAAACCTAACCTTTTCAAGTTAGGTTTTGCTAACCTAACTTCATAGGTAAGAGTAACCTAACATACGAAAGTTGGGTTTTGTATGAAATGTTCATACAAAGAGTTGTTTTTTCTGACAAACCTACTTCCCAAGTTAGGTTTTGCTAAACTACCTCATAAAGTTAGGTTAGAGTAACCTTACATACGACAATTAGGTTTTGTATGAAATGTTCATACAAAGAGTTAGGTGTTTTTTCTGACAAACCCAACCTTTCCAAATTTGGTTTTGGTAACCTAAGCTCATAGTGAGGTAAGAGTAACCTAACATACGAAAGTTGTTTTGTATGAAATGTTCATACAGAGTTAGGTGATTTTTCTGACAAACCTAACCTTATGAAGTTAGGTTTTGCTAAACTAACCTCATAAAGTTAGGTGAGAGTAACCAAACATACAAAAGTTAGGTTTTAAATTAAATGTTCATACAAAGGGTTAGGTGTTTTTTCTGACAAACCTAACCTAATGTAGTTAGGTTTTCCTAAACTAACCTCATAAAGTTAGGTGAAAGTAACCTTACATACGATAGTTAGGTTTTGTATGAAATGTTCATACAAAGAGTTAGGTGTTTTTTCTGACAAACCTAACCTCTCCAAGTTAGGTTTTGCTAACCTAACTTCATAGGTTAGAGTAACCTGACATACGAAAGTTAGGTTTTGTATGAAATGTTCATACAAAGAGTTGTGTTTTTTCTGACAAACCTACTTCCCAAGTCAGGTTTTGCTAAACTACCTCATAAAGTTAGGTTAGAGTAACCTTACATACGAAAGTTGAGTTTTGTATGAAATGTTCATACAAAGAGTTAGGTTCTTTTTCTGACAAACCTAACCTAATGTAGTAAGGTTTTGCTAAACTAACCTCATAAAGTTAGGTGAGAGTAACCTAACATACAAAAGTTAGGTTTTGCATGAAAAGTTCATACAAAGAGTATGGTGTTTTTTCCGACAAACCTAACCTTTCCAAGTTAGGTTTTGCTAAACTACCTCATAAAGTTAGGTTAGAGTAACCTAACATACAAAAGTTAGGTTTTGTATGAAATGTTCATACAAAGAGTTAGGTGTTTTTTCTGACAAACCTAACCTTTTCAAGTTAGGTTTTGCTAACCTAACTTCACAGGTTAGAGTAACCTAACATACGAAAGTTAGGTTATGTATAAAATGTTCATACAAAGAGTTAGGTGTTTTTTCTGACAAACCTAACCTTTTCAAGTTAGGTTTTGCTAACCTAACTTCATAGGTTAGAGTAACCTAACATACGAAAATTAGGTTTTGTATGAAATGTTCATACAAAGAGTTGTTTTTTCTGACAAACCTACTTCCCAAGTTAGGTTTTGCTAAACTACCTCATAAAGTTAGATTAGAGTAACCTTACATACGAAAACTAGGTTTTGTATGAAATGTTCATACAAAGAGTATGGTGTTTTTTCCGACAAACCTAACCTTTCCAAGTTAGGTTTTGCTAAACTACCTCATAAAGTTAGGTTAGAGTAACCTAACATACAAAAGTTAGGTTTTGTATGAAATGTTCATACAAAGAGTTAGGTGTTTTTTCTGACAAACCTAACCTTTTCAAGTTAGGTTTTGCTAACCTAACTTCATAGGTTAGAGTAACCAAACATACAAAAGTTAGGATTTAAATGAAATGTTCATACAAAGGGTTGTGTTTTTTCTGACAAACCTAACCTAATGTAGTTAGGTTTTCCTAAATTAACCTCATAAAGTTAGGTGAAAGTAACCTTACATACGATAGTTAGGTTTTGTATGAAATAATCATACAAAGAGTTAGGTGTTTTTTCTGACAAACCTAACCTTTTCAAGTTAGGTTTTGCTAACCTAACTTCATAGGTTAGAGTAACCTGACATACGAAAGTTAGGTTTTGTATGAAATGTTCATACAAAGAGTTGTGTTTTTTCTGACAAACCTACTTCCCAAGTCAGGTTTTGCTAAACTACCTCATAAAGTTAGGTTAGAGTAACCTTACATACGAAAACTAGGTTTTGTATGAAATGTTCATACAAAGAGTATGGTGTTTTTTCTGACAAACCTAACCTTTTCAAGTTAGGTTTTGCTAACCTAACTTCACAGGTTAGAGTAACCTAACATACGAAAGTTAGGTTATGTATAAAATGTTCATACAAAGAGTTAGGTGTTTTTTCTGACAAACCTAACCTTTCCAAGTTAGGTTTTGCTAAACTACCTCATAAAGTTAGGTTAGAGTAACCTAACATACAAAAGTTAGGTTTTGTATGAAATGTTCATACAAAGAGGTGTTTTTTCTGACAAACCTAAACTTCCCAAGTTAGGTTTTGCTAAACTTTCTAAAAATATTAAGTTAGAGTAACCTCACATACAAAAGTTAGGTTTTGTATGAAAAGTTCATACAAAGAGTTACGTGTTTTTTATGACAAACCTAACCTTTCCAAGTTAGGTTTTGCTAACCTAACTTCATAGGTTAGAGTAACCTAACATACGAATGTTAGGTTTTGTATGAAATGTTCATACAAAGAGTTAGGTGTTTTTTCTGACAAACCTAACCTTTTCAAGTTAGGTTTTGCTAACCTAACTTCATAGGTAAGAGTAACCTAACATACGAAAGTTGGGTTTTGTATGAAATGTTCATACAAAGAGTTGTTTTTTCTGACAAACCTACTTCCCAAGTTAGGTTTTGCTAAACTACCTCATAAAGTTAGGTTAGAGTAACCTTACATACGACAATTAGGTTTTGTATGAAATGTTCATACAAAGAGTTAGGTGTTTTTTCTGACAAACCCAACCTTTCCAAATTTGGTTTTGGTAACCTAAGCTCATAGTGAGGTAAGAGTAACCTAACATACGAAAGTTGTTTTGTATGAAATGTTCATACAGAGTTAGGTGATTTTTCTGACAAACCTAACCTTATGAAGTTAGGTTTTGCTAAACTAACCTCATAAAGTTAGGTGAGAGTAACCAAACATACAAAAGTTAGGTTTTAAATTAAATGTTCATACAAAGGGTTAGGTGTTTTTTCTGACAAACCTAACCTAATGTAGTTAGGTTTTCCTAAACTAACCTCATAAAGTTAGGTGAAAGTAACCTTACATACGATAGTTAGGTTTTGTATGAAATGTTCATACAAAGAGTTAGGTGTTTTTTCTGACAAACCTAACCTCTCCAAGTTAGGTTTTGCTAACCTAACTTCATAGGTTAGAGTAACCTGACATACGAAAGTTAGGTTTTGTATGAAATGTTCATACAAAGAGTTGTGTTTTTTCTGACAAACCTACTTCCCAAGTCAGGTTTTGCTAAACTACCTCATAAAGTTAGGTTAGAGTAACCTTACATACGAAAGTTGAGTTTTGTATGAAATGTTCATACAAAGAGTTAGGTTCTTTTTCTGACAAACCTAACCTAATGTAGTAAGGTTTTGCTAAACTAACCTCATAAAGTTAGGTGAGAGTAACCTAACATACAAAAGTTAGGTTTTGCATGAAAAGTTCATACAAAGAGTATGGTGTTTTTTCCGACAAACCTAACCTTTCCAAGTTAGGTTTTGCTAAACTACCTCATAAAGTTAGGTTAGAGTAACCTAACATACAAAAGTTAGGTTTTGTATGAAATGTTCATACAAAGAGTTAGGTGTTTTTTCTGACAAACCTAACCTTTTCAAGTTAGGTTTTGCTAACCTAACTTCACAGGTTAGAGTAACCTAACATACGAAAGTTAGGTTATGTATAAAATGTTCATACAAAGAGTTAGGTGTTTTTTCTGACAAACCTAACCTTTTCAAGTTAGGTTTTGCTAACCTAACTTCATAGGTTAGAGTAACCTAACATACGAAAATTAGGTTTTGTATGAAATGTTCATACAAAGAGTTGTTTTTTCTGACAAACCTACTTCCCAAGTTAGGTTTTGCTAAACTACCTCATAAAGTTAGGTTAGAGTAACCTTACATACGAAAACTAGGTTTTGTATGAAATGTTCATACAAAGAGTATGGTGTTTTTTCCGACAAACCTAACCTTTCCAAGTTAGGTTTTGCTAAACTACCTCATAAAGTTAGGTTAGAGTAACCTAACATACAAAAGTTAGGTTTTGTATGAAATGTTCATACAAAGAGTTAGGTGATTTTTCTGACAAACCTAACCTTTTCAAGTTAGGTTTTGCTAACCTAACTTCATAGGTTAGAGTAACCAAACATACAAAAGTTAGGATTTAAATGAAATGTTCATACAAAGGGTTGTGTTTTTTCTGACAAACCTAACCTAATGTAGTTAGGTTTTCCTAAATTAACCTCATAAAGTTAGGTGAAAGTAACCTTACATACGATAGTTAGGTTTTGTATGAAATAATCATACAAAGAGTTAGGTGTTTTTTCTGACAAACCTAACCTTTTCAAGTTAGGTTTTGCTAACCTAACTTCATAGGTTAGAGTAACCTGACATACGAAAGTTAGGTTTTGTATGAAATGTTCATACAAAGAGTTGTGTTTTTTCTGACAAACCTACTTCCCAAGTCAGGTTTTGCTAAACTACCTCATAAAGTTAGGTTAGAGTAACCTTACATACGAAAACTAGGTTTTGTATGAAATGTTCATACAAAGAGTATGGTGTTTTTTCTGACAAACCTAACCTTTTCAAGTTAGGTTTTGCTAACCTAACTTCACAGGTTAGAGTAACCTAACATACGAAAGTTAGGTTATGTATAAAATGTTCATACAAAGAGTTAGGTGTTTTTTCTGACAAACCTAACCTTTCCAAGTTAGGTTTTGCTAAACTACCTCATAAAGTTAGGTTAGAGTAACCTAACATACAAAAGTTAGGTTTTGTATGAAATGTTCATACAAAGAGGTGTTTTTTCTGACAAACCTAAACTTCCCAAGTTAGGTTTTGCTAAACTTTCTAAAAATATTAAGTTAGAGTAACCTCACATACAAAAGTTAGGTTTTGTATGAAAAGTTCATACAAAGAGTTACGTGTTTTTTATGACAAACCTAACCTTTCCAAGTTAGGTTTTGCTAACCTAACTTCATAGGTTAGAGTAACCTAACATACGAATGTTAGGTTTTGTATGAAATATTCATACAAAGAGTTAGGTGTTTTTTCTGACAAACCTAACCTTTTCAAGTTAGGTTTTGCTAACCTAACTTCATAGGTAAGAGTAACCTAACATACGAAAGTTGGGTTTTGTATGAAATGTTCATACAAAGAGTTGTTTTTTCTGACAAACCTACTTCCCAAGTTAGGTTTTGCTAAACTACCTCATAAAGTTAGGTTAGAGTAACCTTACATACGACAATTAGGTTTTGTATGAAATGTTCATACAAAGAGTTAGGTGTTTTTTCTGACAAACCCAACCTTTCCAAATTTGGTTTTGGTAACCTAAGCTCATAGTGAGGTAAGAGTAACCTAACATACGAAAGTTGTTTTGTATGAAATGTTCATACAGAGTTAGGTGATTTTTCTGACAAACCTAACCTTATGAAGTTAGGTTTTGCTAAACTAACCTCATAAAGTTAGGTGAGAGTAACCAAACATACAAAAGTTAGGTTTTAAATTAAATGTTCATACAAAGGGTTAGGTGTTTTTTCTGACAAACCTAACCTAATGTAGTTAGGTTTTCCTAAACTAACCTCATAAAGTTAGGTGAAAGTAACCTTACATACGATAGTTAGGTTTTGTATGAAATGTTCATACAAAGAGTTAGGTGTTTTTTCTGACAAACCTAACCTCTCCAAGTTAGGTTTTGCTAACCTAACTTCATAGGTTAGAGTAACCTGACATACGAAAGTTAGGTTTTGTATGAAATGTTCATACAAAGAGTTAGGTTCTTTTTCTGACAAACCTAACCTAATGTAGTTAGGTTTTGCTAAACTAACCTCATAAAGTTAGGTGAGAGTAACCTAACATACAAAAGTTAGGTTTTGCATGAAAAGTTCATACAAAGAGTATGGTGTTTTTTCCGACAAACCTAACCTTTCCAAGTTAGGTTTTGCTAAACTACCTCATAAAGTTAGGTTAGAGTAACCTAACATACAAAAGTTAGGTTTTGTATGAAATGTTCATACAAAGAGTTAGGTGTTTTTTCTGACAAACCTAACCTTTTCAAGTTAGGTTTTGCTAACCTAACTTCACAGGTTAGAGTAACCTAACATACGAAAGTTAGGTTATGTATAAAATGTTCATACAAAGAGTTAGGTGTTTTTTCTGACAAACCTAACCTTTTCAAGTTAGGTTTTGCTAACCTAACTTCATAGGTTAGAGTAACCTAACATACGAAAATTAGGTTTTGTATGAAATGTTCATACAAAGAGTTGTTTTTTCTGACAAACCTACTTCCCAAGTTAGGTTTTGCTAAACTACCTCATAAAGTTATGTTAGAGTAACCTTACATACGAAAGTTGAGTTTTGTATGAAATGTTCATACAAAGAGTTAGGTTCTTTTTCTGACAAACCTAACCTAATGTAGTTAGGTTTTGCTAAACTAACCTCATAAAGTTAGGTGAGAGTAACCTAACATACAAAAGTTAGGTTTTGCATGAAAAGTTCATACAAAGAGTATGGTGTTTTTTCCGACAAACCTAACCTTTCCAAGTTAGGTTTTGCTAAACTACCTCATAAAGTTAGGTTAGAGTAACCTAACATACAAAAGTTAGGTTTTGTATGAAATGTTCATACAAAGAGTTAGGTGTTTTTTCTGACAAACCTAACCTTATGAAGTTAGGTTTTGCTAAACAAATCTCATAAAGTTAGGTGAGAGTAACCAAACATACAAAAGTTAGGATTTAAATGAAATGTTCATACAAAGAGTTAGGTGTTTTTTCTGACAAACCTAACCTTTTCAAGTTAGGTTTTGCTAACCTAACTTCACAGGTTAGAGTAACCTAACATACGAAAGTTAGGTTTTGTATGAAATGTTCATACAAAGAGTTGTGTTTTTTCTGACAAACCTACTTCCCAAGTCAGGTTTTGCTAAACTACCTCATAAAGTTAGGTTAGAGTAACCTTACATACGAAAACTAGGTTATGTATGAAATGTTCATACAAAGAGTATGGTGTTTTTTCTGACAAACCTAACCTTTTCAAGTTAGGTTTTGCTAACCTAACTTCACAGGTTAGAGTAACCTAACATACGAAAGTTAGGTTATGTATAAAATGTTCATACAAAGAGTTAGGTGTTTTTTCTGACAAACCTAACCTTTTCAAGTTAGGTTTTGCTAACCTAACTTCATAGGTTAGAGTAACCTAACATACGAAAATTAGGTTTTGTATGAAATGTTCATACAAAGAGTATGGTGTTTTTTTCCGACAAACCTAACCTTTCCAAGTTAGGTTTTGCTAAACTACCTCATAAAGTTAGGTGAGAGTAACCAAACATACAAAAGTTAGGATTTAAATGAAATGTTCATACAAAGGGTTACGTGTTTTTTCTGACAAACCTAACCTAATGTAGTTAGGTTTTCCTAAATTAACCTCATAAAGTTAGGTGAAAGTAACCTTACATACGATAGTTAGGTTTTGTATGAAATGTTCATACAAAGAGTTGTTTTTTCTGACAAACCTACTTCCCAAGTTAGGTTTTGCTAAACTACCTCATAAAGTTAGGTTAGAGTAACCTTACATACGACAATTAGGTTTTGTATGAAATGTTCATACAAAGAGTTAGGTGTTTTTTCTGACAAACCCAACCTTTCCAAATTTGGTTTTGGTAACCTAAGCTCATAGTGAGGTAAGAGTAACCTAACATACGAAAGTTGTTTTGTATGAAATGTTCATACAGAGTTAGGTGATTTTTCTGACAAACCTAACCTTATGAAGTTAGGTTTTGCTAAACTAACCTCATAAAGTTAGGTGAGAGTAACCAAACATACAAAAGTTAGGTTTTAAATTAAATGTTCATACAAAGGGTTAGGTGTTTTTTCTGACAAACCTAACCTAATGTAGTTAGGTTTTCCTAAACTAACCTCATAAAGTTAGGTGAAAGTAACCTTACATACGATAGTTAGGTTTTGTATGAAATGTTCATACAAAGAGTTAGGTGTTTTTTCTGACAAACCTAACCTCTCCAAGTTAGGTTTTGCTAACCTAACTTCATAGGTTAGAGTAACCTGACATACGAAAGTTAGGTTTTGTATGAAATGTTCATACAAAGAGTTGTGTTTTTTCTGACAAACCTACTTCCCAAGTCAGGTTTTGCTAAACTACCTCATAAAGTTAGGTTAGAGTAACCTTACATACGAAAGTTGAGTTTTGTATGAAATGTTCATACAAAGAGTTAGGTTCTTTTTCTGACAAACCTAACCTAATGTAGTAAGGTTTTGCTAAACTAACCTCAAAAAGTTAGGTGAGAGTAACCTAACATACAAAAGTTAGGTTTTGCATGAAAAGTTCATACAAAGAGTATGGTGTTTTTTCCGACAAACCTAACCTTTCCAAGTTAGGTTTTGCTAAACTACCTCATAAAGTTAGGTTAGAGTAACCTAACATACAAAAGTTAGGTTTTGTATGAAATGTTCATACAAAGAGTTAGGTGTTTTTTCTGACAAACCTAACCTTTTCAAGTTAGGTTTTGCTAACCTAACTTCACAGGTTAGAGTAACCTAACATACGAAAGTTAGGTTATGTATAAAATGTTCATACAAAGAGTTAGGTGTTTTTTCTGACAAACCTAACCTTTTCAAGTTAGGTTTTGCTAACCTAACTTCATAGGTTAGAGTAACCTAACATACGAAAATTAGGTTTTGTATGAAATGTTCATACAAAGAGTTGTTTTTTCTGACAAACCTACTTCCCAAGTTAGGTTTTGCTAAACTACCTCATAAAGTTAGATTAGAGTAACCTTACATACGAAAACTAGGTTTTGTATGAAATGTTCATACAAAGAGTATGGTGTTTTTTCCGACAAACCTAACCTTTCCAAGTTAGGTTTTGCTAAACTACCTCATAAAGTTAGGTTAGAGTAACCTAACATACAAAAGTTAGGTTTTGTATGAAATGTTCATACAAAGAGTTAGGTGTTTTTTCTGACAAACCTAACCTTTTCAAGTTAGGTTTTGCTAACCTAACTTCATAGGTTAGAGTAACCAAACATACAAAAGTTAGGATTTAAATGAAATGTTCATACAAAGGGTTGTGTTTTTTCTGACAAACCTAACCTAATGTAGTTAGGTTTTCCTAAATTAACCTCATAAAGTTAGGTGAAAGTAACCTTACATACGATAGTTAGGTTTTGTATGAAATAATCATACAAAGAGTTAGGTGTTTTTTCTGACAAACCTAACCTTTTCAAGTTAGGTTTTGCTAACCTAACTTCATAGGTTAGAGTAACCTGACATACGAAAGTTAGGTTTTGTATGAAATGTTCATACAAAGAGTTGTGTTTTTTCTGACAAACCTACTTCCCAAGTCAGGTTTTGCTAAACTACCTCATAAAGTTAGGTTAGAGTAACCTTACATACGAAAACTAGGTTTTGTATGAAATGTTCATACAAAGAGTATGGTGTTTTTTCTGACAAACCTAACCTTTTCAAGTTAGGTTTTGCTAACCTAACTTCACAGGTTAGAGTAACCTAACATACGAAAGTTAGGTTATGTATAAAATGTTCATACAAAGAGTTAGGTGTTTTTTCTGACAAACCTAACCTTTCCAAGTTAGGTTTTGCTAAACTACCTCATAAAGTTAGGTTAGAGTAACCTAACATACAAAAGTTAGGTTTTGTATGAAATGTTCATACAAAGAGGTGTTTTTTCTGACAAACCTAAACTTCCCAAGTTAGGTTTTGCTAAACTTTCTAAAAATATTAAGTTAGAGTAACCTCACATACAAAAGTTAGGTTTTGTATGAAAAGTTCATACAAAGAGTTACGTGTTTTTTATGACAAACCTAACCTTTCCAAGTTAGGTTTTGCTAACCTAACTTCATAGGTTAGAGTAACCTAACATACGAATGTTAGGTTTTGTATGAAATGTTCATACAAAGAGTTAGGTGTTTTTTCTGACAAACCTAACCTTTTCAAGTTAGGTTTTGCTAACCTAACTTCATAGGTAAGAGTAACCTAACATACGAAAGTTGGGTTTTGTATGAAATGTTCATACAAAGAGTTGTTTTTTCTGACAAACCTACTTCCCAAGTTAGGTTTTGCTAAACTACCTCATAAAGTTAGGTTAGAGTAACCTTACATACGACAATTAGGTTTTGTATGAAATGTTCATACAAAGAGTTAGGTGTTTTTTCTGACAAACCCAACCTTTCCAAATTTGGTTTTGGTAACCTAAGCTCATAGTGAGGTAAGAGTAACCTAACATACGAAAGTTGTTTTGTATGAAATGTTCATACAGAGTTAGGTGATTTTTCTGACAAACCTAACCTTATGAAGTTAGGTTTTGCTAAACTAACCTCATAAAGTTAGGTGAGAGTAACCAAACATACAAAAGTTAGGTTTTAAATTAAATGTTCATACAAAGGGTTAGGTGTTTTTTCTGACAAACCTAACCTAATGTAGTTAGGTTTTCCTAAACTAACCTCATAAAGTTAGGTGAAAGTAACCTTACATACGATAGTTAGGTTTTGTATGAAATGTTCATACAAAGAGTTAGGTGTTTTTTCTGACAAACCTAACCTCTCCAAGTTAGGTTTTGCTAACCTAACTTCATAGGTTAGAGTAACCTGACATACGAAAGTTAGGTTTTGTATGAAATGTTCATACAAAGAGTTGTGTTTTTTCTGACAAACCTACTTCCCAAGTCAGGTTTTGCTAAACTACCTCATAAAGTTAGGTTAGAGTAACCTTACATACGAAAGTTGAGTTTTGTATGAAATGTTCATACAAAGAGTTAGGTTCTTTTTCTGACAAACCTAACCTAATGTAGTAAGGTTTTGCTAAACTAACCTCATAAAGTTAGGTGAGAGTAACCTAACATACAAAAGTTAGGTTTTGCATGAAAAGTTCATACAAAGAGTATGGTGTTTTTTCCGACAAACCTAACCTTTCCAAGTTAGGTTTTGCTAAACTACCTCATAAAGTTAGGTTAGAGTAACCTAACATACAAAAGTTAGGTTTTGTATGAAATGTTCATACAAAGAGTTAGGTGTTTTTTCTGACAAACCTAACCTTTTCAAGTTAGGTTTTGCTAACCTAACTTCACAGGTTAGAGTAACCTAACATACGAAAGTTAGGTTATGTATAAAATGTTCATACAAAGAGTTAGGTGTTTTTTCTGACAAACCTAACCTTTTCAAGTTAGGTTTTGCTAACCTAACTTCATAGGTTAGAGTAACCTAACATACGAAAATTAGGTTTTGTATGAAATGTTCATACAAAGAGTTGTTTTTTCTGACAAACCTACTTCCCAAGTTAGGTTTTGCTAAACTACCTCATAAAGTTAGGTTAGAGTAACCTTACATACGAAAACTAGGTTTTGTATGAAATGTTCATACAAAGAGTATGGTGTTTTTTCCGACAAACCTAACCTTTCCAAGTTAGGTTTTGCTAAACTACCTCATAAAGTTAGGTTAGAGTAACCTAACATACAAAAGTTAGGTTTTGTATGAAATGTTCATACAAAGAGTTAGGTGATTTTTCTGACAAACCTAACCTTTTCAAGTTAGGTTTTGCTAACCTAACTTCATAGGTTAGAGTAACCAAACATACAAAAGTTAGGATTTAAATGAAATGTTCATACAAAGGGTTGTGTTTTTTCTGACAAACCTAACCTAATGTAGTTAGGTTTTCCTAAATTAACCTCATAAAGTTAGGTGAAAGTAACCTTACATACGATAGTTAGGTTTTGTATGAAATAATCATACAAAGAGTTAGGTGTTTTTTCTGACAAACCTAACCTTTTCAAGTTAGGTTTTGCTAACCTAACTTCATAGGTTAGAGTAACCTGACATACGAAAGTTAGGTTTTGTATGAAATGTTCATACAAAGAGTTGTGTTTTTTCTGACAAACCTACTTCCCAAGTCAGGTTTTGCTAAACTACCTCATAAAGTTAGGTTAGAGTAACCTTACATACGAAAACTAGGTTTTGTATGAAATGTTCATACAAAGAGTATGGTGTTTTTTCTGACAAACCTAACCTTTTCAAGTTAGGTTTTGCTAACCTAACTTCACAGGTTAGAGTAACCTAACATACGAAAGTTAGGTTATGTATAAAATGTTCATACAAAGAGTTAGGTGTTTTTTCTGACAAACCTAACCTTTCCAAGTTAGGTTTTGCTAAACTACCTCATAAAGTTAGGTTAGAGTAACCTAACATACAAAAGTTAGGTTTTGTATGAAATGTTCATACAAAGAGGTGTTTTTTCTGACAAACCTAAACTTCCCAAGTTAGGTTTTGCTAAACTTTCTAAAAATATTAAGTTAGAGTAACCTCACATACAAAAGTTAGGTTTTGTATGAAAAGTTCATACAAAGAGTTACGTGTTTTTTATGACAAACCTAACCTTTCCAAGTTAGGTTTTGCTAACCTAACTTCATAGGTTAGAGTAACCTAACATACGAATGTTAGGTTTTGTATGAAATATTCATACAAAGAGTTAGGTGTTTTTTCTGACAAACCTAACCTTTTCAAGTTAGGTTTTGCTAACCTAACTTCATAGGTAAGAGTAACCTAACATACGAAAGTTGGGTTTTGTATGAAATGTTCATACAAAGAGTTGTTTTTTCTGACAAACCTACTTCCCAAGTTAGGTTTTGCTAAACTACCTCATAAAGTTAGGTTAGAGTAACCTTACATACGACAATTAGGTTTTGTATGAAATGTTCATACAAAGAGTTAGGTGTTTTTTCTGACAAACCCAACCTTTCCAAATTTGGTTTTGGTAACCTAAGCTCATAGTGAGGTAAGAGTAACCTAACATACGAAAGTTGTTTTGTATGAAATGTTCATACAGAGTTAGGTGATTTTTCTGACAAACCTAACCTTATGAAGTTAGGTTTTGCTAAACTAACCTCATAAAGTTAGGTGAGAGTAACCAAACATACAAAAGTTAGGTTTTAAATTAAATGTTCATACAAAGGGTTAGGTGTTTTTTCTGACAAACCTAACCTAATGTAGTTAGGTTTTCCTAAACTAACCTCATAAAGTTAGGTGAAAGTAACCTTACATACGATAGTTAGGTTTTGTATGAAATGTTCATACAAAGAGTTAGGTGTTTTTTCTGACAAACCTAACCTCTCCAAGTTAGGTTTTGCTAACCTAACTTCATAGGTTAGAGTAACCTGACATACGAAAGTTAGGTTTTGTATGAAATGTTCATACAAAGAGTTAGGTTCTTTTTCTGACAAACCTAACCTAATGTAGTTAGGTTTTGCTAAACTAACCTCATAAAGTTAGGTGAGAGTAACCTAACATACAAAAGTTAGGTTTTGCATGAAAAGTTCATACAAAGAGTATGGTGTTTTTTCCGACAAACCTAACCTTTCCAAGTTAGGTTTTGCTAAACTACCTCATAAAGTTAGGTTAGAGTAACCTAACATACAAAAGTTAGGTTTTGTATGAAATGTTCATACAAAGAGTTAGGTGTTTTTTCTGACAAACCTAACCTTTTCAAGTTAGGTTTTGCTAACCTAACTTCACAGGTTAGAGTAACCTAACATACGAAAGTTAGGTTATGTATAAAATGTTCATACAAAGAGTTAGGTGTTTTTTCTGACAAACCTAACCTTTTCAAGTTAGGTTTTGCTAACCTAACTTCATAGGTTAGAGTAACCTAACATACGAAAATTAGGTTTTGTATGAAATGTTCATACAAAGAGTTGTTTTTTCTGACAAACCTACTTCCCAAGTTAGGTTTTGCTAAACTACCTCATAAAGTTAGGTTAGAGTAACCTTACATACGAAAGTTGAGTTTTGTATGAAATGTTCATACAAAGAGTTAGGTTCTTTTTCTGACAAACCTAACCTAATGTAGTTAGGTTTTGCTAAACTAACCTCATAAAGTTAGGTGAGAGTAACCTAACATACAAAAGTTAGGTTTTGCATGAAAAGTTCATACAAAGAGTATGGTGTTTTTTCCGACAAACCTAACCTTTCCAAGTTAGGTTTTGCTAAACTACCTCATAAAGTTAGGTTAGAGTAACCTAACATACAAAAGTTAGGTTTTGTATGAAATGTTCATACAAAGAGTTAGGTGTTTTTTCTGACAAACCTAACCTTATGAAGTTAGGTTTTGCTAAACAAATCTCATAAAGTTAGGTGAGAGTAACCAAACATACAAAAGTTAGGATTTAAATGAAATGTTCATACAAAGAGTTAGGTGTTTTTTCTGACAAACCTAACCTTTTCAAGTTAGGTTTTGCTAACCTAACTTCACAGGTTAGAGTAACCTAACATACGAAAGTTAGGTTTTGTATGAAATGTTCATACAAAGAGTTGTGTTTTTTCTGACAAACCTACTTCCCAAGTCAGGTTTTGCTAAACTACCTCATAAAGTTAGGTTAGAGTAACCTTACATACGAAAACTAGGTTATGTATGAAATGTTCATACAAAGAGTATGGTGTTTTTTCTGACAAACCTAACCTTTTCAAGTTAGGTTTTGCTAACCTAACTTCACAGGTTAGAGTAACCTAACATACGAAAGTTAGGTTATGTATAAAATGTTCATACAAAGAGTTAGGTGTTTTTTCTGACAAACCTAACCTTTTCAAGTTAGGTTTTGCTAACCTAACTTCATAGGTTAGAGTAACCTAACATACGAAAATTAGGTTTTGTATGAAATGTTCATACAAAGAGTTGTTTTTTCTGACAAACCTACTTCCCAAGTTAGGTTTTGCTAAACTACCTCATAAAGTTAGGTTAGAGTAACCTTACATACGAAAACTAGGTTTTGTATGAAATGTTCATACAAAGAGTATGGTGTTTTTTCCGACAAACCTAACCTTTCCAAGTTAGGTTTTGCTAAACTACCTCATAAAGTTAGGTTAGAGTAACCTAACATACAAAAGTTAGGTTTTGTATGAAATGTTCATACAAAGAGTTAGGTGTTTTTTCTGACAAACCTAACCTTTTCAAGTTAGGTTTTGCTAACCTAACTTCATAGGTTAGAGTAACCTAACATACGAAAGTTAGGTTTTGTATGAAATGTTCATACAAAGAGTTGTTTTTCTGACAAACCTACTTCCCAAGTCAGGTTTTGCTAAACTACCTCATGAAGTTAGGTTAGAGTAACCTAACATACAAAAGTTAGGTTTTGTATGAAATGTTCATACAAAGAGTTAGGTATTTTTTCTGACAAACCTAACCTTTTCAAGTTAGGTTTTGCTAACCTAACTTCACAGGTTAGAGTAACCTAACATACGAAAGTTAGGTTATGTATAAAATGTTCATACAAAGAGTTAGGTGTTTTTTCTGACAAACCTAACCTTTTCAAGTTAGGTTTTGCTAACCTAACTTCATAGGTTAGAGTAACCTAACATACGAAAATTAGGTTTTGTATGAAATGTTCATACAAAGAGTATGGTGTTTTTTTCCGACAAACCTAACCTTTCCAAGTTAGGTTTTGCTAAACTACCTCATAAAGTTAGGTGAGAGTAACCAAACATACAAAAGTTAGGATTTAAATGAAATGTTCATACAAAGGGTTACGTGTTTTTTCTGACAAACCTAACCTAATGTAGTTAGGTTTTCCTAAATTAACCTCATAAAGTTAGGTGAAAGTAACCTTACATACGATAGTTAGGTTTTGTATGAAATAATCATACAAAGAGTTAGGTGTTTTTTCTGACAAACCTAACCTTTTCAAGTTAGGTTTTGCTAACCTAACTTCATAGGTTAGAGTAACCTAACATACGAAAGTTAGGTTTTGTATGAAATGTTCATACAAAGAGTTGTTTTTTCTGACAAACCTAACCTTATGAAGTTAGGTTTTGCTAAACAAATCTCATAAAGTTAGGTGAGAGTAACCAAACATACAAAAGTTAGGATTTAAATGAAATGTTCATACAAAGGGTTAGGTGTTTTTTCTGACAAACCTAACCTAATGTAGTTAGGTTTTCCTAAATTAACCTCATAAAGTTAGGTGAAAGTAACCTTACATACGATAGTTAGGTTTTGTATGAAATAATCATACAAAGAGTTAGGTGTTTTTTCTGACAAACCTAACCTTTTCAAGTGAGGTTTTGCTAACCTAACTTCATAGGTTAGAGTAACCTGACATACGAAAGTTAGGTTTTGTATGAAATGTTCATACAAAGAGTTGTGTTTTTTCTGCCAAACCTACTTCCCAAGTCAGGTTTTGCTAAACTACCTCATAAAGTTAGGTTAGAGTAACCTTACATACGAAAACTAGGTTTTGTATGAAATGTTCATACAAAGAGTATGGTGTTTTTTCTGACAAACCTAACCTTTTCAAGTTAGGTTTTGCTAACCTAACTTCACAGGTTAGAGTAACCTAATATACGAAAGTTAGGTTATGTATAAAATGTTCATACAAAGAGTTAGGTGTTTTTTCTGACAAACCTAACCTTTTCAAGTTAGGTTTTGCTAACCTAACTTCATAGGTTAGAGTAACCTAACATACGAAAATTAGGTTTTGTATGAAATGTTCATACAAAGAGTTGTTTTTTCTGACAAACCTACTTCCCAAGTTAGGTTTTGCTAAACTACCTCATAAAATTAGGTTAGAGTAACCTTACATACGAAAACTAGGTTTTGTATGAAATGTTCATACAAAGAGTATGGTGTTTTTTCCGACAAACCTAACCTTTCCAAGTTAGGTTTTGCTAAACTACCTCATAAAGTTAGGTTAGAGTAACCTAACATACAAAAGTTAGGTTTTGTATGAAATGTTCATACAAAGAGTTAGGTGTTTTTTCTGACAAACCTAACCTTTTCAAGTTAGGTTTTGCTAACCTAACTTCATAGGTTAGAGTAACCTAACATACGAAAGTTAGGTTTTGTATGAAATGTTCATACAAAGAGTTGTTTTTCTGACAAACCTACTTCCCAAGTCAGGTTTTGCTAAACTACCTCATGAAGTTAGGTTAGAGTAACCTAACATACAAAAGTTAGGTTTTGTATGAAATGTTCATACAAAGAGGTGTTTTTTCTGACAAACCTAAACTTCCCAAGTTAGGTTTTGCTAAACTTTCTAAAAATATTAAGTTAGAGTAACCTCACATACAAAAGTTAGGTTTTGTATGAAAAGTTCATACAAAGAGTTACGTGTTTTTTATGACAAACCTAACCTTTCCAAGTTAGGTTTTGCTAACCTAACTTCATAGGTTAGAGTAACCTAACATACGAATGTTAGGTTTTGTATGAAATGTTCATACAAAGAGTTAGGTGTTTTTTCTGACAAACCTAACCTTTTCAAGTTAGGTTTTGCTAACCTAACTTCATAGGTAAGAGTAACCTAACATACGAAAGTTGGGTTTTGTATGAAATGTTCATACAAAGAGTTGTTTTTTCTGACAAACCTACTTCCCAAGTTAGGTTTTGCTAAACTACCTCATAAAGTTAGGTTAGAGTAACCTTACATACGACAATTAGGTTTTGTATGAAATGTTCATACAAAGAGTTAGGTGTTTTTTCTGACAAACCCAACCTTTCCAAATTTGGTTTTGGTAACCTAAGCTCATAGTGAGGTAAGAGTAACCTAACATACGAAAGTTGTTTTGTATGAAATGTTCATACAGAGTTAGGTGATTTTTCTGACAAACCTAACCTTATGAAGTTAGGTTTTGCTAAACTAACCTCATAAAGTTAGGTGAGAGTAACCAAACATACAAAAGTTAGGTTTTAAATTAAATGTTCATACAAAGGGTTAGGTGTTTTTTCTGACAAACCTAACCTAATGTAGTTAGGTTTTCCTAAACTAACCTCATAAAGTTAGGTGAAAGTAACCTTACATACGATAGTTAGGTTTTGTATGAAATGTTCATACAAAGAGTTAGGTGTTTTTTCTGACAAACCTAACCTCTCCAAGTTAGGTTTTGCTAACCTAACTTCATAGGTTAGAGTAACCTGACATACGAAAGTTAGGTTTTGTATGAAATGTTCATACAAAGAGTTAGGTTCTTTTTCTGACAAACCTAACCTAATGTAGTTAGGTTTTGCTAAACTAACCTCATAAAGTTAGGTTAGAGTAACCTTACATACGAAAGTTGAGTTTTGTATGAAATGTTCATACAAAGAGTTAGGTTCTTTTTCTGACAAACCTAACCTAATGTAGTTAGGTTTTGCTAAACTAACCTCATAAAGTTAGGTGAGAGTAACCTAACATACAAAAGTTAGGTTTTGCATGAAAAGTTCATACAAAGAGTATGGTGTTTTTTCCGACAAACCTAACCTTTCCAAGTTAGGTTTTGCTAAACTACCTCATAAAGTTAGGTTAGAGTAACCTAACATACAAAAGTTAGGTTTTGTATGAAATGTTCATACAAAGAGTTAGGTGTTTTTTCTGACAAACCTAACCTTTTCAAGTTAGGTTTTGCTAACCTAACTTCACAGGTTAGAGTAACCTAACATACGAAAGTTAGGTTATGTATAAAATGTTCATACAAAGAGTTAGGTGTTTTTTCTGACAAACCTAACCTTTTCAAGTTAGGTTTTGCTAACCTAACTTCATAGGTTAGAGTAACCTAACATACGAAAATTAGGTTTTGTATGAAATGTTCATACAAAGAGTTGTTTTTTCTGACAAACCTACTTCCCAAGTTAGGTTTTGCTAAACTACCTCATAAAGTTAGGTTAGAGTAACCTTACATACGAAAACTAGGTTTTGTATGAAATGTTCATACAAAGAGTATGGTGTTTTTTCCGACAAACCTAACCTTTCCAAGTTAGGTTTTGCTAAACTACCTCATAAAGTTAGGTTAGAGTAACCTAACATACAAAAGTTAGGTTTTGTATGAAATGTTCATACAAAGAGTTAGGTGTTTTTTCTGACAAACCTAACCTTTTCAAGTTAGGTTTTGCTAACCTAACTTCATAGGTTAGAGTAACCAAACATACAAAAGTTAGGATTTAAATGAAATGTTCATACAAAGGGTTGTGTTTTTTCTGACAAACCTAACCTAATGTAGTTAGGTTTTCCTAAATTAACCTCATAAAGTTAGGTGAAAGTAACCTTACATACGATAGTTAGGTTTTGTATGAAATAATCATACAAAGAGTTAGGTGTTTTTTCTGACAAACCTAACCTTTTCAAGTTAGGTTTTGCTAACCTAACTTCATAGGTTAGAGTAACCTGACATACGAAAGTTAGGTTTTGTATGAAATGTTCATACAAAGAGTTGTGTTTTTTCTGACAAACCTACTTCCCAAGTCAGGTTTTGCTAAACTACCTCATAAAGTTAGGTTAGAGTAACCTTACATACGAAAACTAGGTTTTGTATGAAATGTTCATACAAAGAGTATGGTGTTTTTTCTGACAAACCTAACCTTTTCAAGTTAGGTTTTGCTAACCTAACTTCACAGGTTAGAGTAACCTAACATACGAAAGTTAGGTTATGTATAAAATGTTCATACAAAGAGTTAGGTGTTTTTTCTGACAAACCTAACCTTTCCAAGTTAGGTTTTGCTAAACTACCTCATAAAGTTAGGTTAGAGTAACCTAACATACAAAAGTTAGGTTTTGTATGAAATGTTTATACAAAGAGGTGTTTTTTCTGACAAACCTAAACTTCCCAAGTTAGGTTTTGCTAAACTTTCTAAAAATATTAAGTTAGAGTAACCTCACATACAAAAGTTAGGTTTTGTATGAAAAGTTCATACAAAGAGTTACGTGTTTTTTATGACAAACCTAACCTTTCCAAGTTAGGTTTTGCTAACCTAACTTCATAGGTTAGAGTAACCTAACATACGAATGTTAGGTTTTGTATGAAATGTTCATACAAAGAGTTAGGTGTTTTTTCTGACAAACCTAACCTTTTCAAGTTAGGTTTTGCTAACCTAACTTCATAGGTAAGAGTAACCTAACATACGAAAGTTAGGTTTTGTATGAAATGTTCATACAAAGAGTTGTTTTTTCTGACAAACCTACTTCCCAAGTTAGGTTTTGCTAAACTACCTCATAAAGTTAGGTTAGAGTAACCTTACATACGACAATTAGGTTTTGTATGAAATGTTCATACAAAGAGTTAGGTGTTTTTTCTGACAAACCCAACCTTTCCAAATTTGGTTTTGGTAACCTAAGCTCATAGTGAGGTAAGAGTAACCTAACATACGAAAGTTGTTTTGTATGAAATGTTCATACAGAGTTAGGTGATTTTTCTGACAAACCTAACCTTATGAAGTTAGGTTTTGCTAAACTAACCTCATAAAGTTAGGTGAGAGTAACCAAACATACAAAAGTTAGGTTTTAAATTAAATGTTCATACAAAGGGTTAGGTGTTTTTTCTGACAAACCTAACCTAATGTAGTTAGGTTTTCCTAAACTAACCTCATAAAGTTAGGTGAAAGTAACCTTACATACGATAGTTAGGTTTTGTATGAAATGTTCATACAAAGAGTTAGGTGTTTTTTCTGACAAACCTAACCTCTCCAAGTTAGGTTTTGCTAACCTAACTTCATAGGTTAGAGTAACCTGACATACGAAAGTTAGGTTTTGTATGAAATGTTCATACAAAGAGTTGTGTTTTTTCTGACAAACCTACTTCCCAAGTCAGGTTTTGCTAAACTACCTCATAAAGTTAGGTTAGAGTAACCTTACATACGAAAGTTGAGTTTTGTATGAAATGTTCATACAAAGAGTTAGGTTCTTTTTCTGACAAACCTAACCTAATGTAGTAAGGTTTTGCTAAACTAACCTCATAAAGTTAGGTGAGAGTAACCTAACATACAAAAGTTAGGTTTTGCATGAAAAGTTCATACAAAGAGTATGGTGTTTTTTCCGACAAACCTAACCTTTCCAAGTTAGGTTTTGCTAAACTACCTCATAAAGTTAGGTTAGAGTAACCTAACATACAAAAGTTAGGTTTTGTATGAAATGTTCATACAAAGAGTTAGGTGTTTTTTCTGACAAACCTAACCTTTTCAAGTTAGGTTTTGCTAACCTAACTTCACAGGTTAGAGTAACCTAACATACGAAAGTTAGGTTATGTATAAAATGTTCATACAAAGAGTTAGGTGTTTTTTCTGACAAACCTAACCTTTTCAAGTTAGGTTTTGCTAACCTAACTTCATAGGTTAGAGTAACCTAACATACGAAAATTAGGTTTTGTATGAAATGTTCATACAAAGAGTTGTTTTTTCTGACAAACCTACTTCCCAAGTTAGGTTTTGCTAAACTACCTCATAAAGTTAGGTTAGAGTAACCTTACATACGAAAACTAGGTTTTGTATGAAATGTTCATACAAAGAGTATGGTGTTTTTTCCGACAAACCTAACCTTTCCAAGTTAGGTTTTGCTAAACTACCTCATAAAGTTAGGTTAGAGTAACCTAACATACAAAAGTTAGGTTTTGTATGAAATGTTCATACAAAGAGTTAGGTGTTTTTTCTGACAAACCTAACCTTTTCAAGTTAGGTTTTGCTAACCTAACTTCATAGGTTAGAGTAACCAAACATACAAAAGTTAGGATTTAAATGAAATGTTCATACAAAGGGTTGTGTTTTTTCTGACAAACCTAACCTAATGTAGTTAGGTTTTCCTAAATTAACCTCATAAAGTTAGGTGAAAGTAACCTTACATACGATAGTTAGGTTTTGTATGAAATAATCATACAAAGAGTTAGGTGTTTTTTCTGACAAACCTAACCTTTTCAAGTTAGGTTTTGCTAACCTAACTTCATAGGTTAGAGTAACCTGACATACGAAAGTTAGGTTTTGTATGAAATGTTCATACAAAGAGTTGTGTTTTTTCTGACAAACCTACTTCCCAAGTCAGGTTTTGCTAAACTACCTCATAAAGTTAGGTTAGAGTAACCTTACATACGAAAACTAGGTTTTGTATGAAATGTTCATACAAAGAGTATGGTGTTTTTTCTGACAAACCTAACCTTTTCAAGTTAGGTTTTGCTAACCTAACTTCACAGGTTAGAGTAACCTAACATACGAAAGTTAGGTTATGTATAAAATGTTCATACAAAGAGTTAGGTGTTTTTTCTGACAAACCTAACCTTTCCAAGTTAGGTTTTGCTAAACTACCTCATAAAGTTAGGTTAGAGTAACCTAACATACAAAAGTTAGGTTTTGTATGAAATGTTCATACAAAGAGGTGTTTTTTCTGACAAACCTAAACTTCCCAAGTTAGGTTTTGCTAAACTTTCTAAAAATATTAAGTTAGAGTAACCTCACATACAAAAGTTAGGTTTTGTATGAAAAGTTCATACAAAGAGTTACGTGTTTTTTATGACAAACCTAACCTTTCCAAGTTAGGTTTTGCTAACCTAACTTCATAGGTTAGAGTAACCTAACATACGAATGTTAGGTTTTGTATGAAATGTTCATACAAAGAGTTAGGTGTTTTTTCTGACAAACCTAACCTTTTCAAGTTAGGTTTTGCTAACCTAACTTCATAGGTAAGAGTAACCTAACATACGAAAGTTGGGTTTTGTATGAAATGTTCATACAAAGAGTTGTTTTTTCTGACAAACCTACTTCCCAAGTTAGGTTTTGCTAAACTACCTCATAAAGTTAGGTTAGAGTAACCTTACATACGACAATTAGGTTTTGTATGAAATGTTCATACAAAGAGTTAGGTGTTTTTTCTGACAAACCCAACCTTTCCAAATTTGGTTTTGGTAACCTAAGCTCATAGTGAGGTAAGAGTAACCTAACATACGAAAGTTGTTTTGTATGAAATGTTCATACAGAGTTAGGTGATTTTTCTGACAAACCTAACCTTATGAAGTTAGGTTTTGCTAAACTAACCTCATAAAGTTAGGTGAGAGTAACCAAACATACAAAAGTTAGGTTTTAAATTAAATGTTCATACAAAGGGTTAGGTGTTTTTTCTGACAAACCTAACCTAATGTAGTTAGGTTTTCCTAAACTAACCTCATAAAGTTAGGTGAAAGTAACCTTACATACGATAGTTAGGTTTTGTATGAAATGTTCATACAAAGAGTTAGGTGTTTTTTCTGACAAACCTAACCTCTCCAAGTTAGGTTTTGCTAACCTAACTTCATAGGTTAGAGTAACCTGACATACGAAAGTTAGGTTTTGTATGAAATGTTCATACAAAGAGTTGTGTTTTTTCTGACAAACCTACTTCCCAAGTCAGGTTTTGCTAAACTACCTCATAAAGTTAGGTTAGAGTAACCTTACATACGAAAGTTGAGTTTTGTATGAAATGTTCATACAAAGAGTTAGGTTCTTTTTCTGACAAACCTAACCTAATGTAGTAAGGTTTTGCTAAACTAACCTCATAAAGTTAGGTGAGAGTAACCTAACATACGAAAGTTAGGTTATGTATAAAATGTTCATACAAAGAGTTAGGTGTTTTTTCTGACAAACCTAACCTTTTCAAGTTAGGTTTTGCTAACCTAACTTCATAGGTTAGAGTAACCTAACATACGAAAATTAGGTTTTGTATGAAATGTTCATACAAAGAGTTGTTTTTTCTGACAAACCTACTTCCCAAGTTAGGTTTTGCTAAACTACCTCATAAAGTTAGGTTAGAGTAACCTTACATACGAAAACTAGGTTTTGTATGAAATGTTCATACAAAGAGTATGGTGTTTTTTCCGACAAACCTAACCTTTCCAAGTTAGGTTTTGCTAAACTACCTCATAAAGTTAGGTTAGAGTAACCTAACATACAAAAGTTAGGTTTTGTATGAAATGTTCATACAAAGAGTTAGGTGATTTTTCTGACAAACCTAACCTTTTCAAGTTAGGTTTTGCTAACCTAACTTCATAGGTTAGAGTAACCAAACATACAAAAGTTAGGATTTAAATGAAATGTTCATACAAAGGGTTGTGTTTTTTCTGACAAACCTAACCTAATGTAGTTAGGTTTTCCTAAATTAACCTCATAAAGTTAGGTGAAAGTAACCTTACATACGATAGTTAGGTTTTGTATGAAATAATCATACAAAGAGTTAGGTGTTTTTTCTGACAAACCTAACCTTTTCAAGTTAGGTTTTGCTAACCTAACTTCATAGGTTAGAGTAACCTGACATACGAAAGTTAGGTTTTGTATGAAATGTTCATACAAAGAGTTGTGTTTTTTCTGACAAACCTACTTCCCAAGTCAGGTTTTGCTAAACTACCTCATAAAGTTAGGTTAGAGTAACCTTACATACGAAAACTAGGTTTTGTATGAAATGTTCATACAAAGAGTATGGTGTTTTTTCTGACAAACCTAACCTTTTCAAGTTAGGTTTTGCTAACCTAACTTCACAGGTTAGAGTAACCTAACATACGAAAGTTAGGTTATGTATAAAATGTTCATACAAAGAGTTAGGTGTTTTTTCTGACAAACCTAACCTTTCCAAGTTAGGTTTTGCTAAACTACCTCATAAAGTTAGGTTAGAGTAACCTAACATACAAAAGTTAGGTTTTGTATGAAATGTTCATACAAAGAGGTGTTTTTTCTGACAAACCTAAACTTCCCAAGTTAGGTTTTGCTAAACTTTCTAAAAATATTAAGTTAGAGTAACCTCACATACAAAAGTTAGGTTTTGTATGAAAAGTTCATACAAAGAGTTACGTGTTTTTTATGACAAACCTAACCTTTCCAAGTTAGGTTTTGCTAACCTAACTTCATAGGTTAGAGTAACCTAACATACGAATGTTAGGTTTTGTATGAAATGTTCATACAAAGAGTTAGGTGTTTTTTCTGACAAACCTAACCTTTTCAAGTTAGGTTTTGCTAACCTAACTTCATAGGTAAGAGTAACCTAACATACGAAAGTTGGGTTTTGTATGAAATGTTCATACAAAGAGTTGTTTTTTCTGACAAACCTACTTCCCAAGTTAGGTTTTGCTAAACTACCTCATAAAGTTAGGTTAGAGTAACCTTACATACGACAATTAGGTTTTGTATGAAATGTTCATACAAAGAGTTAGGTGTTTTTTCTGACAAACCCAACCTTTCCAAATTTGGTTTTGGTAACCTAAGCTCATAGTGAGGTAAGAGTAACCTAACATACGAAAGTTGTTTTGTATGAAATGTTCATACAGAGTTAGGTGATTTTTCTGACAAACCTAACCTTATGAAGTTAGGTTTTGCTAAACTAACCTCATAAAGTTAGGTGAGAGTAACCAAACATACAAAAGTTAGGTTTTAAATTAAATGTTCATACAAAGGGTTAGGTGTTTTTTCTGACAAACCTAACCTAATGTAGTTAGGTTTTCCTAAACTAACCTCATAAAGTTAGGTGAAAGTAACCTTACATACGATAGTTAGGTTTTGTATGAAATGTTCATACAAAGAGTTAGGTGTTTTTTCTGACAAACCTAACCTCTCCAAGTTAGGTTTTGCTAACCTAACTTCATAGGTTAGAGTAACCTGACATACGAAAGTTAGGTTTTGTATGAAATGTTCATACAAAGAGTTGTGTTTTTTCTGACAAACCTACTTCCCAAGTCAGGTTTTGCTAAACTACCTCATAAAGTTAGGTTAGAGTAACCTTACATACGAAAGTTGAGTTTTGTATGAAATGTTCATACAAAGAGTTAGGTTCTTTTTCTGACAAACCTAACCTAATGTAGTAAGGTTTTGCTAAACTAACCTCATAAAGTTAGGTGAGAGTAACCTAACATACAAAAGTTAGGTTTTGCATGAAAAGTTCATACAAAGAGTATGGTGTTTTTTCCGACAAACCTAACCTTTCCAAGTTAGGTTTTGCTAAACTACCTCATAAAGTTAGGTTAGAGTAACCTAACATACAAAAGTTAGGTTTTGTATGAAATGTTCATACAAAGAGTTAGGTGTTTTTTCTGACAAACCTAACCTTTTCAAGTTAGGTTTTGCTAACCTAACTTCACAGGTTAGAGTAACCTAACATACGAAAGTTAGGTTATGTATAAAATGTTCATACAAAGAGTTAGGTGTTTTTTCTGACAAACCTAACCTTTTCAAGTTAGGTTTTGCTAACCTAACTTCATAGGTTAGAGTAACCTAACATACGAAAATTAGGTTTTGTATGAAATGTTCATACAAAGAGTTGTTTTTTCTGACAAACCTACTTCCCAAGTTAGGTTTTGCTAAACTACCTCATAAAGTTAGGTTAGAGTAACCTTACATACGAAAACTAGGTTTTGTATGAAATGTTCATACAAAGAGTATGGTGTTTTTTCCGACAAACCTAACCTTTCCAAGTTAGGTTTTGCTAAACTACCTCATAAAGTTAGGTTAGAGTAACCTAACATACAAAAGTTAGGTTTTGTATGAAATGTTCATACAAAGAGTTAGGTGATTTTTCTGACAAACCTAACCTTTTCAAGTTAGGTTTTGCTAACCTAACTTCATAGGTTAGAGTAACCAAACATACAAAAGTTAGGATTTAAATGAAATGTTCATACAAAGGGTTGTGTTTTTTCTGACAAACCTAACCTAATGTAGTTAGGTTTTCCTAAATTAACCTCATAAAGTTAGGTGAAAGTAACCTTACATACGATAGTTAGGTTTTGTATGAAATAATCATACAAAGAGTTAGGTGTTTTTTCTGACAAACCTAACCTTTTCAAGTTAGGTTTTGCTAACCTAACTTCATAGGTTAGAGTAACCTGACATACGAAAGTTAGGTTTTGTATGAAATGTTCATACAAAGAGTTGTGTTTTTTCTGACAAACCTACTTCCCAAGTCAGGTTTTGCTAAACTACCTCATAAAGTTAGGTTAGAGTAACCTTACATACGAAAACTAGGTTTTGTATGAAATGTTCATACAAAGAGTATGGTGTTTTTTCTGACAAACCTAACCTTTTCAAGTTAGGTTTTGCTAACCTAACTTCACAGGTTAGAGTAACCTAACATACGAAAGTTAGGTTATGTATAAAATGTTCATACAAAGAGTTAGGTGTTTTTTCTGACAAACCTAACCTTTCCAAGTTAGGTTTTGCTAAACTACCTCATAAAGTTAGGTTAGAGTAACCTAACATACAAAAGTTAGGTTTTGTATGAAATGTTCATACAAAGAGGTGTTTTTTCTGACAAACCTAAACTTCCCAAGTTAGGTTTTGCTAAACTTTCTAAAAATATTAAGTTAGAGTAACCTCACATACAAAAGTTAGGTTTTGTATGAAAAGTTCATACAAAGAGTTACGTGTTTTTTATGACAAACCTAACCTTTCCAAGTTAGGTTTTGCTAACCTAACTTCATAGGTTAGAGTAACCTAACATACGAATGTTAGGTTTTGTATGAAATATTCATACAAAGAGTTAGGTGTTTTTTCTGACAAACCTAACCTTTTCAAGTTAGGTTTTGCTAACCTAACTTCATAGGTAAGAGTAACCTAACATACGAAAGTTGGGTTTTGTATGAAATGTTCATACAAAGAGTTGTTTTTTCTGACAAACCTACTTCCCAAGTTAGGTTTTGCTAAACTACCTCATAAAGTTAGGTTAGAGTAACCTTACATACGACAATTAGGTTTTGTATGAAATGTTCATACAAAGAGTTAGGTGTTTTTTCTGACAAACCCAACCTTTCCAAATTTGGTTTTGGTAACCTAAGCTCATAGTGAGGTAAGAGTAACCTAACATACGAAAGTTGTTTTGTATGAAATGTTCATACAGAGTTAGGTGATTTTTCTGACAAACCTAACCTTATGAAGTTAGGTTTTGCTAAACTAACCTCATAAAGTTAGGTGAGAGTAACCAAACATACAAAAGTTAGGTTTTAAATTAAATGTTCATACAAAGGGTTAGGTGTTTTTTCTGACAAACCTAACCTAATGTAGTTAGGTTTTCCTAAACTAACCTCATAAAGTTAGGTGAAAGTAACCTTACATACGATAGTTAGGTTTTGTATGAAATGTTCATACAAAGAGTTAGGTGTTTTTTCTGACAAACCTAACCTCTCCAAGTTAGGTTTTGCTAACCTAACTTCATAGGTTAGAGTAACCTGACATACGAAAGTTAGGTTTTGTATGAAATGTTCATACAAAGAGTTAGGTTCTTTTTCTGACAAACCTAACCTAATGTAGTTAGGTTTTGCTAAACTAACCTCATAAAGTTAGGTGAGAGTAACCTAACATACAAAAGTTAGGTTTTGCATGAAAAGTTCATACAAAGAGTATGGTGTTTTTTCCGACAAACCTAACCTTTCCAAGTTAGGTTTTGCTAAACTACCTCATAAAGTTAGGTTAGAGTAACCTAACATACAAAAGTTAGGTTTTGTATGAAATGTTCATACAAAGAGTTAGGTGTTTTTTCTGACAAACCTAACCTTTTCAAGTTAGGTTTTGCTAACCTAACTTCACAGGTTAGAGTAACCTAACATACGAAAGTTAGGTTATGTATAAAATGTTCATACAAAGAGTTAGGTGTTTTTTCTGACAAACCTAACCTTTTCAAGTTAGGTTTTGCTAACCTAACTTCATAGGTTAGAGTAACCTAACATACGAAAATTAGGTTTTGTATGAAATGTTCATACAAAGAGTTGTTTTTTCTGACAAACCTACTTCCCAAGTTAGGTTTTGCTAAACTACCTCATAAAGTTAGGTTAGAGTAACCTTACATACGAAAGTTGAGTTTTGTATGAAATGTTCATACAAAGAGTTAGGTTCTTTTTCTGACAAACCTAACCTAATGTAGTTAGGTTTTGCTAAACTAACCTCATAAAGTTAGGTGAGAGTAACCTAACATACAAAAGTTAGGTTTTGCATGAAAAGTTCATACAAAGAGTATGGTGTTTTTTCCGACAAACCTAACCTTTCCAAGTTAGGTTTTGCTAAACTACCTCATAAAGTTAGGTTAGAGTAACCTAACATACAAAAGTTAGGTTTTGTATGAAATGTTCATACAAAGAGTTAGGTGTTTTTTCTGACAAACCTAACCTTATGAAGTTAGGTTTTGCTAAACAAATCTCATAAAGTTAGGTGAGAGTAACCAAACATACAAAAGTTAGGATTTAAATGAAATGTTCATACAAAGAGTTAGGTGTTTTTTCTGACAAACCTAACCTTTTCAAGTTAGGTTTTGCTAACCTAACTTCACAGGTTAGAGTAACCTAACATACGAAAGTTAGGTTTTGTATGAAATGTTCATACAAAGAGTTGTGTTTTTTCTGACAAACCTACTTCCCAAGTCAGGTTTTGCTAAACTACCTCATAAAGTTAGGTTAGAGTAACCTTACATACGAAAACTAGGTTATGTATGAAATGTTCATACAAAGAGTATGGTGTTTTTTCTGACAAACCTAACCTTTTCAAGTTAGGTTTTGCTAACCTAACTTCACAGGTTAGAGTAACCTAACATACGAAAGTTAGGTTATGTATAAAATGTTCATACAAAGAGTTAGGTGTTTTTTCTGACAAACCTAACCTTTTCAAGTTAGGTTTTGCTAACCTAACTTCATAGGTTAGAGTAACCTAACATACGAAAATTAGGTTTTGTATGAAATGTTCATACAAAGAGTTGTTTTTTCTGACAAACCTACTTCCCAAGTTAGGTTTTGCTAAACTACCTCATAAAGTTAGGTTAGAGTAACCTTACATACGAAAACTAGGTTTTGTATGAAATGTTCATACAAAGAGTATGGTGTTTTTTCCGACAAACCTAACCTTTCCAAGTTAGGTTTTGCTAAACTACCTCATAAAGTTAGGTTAGAGTAACCTAACATACAAAAGTTAGGTTTTGTATGAAATGTTCATACAAAGAGTTAGGTGTTTTTTCTGACAAACCTAACCTTTTCAAGTTAGGTTTTGCTAACCTAACTTCATAGGTTAGAGTAACCTAACATACGAAAGTTAGGTTTTGTATGAAATGTTCATACAAAGAGTTGTTTTTCTGACAAACCTACTTCCCAAGTCAGGTTTTGCTAAACTACCTCATGAAGTTAGGTTAGAGTAACCTAACATACAAAAGTTAGGTTTTGTATGAAATGTTCATACAAAGAGTTAGGTGTTTTTTCTGACAAACCTAACCTTTTCAAGTTAGGTTTTGCTAACCTAACTTCACAGGTTAGAGTAACCTAACATACGAAAGTTAGGTTATGTATAAAATGTTCATACAAAGAGTTAGGTGTTTTTTCTGACAAACCTAACCTTTTCAAGTTAGGTTTTGCTAACCTAACTTCATAGGTTAGAGTAACCTAACATACGAAAATTAGGTTTTGTATGAAATGTTCATACAAAGAGTATGGTGTTTTTTTCCGACAAACCTAACCTTTCCAAGTTAGGTTTTGCTAAACTACCTCATAAAGTTAGGTGAGAGTAACCAAACATACAAAAGTTAGGATTTAAATGAAATGTTCATACAAAGGGTTACGTGTTTTTTCTGACAAACCTAACCTAATGTAGTTAGGTTTTCCTAAATTAACCTCATAAAGTTAGGTGAAAGTAACCTTACATACGATAGTTAGGTTTTGTATGAAATAATCATACAAAGAGTTAGGTGTTTTTTCTGACAAACCTAACCTTTTCAAGTTAGGTTTTGCTAACCTAACTTCATAGGTTAGAGTAACCTAACATACGAAAGTTAGGTTTTGTATGAAATGTTCATACAAAGAGTTGTTTTTTCTGACAAACCTAACCTTATGAAGTTAGGTTTTGCTAAACAAATCTCATAAAGTTAGGTGAGAGTAACCAAACATACAAAAGTTAGGATTTAAATGAAATGTTCATACAAAGGGTTAGGTGTTTTTTCTGACAAACCTAACCTAATGTAGTTAGGTTTTCCTAAATTAACCTCATAAAGTTAGGTGAAAGTAACCTTACATACGATAGTTAGGTTTTGTATGAAATAATCATACAAAGAGTTAGGTGTTTTTTCTGACAAACCTAACCTTTTCAAGTGAGGTTTTGCTAACCTAACTTCATAGGTTAGAGTAACCTGACATACGAAAGTTAGGTTTTGTATGAAATGTTCATACAAAGAGTTGTGTTTTTTCTGCCAAACCTACTTCCCAAGTCAGGTTTTGCTAAACTACCTCATAAAGTTAGGTTAGAGTAACCTTACATACGAAAACTAGGTTTTGTATGAAATGTTCATACAAAGAGTATGGTGTTTTTTCTGACAAACCTAACCTTTTCAAGTTAGGTTTTGCTAACCTAACTTCACAGGTTAGAGTAACCTAATATACGAAAGTTAGGTTATGTATAAAATGTTCATACAAAGAGTTAGGTGTTTTTTCTGACAAACCTAACCTTTTCAAGTTAGGTTTTGCTAACCTAACTTCATAGGTTAGAGTAACCTAACATACGAAAATTAGGTTTTGTATGAAATGTTCATACAAAGAGTTGTTTTTTCTGACAAACCTACTTCCCAAGTTAGGTTTTGCTAAACTACCTCATAAAATTAGGTTAGAGTAACCTTACATACGAAAACTAGGTTTTGTATGAAATGTTCATACAAAGAGTATGGTGTTTTTTCCGACAAACCTAACCTTTCCAAGTTAGGTTTTGCTAAACTACCTCATAAAGTTAGGTTAGAGTAACCTAACATACAAAAGTTAGGTTTTGTATGAAATGTTCATACAAAGAGTTAGGTGTTTTTTCTGACAAACCTAACCTTTTCAAGTTAGGTTTTGCTAACCTAACTTCATAGGTTAGAGTAACCTAACATACGAAAGTTAGGTTTTGTATGAAATGTTCATACAAAGAGTTGTTTTTCTGACAAACCTACTTCCCAAGTCAGGTTTTGCTAAACTACCTCATGAAGTTAGGTTAGAGTAACCTAACATACAAAAGTTAGGTTTTGTATGAAATGTTCATACAAAGAGGTGTTTTTTCTGACAAACCTAAACTTCCCAAGTTAGGTTTTGCTAAACTTTCTAAAAATATTAAGTTAGAGTAACCTCACATACAAAAGTTAGGTTTTGTATGAAAAGTTCATACAAAGAGTTACGTGTTTTTTATGACAAACCTAACCTTTCCAAGTTAGGTTTTGCTAACCTAACTTCATAGGTTAGAGTAACCTAACATACGAATGTTAGGTTTTGTATGAAATGTTCATACAAAGAGTTAGGTGTTTTTTCTGACAAACCTAACCTTTTCAAGTTAGGTTTTGCTAACCTAACTTCATAGGTAAGAGTAACCTAACATACGAAAGTTGGGTTTTGTATGAAATGTTCATACAAAGAGTTGTTTTTTCTGACAAACCTACTTCCCAAGTTAGGTTTTGCTAAACTACCTCATAAAGTTAGGTTAGAGTAACCTTACATACGACAATTAGGTTTTGTATGAAATGTTCATACAAAGAGTTAGGTGTTTTTTCTGACAAACCCAACCTTTCCAAATTTGGTTTTGGTAACCTAAGCTCATAGTGAGGTAAGAGTAACCTAACATACGAAAGTTGTTTTGTATGAAATGTTCATACAGAGTTAGGTGATTTTTCTGACAAACCTAACCTTATGAAGTTAGGTTTTGCTAAACTAACCTCATAAAGTTAGGTGAGAGTAACCAAACATACAAAAGTTAGGTTTTAAATTAAATGTTCATACAAAGGGTTAGGTGTTTTTTCTGACAAACCTAACCTAATGTAGTTAGGTTTTCCTAAACTAACCTCATAAAGTTAGGTGAAAGTAACCTTACATACGATAGTTAGGTTTTGTATGAAATGTTCATACAAAGAGTTAGGTGTTTTTTCTGACAAACCTAACCTCTCCAAGTTAGGTTTTGCTAACCTAACTTCATAGGTTAGAGTAACCTGACATACGAAAGTTAGGTTTTGTATGAAATGTTCATACAAAGAGTTAGGTTCTTTTTCTGACAAACCTAACCTAATGTAGTTAGGTTTTGCTAAACTAACCTCATAAAGTTAGGTTAGAGTAACCTTACATACGAAAGTTGAGTTTTGTATGAAATGTTCATACAAAGAGTTAGGTTCTTTTTCTGACAAACCTAACCTAATGTAGTTAGGTTTTGCTAAACTAACCTCATAAAGTTAGGTGAGAGTAACCTAACATACAAAAGTTAGGTTTTGCATGAAAAGTTCATACAAAGAGTATGGTGTTTTTTCCGACAAACCTAACCTTTCCAAGTTAGGTTTTGCTAAACTACCTCATAAAGTTAGGTTAGAGTAACCTAACATACAAAAGTTAGGTTTTGTATGAAATGTTCATACAAAGAGTTAGGTGTTTTTTCTGACAAACCTAACCTTTTCAAGTTAGGTTTTGCTAACCTAACTTCACAGGTTAGAGTAACCTAACATACGAAAGTTAGGTTATGTATAAAATGTTCATACAAAGAGTTAGGTGTTTTTTCTGACAAACCTAACCTTTTCAAGTTAGGTTTTGCTAACCTAACTTCATAGGTTAGAGTAACCTAACATACGAAAATTAGGTTTTGTATGAAATGTTCATACAAAGAGTTGTTTTTTCTGACAAACCTACTTCCCAAGTTAGGTTTTGCTAAACTACCTCATAAAGTTAGGTTAGAGTAACCTTACATACGAAAACTAGGTTTTGTATGAAATGTTCATACAAAGAGTATGGTGTTTTTTCCGACAAACCTAACCTTTCCAAGTTAGGTTTTGCTAAACTACCTCATAAAGTTAGGTTAGAGTAACCTAACATACAAAAGTTAGGTTTTGTATGAAATGTTCATACAAAGAGTTAGGTGTTTTTTCTGACAAACCTAACCTTTTCAAGTTAGGTTTTGCTAACCTAACTTCATAGGTTAGAGTAACCAAACATACAAAAGTTAGGATTTAAATGAAATGTTCATACAAAGGGTTGTGTTTTTTCTGACAAACCTAACCTAATGTAGTTAGGTTTTCCTAAATTAACCTCATAAAGTTAGGTGAAAGTAACCTTACATACGATAGTTAGGTTTTGTATGAAATAATCATACAAAGAGTTAGGTGTTTTTTCTGACAAACCTAACCTTTTCAAGTTAGGTTTTGCTAACCTAACTTCATAGGTTAGAGTAACCTGACATACGAAAGTTAGGTTTTGTATGAAATGTTCATACAAAGAGTTGTGTTTTTTCTGACAAACCTACTTCCCAAGTCAGGTTTTGCTAAACTACCTCATAAAGTTAGGTTAGAGTAACCTTACATACGAAAACTAGGTTTTGTATGAAATGTTCATACAAAGAGTATGGTGTTTTTTCTGACAAACCTAACCTTTTCAAGTTAGGTTTTGCTAACCTAACTTCACAGGTTAGAGTAACCTAACATACGAAAGTTAGGTTATGTATAAAATGTTCATACAAAGAGTTAGGTGTTTTTTCTGACAAACCTAACCTTTCCAAGTTAGGTTTTGCTAAACTACCTCATAAAGTTAGGTTAGAGTAACCTAACATACAAAAGTTAGGTTTTGTATGAAATGTTTATACAAAGAGGTGTTTTTTCTGACAAACCTAAACTTCCCAAGTTAGGTTTTGCTAAACTTTCTAAAAATATTAAGTTAGAGTAACCTCACATACAAAAGTTAGGTTTTGTATGAAAAGTTCATACAAAGAGTTACGTGTTTTTTATGACAAACCTAACCTTTCCAAGTTAGGTTTTGCTAACCTAACTTCATAGGTTAGAGTAACCTAACATACGAATGTTAGGTTTTGTATGAAATGTTCATACAAAGAGTTAGGTGTTTTTTCTGACAAACCTAACCTTTTCAAGTTAGGTTTTGCTAACCTAACTTCATAGGTAAGAGTAACCTAACATACGAAAGTTAGGTTTTGTATGAAATGTTCATACAAAGAGTTGTTTTTTCTGACAAACCTACTTCCCAAGTTAGGTTTTGCTAAACTACCTCATAAAGTTAGGTTAGAGTAACCTTACATACGACAATTAGGTTTTGTATGAAATGTTCATACAAAGAGTTAGGTGTTTTTTCTGACAAACCCAACCTTTCCAAATTTGGTTTTGGTAACCTAAGCTCATAGTGAGGTAAGAGTAACCTAACATACGAAAGTTGTTTTGTATGAAATGTTCATACAGAGTTAGGTGATTTTTCTGACAAACCTAACCTTATGAAGTTAGGTTTTGCTAAACTAACCTCATAAAGTTAGGTGAGAGTAACCAAACATACAAAAGTTAGGTTTTAAATTAAATGTTCATACAAAGGGTTAGGTGTTTTTTCTGACAAACCTAACCTAATGTAGTTAGGTTTTCCTAAACTAACCTCATAAAGTTAGGTGAAAGTAACCTTACATACGATAGTTAGGTTTTGTATGAAATGTTCATACAAAGAGTTAGGTGTTTTTTCTGACAAACCTAACCTCTCCAAGTTAGGTTTTGCTAACCTAACTTCATAGGTTAGAGTAACCTGACATACGAAAGTTAGGTTTTGTATGAAATGTTCATACAAAGAGTTGTGTTTTTTCTGACAAACCTACTTCCCAAGTCAGGTTTTGCTAAACTACCTCATAAAGTTAGGTTAGAGTAACCTTACATACGAAAGTTGAGTTTTGTATGAAATGTTCATACAAAGAGTTAGGTTCTTTTTCTGACAAACCTAACCTAATGTAGTAAGGTTTTGCTAAACTAACCTCATAAAGTTAGGTGAGAGTAACCTAACATACAAAAGTTAGGTTTTGCATGAAAAGTTCATACAAAGAGTATGGTGTTTTTTCCGACAAACCTAACCTTTCCAAGTTAGGTTTTGCTAAACTACCTCATAAAGTTAGGTTAGAGTAACCTAACATACAAAAGTTAGGTTTTGTATGAAATGTTCATACAAAGAGTTAGGTGTTTTTTCTGACAAACCTAACCTTTTCAAGTTAGGTTTTGCTAACCTAACTTCACAGGTTAGAGTAACCTAACATACGAAAGTTAGGTTATGTATAAAATGTTCATACAAAGAGTTAGGTGTTTTTTCTGACAAACCTAACCTTTTCAAGTTAGGTTTTGCTAACCTAACTTCATAGGTTAGAGTAACCTAACATACGAAAATTAGGTTTTGTATGAAATGTTCATACAAAGAGTTGTTTTTTCTGACAAACCTACTTCCCAAGTTAGGTTTTGCTAAACTACCTCATAAAGTTAGGTTAGAGTAACCTTACATACGAAAACTAGGTTTTGTATGAAATGTTCATACAAAGAGTATGGTGTTTTTTCCGACAAACCTAACCTTTCCAAGTTAGGTTTTGCTAAACTACCTCATAAAGTTAGGTTAGAGTAACCTAACATACAAAAGTTAGGTTTTGTATGAAATGTTCATACAAAGAGTTAGGTGTTTTTTCTGACAAACCTAACCTTTTCAAGTTAGGTTTTGCTAACCTAACTTCATAGGTTAGAGTAACCAAACATACAAAAGTTAGGATTTAAATGAAATGTTCATACAAAGGGTTGTGTTTTTTCTGACAAACCTAACCTAATGTAGTTAGGTTTTCCTAAATTAACCTCATAAAGTTAGGTGAAAGTAACCTTACATACGATAGTTAGGTTTTGTATGAAATAATCATACAAAGAGTTAGGTGTTTTTTCTGACAAACCTAACCTTTTCAAGTTAGGTTTTGCTAACCTAACTTCATAGGTTAGAGTAACCTGACATACGAAAGTTAGGTTTTGTATGAAATGTTCATACAAAGAGTTGTGTTTTTTCTGACAAACCTACTTCCCAAGTCAGGTTTTGCTAAACTACCTCATAAAGTTAGGTTAGAGTAACCTTACATACGAAAACTAGGTTTTGTATGAAATGTTCATACAAAGAGTATGGTGTTTTTTCTGACAAACCTAACCTTTTCAAGTTAGGTTTTGCTAACCTAACTTCACAGGTTAGAGTAACCTAACATACGAAAGTTAGGTTATGTATAAAATGTTCATACAAAGAGTTAGGTGTTTTTTCTGACAAACCTAACCTTTCCAAGTTAGGTTTTGCTAAACTACCTCATAAAGTTAGGTTAGAGTAACCTAACATACAAAAGTTAGGTTTTGTATGAAATGTTCATACAAAGAGGTGTTTTTTCTGACAAACCTAAACTTCCCAAGTTAGGTTTTGCTAAACTTTCTAAAAATATTAAGTTAGAGTAACCTCACATACAAAAGTTAGGTTTTGTATGAAAAGTTCATACAAAGAGTTACGTGTTTTTTATGACAAACCTAACCTTTCCAAGTTAGGTTTTGCTAACCTAACTTCATAGGTTAGAGTAACCTAACATACGAATGTTAGGTTTTGTATGAAATGTTCATACAAAGAGTTAGGTGTTTTTTCTGACAAACCTAACCTTTTCAAGTTAGGTTTTGCTAACCTAACTTCATAGGTAAGAGTAACCTAACATACGAAAGTTGGGTTTTGTATGAAATGTTCATACAAAGAGTTGTTTTTTCTGACAAACCTACTTCCCAAGTTAGGTTTTGCTAAACTACCTCATAAAGTTAGGTTAGAGTAACCTTACATACGACAATTAGGTTTTGTATGAAATGTTCATACAAAGAGTTAGGTGTTTTTTCTGACAAACCCAACCTTTCCAAATTTGGTTTTGGTAACCTAAGCTCATAGTGAGGTAAGAGTAACCTAACATACGAAAGTTGTTTTGTATGAAATGTTCATACAGAGTTAGGTGATTTTTCTGACAAACCTAACCTTATGAAGTTAGGTTTTGCTAAACTAACCTCATAAAGTTAGGTGAGAGTAACCAAACATACAAAAGTTAGGTTTTAAATTAAATGTTCATACAAAGGGTTAGGTGTTTTTTCTGACAAACCTAACCTAATGTAGTTAGGTTTTCCTAAACTAACCTCATAAAGTTAGGTGAAAGTAACCTTACATACGATAGTTAGGTTTTGTATGAAATGTTCATACAAAGAGTTAGGTGTTTTTTCTGACAAACCTAACCTCTCCAAGTTAGGTTTTGCTAACCTAACTTCATAGGTTAGAGTAACCTGACATACGAAAGTTAGGTTTTGTATGAAATGTTCATACAAAGAGTTGTGTTTTTTCTGACAAACCTACTTCCCAAGTCAGGTTTTGCTAAACTACCTCATAAAGTTAGGTTAGAGTAACCTTACATACGAAAGTTGAGTTTTGTATGAAATGTTCATACAAAGAGTTAGGTTCTTTTTCTGACAAACCTAACCTAATGTAGTAAGGTTTTGCTAAACTAACCTCATAAAGTTAGGTGAGAGTAACCTAACATACGAAAGTTAGGTTATGTATAAAATGTTCATACAAAGAGTTAGGTGTTTTTTCTGACAAACCTAACCTTTTCAAGTTAGGTTTTGCTAACCTAACTTCATAGGTTAGAGTAACCTAACATACGAAAATTAGGTTTTGTATGAAATGTTCATACAAAGAGTTGTTTTTTCTGACAAACCTACTTCCCAAGTTAGGTTTTGCTAAACTACCTCATAAAGTTAGGTTAGAGTAACCTTACATACGAAAACTAGGTTTTGTATGAAATGTTCATACAAAGAGTATGGTGTTTTTTCCGACAAACCTAACCTTTCCAAGTTAGGTTTTGCTAAACTACCTCATAAAGTTAGGTTAGAGTAACCTAACATACAAAAGTTAGGTTTTGTATGAAATGTTCATACAAAGAGTTAGGTGATTTTTCTGACAAACCTAACCTTTTCAAGTTAGGTTTTGCTAACCTAACTTCATAGGTTAGAGTAACCAAACATACAAAAGTTAGGATTTAAATGAAATGTTCATACAAAGGGTTGTGTTTTTTCTGACAAACCTAACCTAATGTAGTTAGGTTTTCCTAAATTAACCTCATAAAGTTAGGTGAAAGTAACCTTACATACGATAGTTAGGTTTTGTATGAAATAATCATACAAAGAGTTAGGTGTTTTTTCTGACAAACCTAACCTTTTCAAGTTAGGTTTTGCTAACCTAACTTCATAGGTTAGAGTAACCTGACATACGAAAGTTAGGTTTTGTATGAAATGTTCATACAAAGAGTTGTGTTTTTTCTGACAAACCTACTTCCCAAGTCAGGTTTTGCTAAACTACCTCATAAAGTTAGGTTAGAGTAACCTTACATACGAAAACTAGGTTTTGTATGAAATGTTCATACAAAGAGTATGGTGTTTTTTCTGACAAACCTAACCTTTTCAAGTTAGGTTTTGCTAACCTAACTTCACAGGTTAGAGTAACCTAACATACGAAAGTTAGGTTATGTATAAAATGTTCATACAAAGAGTTAGGTGTTTTTTCTGACAAACCTAACCTTTCCAAGTTAGGTTTTGCTAAACTACCTCATAAAGTTAGGTTAGAGTAACCTAACATACAAAAGTTAGGTTTTGTATGAAATGTTCATACAAAGAGTTAGGTGATTTTTCTGACAAACCTAACCTTTTCAAGTTAGGTTTTGCTAACCTAACTTCATAGGTTAGAGTAACCAAACATACAAAAGTTAGGATTTAAATGAAATGTTCATACAAAGGGTTGTGTTTTTTCTGACAAACCTAACCTAATGTAGTTAGGTTTTCCTAAATTAACCTCATAAAGTTAGGTGAAAGTAACCTTACATACGATAGTTAGGTTTTGTATGAAATAATCATACAAAGAGTTAGGTGTTTTTTCTGACAAACCTAACCTTTTCAAGTTAGGTTTTGCTAACCTAACTTCATAGGTTAGAGTAACCTGACATACGAAAGTTAGGTTTTGTATGAAATGTTCATACAAAGAGTTGTGTTTTTTCTGACAAACCTACTTCCCAAGTCAGGTTTTGCTAAACTACCTCATAAAGTTAGGTTAGAGTAACCTTACATACGAAAACTAGGTTTTGTATGAAATGTTCATACAAAGAGTATGGTGTTTTTTCTGACAAACCTAACCTTTTCAAGTTAGGTTTTGCTAACCTAACTTCACAGGTTAGAGTAACCTAACATACGAAAGTTAGGTTATGTATAAAATGTTCATACAAAGAGTTAGGTGTTTTTTCTGACAAACCTAACCTTTCCAAGTTAGGTTTTGCTAAACTACCTCATAAAGTTAGGTTAGAGTAACCTAACATACAAAAGTTAGGTTTTGTATGAAATGTTCATACAAAGAGGTGTTTTTTCTGACAAACCTAAACTTCCCAAGTTAGGTTTTGCTAAACTTTCTAAAAATATTAAGTTAGAGTAACCTCACATACAAAAGTTAGGTTTTGTATGAAAAGTTCATACAAAGAGTTACGTGTTTTTTATGACAAACCTAACCTTTCCAAGTTAGGTTTTGCTAACCTAACTTCATAGGTTAGAGTAACCTAACATACGAATGTTAGGTTTTGTATGAAATGTTCATACAAAGAGTTAGGTGTTTTTTCTGACAAACCTAACCTTTTCAAGTTAGGTTTTGCTAACCTAACTTCATAGGTAAGAGTAACCTAACATACGAAAGTTGGGTTTTGTATGAAATGTTCATACAAAGAGTTGTTTTTTCTGACAAACCTACTTCCCAAGTTAGGTTTTGCTAAACTACCTCATAAAGTTAGGTTAGAGTAACCTTACATACGACAATTAGGTTTTGTATGAAATGTTCATACAAAGAGTTAGGTGTTTTTTCTGACAAACCCAACCTTTCCAAATTTGGTTTTGGTAACCTAAGCTCATAGTGAGGTAAGAGTAACCTAACATACGAAAGTTGTTTTGTATGAAATGTTCATACAGAGTTAGGTGATTTTTCTGACAAACCTAACCTTATGAAGTTAGGTTTTGCTAAACTAACCTCATAAAGTTAGGTGAGAGTAACCAAACATACAAAAGTTAGGTTTTAAATTAAATGTTCATACAAAGGGTTAGGTGTTTTTTCTGACAAACCTAACCTAATGTAGTTAGGTTTTCCTAAACTAACCTCATAAAGTTAGGTGAAAGTAACCTTACATACGATAGTTAGGTTTTGTATGAAATGTTCATACAAAGAGTTAGGTGTTTTTTCTGACAAACCTAACCTCTCCAAGTTAGGTTTTGCTAACCTAACTTCATAGGTTAGAGTAACCTGACATACGAAAGTTAGGTTTTGTATGAAATGTTCATACAAAGAGTTGTGTTTTTTCTGACAAACCTACTTCCCAAGTCAGGTTTTGCTAAACTACCTCATAAAGTTAGGTTAGAGTAACCTTACATACGAAAGTTGAGTTTTGTATGAAATGTTCATACAAAGAGTTAGGTTCTTTTTCTGACAAACCTAACCTAATGTAGTAAGGTTTTGCTAAACTAACCTCATAAAGTTAGGTGAGAGTAACCTAACATACGAAAGTTAGGTTATGTATAAAATGTTCATACAAAGAGTTAGGTGTTTTTTCTGACAAACCTAACCTTTTCAAGTTAGGTTTTGCTAACCTAACTTCATAGGTTAGAGTAACCTAACATACGAAAATTAGGTTTTGTATGAAATGTTCATACAAAGAGTTGTTTTTTCTGACAAACCTACTTCCCAAGTTAGGTTTTGCTAAACTACCTCATAAAGTTAGGTTAGAGTAACCTTACATACGAAAACTAGGTTTTGTATGAAATGTTCATACAAAGAGTATGGTGTTTTTTCCGACAAACCTAACCTTTCCAAGTTAGGTTTTGCTAAACTACCTCATAAAGTTAGGTTAGAGTAACCTAACATACAAAAGTTAGGTTTTGTATGAAATGTTCATACAAAGAGTTAGGTGATTTTTCTGACAAACCTAACCTTTTCAAGTTAGGTTTTGCTAACCTAACTTCATAGGTTAGAGTAACCAAACATACAAAAGTTAGGATTTAAATGAAATGTTCATACAAAGGGTTGTGTTTTTTCTGACAAACCTAACCTAATGTAGTTAGGTTTTCCTAAATTAACCTCATAAAGTTAGGTGAAAGTAACCTTACATACGATAGTTAGGTTTTGTATGAAATAATCATACAAAGAGTTAGGTGTTTTTTCTGACAAACCTAACCTTTTCAAGTTAGGTTTTGCTAACCTAACTTCATAGGTTAGAGTAACCTGACATACGAAAGTTAGGTTTTGTATGAAATGTTCATACAAAGAGTTGTGTTTTTTCTGACAAACCTACTTCCCAAGTCAGGTTTTGCTAAACTACCTCATAAAGTTAGGTTAGAGTAACCTTACATACGAAAACTAGGTTTTGTATGAAATGTTCATACAAAGAGTATGGTGTTTTTTCTGACAAACCTAACCTTTTCAAGTTAGGTTTTGCTAACCTAACTTCACAGGTTAGAGTAACCTAACATACGAAAGTTAGGTTATGTATAAAATGTTCATACAAAGAGTTAGGTGTTTTTTCTGACAAACCTAACCTTTCCAAGTTAGGTTTTGCTAAACTACCTCATAAAGTTAGGTTAGAGTAACCTAACATACAAAAGTTAGGTTTTGTATGAAATGTTCATACAAAGAGGTGTTTTTTCTGACAAACCTAAACTTCCCAAGTTAGGTTTTGCTAAACTTTCTAAAAATATTAAGTTAGAGTAACCTCACATACAAAAGTTAGGTTTTGTATGAAAAGTTCATACAAAGAGTTACGTGTTTTTTATGACAAACCTAACCTTTCCAAGTTAGGTTTTGCTAACCTAACTTCATAGGTTAGAGTAACCTAACATACGAATGTTAGGTTTTGTATGAAATATTCATACAAAGAGTTAGGTGTTTTTTCTGACAAACCTAACCTTTTCAAGTTAGGTTTTGCTAACCTAACTTCATAGGTAAGAGTAACCTAACATACGAAAGTTGGGTTTTGTATGAAATGTTCATACAAAGAGTTGTTTTTTCTGACAAACCTACTTCCCAAGTTAGGTTTTGCTAAACTACCTCATAAAGTTAGGTTAGAGTAACCTTACATACGACAATTAGGTTTTGTATGAAATGTTCATACAAAGAGTTAGGTGTTTTTTCTGACAAACCCAACCTTTCCAAATTTGGTTTTGGTAACCTAAGCTCATAGTGAGGTAAGAGTAACCTAACATACGAAAGTTGTTTTGTATGAAATGTTCATACAGAGTTAGGTGATTTTTCTGACAAACCTAACCTTATGAAGTTAGGTTTTGCTAAACTAACCTCATAAAGTTAGGTGAGAGTAACCAAACATACAAAAGTTAGGTTTTAAATTAAATGTTCATACAAAGGGTTAGGTGTTTTTTCTGACAAACCTAACCTAATGTAGTTAGGTTTTCCTAAACTAACCTCATAAAGTTAGGTGAAAGTAACCTTACATACGATAGTTAGGTTTTGTATGAAATGTTCATACAAAGAGTTAGGTGTTTTTTCTGACAAACCTAACCTCTCCAAGTTAGGTTTTGCTAACCTAACTTCATAGGTTAGAGTAACCTGACATACGAAAGTTAGGTTTTGTATGAAATGTTCATACAAAGAGTTGTGTTTTTTCTGACAAACCTACTTCCCAAGTCAGGTTTTGCTAAACTACCTCATAAAGTTAGGTTAGAGTAACCTTACATACGAAAGTTGAGTTTTGTATGAAATGTTCATACAAAGAGTTAGGTTCTTTTTCTGACAAACCTAACCTAATGTAGTAAGGTTTTGCTAAACTAACCTCATAAAGTTAGGTGAGAGTAACCTAACATACAAAAGTTAGGTTTTGCATGAAAAGTTCATACAAAGAGTATGGTGTTTTTTCCGACAAACCTAACCTTTCCAAGTTAGGTTTTGCTAAACTACCTCATAAAGTTAGGTTAGAGTAACCTAACATACAAAAGTTAGGTTTTGTATGAAATGTTCATACAAAGAGTTAGGTGTTTTTTCTGACAAACCTAACCTTTTCAAGTTAGGTTTTGCTAACCTAACTTCACAGGTTAGAGTAACCTAACATACGAAAGTTAGGTTATGTATAAAATGTTCATACAAAGAGTTAGGTGTTTTTTCTGACAAACCTAACCTTTTCAAGTTAGGTTTTGCTAACCTAACTTCATAGGTTAGAGTAACCTAACATACGAAAATTAGGTTTTGTATGAAATGTTCATACAAAGAGTTGTTTTTTCTGACAAACCTACTTCCCAAGTTAGGTTTTGCTAAACTACCTCATAAAGTTAGATTAGAGTAACCTTACATACGAAAACTAGGTTTTGTATGAAATGTTCATACAAAGAGTATGGTGTTTTTTCCGACAAACCTAACCTTTCCAAGTTAGGTTTTGCTAAACTACCTCATAAAGTTAGGTTAGAGTAACCTAACATACAAAAGTTAGGTTTTGTATGAAATGTTCATACAAAGAGTTAGGTGTTTTTTCTGACAAACCTAACCTTTTCAAGTTAGGTTTTGCTAACCTAACTTCATAGGTTAGAGTAACCAAACATACAAAAGTTAGGATTTAAATGAAATGTTCATACAAAGGGTTGTGTTTTTTCTGACAAACCTAACCTAATGTAGTTAGGTTTTCCTAAATTAACCTCATAAAGTTAGGTGAAAGTAACCTTACATACGATAGTTAGGTTTTGTATGAAATAATCATACAAAGAGTTAGGTGTTTTTTCTGACAAACCTAACCTTTTCAAGTTAGGTTTTGCTAACCTAACTTCATAGGTTAGAGTAACCTGACATACGAAAGTTAGGTTTTGTATGAAATGTTCATACAAAGAGTTGTGTTTTTTCTGACAAACCTACTTCCCAAGTCAGGTTTTGCTAAACTACCTCATAAAGTTAGGTTAGAGTAACCTTACATACGAAAACTAGGTTTTGTATGAAATGTTCATACAAAGAGTATGGTGTTTTTTCTGACAAACCTAACCTTTTCAAGTTAGGTTTTGCTAACCTAACTTCACAGGTTAGAGTAACCTAACATACGAAAGTTAGGTTATGTATAAAATGTTCATACAAAGAGTTAGGTGTTTTTTCTGACAAACCTAACCTTTCCAAGTTAGGTTTTGCTAAACTACCTCATAAAGTTAGGTTAGAGTAACCTAACATACAAAAGTTAGGTTTTGTATGAAATGTTCATACAAAGAGGTGTTTTTTCTGACAAACCTAAACTTCCCAAGTTAGGTTTTGCTAAACTTTCTAAAAATATTAAGTTAGAGTAACCTCACATACAAAAGTTAGGTTTTGTATGAAAAGTTCATACAAAGAGTTACGTGTTTTTTATGACAAACCTAACCTTTCCAAGTTAGGTTTTGCTAACCTAACTTCATAGGTTAGAGTAACCTAACATACGAATGTTAGGTTTTGTATGAAATGTTCATACAAAGAGTTAGGTGTTTTTTCTGACAAACCTAACCTTTTCAAGTTAGGTTTTGCTAACCTAACTTCATAGGTAAGAGTAACCTAACATACGAAAGTTGGGTTTTGTATGAAATGTTCATACAAAGAGTTGTTTTTTCTGACAAACCTACTTCCCAAGTTAGGTTTTGCTAAACTACCTCATAAAGTTAGGTTAGAGTAACCTTACATACGACAATTAGGTTTTGTATGAAATGTTCATACAAAGAGTTAGGTGTTTTTTCTGACAAACCCAACCTTTCCAAATTTGGTTTTGGTAACCTAAGCTCATAGTGAGGTAAGAGTAACCTAACATACGAAAGTTGTTTTGTATGAAATGTTCATACAGAGTTAGGTGATTTTTCTGACAAACCTAACCTTATGAAGTTAGGTTTTGCTAAACTAACCTCATAAAGTTAGGTGAGAGTAACCAAACATACAAAAGTTAGGTTTTAAATTAAATGTTCATACAAAGGGTTAGGTGTTTTTTCTGACAAACCTAACCTAATGTAGTTAGGTTTTCCTAAACTAACCTCATAAAGTTAGGTGAAAGTAACCTTACATACGATAGTTAGGTTTTGTATGAAATGTTCATACAAAGAGTTAGGTGTTTTTTCTGACAAACCTAACCTCTCCAAGTTAGGTTTTGCTAACCTAACTTCATAGGTTAGAGTAACCTGACATACGAAAGTTAGGTTTTGTATGAAATGTTCATACAAAGAGTTGTGTTTTTTCTGACAAACCTACTTCCCAAGTCAGGTTTTGCTAAACTACCTCATAAAGTTAGGTTAGAGTAACCTTACATACGAAAGTTGAGTTTTGTATGAAATGTTCATACAAAGAGTTAGGTTCTTTTTCTGACAAACCTAACCTAATGTAGTAAGGTTTTGCTAAACTAACCTCATAAAGTTAGGTGAGAGTAACCTAACATACGAAAGTTAGGTTATGTATAAAATGTTCATACAAAGAGTTAGGTGTTTTTTCTGACAAACCTAACCTTTTCAAGTTAGGTTTTGCTAACCTAACTTCATAGGTTAGAGTAACCTAACATACGAAAATTAGGTTTTGTATGAAATGTTCATACAAAGAGTTGTTTTTTCTGACAAACCTACTTCCCAAGTTAGGTTTTGCTAAACTACCTCATAAAGTTAGGTTAGAGTAACCTTACATACGAAAACTAGGTTTTGTATGAAATGTTCATACAAAGAGTATGGTGTTTTTTCCGACAAACCTAACCTTTCCAAGTTAGGTTTTGCTAAACTACCTCATAAAGTTAGGTTAGAGTAACCTAACATACAAAAGTTAGGTTTTGTATGAAATGTTCATACAAAGAGTTAGGTGATTTTTCTGACAAACCTAACCTTTTCAAGTTAGGTTTTGCTAACCTAACTTCATAGGTTAGAGTAACCAAACATACAAAAGTTAGGATTTAAATGAAATGTTCATACAAAGGGTTGTGTTTTTTCTGACAAACCTAACCTAATGTAGTTAGGTTTTCCTAAATTAACCTCATAAAGTTAGGTGAAAGTAACCTTACATACGATAGTTAGGTTTTGTATGAAATAATCATACAAAGAGTTAGGTGTTTTTTCTGACAAACCTAACCTTTTCAAGTTAGGTTTTGCTAACCTAACTTCATAGGTTAGAGTAACCTGACATACGAAAGTTAGGTTTTGTATGAAATGTTCATACAAAGAGTTGTGTTTTTTCTGACAAACCTACTTCCCAAGTCAGGTTTTGCTAAACTACCTCATAAAGTTAGGTTAGAGTAACCTTACATACGAAAACTAGGTTTTGTATGAAATGTTCATACAAAGAGTATGGTGTTTTTTCTGACAAACCTAACCTTTTCAAGTTAGGTTTTGCTAACCTAACTTCACAGGTTAGAGTAACCTAACATACGAAAGTTAGGTTATGTATAAAATGTTCATACAAAGAGTTAGGTGTTTTTTCTGACAAACCTAACCTTTCCAAGTTAGGTTTTGCTAAACTACCTCATAAAGTTAGGTTAGAGTAACCTAACATACAAAAGTTAGGTTTTGTATGAAATGTTCATACAAAGAGGTGTTTTTTCTGACAAACCTAAACTTCCCAAGTTAGGTTTTGCTAAACTTTCTAAAAATATTAAGTTAGAGTAACCTCACATACAAAAGTTAGGTTTTGTATGAAAAGTTCATACAAAGAGTTACGTGTTTTTTATGACAAACCTAACCTTTCCAAGTTAGGTTTTGCTAACCTAACTTCATAGGTTAGAGTAACCTAACATACGAATGTTAGGTTTTGTATGAAATATTCATACAAAGAGTTAGGTGTTTTTTCTGACAAACCTAACCTTTTCAAGTTAGGTTTTGCTAACCTAACTTCATAGGTAAGAGTAACCTAACATACGAAAGTTGGGTTTTGTATGAAATGTTCATACAAAGAGTTGTTTTTTCTGACAAACCTACTTCCCAAGTTAGGTTTTGCTAAACTACCTCATAAAGTTAGGTTAGAGTAACCTTACATACGACAATTAGGTTTTGTATGAAATGTTCATACAAAGAGTTAGGTGTTTTTTCTGACAAACCCAACCTTTCCAAATTTGGTTTTGGTAACCTAAGCTCATAGTGAGGTAAGAGTAACCTAACATACGAAAGTTGTTTTGTATGAAATGTTCATACAGAGTTAGGTGATTTTTCTGACAAACCTAACCTTATGAAGTTAGGTTTTGCTAAACTAACCTCATAAAGTTAGGTGAGAGTAACCAAACATACAAAAGTTAGGTTTTAAATTAAATGTTCATACAAAGGGTTAGGTGTTTTTTCTGACAAACCTAACCTAATGTAGTTAGGTTTTCCTAAACTAACCTCATAAAGTTAGGTGAAAGTAACCTTACATACGATAGTTAGGTTTTGTATGAAATGTTCATACAAAGAGTTAGGTGTTTTTTCTGACAAACCTAACCTCTCCAAGTTAGGTTTTGCTAACCTAACTTCATAGGTTAGAGTAACCTGACATACGAAAGTTAGGTTTTGTATGAAATGTTCATACAAAGAGTTGTGTTTTTTCTGACAAACCTACTTCCCAAGTCAGGTTTTGCTAAACTACCTCATAAAGTTAGGTTAGAGTAACCTTACATACGAAAGTTGAGTTTTGTATGAAATGTTCATACAAAGAGTTAGGTTCTTTTTCTGACAAACCTAACCTAATGTAGTAAGGTTTTGCTAAACTAACCTCATAAAGTTAGGTGAGAGTAACCTAACATACAAAAGTTAGGTTTTGCATGAAAAGTTCATACAAAGAGTATGGTGTTTTTTCCGACAAACCTAACCTTTCCAAGTTAGGTTTTGCTAAACTACCTCATAAAGTTAGGTTAGAGTAACCTAACATACAAAAGTTAGGTTTTGTATGAAATGTTCATACAAAGAGTTAGGTGTTTTTTCTGACAAACCTAACCTTTTCAAGTTAGGTTTTGCTAACCTAACTTCACAGGTTAGAGTAACCTAACATACGAAAGTTAGGTTATGTATAAAATGTTCATACAAAGAGTTAGGTGTTTTTTCTGACAAACCTAACCTTTTCAAGTTAGGTTTTGCTAACCTAACTTCATAGGTTAGAGTAACCTAACATACGAAAATTAGGTTTTGTATGAAATGTTCATACAAAGAGTTGTTTTTTCTGACAAACCTACTTCCCAAGTTAGGTTTTGCTAAACTACCTCATAAAGTTAGATTAGAGTAACCTTACATACGAAAACTAGGTTTTGTATGAAATGTTCATACAAAGAGTATGGTGTTTTTTCCGACAAACCTAACCTTTCCAAGTTAGGTTTTGCTAAACTACCTCATAAAGTTAGGTTAGAGTAACCTAACATACAAAAGTTAGGTTTTGTATGAAATGTTCATACAAAGAGTTAGGTGTTTTTTCTGACAAACCTAACCTTTTCAAGTTAGGTTTTGCTAACCTAACTTCATAGGTTAGAGTAACCAAACATACAAAAGTTAGGATTTAAATGAAATGTTCATACAAAGGGTTGTGTTTTTTCTGACAAACCTAACCTAATGTAGTTAGGTTTTCCTAAATTAACCTCATAAAGTTAGGTGAAAGTAACCTTACATACGATAGTTAGGTTTTGTATGAAATAATCATACAAAGAGTTAGGTGTTTTTTCTGACAAACCTAACCTTTTCAAGTTAGGTTTTGCTAACCTAACTTCATAGGTTAGAGTAACCTGACATACGAAAGTTAGGTTTTGTATGAAATGTTCATACAAAGAGTTGTGTTTTTTCTGACAAACCTACTTCCCAAGTCAGGTTTTGCTAAACTACCTCATAAAGTTAGGTTAGAGTAACCTTACATACGAAAACTAGGTTTTGTATGAAATGTTCATACAAAGAGTATGGTGTTTTTTCTGACAAACCTAACCTTTTCAAGTTAGGTTTTGCTAACCTAACTTCACAGGTTAGAGTAACCTAACATACGAAAGTTAGGTTATGTATAAAATGTTCATACAAAGAGTTAGGTGTTTTTTCTGACAAACCTAACCTTTCCAAGTTAGGTTTTGCTAAACTACCTCATAAAGTTAGGTTAGAGTAACCTAACATACAAAAGTTAGGTTTTGTATGAAATGTTCATACAAAGAGGTGTTTTTTCTGACAAACCTAAACTTCCCAAGTTAGGTTTTGCTAAACTTTCTAAAAATATTAAGTTAGAGTAACCTCACATACAAAAGTTAGGTTTTGTATGAAAAGTTCATACAAAGAGTTACGTGTTTTTTATGACAAACCTAACCTTTCCAAGTTAGGTTTTGCTAACCTAACTTCATAGGTTAGAGTAACCTAACATACGAATGTTAGGTTTTGTATGAAATATTCATGCAAAGAGTTAGGTGTTTTTTCTGACAAACCTAACCTTTTCAAGTTAGGTTTTGCTAACCTAACTTCATAGGTAAGAGTAACCTAACATACGAAAGTTGGGTTTTGTATGAAATGTTCATACAAAGAGTTGTTTTTTCTGACAAACCTACTTCCCAAGTTAGGTTTTGCTAAACTACCTCATAAAGTTAGGTTAGAGTAACCTTACATACGACAATTAGGTTTTGTATGAAATGTTCATACAAAGAGTTAGGTGTTTTTTCTGACAAACCCAACCTTTCCAAATTTGGTTTTGGTAACCTAAGCTCATAGTGAGGTAAGAGTAACCTAACATACGAAAGTTGTTTTGTATGAAATGTTCATACAGAGTTAGGTGATTTTTCTGACAAACCTAACCTTATGAAGTTAGGTTTTGCTAAACTAACCTCATAAAGTTAGGTGAGAGTAACCAAACATACAAAAGTTAGGTTTTAAATTAAATGTTCATACAAAGGGTTAGGTGTTTTTTCTGACAAACCTAACCTAATGTAGTTAGGTTTTCCTAAACTAACCTCATAAAGTTAGGTGAAAGTAACCTTACATACGATAGTTAGGTTTTGTATGAAATGTTCATACAAAGAGTTAGGTGTTTTTTCTGACAAACCTAACCTCTCCAAGTTAGGTTTTGCTAACCTAACTTCATAGGTTAGAGTAACCTGACATACGAAAGTTAGGTTTTGTATGAAATGTTCATACAAAGAGTTAGGTTCTTTTTCTGACAAACCTAACCTAATGTAGTTAGGTTTTGCTAAACTAACCTCATAAAGTTAGGTGAGAGTAACCTAACATACAAAAGTTAGGTTTTGCATGAAAAGTTCATACAAAGAGTATGGTGTTTTTTCCGACAAACCTAACCTTTCCAAGTTAGGTTTTGCTAAACTACCTCATAAAGTTAGGTTAGAGTAACCTAACATACAAAAGTTAGGTTTTGTATGAAATGTTCATACAAAGAGTTAGGTGTTTTTTCTGACAAACCTAACCTTTTCAAGTTAGGTTTTGCTAACCTAACTTCACAGGTTAGAGTAACCTAACATACGAAAGTTAGGTTATGTATAAAATGTTCATACAAAGAGTTAGGTGTTTTTTCTGACAAACCTAACCTTTTCAAGTTAGGTTTTGCTAACCTAACTTCATAGGTTAGAGTAACCTAACATACGAAAATTAGGTTTTGTATGAAATGTTCATACAAAGAGTTGTTTTTTCTGACAAACCTACTTCCCAAGTTAGGTTTTGCTAAACTACCTCATAAAGTTATGTTAGAGTAACCTTACATACGAAAGTTGAGTTTTGTATGAAATGTTCATACAAAGAGTTAGGTTCTTTTTCTGACAAACCTAACCTAATGTAGTTAGGTTTTGCTAAACTAACCTCATAAAGTTAGGTGAGAGTAACCTAACATACAAAAGTTAGGTTTTGCATGAAAAGTTCATACAAAGAGTATGGTGTTTTTTCCGACAAACCTAACCTTTCCAAGTTAGGTTTTGCTAAACTACCTCATAAAGTTAGGTTAGAGTAACCTAACATACAAAAGTTAGGTTTTGTATGAAATGTTCATACAAAGAGTTAGGTGTTTTTTCTGACAAACCTAACCTTATGAAGTTAGGTTTTGCTAAACAAATCTCATAAAGTTAGGTGAGAGTAACCAAACATACAAAAGTTAGGATTTAAATGAAATGTTCATACAAAGAGTTAGGTGTTTTTTCTGACAAACCTAACCTTTTCAAGTTAGGTTTTGCTAACCTAACTTCACAGGTTAGAGTAACCTAACATACGAAAGTTAGGTTTTGTATGAAATGTTCATACAAAGAGTTGTGTTTTTTCTGACAAACCTACTTCCCAAGTCAGGTTTTGCTAAACTACCTCATAAAGTTAGGTTAGAGTAACCTTACATACGAAAACTAGGTTATGTATGAAATGTTCATACAAAGAGTATGGTGTTTTTTCTGACAAACCTAACCTTTTCAAGTTAGGTTTTGCTAACCTAACTTCACAGGTTAGAGTAACCTAACATACGAAAGTTAGGTTATGTATAAAATGTTCATACAAAGAGTTAGGTTAGGTTAGGTTAGGTTAGGTTAGGTTAGGTTAGGTTAGGTTAGGTTAGGTTAGGTTAGGTTAGGTTAGGTTAGGTTAGGTTAGGTTAGGTTAGGTTAGGTTAGGTTAGGTTAGGTTAGGTTAGGTTAGGTTAGGTTAGGTTAGGTTAGGTTAGGTTAGGTTAGGTTAGGTTAGGTTAGGTTAGGTTAGGTTAGGTTAGGTTAGGTTAGGTTAGGTTAGGTTAGGTTAGGTTAGGTTAGGTTAGGTTAGGTTAGGTTAGGTTAGGTTAGGTTAGGTTAGGTTAGGTTAGGTTAGGTTAGGTTAGGTTAGGTTAGGTTAGGTTAGGTTAGGTTAGGTTAGGTTAGGTTAGGTTAGGTTAGGTTAGGTTAGGTTAGGTTAGGTTAGGTTAGGTTAGGTTAGGTTAGGTTAGGTTAGGTTAGGTTAGGT